>CM045568.1:20155406-20755406 GCA_024721245.1 Mitragyna speciosa
AAGCCTAAAGCCCTTATAAGTTGATAACTCTTTTTGTATTTTTATCCACCCCTCCGACTGGGTTGACTCAACTCGCAACCCAAACCAACTCAATTCACTTGGAGGGCACGAGGAAAGAGTATTTTTAATGGATCCGTGCCCTTTCGTGCGGCTCACCGTGGCCAATTTAGCGTTGAAAATTCCAGTAGCTTCGAAACCGGCGAGGTCAGTAGTCCACCCGTCGTCGTCGCCGTGTTTTTGTAAAATAAAGCTGAAGAATTTCCCTCCCCAGACGTCTGCCGTCCCGTACATCATCCCGGAACCTGTGTCCCCAGATGGTGGCGCGTCGCAAGTGCAGAACAAACTCGCGGCAACATTTCATCTCAGCAAGTCCGATCTCGACAACTTCGCCGGAAAGTCACTCTTCAGTAGTGCTACTAAAAAGCTTCACCTCAAAATCTCGATTTATACCGGCCGGCGAGGCACCACTTGCGGCGTGAATTCCGGGAGATTATTGGGGAAAATTACAGTGCCGCTGGATCTGGAGGGAACGGAAACAAGGGCGGTGATTTTCCATAATGGATGGATAAATGTGGGCAAAGAATCCAAAAATTCCAGCGCTCAATTTTATTTGAACGTGAAGTCCGAACCCGACCCGAGGTTTGTTTTCCAGTTCGACGGTGAACCCGAATGCAGCCCGCAAGTGTTTCAGATCCAAGGAAATATCCGTCAACCCGTTTTCACTTGCAAATTCAGCTTCCGCTCCACACCTGACCGCAATCAACGCTCTAGGTCAGTTTTCACCTTTTTTTTTGTTTATTTTTTATTCGCAAAATGTAGGATTTTATTTCCAATTCAGTTCATTTTGTTTATAACAATTTAATTCTTTTTGGAACAAATATTTCTTAAATGTGTTTATTTAGTACTCTATCCCAGCATTAATTAAGTTTAATTCGATGCATAGTATTTTTGGCACAAAAAAAAAGGTGTGACAGTTGAAGATCAAATGCTTGCTGAAATTGCACGATTAGGCCAAATTTTACTAGGTAGAAGTTACTTTACTCTTCTTTATACCAAAATTAAAGACTTGAAATAGCAGTACTTAAGCTAGTCAGTGTTGTCCTTAATAAGAAAAGTTTAGTGGACTTAATTTAATCTTCGAGCTGCCTAGGTTCAATTTAAAGCAAAGATCCCAACCTCTATTTTTTGTTACGCTTTTAACCACTTTTTCTCTCATTAACTAATTAGGTGGTGTTTGGTTTTATATAATTAATGTATAACTTTTTAAAATTTTTAGGGGTTATGTAATGTAGGTCATTGACAGCAGAACAAAGTTGTTCAAGGAATTGGCTAAGTTCATATTGGGAGTGAGAGGGAGAGGCCTGGAAAAGAGCGGAAAGGATGGTCCATTACGGTCCATGACTTGTCCGGTTCACCCGTGGCCGCTGCCTCAATGATCACCCCATTTGTCGCCTCGCCCGGTTCAGACCGTGTGAGCCGGTCCAATCCTGGTTCATGGCTCATCCTTCGTCCTGGTAACGGCACCTGGAAGCCCTGGGGTCGGCTTGAGGCCTGGCGCGAGCGTGGCTCATCGGACGGTCTTGGCTACCGGTTCGAACTGATCCCAGACTCGGCCGCTGCTGCCGGTTTAGTCTTGGCTGAGTCGACCTTGAGTAGTAGCAAAGGTGGGAAATTCATAATAGACATGGGTTCGCCCAATGGAAGAGTAACACTTGGCAACGGCAACGGCAATGGCAACGGCAATGCAACGTCACCCGCATGTAGCCCTCGGAGCAGTGGGGACTTCGGATACGGGTTATGGCCCTATTGCATGAACAGGTATAGAGGGTTTGTGATGTCTGCCGGCGTGGCTGGGGAGGCTAACAGTAAGAGTAAATGTAATAAACCTATGGTGGAAGTAAGTGTGCAGCACGTCAGCTGCACGGAGGATGCAGCGGCATTCGTGGCCTTATCAGCAGCTATTGATCTTAGTATGGATGCCTGCAGGCTTTTCTCTCAAAAGCTACGTAAAGAGTTGTGCCCTCCTCAAGATTTACTCTCCTCATGATCATTTTCACTTCCTCATTTTAATTGTTTTTCATGGTTAAAAAAAAAAAAAAAAAAAAAAAGGTGGCTGTTTGTGATCCGTCGTTGTCTAGGAGATTATTTGATGGAGTGGTTTTTAGTACTAACACGAGACAGAAAGAGATAGCTATTACTATGTATTGATCTGTGTACAGAGAGAGTGGGAAACTTTGGCTGACAGGGCACCCTGTATTTTTAATTAGGCGTGTGGCTAATTAAATGTAATTCTTTTTTTTTTTTTTTTGGATCCATTTCTTTGGTTTGGCAAGGGTGGTTCCTTCCTTTTTTATGATAATTCTTGTGTAATTAAACCTCCTAACCTTAGTAAAGAATGAACTAATTGTTCAAATGGTAAAAAAATTTTGTTCGGTTTTTCTTGGGATAACGTTTTCTTTACAACCTTTCTTGGTGTTACATTTGTGCCAATTATTCTTCTGCATCATGGAGCTTGACTTAACTAGTTTTATGTTCATTTGTTGTTTCTTGTTTGCTTGTATATCAAAGTGTTATGGAGTAGAATAGTTGAAACTTTAAAGAGGAGTAGCTAAGACACTTATCATAATCAAGTTATAGACCGAGGATGGTGTTGCCTGCACGTAAGGTTTGAAAATTGAAATGATGTGATAAGTTAGGATTAATATGTTGGAAGATAGCTGTAATGCATTTTCACATTGATTAGGTATGCCCATTTGTATTTAGCATAGCTGTAATCACAAAACTTAGAGATCCATAAAATGGAATGGGAATCATTATCATCCTTTCCAAGTCTTCCCCGCTAATATAGGATTCGGTGCCCATAGAATTATTAAAACTGCTGTCTGTAATTTATTGACTTCATGGGTTGTCCATGGCACAATGATGTGTTACTACTGTACTCGGGAATTTGAAGCAAAGTTGGATGGATTCTGGTGTAAAAACAAAATCAGATTCTGTGTGCTGTGATGCTCTAGCACGAGGAACAACCAATTTTTTTTTTTGGTTATCAAAAAGTTCAGAAGAAATAAAAATTATCTCATTTTAAAGTTAGGCAGTTTGGTAGCACATTTTTAAGTACTCGTAGTGATTCTTACAATGAGAGACTAATGGTAGTACATATTTAACTATTTATAGTGATTTTTACAATGAGAAATTAATAACGATGATGGTTATAAATCACATACGGAGCACATTTTTAACTACCTATAGTGACGATTATTACAAATAACACACTAATGAGAAACTGATCATAATGGATCACATGCTAACGATAGTAGGATTCGAACCGGAAAGGTTACCCCATTCCACTCGACTAATAATAGTGAGACTCGAACCGGAAAGGTTATTCCCTTGACTCGTCCGCAAGTGTGAGGGTCCGTGGGGAAGAGGGGTGGGCGAATGGAGGTTGGTAGAGATTTTAGAGCATCGATAGCAAGGAGTGTGGGACTGGGGATCTATTTCTTGTTGTAAAG
Source organism: Mitragyna speciosa (assembly GCA_024721245.1). Lineage (NCBI taxonomy): Eukaryota > Viridiplantae > Streptophyta > Magnoliopsida > Gentianales > Rubiaceae > Mitragyna > Mitragyna speciosa. The sequence continues at coordinate 20,158,919 of CM045568.1, forward strand.
CTGTGCAAATGTTTCTGGTTCTGGGACCATAAAAATAACGAAAAAGTTGTGGTAGAATAGACCCTATCATATTTTCTGTATTAAATATACTACCACTAGTATTAAATATACTACCACTACTACTAGTGGTAGTAGTAGATTACAGCCTGGCTGCTAGAGTGTTGGACAATTTAATTCAAAAGTGGGCATGTAAGACTTGTGTTTTTAGAATACAAAAAAAAAAAAAAAAAGACTTGTGTTTTTAAACTTGGACCGGATCGGCTAGTCGAACTGGTCGAACTGAGAACCGACTAAGTGTTCAATTTGAATTAGAGTAAAAAATCCGTTATTTAAAATCTGGTCAAATTCGGTCAAAAACCGAGTTTGACCGGAAACCAAAAATCGGAAATCGAAAATGAAAAACTATCCAGTCACTTTTTTTTTTTTTTTGGTCCAAATCCAGCCACATTAATGCTTCAGACTTCATTAGATATGGGCTCCTATACATGTTTGTGAGCTTCTATATTCATTGTCTAAAGAAAATGGATTTCAGCAATTATTTGTCTTTGAGTTTTGACAATGACATGGTCCCATTGACATACATCCAACAAATGAATATCAATGTTAAATCAGTACATGATTTTTATTTGCTTGGCCCAGTTATCGGTCAAAAGGCAACTAACTTCTTTAACCAATTACAAAATATTAGTGGTGTTTCACTTTTACTTCTTTATACTAATTATATTAAAAAGTGAATAATTTGAGTCCATTATATTTATTGCTAATTTTTTCAATTCAATGCTTTTTTAACTGTTAATAGCAAGATATTAGAATGATTATTGAGGGTATTTTGGCTATAATTTTTTTGAACTAACAATTAAAATTAAGAAAAAAATTAGTAAGTGTATATATGTGTTATATATATATATATATATAATATTTATGACGTCATCCGGTTCGACCTCGAATCGACCCCTCGTCGAACCCATTGACCCCTGAGCTCAGTCGGGTCGATACCTGGTCCGAGTCTGAAAACACAGGGGAAGACTGAAGATTTATATAGAAATGGAAATTTTCTTCTTGTATGGACTCCGAAAATCAGATGCTGAAAAACCCAAAAACCCTTGCAGTAAATGGTGCACGTAACACAGTAGCCGTGAATTGTTTGTATTGTGCTGGAGAAGAAGAAAACTAACGTGCTAGGACCATATTCCAGAGCCAGACCAGAAAACCAAGGTGGGTGGGATGGGTCAGGTGGAGTTATGCTTGTTTGGTTCGGCTGGTTTCAGCCAATATCCAATGTGTACTGTCAGTGGCCGGCGAAGCAGCAGTATAATTATGATTATTACTTTATTAGCTGTGAAGCAAGCAAGCAAGTGCAACTCTGTTGAATGCTACTCAAGGCACTTCAAACTTGAGGCCGGGGCTAATGTGAAGGTCACTTTCACCTTCCTGCAGACAGCATCTGAGTGAGGGACATTTGTGAGAATCAATGGTTGGGAAGGGAATTGAATTGCACTAATTAGATAATTGCCATAGATCTCTGCTTCGTATTTGATTGAGTTGTGATTGGGAGTTTACGGTTCCATCATGCGTTGTGATTGCTTTGCTTCCCAAATTGCAAAACGAAAATTTCCTTTAAAACTACCGGCCATTAATCCAGATACGGAATGCCAGACCCTGACCTGACCTAAGATTTAAGTCACTCTTTCTTTTTCCTAAACGTTGGTTTCTTGCTGACCAATGAATTAAGTTGATACTGATGGATGATTGTCCTAGTTGGTAACTGTTCATACTGATCGTGTGTTCTAGTGAAACCTGTACTGCCTCAGCCAGGCCCATTGTAGATCAACAACTTCTTCCCCTTGTTCAATTTTTATAGCTGTGACGTTTAGTTTCTATTTTGTTTTCTTTCTTTATACGCATTCAAGTTCAAACCCCACGTTTTCAACAACCTGAGCACCAAACCAATACATCGAGGAAAAGAAGGTGAACAAAAGCCAAAGAAACCAAGGGCTCACCCCAAACTTGCATTAACTAAGAAAAATTATGTGCTCATTTAAAACACTCTCCATTCTTCAACTTTTGGGCTATGTTTTCAGATTTGAACCAGGTATCAACTCAGCTGAACTTAAGGATCAAGAGTCCATGGATTTGACTCGGAGTTCGAACTGAATGATATCATACATACGTCATAATACATATGTGTGTGTCTATATCTACCTATCAATTTTTCTTTTTTTTCGAATTCAAGTTGTTAGTTAAGAGTGCAAAAAGGTCAACAAGATCAAAAAATTTATATTTTGCCAAAAATATTAAAAAATATATTTTTTCCAATCAAACTTGGTTTGGATCAAGTTTGACCAGTTTTTTGAGCTGACTCAAACCGAATGCTTGGCCCCGTTCAACCAGTCGGTTCGATCTGAATTTAAAAACATAGATTTTGGGATAAGTTTGTTCCACTTTCTTTTGGGTAGAGGAGGAGGAGGAGGAGGAGGAGGAGGAGGGGGGGGGGGGGCCGAGGGGGAGGGGGTGTTGTTGGAGTAGAAGTATATAGAGCTGATTATTACATGAATGGTTGGATTATCTTTACAATCTCTAAAGCAAAGAGCTACAAGCTAGATTAATTTTAACATGCCCTCAATTGATCAGTTGTGCTGATTGAGAGTACGTTTTGCTACTTCTTTCCTGTACATTTATGCCATTTGGTACTACACATGATGACTTCTTGTTGAGTGGTCCTCGAATGTTATAGACAGTCGGCAGAAGTATAAGGCTGACAATCCGCTCGATTAATTAACGATTAGCTAACATTGTAGAAATTACATTGAAATGCTTAAATAATTTTAATGAGCAAGTGACACTAATCAATAACATTCGAGAAATTACACTTTCTTTTTTCCTTTTTGATAATGAGAAACTACACTTAAATGCATAATCGAATAATATTTGAGACATTGCACATACTTATAAGTTATATTACCCAGTTTGAATAACCTAAATGGCAAAAACATTTCTTTTGGCATCTCCAAATGACAAGATATAAAGCCATTTTCCATCAATTGATAGACTAAGAAAACTAAAAAACTCCAGTTTAGACTAAAAATCAAGGAGCAAAATGGACCAAAAATGGAAGCCCCCACGGGGTAGCTCAAGTGGTGAGCGGTCTCGTTGGGATCCGAAGGGTCCCGGGATCGAAACTCCCACTAAGTTTGAACCCCGTGACTTGCCTTGGGGGGCGTCCTGTGGGGCCGGGGCGCTTTCCCCCCGGTTTGGGCTACCGGGTCGGATCCTATAGGTGCGATTCGGGGCTGTTCCGGGTTAACAAAAAAAAAAAAAAAATGGACCAAAAAGCGTCAAACCAAAATGGATCTAACACCATATCTCATAAATAAAACTCAAGCCCATCTTAAACGAGGCCGACAAACACTACAACGTGGACTAATAAAAGTCAACAACTCAACCCAAAAAAAAAAAAAAAAAAAAAAAAAAAAAAAAAAAAAGTCAACAACTTCAAAGCACGAAATCCAATCTGATAATCCCTCTGTCCCATTTTGATAGGCTTACAATTTTTTTTTACACAGTTTAAGAAAAATGAATTAACTTTATTAAAAGAATAAATTAATCTATGATGTTCCTAAAATACCCTTACATTTATCATTAAACATTTACATTAAATACAATATACTCCCTCCGTCCCATAAGTATAGGCTCACTTTACTGTTGTGTCTGTCCCAAATTGTAAGCCTATTCCTCTTTTAAAGAGTAGTTAGGTTGTAATTTTACTAATATGCCTATATTTAATGCACATTAAAAAATTAAAGTACTTAAAGTTTCAAGAACAATATAGTAATAAGTGTCTTTTATTTTGAATAAATGATCTAATATTAATAAGGGGTATTTGAGAAAAGTATGAACAAAAAATTATTGTTGTAACCACATTAACTACATTGCTTAATCTGTGTGAAAAAAGAAACAGATCTATTATTATGGGACGAAGGAAGTAGGAGATTGCACCATAAGTCAAATTAATTCTATTTGATATGTGAATGCACTGTTTGTTATGCATCTTGTACTTATAACAAAGTAATTAAATAGGGACATTTTAGAGAAGTTGAAAATTAATTACATTTTTTAAATGAAAAGTGAACTATAATTTGGGACGGATGAAAAAGGAAAACAAGACTAGCAAAATGAGATGGATGGAGTGTTATCCGAAACACACTTCATTTCTATAGTTGTTATCTAGTTTTTTTTTAAATTACCGTATGAGTTTTAGATATTATTATTGATAAATGTGTGTGTGAGAGAGAAAAAAAAAAGGTGGTTAGAAAATGTTTTGAAGGTTTTTTAAACACATTTTTAAAAAACAAGTCCAAACAAATAGTAACATTATACAAAAATGCTGGGGTGACGAAAATTTAAATGACAACAATTACAAGAGAAAAATGAAAATGTTTAATTAAAATCATTATTTTTTTCATGATTTTTTTATTTTAACTAAAATTTTTAGCAACAAAGAGTCTTTAGATTATCGTCACTTCAATTCTCAGTTTTCAGCCCGGAACCAAAAAAAAAGAAAAAGAAAGAGAAGATGAAACTGCTGGAATGGTGTCAATGTTAGTGGGTTCACATGGGTTGGCATCGGTACGGCTCGGATTCGTGGACATTTGGGCTCTACGCCTCGCCGTTTTCTCCCATACAACCAGTTGATTAAACTTCTTCATTTACCCATTTCACAAGTTCCCACGTGATGCTATTAATTGAGTCGAGCAAACTGTAATGTACATTTTAGTCTGCATGATTACATGATTGCATCTAACAGTAGTTGAAAGATTCACGTACAAAATCAGCTTTTTCTTGGGGATTTGATTTGATTTGCTTTGGCAAGAATTAAAGAACACGTGACAATCTTCTTCTACTTTTTTTTTTTTTTTCCTTGAGATCCCAAAAGAGTCAAATCCCCTTAATTACGCCTTTTGTCGGAAATGTTGTCACCTCAGGGGAATGAATGTTTCCTCTGTGCAAAAATCTTCTTGGTTTTTAACTGTGGAGATTTGTTTTTCTTCCTTTGATTTTGCTAATCTACTGGGATTCTGTTTCACCCCGTGTTGGACTACACTAGTGGTTCACTGGTTATATTGACCATTTTTCTGGGCTTTACTGATTTCCCTGTGCAATGAAATTGTGTGAACAAGAAATCTTAAGAGAAGGGATGAATGAACGGTTTCGAACAATTAGATACAGCCAGCAAATTCTAAAGTTGAAGAGGATAAAATGTTGAGATTTTTCTACTAAACTAAGAGTCTAATTCAGATATGGCATGGAATGGTGCCAGGAATTTGATCAAGTTATCAGCGATATAGACTAAAATTTGATATCAAAGAATGCGATGTTTTTTTTTTCGTTTCATGGGATTTAAGAACAATACAATGTTTCCCTAGGGTGCAATAATTACGCTTTGGAAGGTTTCTTCAACTTTAGCTCTAAATGCAGCTTGTGTGTATTCCATTTTTAATCTGGGTCTCAACAAAAGAAATATCTATTTGTATTAGTCTGCTGCAATATACTGAAATCATGTTGAAGAATAGTCATTTCAAAGACTTGAAGTTTTAGGTCAGCAAATTGAAATGTTATTGTTTTATATGCTATTCGTTATGCAAATGATCTAATGAATAACTTTATAAGATTTATTTAGAAGTTTGTGATCTTGTGAATTGTTAAAAGTTGCATGTCTTCCTAATCAAAAGTTTTAGGTTTTTTGTTCTGTTGTAGTGACTGAAGTTCTGGAAGGACATTTGACTTTTGGATACTATTGACCTGCATCCTGAACCTTCTTTGTGCATTTTCATCTTGACAATAAGCCTTTGTATTTGGTAACATTTTTATCCTTAATCTATGCATTTGGCCATTTCTTGACTGAGTACCTGATATATTGTACAATGGCCCTCAGGAACCTTGAAACGGTCGGTATCTTAGCAGGTATCTCTGGCTAAACAAGGCTCTTATGGCAGATTATCCTTTTTCTGGTTAATCTTCTGTATAATTGGATCCTTAGTATCTTTGTTGGTTGGGTAACCATAAATCATGAAACAGTATTTGTCGATCTATTTATTTTTCTCTATTGGGTCATAGTTTTAAAGTTTGAGGAGATTGAAGTAGGTTATTCCAAGATTATATAACTTCTTTTGACATAAAAATATTCCATCATTTGTGAGCAATGATGATTTGAGAATCAAATTAGACAAGGTCCTGCCTAGTTCCATCATCACCCTCTAGATAAATATTTGCCTTTATTTGACATGTTGATGTTTAAGTTGGATTCCTCTTCATCCATCTTCTATTCCTTAGAAGAGGAGTTGAACAATGTTATACCTGTCCTATACGTCAAACGAATGAGCAATTGACGTATTCCTCATAATACCACCAACTATTATTCACGTTACCATATCTCACTGACACACTTTGTTTCATAGTATTTTGTGTATGAGCCGCAATTAAGCAGAATGGAAGAAGAAATTCAGGTTGCATCCTGAAATAGTATGACATGGTGCTTTTCTTAGTTGTAATTTTCTGGTGTCCATTTGCATTCTTGTGTCGGAAATCCTTATAGAACACCTTCTTTTGCTTATTTATTTCTGCTGGTCTAACAAATATTGGTAGGATGAGCTAGTTGCTGCTTGATTGATTTTTTCTGCTGTTCCAGAGTGAAAAATCATCTCTACAAAAGGAAAAATGATTTAATAAGAGAAAACCAAGAATAGATCTAATACGGAATTTATTTCTTCTGCTCCAGCTAGAAAAATCAGCTCTTTGAAAGGGAAAATGGCGTAACAAGAAATATCGTCCCAAGCATAGATCTAATAGAGATTCAGATTCTTTCTGAGGCTAATTTGATACACATGTCCTGCGAGCATTCTGTTATAACATCCTTATGTAGGATGGTTTTAGTTCCTGTAAAATTTACAATAGATCATTTTTCAAACCAGCAAGCATTTCAATTCCTTCATAGGTTTACTAGCCTGATGTACTTGTAACATTAGTTTTTTCCAGCCAAACTCATTGTATTTTTCCAGACATATCCATAATATGGATGCTGGTGCAATGGAATGCGCATCAACCACTCAAGATTAAGAATAACTAGTTCTGTAAAGCATCAGAGGCTATTATTCTGAGGAACCAGATGAGTTCAATTTATTTTCTCTATGCTTTATCTTTGTTGCAAAGGCAGATACCTCACGGTTATGATTATGTAAACTGGCTTTTCTTGTTCAGCAAGTGAAGAATCTCGATATTGGGTGTTTCTTGGCACTAACCTATCAATCTAATAATCTTTTTACGTTTGGATGACCTTCTAGCCCTTAATTGTTCTTCAAGAATGTGTGGTCCTTAAATTTTTTTTTTTTCTGTATTTTTCTGCAACTGTGATTTCTGTATTTTGCTGCAGCCGTGAGACCATTGTTCAAGTTTTTTGACACTTAATCAACTAGGGAATCATGTTTTCTGTTTCTGGTTCTCAAGGAATTTGAAGTTTATATAGACCTTCATGATTTCACCTGGATTCGGCAACTTTGTGTTTAGTTTCTTTGCCAGGGTCGTATTAATATTACATCTATGTAGGTAATGGTTTTGATGAAACGAATAAACAAAAATGCATAGTAGTTGAGTTTCAAAATTGCGATCCATTTCAATGCCATGAGTCCAACATCAAGTTTGGATCAGATTTTTGTACTGTAATACATCCATGCCCAGGTAAACTCCCAAGCGGTGTAATAATGTTTAAGGCGATAGACTAATGAAGATTATAACTACCTGAATATATGGAATATGATTAAGAGCACGGTCTTTTTAGACCAATAGACTATGATCATGATTGTGATTCATACAAATGTAGCAAGCAATCCCAGTGCCTGAATTCTTGATCTTAAGGTGCATTTAGATCAACCAATATGAAATTCACCAGTGCTACATAAACTTCTTCAAGACCCAAATTCTAATATTGCCATCTGAAGTAACCTAATCTAAATGCACCACCAATTCACGTTCCATATCAAATTAAAGCTAAAGATTCAGTGATCAAATTGAACACTTTCCATACCATTTTGTTGTGATTCTGGAAAATTTTTTATGCTTTTGCCATAATACAGGACTCTTTTTGCGCTCATGTGCTCTGATATTACAGCTCAAACCCACAAAACTTCTGAATCTTACCTCCATTTAGGTGCAGGCATATGGAATATGAGAAAGTTCTCAAGAGATCGCATGGCACAAAGTACTAGTTTGCAAGTTGGAAGAGAGGACGGTATGTCTTCTAGTGCATCTTTTGCCAGTGCCACTACCAGTTGTGCTTCTGTTTGTGCTGATTGTTAACATCTGAACAGATGCAGAGATAATGGATTCTGGATTCCTTCCATTAGAATGATAATTGTCAGCATGTGCAACATTCACATACCTCATTATTTTAAACTTGTATCAAAGCCTTGATCATTGTTGCAGTACTTTCCAGCTTCTTATTGATTTGTCCACATTTTCCCCTTTCAATTCTTCCACTGCCAAAGCTACTGTTTCTTGTTCGATGCTTTTGATATTGTTAAAACTCAAATAATACTTCCATTTGTAACCATCTGATGTTTCTGTTTATTCTTCAAATAACCCATCAAGCCTAGATGTGCTAATAATTCCATTCTAAGATATACAGGTATATTACTTTTGTATTTACAACCTTTTAGTCTCTCCATAACTTGCCTATTCCTCCTTGTCATCTTCATCAATCAAATCCTCTAATTGCTCATGCTCTCCTTCTTCAGTTTTTTCCTGGTTGCTTACACTTATGTCACCATTTCCACCTGCACTCTCATCTTCCTCGTTGCCTTGGAATTTGTTTTCTTCATCCTCGAATTCCAGCTCATCATCCTGATGTTTCTGAAACTCTGCAGCCAGTTCATCTAGTCGAGGATTAAGATTCTTCCTCCCCAATTTCAATCTTGGATACACAGTTTTCATTTCTTCAGTTGCAACCTCGGAGGAGTCCGCCAAAGATACCTTCCTCTTATTGAATTGCTTGGCTTGGTTAAGCAACCACAAGCATATGGCAAGCAATAAACATATCTGAAGAGCTTTCTTCAATTTGGACCTTTTTACTTTTTGGTTTCTACTAGATGATTGCTTCAACATTATCAACTTAACCTAAAACATCTGAATTGCCAGACTCACCCTGTATAACCAGCCAAGACAATATCCAATTAGTGGAAAATGAGTCAAGAAGATGTATTGAATATAATGAGAAACCTGTAAATAGTTATTTTCTTGGATGATATCTTAATTATACAATCTATATAGGATTAAAACTTATCAAAGAAAACCTCATTTTATTGGCAAACACATTCTTCTCAACTCTTGGAAAGGAAAAGGAAATTGCTGTTTTCTATGCAAAATTGAACTAATCATGCAGGAGAGATGTTGTAGAAAGATTTTTGTCAATTGCACTGTAAACATAAGCTAAAAACTTGCATTATTTAATTTAGATAGCCACCATATTTCAATCAAAATTTCTGCTTACTTCTGAATACAGTTGTGGTTTGAGACCAGTCATAACATCTACCAATTCATGCATTTATGCAGTAGTGCTAGCAGAGAAACAAGGTCTCACTGAAAATACAAGAATAGTAGCAGAAAAGGTGGTTGTAATTTGCAACTGAACACATACTTACACATACATAAATTAAGAAACAAATTTGACCACATAAACAAAGATTGCGTTCCTATTGAAAAACATCTTATAATTCTTAATAAACAGATTAAAGAAATCAAGTTCTAGCTCAAAAAAGAGGTTCAAATAAGTCCATCCATCCCAAAAACAGCAACTAGGCACTAAGGATTCTATAGCAAAGCAACATTACAATAAACCACAGTTAAAAGAAGAAAAAAGAAAAAGAAAGGTTCTTAAAGAACATACCAGTAAAGTAACTGGGGGTTTACTTGCAGGTCAGTGCTAATCTATATGGAAAATATAGTATTTACTGCATTGGTTGAATTCAGAATATCATAATTTATGAGACTTTATGTAAGGCGTGAATGAGTTGATAGATGTGTTGGTGAACTTTTATTGCTGCAATTTATGGTGGCCAAGGTGCAACAGTAGTGATAGGAAGAAAAAACCAATGCAGCTCAGCTTATCCATCTATGCAGGGCACCTACACTCTACAGATAGAGAAAGCTCTCAACAAGTCTATGTGGAAAATGGCTTCTTTCTATTTGGCCATTAGTGCATCTTCCAATGATCCCAAAATAAAGCCACGAGGTGTACAACTAGGCATTTGGAATTCTTGGTTATCGTAGGATTGTACTTTTATAAACAGACTTACAACAAATTGCTTGCTGTTCTATGATTTAGCAAATTAGGCTGTCTTTTTTGTATCCAACACAAAGTGATGTATTACAATTTTTTTGTTGTGAAGTGCAGTGCAGCATTGTGCCAAAGTAATGCCTCGTCACGAGGGTGAGTAACTACCTAGTGATCAGATTTCTGTGTGCTTGGATAGGATGGCTTGAGTTGGACTTCTTGACCTCGGGGCCTCATATTCACTGACTTTTTTTTATTTTATAATCTTATACTATTACATGGAGAAAGAGAATTTGGCATGATGGGATTTGAACCACCAATCTCTAAGCTGGAGTCATAAAGTTCTAACCGTTCGGCCCTCTATTCGTTCTCATATTCACTGACTTGAAATTAATGCAACTCTTGATATGAGATGGCTCCATTCGATAATGGTCGATAGGCTATTGCTCTCTTGAGGCTCGTTCTTAACTACCCTTTTGAACTTGGTTTTAGATTTTGATTTTAAAAATTTTATTTTGTGATATTTTTATTTGCTTTTTTTCCTCTTGCTTTTAGATTTTCTAGGCCAAAATCCAAAGCAATTTCATACCTGCTATTGAATTTTGATTTTTAACTTTTCTAAATCAACTTTTATAAAAATCAAAATGAGAAAAAATCCTTTGAATTTTTCTTTTTGGTTTGCTTTTGGAGGCTAGAATCTTTTGCGTAACCTATTTTACAGTTTCGTGCCAAATTAAAATGGGTGGCGAGGCCAGATTTCTTTTATGATAATAGTGAAGAAAGAGAATAGGCTGCCCATTCTTCGGATTACTGCAAATTTTCAAGCCAAAAAGTTAGAACTTATATATGTTTTAACAGGATAATGAAGATGGTAAGAATCCAACTCAAATTTTAATTTTTAACATAAGAAAGCCGCTTGACTGCATTATATTTGGTTTTTCATTTGCATTTTACTGGTTTGGCTCTCTCTCTCTCTCTCTCTCTCTCTCTCTCTCTCTCTCTCTCTCTCTCTCTCTCTCTTTTTTTTTTTTTTTTGCCAAAGGTCAGGTTGGGTTGTCATTTAATTACATCGTGTTATCATAAGTTAACTATTGGAAATTTCGAAGTCATTAAATTCTTTTTAACTAATTTTAACTTTTTCCTCTAAAAAACAACAAATAAATAAACAAAGGTGAGCCCAAATCTGAATAATCTGGGCTGATATGGTTAAGGCTGCATCAAGTCCCTTACATATTACCTGCACAGACTAGTAAAGTAGCCTTCATATACCCAAACAAGAATTTGGGCCCATCTTTTCCCAACCTTCTCCGACACTAATCCAGTCCAATCCAAAGTCAAACTTTTGTTCTTCAAACTTTCAATTATCAATATTTCCATTTCAGTCCCTCGTTTTAAGAAGGATAACTGGAAAACTAGCAACTTCCGAAAGTGACTTCAGTGATGAAGTATAGAATTAGTTGGACTTGCCTTCATCCAAACATAATCCCAAGTGGCATATGGCATATTTTCATTGGCTTATAAGAATTGCGATGAAAGTAATTACTAGAAAAATTATATTTGATCTAAACTATTCATTTCGTAAATATTTTTAAAGGAAATCCATTATCAGAGATTAATCACACAAAGTCCTTTAGCAAGATTTTCATTTTTATTCTAAATTGAGCCATTAACCTCTTAATTAAACTACTTCAAAAACAATTTCCAAATTAAAAGAAATTAAAATAGCTTATATCAATCAAATAATTGAACGCATAATAATGATTTTCACGTTAAAAAATGCACCTTATCTCAGTCAAACAAGAACATGAACATATAGAAGCTTATAAAAGATGTTATGATACACGTGAACATATAGAAGCTTACAAAAAAAATATATTATGATGCACTTAAGCAATTTGGTTCAAATTAGTCAATCACATCCCTATGAATATTATTAACCCTACTTTAAGTTCAAATTACTCAATCACTCTCACTATGAATATTATTAACCTTACTATGAGTATCAGTTTTAACGATTCTCCTGAGCATGTTTGGTTTAGTAATGAACTGAGTATCATTTCCCCTAAAATGGTTAATGAGTTTGATAGAATAGTATTTTTGAAAAAATCATAAAGATTCCAATTAATCATTTTCATTCGAATTGAGGGATAGTGATAGTTAATTTTCCAAACATTAATAATAGGTATCATTAATAGTCAATAATTAATTTACCAAACATTAATAATAGGTATCATTACTAGTCATTCTCATTATATTTCTTGATTCTCCTGGACCAATACCCCTTTATGACCAAGCTTTACACTTCTCCATTTTAACGGTACAAGTGTAACAATTGTGGAATAAATATTCAATGCTTGATGAGTATCAATTTAGTATGAAAATGGGTTAATCTAGTCCCTCCTATTCACCACAAAAAAAAAAGCCTTTTTTTTTTTGGAAATGTAGGCCAAATTCTTATCTGAGAATTCATGTTGGTAGCAAGATAACCTTTGCAGTCAAAGGAATGATGAAATAGTAATAGTAGTAGGAGAAGGAGCAGCACGAAGTGTTACTGTTACCCTGGCATTATATAGATAGTTATCCATTCGAGGAGGCAGGCAGGAGAGGACTCAGAACTCAGGAGCCCTTTTTCTGAATTCTGATGCTATAAAAAAAATATATTTGTATATACAAATCTTGTATCATACGAAAACAGGACTGCAACTGACATGGTTGATACTCTAACATCTCTATCGCATTAAAAACAGTAGACCAAAACTACCATTCAATTCCAATCTCCTCACATTCCCACCCATTCTATTACTCTACGCTAGAGCTCTAAACGAATCGAGATGAGTCAAGTATTCGCAGTTTGAATTCATGCTCATTTAATAAACGAACCGAACCAAGCCGAGTTCATTTAAACGAGTTAAAATTAATGTTCGAACTCGACTCATTTAATTATACGAACAAATCGGACTCAAATTTTTACAAATCGAGTCAAGTTTTGTCGTGAACAATTCAGTTCAAATAAATGTAAAAGCTTTATTCGAAATTGTAAAAGCGTTATTCAAACCGAACCAAATATCTCACGCTGAAATTCTTGTTCATTTATTAAACGAGCGAAGACCGAACCGTGTTTGCGAATAACTTGATTCATTTACGGCATTACTCTACACCAAGCACTCAACATCACCTAACAATACCCAAAAAGAAAAGAATAATTTTTATGTGACCATTTTTTTTCCCTAGAAAAATTACATTTTTTTCCAATTCTGCAGTATTTTCCTCTTCACTAATACGTTAACGTATCAAACAAAACGCCTAATGCCCTCTCCTCAGTCTTCTGCCTCATTCTTTTACTTTTACAGCTCCCAAAAGCAATATACCATTTGAACTAGTACAATGACCCACTTGGCAATTACCTGCGTGTAATAACTTCGGGGGAGATAACTAAAAACAACATTCACTAGAGACAACATTTGAGAATTATGAAGTTCTTATCGAACGTTAGTTTGGGCGATTCAGAACGTGCATGTTGAATTTGTAAGTGCATGTATGGTTGGATATGCTGGCAATAGATCTTGCTTACTGATTTAATACATAAAAGGAGATTAATTACTCCTAAAAACTCTTACAAAACTAGATATACGAATGATAATCTTGGGACAAGTACATAGTAGAGACGGGTTTAGACTAGAACTACTACTTTTGTCCGAGACATACATATATAGACAATTGAAGAAATTTGTTTTCTTCATATAAAAAGCTAATTTGTGCCCTTTTGCTTCTAATAATTGATGAATCCAATCAAGGATTGAAAATGAAGTTGCCACATTTACACTTCCAACGCATAGGCTTATAGTTGGAGATGTCATCACCTCTTGAATAAGCCATAGTAGTTGTTGCAAGAAACTGATGATGACTTCTTGTTTGTTGGTGTTTAAAACCGATTGGAACTTGAACTGCTTCGCAATGCCCACAAGAACTGCATCTTCTCTCACATATTGGTGGCCTTGACCCGATCAAAGACCTCATCATTACCACGTTCTCTTCAACTAATTTCTTCTGCCACCGTTCACAGTTTCAACAACCACAAGAAATTGTCAGCATTCTTAACTAGGTAAAATATTCTGATGATGCAGAGTGAAGTAGAGTTAAGTAATTAGGAGTAAATTTTTTCAAAAAAATTAATAATATTGACTAATAACTTACCAAGTAAATTAACATTTTTTTTCTCGTCACAAGTTAAGATTAACCACATAGACACGTAATAAAAAATTGGATATGATCTGGTGGTTATAATATTATGCATTGTTTTAGAATTAAGGTTCGATTCTTAACGTTCTATTTCTCCTTTCAAATCCTACCTTCCAAAGAAGTAGAACGTAGAAGAAAAGCTCACCTGATTATTAGCTTCAAGGTTCTGTACCCGCAACTTAGGAATTACTCTGCCTGTAAGTGAATGAAAGCTCGAACTTCAGGAAAACTACAAATGCTTAAAGGGTTTTAAAGAATAAACAGGAATTTACCTTCAGCAGTGATTTTAAAAGGGTTCCGGCTAGTAATCAGAAGAAAGAGCATAAAAGTAAGGAGATGTCGATTTCTATAGCTAAAAATGCGGGCAGAGGCGGAACCCATCGAACTTTAAATGGAGAACTGGGTCGGGGAAAGAGGGAGAGAGCAAGTTGGGAGTTAAGTCAGAAAGATCGAATATAAGTGTATATATATTGCAGAAGAAGTGAAGTAAGAAGAAAGATTTTGATCAATCAAAAGTGACTGCATGGCATAGCTGGTGGCACCTGCTCTCCATAACTCTCGAAAACTTTACGCAGTTTGCAAATTTGTACACACATTTTTCTTAAAAAACTAGCAGTCGTTTTCTTGGTAAAATAATAATAGAATCTGGAGTGTAAGCTGGAAAGTTTTACTAATTGGCAAAACTTATGAGACAGTGGTTTGAAAGTGAAAGATCTCAAGCCTCTTTAAATGAGCCTGAGACTGAGAGCCCTCTGAGACTCTGAGCCCCAACAAAAAATAAAAAAGAGCCAATCTTTTACTAGTCTTATGGGACCAGAGGAAGGGGGCCCCAAAAAAAAAAAAAGAAACAAAGGACTGCAGACAAATTTAAGGAGAAGGGAGGGAGATAACTCGGTATAGCTGTAGTTGATTACTAGATTACTACTATAATTTATTTGTGCAGTTTTGTTGCTGAAAGGAACAAGGAAATGTAGTTTATCAATTATTTACACACAGTACACGCACTGAAGCAATCAAAGTGGGGATAAGATGCATGATATGATGATGGATAAAGGGGGACTTGGCAAAAAGGACATTTGATATCAGATATGAGAATTACAAAGGATGGGGTTTTATGGGCTTTCGTTGTCCTTCGTTTTCACTCATTTTGTCCCCCTCATTTCTGTGTAAAATTATCGATCGCTGTTATGGTTGGTTATTGAGCAGTTCATTTATTCATTAAGTCGTGGTAATATAGAGCCCATCAGCCATGCTTGGTAGACCAATGGTCGTCGCTTTTTTTTCTTTTTTTTTCTTTTGTCTAAAAGACCAATGGTTGTCTCTACTTTATGTATTTAACACGGCAAATTCTTTTGTCTACTCTCCTCAAAACAGCAAATCAAGTTTCCAAGAAAGATTATAGGTTAGGGTAGGTTAGGTACGTGGATCAATAGGTGGACTTATTGGCTGTGCTCGTATGATTTTCGTGTAACTACATAGCTACATGTCTATTTCTGTGTTAAATATGATGAGCATTGATGAATTTGATGAGAAATGTTTACCTCCAAATCCACGCAAACTCTTCAGTTTACGGGATTTGTTTTGGCGTACAGTGATCTAGTTGCATTCATGCCTGTAGTCACATCGCAAGCTCAAATCAATTTCTGTCTAGTCTTGTAATGAACAAAAAAAAATGAAATGTCTAGTAGTAATCAAAAGGAGGAATAGTGAAAGGAGTTGTTTGTCTTCGTCTAGACATAGTCAAAATAATCGACCAACTTTTCTCTTTTAACATTGCAGAAGCAAATAATCTGAAACAAAGAAGCAAAATCTTGAAATTTTGAATATATTGCTAATTTTCTTACTGATGTCATCTTGCATATAGAAAAAGGAATCGAAAAGCGATCTTAATTAATATAAGTTGGATCCAGGCTCGAGCAAGAATTACTTCAATAATCACAATCACTTGAGCTATGTATGATTTTTCTTGTTATTTTTGAGAAATACATGAATAAAGAATTGGACTCATTAAATTGGCTTGCAATTGTTGAAAACTTATGGATCTATTGTTGGCGGCATTCGGTGTCAAGGAATCATTTTGTACCTATTCTTTTCTGTCTTTTTCCTTCTCACAGAACACTGGGCAACTTAAGAAAATATGTCTCTGGGTACAATTATTGCACTTCTCTTTTGGTGTAAATGAAAAAGTCATTTTCAAGATTTGATTTATTGGCCTTTTATGAAGCCACTCGTGTGTTTTTATCTCTGTTATTTTTTGGGTGAGAGGAGGAGTATTTGAAACTCTTGCTCAATATTCCTATCGTACCCGATCAAAAAGAATCACGTAGGGATTGATCGTTCATGTTTAGGCACATCAACTGTTCTTGCATAGAAAGTTGATTGCAATGGGCCAATGACTTGTTTGTTATACTGTTTTGCAAGTTGGTTTTACCTTTCAGTGTCCAGACTTCAGAATAAAGAAGTTGCTCGTACTACTTGTTTAATTAGTGACATGGAAGCTTTTAGACTTACAAAACAGCTAATTTAGGACATCTTCTCTTTTGGCCATTTCAGTTAAACTACTTACCAAAAATCAAAGACCTCTATGTTCGCAATTACCTGAAGCACTGGTTCTTGACTTCAGGAAATTTGGTTTGGAATACTTATTTCAGTGGTGACATTGTTCAACTAAATTTCAAAGGAGCAGGAGGAAAAAACTGAAAAGCGGTGAGCAATTCGACGTGCTGCATCTTCATCTTCGTTACTAGTCTTGATCCAACCACATTTGCAGCATTCAATTAGCAAATCACCTAGCAAATAATGCAGATTCAGGGAAATGGACCCACCCATAACTCTATCAGCTGCAGCGTCCTGCTGCACGTACTCTGATATAGTTTGTCCGCATTGGCAATCTGGCACCAAGACAACCAGTAAGTGGGTCATCACCCCCGCTTTAGGCTTACCTATTTTCACCAGCTTTGGAGGACAGAAGACTCCATATGGGAGCTTCACTCTGCTCAACTTCCTTTTTCATTTTTTTTCCTCGTGCAGCAATGACAAAGTATTAATGTGGTATCAAACAATAATCATGTTAGATTAATCTTGACTACATAACTTATGCTGATCAATCTAATTATTTGCTCGAACAATCTAGTGAAAGATAAAGCTATTTGTGTATACAATATCAAGAATTATAGATTACAGTCGAAAACCACCTCAAAAAATTAATGCAGTGTGTACATATCCTCTGATTTTCTTGTTGCTGGCTTTTTTAGACTCAGATAACTACACCTAACATTCTACACCAACAAAACTTGATTTCTCTATATCAACAAGCTTCAGGATAGTGCATGGGTTGATAATAGCGTATGTCTGGAGGATGCTATAATATATCATCTACATCCAAGATATGCTGGTGCAGAAATACATGATTTCGACTTCTATAATTGGAAATTGTCGATCGTATGTTGTATTATATCGGCACCATCAGAATTTATACAGTACGTTTTCACCTGGACAAAAGGTTAAAAACAACTCTTTTAAGCCATTATGCTGAAGATGAAGAGTAAGGCATACTTGAATTGCAAATTTCTACAAGACAAAGAAACTGTCAATCATGTGTTGTATAACATTGGCAACATCAGAATTAATGCGCCAATTTTGTACCTGAACAAGTAGGAAAACAACAGTAGTTTTGTGTAATTCTGAACATACAGTAATACCACAAAATAATAGTAACTGACTGAATCTTGGTACTATATGGTATGGTCCTACATGATTAATTGCTCTAACACATAAACGAGAAGAGATGATGTCATTTTCCTGTATCATATAAAGTCATCTAACTACAGGACTAAGAGAACTGGAAGATGAGAATTGTGCAAACTGGAATTCTAGCATTTGGATGTTCATTTACTTCACTGTTTATTGGTGCAATTGAAATTGGTAACTTCCAAGTGTCTAACCCAAATGAGATGGAAATGACGGAATAAAATGCCAAAGCAAGCAAAAACATCTGATCTGTTAGTTCTTGTAGCAAAAGGCAAATGTATTCACTTGTTGTGGAATTCAGGAGGGTTGAATACATGCCTGGATAGTGCTGTGTGCAAAATATCTCTGTTTACTTCTGCTGAAATTGACATCAATGCGTTCCCAACTCATTTTTGTTAAACTTCTCAGCATGACCTCTGAAATTTTGGAAAGAGAGATTGAATAAATATGTAAAACAATACATGAAATCCAAAAGAAAGAACACTCTAAGAAAAAAAAAATATCTCACCCAATACAAACAGCTCATTCTTAAGAAAATGGACAAGGGAACAGGCATGGCAACAAAATCATAAGCAAACAAGTCAAGGTCAAGATACTAGCAATGTATATATTTTCATGACATTTAGCTATCTTTTCGCTCCTGATGTCACCAAAAAAAGAAGGGGCTGTAGTTGCTAACAAGTAGTTCATATTGACCTCCACGACACAATTAGGTTTAATTTCTGAATGTTCCAATCATGTTATCTAAAGAGGACGACATCACTAATAAAACGGTCCCCTCCAACTTCCCCAAAACAATTTGAACTCTTCAACACTTGATGAAACCCTCATTTTTTACACTAAACTTTTGTACTGTCCAAGTATGGCAAAAAATGAGATAGGAAAAGGACCTCCTAGTTGGTGAAGACTTCAGCAACTTCTACTATCTTATGAAATTTCCATAACCCTTCTAAGAATCTTCAACTACTTTTTCATTTGACACTGACAGCATCATCTACTCTCTCATCACAATTTCTCCTCGATAAAATCTTCACCTACTTTGGCACTGCCTGAAGTCTCATGGAGTTTATGAGCTCAGGCATGCAGAGCAATCATATAAACACCACTCTTGGATGGCATATTTCATTGTAAAATGAGATGAATTCAATATTAATATCAGTCCCTGTATAAGGCAGCTTAAACCTTAGTTTGCTCAACGTGACTGGGTGTAATGGCCCATTTTTGAGATGCGTAAGTTACCAAAATCCGAATTTTTTCATGCCACTAACATAAAATAAGATCAGCGTTCAAGATAGCTAAATCAGGGTAATCAGTATGCAACTAAGCATTATTCTTGTCATACAGGCATCAAAAGTTTTTGTGAAATTGGTTTATTAAGACCAACTTATACATATAATTGCTCATGCAACGTACCATATGATGAGCTGCCAAACCTGGTCTGACTACATGGAAGTTGCTTATTGTTTACAATTACAATTTTCTCTATCTCTGTAACAAAGGTCTCTCCTGATTTTAGACCAAAATCATCGAAAAATTTCCACCCAAACTTAACTAATTATACTGCAGGATCAATACCATGATGTAATGAATAATAGATTGCTGGTCAAACACCAAAATCAAAGAGCTTAACATAAAAGAGACATTATCAGTTTAGGAAGATAAGAAACAGCAAACCTTCCATGTCCGCTATCTTAAATTCCTCGACTTCAACATCCAAAGAGTTATCTTCTTGTAAAGCGGCTGTTTTTGCTGTCTCTATGTTCACAATATGTGGGTACTTATCATTTTTTAACAGATTGTGCCGCTGAAAATAAAAGAGACCGACAAAAATCAGTTTAATCAACATCTTTGAAACTTTAAATGACAAAAATTTACCTTCGGAAGCTCACTTCGATGTCGCAAAGATGATGTACTCCATCCAACAAGATCTACACGCAGTTAAGTTCTTTACATATGGAAGAGATTTTGTAAGAAATGACAATGGCAATACATGCAATAATGTAATTTTGAAATATCCATCAGACAACTGCTTCAATGATGGCAGAAAGGTGTCCATGAAATTCAAGCATAAAAGGAGAAATGTCTATCACATTGGAGTATACCAGGATACGATCATATCGTACATTTGCATAGGCCACACGTCGCTTAAATGACCGCAATGCGGACCTGTAAATCCAGAAAAAAGAAAACAAGAAAAAAAAGTAAGGAATTAGAAGATGACTTTCAAAAACCATAATTGACCCGTGCAAGCTGAAATATAAGTTTCCTCTTTTTTTTTTTTTTTTTTTTTTTTGGGACAATAAGTTTGTTCAAGATTGCTCACATAAATTGAAGTTCTTCAGAGTCATTAACCATTTGAAGCAGAAGTGGAGGCTTCCCATCATCACCGTCAGTCAAGAATAAATGCTTTCCAGTTCTTCCAAGCATCCATGCTGTATGTGATGCTACGTTCTCCAGGGTGTAGAATCCACAGAACAAAGGAACCTGTCAGCTCATGAGATGATCAGAGAATCATTACTAGATTACTAGAGTGCAAGAACAAACAAAGCAAAGATGCAGCCTATGAAAGTCAGACTTCTCAGATACTTGACACTGCTACACTACCTTTAAATTAGGAGGTATAATTCAAACAACTTTGGGATAGAAAGTGACAGAACAAACAAGCAGATTATCAGGTCATAAACAAAAAAATCGGCAGCCATTGATGGTGCTGCTACATTGTTGGAGTGGTTATGTAAAACAGAAGATGCATACCCAAAAATGTTCATAATTACTATATTAGCAGTTCTCTCTGCTCGTCATTTGTAGGGACATATAATTCTTAATATCTCAGAGGTGCTAATCACCAAAAACTGGATGACGTGTGGTAGCAATTGTTCACCTGTTTATGTCCCCTTGAACCAAGGTGAGGGGTTGCTGAGGTTATAAAATTCACAGGGTCCAGTCCAGCAATTTTGCCTCTCAACTTGTCATCAGGTAACGAGTCTTTGGATCCATCAACCTTGTTATCTCCGTATTCTTCACCGGACTTGCTTGGAAAATCTTTTCCATAAAGTTCAGCAATGGCATACCTTGTTACAAGGCCACCGAGTGAATGACCTATAAAAGATATCTTCTGAAGCTTTGGATGCTTTTGAATAACAGATAACACCTGAAAATTCAGAAAGTCTAGCACTTGTTCAACTTTCTACCTTCGTGTCGAACTTTCAGTTCAATTAGCACTTTGAAACATGTTTTCAACATACATTTTGGCATTACACTTTCATAAGAAAACTGGCCCAACAACCAAATGCTAAAGAAAAATGATTAATACTACTCTCAGAAAAGCCATGAAAAAACAAACCTCAGAAGCTAGCCTCTTTCCCATTACATCAACGCCATCAAATGTCAGCATTGATGAGTTCGACTCACTGCCTGAAAATAGCACGTTAACTAGACATCATTTGTATCTTTGCACACTGATATTTGTTTGTTCAACGAAATTAAAGCTCTAAAAGCTCTGAAAATGTTTGAGGATTGCATTACTGTAATTTTGATGCCTGAAGTTACAATAACAAATAGCTCAATACCATACAAGATAGAACTTACAATGCACCAGAACGTCCTCGGGATATGCCTTCACAAATTGTTTTGCTGCATACCTCCAATTCCGTGCACTACAAAAACAAAAAAACATTGCTACTGGAATTTAGAATCAAGCAACTCTACTGGTCTGGTGGGCTAAACATGACGTGCCCAAAAACAAGAATAGTGCCAAGTGATAAATATATTAATTTGGACCGCCACAAGTTACTTGCAGTTGCACCACCAATAAATAGTTTATCAAACCAAAAATTATATTTATTCTACATGTGTAATTTTGATAAAGTTAATTAAAAAAATAAATCAAAGAGAATATGTAATTGAGGAAAATTGGGAGGGAAGTTGTAGCAGGTGGCAGGTGGCGGATCTAGTTATTTAAAGGCATATTTAGTAAACTAAAAAATATTACACCAAAAGCCTTCTTAAAAGTAATTTTAAATATATATATATATATTTTTGTAAACACTACAAAAAGAACTATAGCAAAAAACAATTTAAAAGTACGATAGTTTGTACACGAGAACCTATCAAATGTAAACAAATTTCTATTCTTTTTTACTTTTGTTAAAAAAAAGAAACACATTTTTGTATAAAATAAACATATTAATAATGTATCAAAAATTAAACACCGAAAATACCTGTAAAATTAACTAACTAACCTTCCAATAACACCGTTAGCCATAACAACTAAGTGGGTGGGCGAGCGATCTGTAACAGCCTGCATATTAAAACTGCCTTCACCAGTTGGTTCATCAACCGTCGGATATTCATCTTCCAATATTCTCATACAACTCAATCTTCGGAAAATAAAGTTTCTCCTCCTCCACCCCGTCTTCTTGTTCTTCTTCTTCATTTCTCCTCTGATTTCCTTCTTCTCTGCATCCATTTCCGATTTTCTGTCCTCAACAACAGCTTTTGAATCTCTCTCCTCAGAGCCCATTTCACCAAATCTACAATTGTCAGCAATCTGGAGGTGTAAATGCACAGAGCTACTGTGTGACTGCGTGTGTAGATAGACTAATAATAATAAAAATAGTTGAGGAATGTAATGAAATGAATGGGCTTTAATAGACTTTGTTTTTTGAGATGTTGTTAATGCCATCGTTTTCAATTGGGGATTAGTTAAGGTATGGGACCACTCTGCCTGGTAGAAGATTTTTACATGTTTAAATTGTTCAAACAAAATAATTTTCCCCAGAATGTTCGTCTTCTTGTCTGTCCTTTTAAGTAATTTGCTTAATTCCGTTAAAAAAGTCAAATGTATTTTTAAAACATTCACCAACATATTTAGTTTTACAAGTAATATATTTTTGAAAAATTATACCGTCACAGTATGGTATGATACCGATATTACATCGTATACTATACTATCGTACTATATAAACGAAGGGAAAAGTATACAATACACTACGTGCATTGTCACGTGGTGTACTAGAACCAATAATTTATCGTCATGTGACAATGGTATGGGATCATACCTTGTATTATTTGGCGATGTGTGATTGGTTCTAATGTACCACGTGACACGTCACGTGGCGCGCGTGGTGCACGCAATACTCACTCATAAACGAAGCAAGAAGTTAATATATGTTTAACTCGTTTTGAAAGTACAAGGACATGCCTTAGTACCAGAAGAATTACCTCAAAAATATTATATATATATATATATATATATATAAATTCTAGTTTTCCCACGATGCATGAAAATTCTCTTTTTCTTTTTGCCAAAATATGCTGTGAGATTCATAATATTTGTCACCATATAGATGGCTGCTTGCAGCTGCGACCAAGAGCATCGGTTGGTCAAAGTAATAAAGTGGAGAATTGAATATTATAATCAATGATGCTAATCCATGGTTGGTTTCTAGAATAGGAGAAAGTCAAACGTCATTAATTATATTGGGTTGTTTAGTTAAAGGTTTTTGGGCGGTCAGTTTTAATTATCATTTACTTTTCAGAGTCTTTGAAAATTGCATGTGATTTGACTAGGTTTGTCTGCATGATTGGCCTTTTTTTTTTTGGCCATAATGATGTTAACTTACCATTTATAAATAGTATCAGTATTATTTTAGTTGTTTTAATCATATGGGATTAAAAGAAGTGAAAAAGGCAAAAGCACCCGACTGAAAATTGAAATCACGTACGGCGTTTCCTTTTTCTAGTTTTTGGACCATGAAAACTTGATTCGCACGTATTTTCATGTCAACTTGAATGTGTTTTTCCCCTTAATTAGAAAAAGCAATCTTCAAAAAAAAAATTAGAAATAGCAAAAACTTGTGTACTGAAATATAACGGAAGTACTTTTTATAACCGTGGCACATATTAACATGGCATGCTATATGAATTTTAAATGTTCTTTTTTTTTTTTTAAATTCGACACAAGGCCTACAGGAAGAATTGGAAAAAGAGAGACCTAAACCAATTTCACGATCCAACCCAAAAGGTAATTGCTAACTTAAGAGATGGATCATGGGGCTTAAGTACTAAACTCTACGCACACAAAGTCCCGACTGTGGGACATGCCTCTTTTTTTTCGAATTCGGCACAAGGCCTATAGGAAGAATTAGGGAGAAAAAGAGACTTAAACCAATTTCCACGATCCAACTCAAAAGTCAATTGCTGACTTAAGGGAGGGATCTATGGAGTTTAAGTACTAAACTTCTATGCACACAAAGTCCCGATGTGGGATTAAATGTTCTTTTTGTGCTTATGTATTTTCATTGATACCTTAGGGGATTAAAATATACGAAAACGACACTTTGTTTTTCAACTAAGTTTCTTTTGCATTTTCTTAAGAATGTCAACTAAACAGACTTAAACCATTGGGTGAAATTTAGTGCAAAAAATATTTACTCTGTAAAACATTAACACCACAACTGGCATTCGGTATGTTACGTGATTGTCTGTTTCATCAGAATAAGTGATTGTGTTTAATTGTTACGAAACAAACAATTATGGATTTACTACACGGTTAAAAGACAAGAAAAAGGGAAATGGAAGGAGCAAGAGTCTAGCGAATGACATTTTCACTTAACGCACTGCAGCAATATTTACAATTGATTGCCTGGAAAACTCCTCCATGCGCTTGTATTGCTTGTACAGTTTCCAAGCATCACTCAGTCCTCGCTCCGCGATCTCATTCTCCGATTCCTGGTACAGTTTATAAGGGTCTCGAGTCTGGATAAGAATTGCTTCATCAATAGTTGAACAGGATAGGAAACCTAAATTATTTCTGTGCTTCATTAACTTGGTGAACGCAAAGCCCTTGGATGATGGATTAGAAGGCATGCAAATCCATTTGGCATCAATTTGCTTTTTAAAAGCTTCACAAGTCCTCAAAATGCCACCAGCAAATGAACTAAGCAAAGCAAAAGATAGCTTTGGATTTTTGTAAGCTAATTTTCTAAAAAGGCATCATTTCTTCTATATTTAACATAGCTCATCATCTCATTTTAAGCAGAAAATATATCATAATATGCATTCCAAGATTCTTATTCGTTATTAAATATGCATTCAGTAGAACTATAAATATGAAATGAGGAACAAAAGCCACAAATGCAATTGTTAACCTCAAGGATATAGCCAAAAGGGGCTCTACTAAACAATGCTATTACATGAAAGATCATTCTTTTTTAAGGATTGACCAAAACAAAGTTAAAAACATAAAAAGGGATAAAGAAAAAATACACTTAAAATGCAACAGCATTTACCATTTTCGATTTGGTTTTCAGGCGACAAACACCCTGTTCATAGCCACTGTTGGGTCATTTGATTGCTAGCCCTCAACCCTTTTAATGCATCATTCAAGAAGCCTAATATAAATGTTTAATGCGTTATTTTAGTTTTGAATGTTTGACTGACTTGAGCTTTCTAGCAAAATTATCACCAGGCCATAAACCAAAATGTTGCCTTTTTTTTCAATGTGAACTAAATACTTAACTCATGATAGTTTTATTAAGCAAGACAGAAAGACTTGTATAAAAGTCATAATAACCCAATTTAAAAAATTGCAGGCAGAAGGAAGCCTCACCTTGGGGGAGTGAGTTTGAAAGCAGAAAATGATAGAGGAAAAAACCCTTGAACCATTGTTGTAGGCCTGCTGCTTCTGGTGCTGATACTGCGATTATATTACTTTCTTGGCTCTGTATATCATCTCTGATTTAGTATCATTTTGGGGATTTTGTCAGCCTGATTTGATTCTTTATTTCTTCATATCTCTGTGAATTTGGGAAAAAAAGAAGAAAGATAAACCAAGGCGATGTCTTAGGTTTAACAGAGGTTTAGTTTCAGAGTTTTGCAAATAAAAAAAAAAAAGTACCAAAAAAGAAAAAAAACTTTAGAAGCAAACTTAAAAAATTTAGAAATGATTTTAATGTATTTTCCTACAAAACTAAAGGAATGTGGAAAACCCCATTTGTAATAGATAAAATCGCATAAATAGTTTCAGACATTTTTATTTTGCACTTCTTTTAGTCCATTTTACATTTAAAATGAAGTATGTTAGTATCATCTTTAGAAATATAATCCCAAAATGTTTAAATAAAAATGAGCAAGTACGACAAGAAAAAATTGGTATTCTTGGTAAATATGAGAGCAAGAAAAAAAAAAAGTTATGTTGTATTTCACTTGCACAAACACGGTAATCAAGTCATTTCCAAATCGAAATTCAAGCAATTGGGAAGAACTTATTGCAAGATTATCATGAATCAATAATTGCAATTATGCTGTCAAAGACAGAAGGATGAATCAAATTACAATTGAAACTAATTAACATTAGACATGAGACCTAAAACTTGAAAGATGTGTGTGCTTCTAATAATCAGACAATAACACTAGTATACATTGAAAGCCAGATTTCACCTAACCTATGACTTGTTAAGAATGAAATCCGACTTGTAATCAAAGATCTAAAGGCCAAATCACAAGGAAAGGTATCAAAAATATAGTAATAACTTATTGAACAAAGCATCCCTATAACCTATAATCTTCTATTACAATTCAAGCATACGAATTTGCAATTGGCCTACCCAATCTGCAAGACAAAGAAACCCAAATCCAAACCCAGAAACAAAGAAATTTAGTAAAAAAATTTGGAATTTCGAGATAAATAAGAGAAACCCAATTTTAAAATGCAGAAATGAATATCTTAGAGGCCAAAGACATATGCAATGTTGGCTGTCTAGATTATAGAGACAAAAGATCAAACAGTTACACGGCAGAACAGTTTTTGATCGGTTGGTGAGTTAAGTAGGTTCTTCGCTTTCCGTAGACTTCACTTGTAAATCTTCCATACCAACACTAGTTTGCAATTGTATTTAATGAAGCGGCTGTCTTGCTGCTTCACACGTCTGATTTTGAAGCCCAATTCTGATCACAGTCCTTCGCAGGTATTGAAAAATTTTATGAAAGTTTATATGTTTTTATGATGTTCTGGTGTGGTATATTGATCTTCGTTGATGGGTTTAAGGGTTCAGGAAGGAAGATGGAAAGCGCACCAAAGAGCAATGCCAAAAACGTGTTTCAATCTGAGGTACGATTCTTTTATTCTTTTTGTTTTTTTGGTTGGATTTTATTTTTCTGGTGACCTGATCATTATCTTGATGGATCATTTTGAACTGATGGGAATTATTAATTACTCGTGGTGTGTTAGTAACTTTTCATTTGCACTTTTTAGATAAGTTGTAACTCATCATTTAAGCTGCTAATTTTGAGTGAATGTGTACAGAGTGCTAGTTTTGAGTTAATGTTGTCAATGATATCCAAGACTATAAATCACATTCTATTTATAAGTAGTGAATGGATACAAAGTCATAGTTTTGAGCTAATGTTGTCAATGATTCCAAGAACAATAGGTGTACCGGTAGGTTTAAAAAGTTTCCTGAGCATTTGCTCATTCTCAACTATTTAGTGCTATACATGGCCACCTTGTTTTACTCCATGAAAACAAAACTATGAATTCGGGCTGCAAAAGTGCTCCTGCCTCAGTAAATAATCAATTCGATGCAACATCCTATACTTGCATAGTCAAACAACGTTATATGTTTAAAAGTTGCTCTTACATTTTCCTTCATTTCTCAGATCTTTTGACAGTGAATTGTGATGGAACCCATTTAGCATTTCAGTTCTATCTGTGAGCCTGCTTAAATGCTTCCTGATAGTTATGTTATTGATTTTTCACTGCAGAAACTAGAGGAAAATGTAAGTACCATGGGGAGCAGTTCTGCTATTAATATCATCAATAACCATGACTTCTCTGAAGGGTTGCATTTGTGGCATCCTAATTGTTGTGAGGCCTTTGTAGTCTCCTCAGAATATAGTTGCATTAAAGAAAAATCAACCAAACTTGGCAATCATTATGCTGTCATTACAAACCGCAGGGAATGTTGGCAGGGTTTGGAGCAAGATATCACAAGCCAAGTCTTTATGGGGTCCACTTACATGGTATCTGCACATGTTGGTGTATCGGGTGCTGTTGAGGGATATGCTGATGTCCAAGCAACACTGAAACTCGAATACCAGAACATGAATACTAGCTATTTGTTTATTGGGAGGCAATGCATTTCTCTTTCTCGTATAATAATTGCACTGTCTGTTTTATTTGAAAGCTATTCTTCTGATAGCAATGTCCTTGTGCAGAAAGTCTGTTTCAAAAGAATGCTGGGAGAGGTTGGAAGGTACGTTCTCTTTGTCAACTATGCCCAATAGGGTGGTATTTTATCTGGAAGGGCCTTCGCCTGGTGTGGACCTACTCATAGATTCAGTAGTGGTCTGTTGTTCTAACTCCACCTTATGTGATGTAAGTCTCTATTATTCTTCCATCACTATAGTTATAAGCATGTAATCATTAAACTAGTCAAAATTAGGATAATTCATTGTGCATTGAGGTGAAGTTTCACTTTATTTGTGCATTTAGTAAAGTAAACACATTTTTTTTTCTTGTGATCTGATCAAGTTACTGACAAGGGCTTATTACTTGACAGAGCCATATCAAAGGGTCTATGTTGTGTGATGAAGAGAATATTATATCAAATTCCAAGTTTGATGATGGCCTCAGTGGTTGGTCTGGAAGAGGCTGCAAGATTGTTTTGCATGACTCGATGGCAGATGGCAAAATTGTTCCACAGTCTGGCAAATTTTTTGCATCTGCTACAGAACGCACTCAAAGCTGGAATGGCATTCAGCAGGACATAACTGGGAAAATAAAGCGGAAACTTGCTTATGAGGTTGAAGCTGTAGTTCGCATATATGGTAACAACATTACCAGTGCAGATGTTCAGGCCACATTGTGGGTTCAGGCTGCTGATATGCGTGAGCAGTACATAGGGATTGCAAAGTAAGTTTATGCTTGCCGTAATTGATTTCTTTTGTTGTATTGTGAAGTAGAGCAGAGGATATCATTATACTTGGTCCATAATCTGCAGAAGTTTATACTTGAAAGCTAGTGAACTTCTTGAATATGTGCTTAGCTGGGAGAAAAAGATTCTTTTTTTCAGGCTCAATCCTTTCAAGAAGTTCTTCCTAAATAATTTTATTTCACTACTGGACATGTTATATACCATAGCACGTTAAAACATAGAATGAGGCTGATTATCTTGTGTAATAAAAACTTTCTACTTCATTCACATGGATTTATTCCTGCCCAAAACAAAGGTTAAATTCTGTGTGTTGACTGGTTATATATTTGAAGGTGTGCCTGCAAGTCTTCCACATACACGTTTACTGCACAGATAAAAGTTGATTGTTTGCATGACAAAGAAATGCCATAAGCATCTACTCTTATATTTAGTGTTTTAGGATGGAACCTCTTCCTTTGGATATTTCATTGTTGGGCTTTATTCAGTATCTTCTCATCTAGACACAACTATTTGATCTCGAAGAGCATTATCCTTGGCTTATTCCTCTTGGTTGTAGTCCATTAATTGATGCTTTGCTTGAAATACTATATGCTTGAATATTTGTAGTAGGCTTGTAACATTCATCAGAAAAGATTTCTTGCATGTCATATCTTCCGAAAAATCTACTAAGTGAAAAGACCTGCAGAGTGAAGGCAACAGACAAGGATTGGGTGCAAATGCAAGGGAAATTTCTTCTAAATGGTTCGCCGTCAAAAGTAGTAATTTACTTAGAAGGTCCACCTCCAGGCACCGATATCCTTCTTAATAGCATGGTGGTAAAACACGCAGCTAAAGTACCTCCTTCACCTCCTCCTGTAATCGAGGTTGGTTAATAGGTCCTGTGATGTTGCGTATTTTAAATGCTAGTCTAGGTTCCTTCATTGGAAGCACTTCATTTTGTATTGTCTTTTTCTTCTGTTCTATTAATCAAAACAAATAACTTTCTGCATGCCTTGTCAATTGTTCTTTGTTTTCCACACTAATACTGTGGATGTTCTTCAGGATGCAGATTTTGGCATTAATATAATTGCTAATAGCAACCTTACTGATGGCATGAATGGATGGTTTCCGCTTGGCAACTGCAGCCTTGGTGTTGGAACAGGCTCACCACATATACTTCCTCCCATAGCTAGGGATTCTCTTGGAGCTCATCAACCTTTAAGCGGTCGCTACATTGTGGTGACAAAACGCACCCAAACATGGATGGGTCCTGCTCAGATTGTTACAGACAAAATAAAGCTCTACTTGACATATCAAGTATCCGGGTGGATTCGAATTTCTCCCCGGCCTGCTAGCCCCCAAAGTGTCAATGTTGCTCTTGGCTGTGGATGATCAATGGGTTAACGGGGGCCAAGTTGAAATTGGTGATGATAGGTGGCATGAAATTGGCGGGTCATTTAGAATCGAAAAACAGCCAGCTAAGGTGATGGTTTATGTTCAGGGTCCTGCTTCAGGCATTGACTTCATGGTTGCCGGACTGCAAATCTTTCCAGTTGACAGGCATGCCAGGTTTAAATCCTTGAGGAGGCAAACAGATAAGGTTTTTTTTTTTTTTTGCTTTCATCCATATGGTCTTCCATAGATTTGCATTGACAAGTTTTCTCAGATGTTGTTTTATTGTTTATGAAAAATGCTCTTGGAAGTGATTTATGGAATTTTCGTCCCAAAGTAATTGGTTCTCTCTCAAACAAGCCAAAGATATTCGGTTTCTTTTTCTAAGATCATGTTGTCTTAAATCTTTCTTTATGCTTAACCTTCTTACTTCAAACCACCAATTGTGTAGCGTCTTTCTACATGTTGCCAGATAACATTCCCTTTCTGCCCTTGGGAAATGTGATATTATCAGATCCCTTTATGATTACCAACAATAACTCGTGCTTCCATGCAGATACGCAAGCGTGACATCATCTTGAAACTATCAGGAGCTGAATTCAGGCTGTTTGCTTGGTACCTTAATCAGAGTTAAACAAATTCAAAACAGCTTTCCCGTTGGATCATGTTTGATGAGAACAAACATGGACAATGAAGACTTTGTTGATTTCTTTGTTAAGAATTTCAACTGGGCTGTCTTTGGGAATGAACTGAAGTGGTATTGGACAGAACCACAGCAAGGAAACTTCAACTATAAGGATGCTGATGAATTGTTAAACCTCTGTACAAGCCACAACATCAAAGTCCGTGGGCATTGCATCTTCTGGGAGGTTGAGAGCGCGGTTCAACAATGGATACGCAACTTGAATAAAAGTGACTTGATGACTGCTGTTCAAAACCGTTAACAGGTCTTCTCACACGATATAAAGGGAAATTTCAGCACTATGATGTGAACAATGAGATGCTGCATGGTTCATTCTATCAAGATCGGTTGGGCAAAGACATCCGGCATAACATGTTCAAGACAGCGAACCAACTAGACCCATCATGCTATCCTATTTGTCAATGATTACCATGTCGAGGATGGTTGTGACACCCGTTCATACCCAGAAAGGTACATTGAGCACATACTTGATCTTCAGGAACAGGGTGCACCTGTTGGAGGAATAGGTATTCAGGGACATATAGATAGTCCAGTGGGGCCTGTTGTGTGCTCTGCACTTAATAAACTAGGTATTCTTGGGCTTCCAATCTGGTTCACGGAACTTGATGTGTCTTCCAACAACGAGCACATTAGGGCTGATGATTTGGAAGTAATGCTTAGGGAAGCTTTTGCTCATCCAGCAGTAGATGGTGTTATGTTGTGGGGATTCTGGGAACTGTTCATGAGCAGAGAAAACTCTCATCTGGTGAATGCAGAAGGTGATCTGAATGAAGCAGGTCGAAGATACCTTGCCCTTAAGGAGGAGTGGTTGTCTAATGCTCATGGGCATATTGATGATCAGGGACAATTCTCTTTCAGAGGATTTCAGGGATCGTATCAATTGGAAATTGTCAGCAGTAAAGGAAAAATCACCAAGACTTTTATTGTGGACAAGGGTGAGGAACCACTGGTAATATCTATAAACTTATAGTTTCCTTGGTGGTTACTGGTCCAGACAATTAAGATAACAACCGTATGTGTCTATAATACAATGGTGTGAAATCGTAAATGTGGCGGTGCCCTTGCTGTCTGTAATTTGGTTGTAAATGTTTCTTTTGCATAAGATTCGACTTGTTGCTCCCGTTTGTACTCTTTACAGTCAAATAAATGAATAAAGATTGCAAATATCGAACTATTCAATCTTTTACTCTTACTTTCTTATACCGTGACTACAGTTTTTCATTCCATCAAAGTTGCTGAACTGGTACTTGTGAAAGAAAAAATACAGTATATAAGACAAGGACCTTAGAGGTTCTCCCTCTTTCAGGCGGAAGAACGTCTTCGTGCCTAATCAACCATCATGGTAAGAGCCTAATCTTAAATGCATCACCCCTGTAAAATATTTCATGGCTCCCAAAAGTACCAGGAAGGGTCAAAAGGCAACTCTAGGAGAGTCAGAACCAAATGCCTCTCAATACCTTAGGATATGTCACCCTTCGAAACTTTAGGAGTTAAAATTTAATCTCAGTGACAAATTAAGCTAAATATAGTGGCTCAGCTCAGTACCTAACTTTATTTCCAGGTGCAGCATGTACTTTCAAGCAAATATGAAATCTAATGTCTCGTTAATCATTGTAGGCCGATACTGTGGTCCAACTAAGATTTAACCAGGCCCAAGATTTATGTTAATAGGTGCAAATTTATGTAATGGAGATGAGAACTATTGTGGACTTCTGTGGAAAGTTGTAAGTAATGGATATTTGATTCTTAGTACCTTGACCCATCCATCTCAGGCGTGGGACTGGACCACAAAGGTCAGGCCTGGAATATGTTTAGCTGTGTCGACCTTAAACCTCTCATTAATCGTCTAATTGTGATTGTCCATAGGGTCTGGTAATTCTGATAATTCCTCAATCCACAACACTGTATTCACGCATGCGGCTTATCAAATTTCTTTGTTGTAAAGGAAAAATACATGGGAAGATCTAAATACCATGTTGTCAAATTTAAGCCCCAACACCTACTATGTGGTGAGAAGGCAGTTTCTAACAATGCTATAGTTCAGGTCAGATGTAGGAGAATGAAATTGACGCTATGATGATGTATAACTGAGAAATTAATGACTTTTCATGATCAGCAAAACTTGCTTCTTGTCCAATGTGACTTACAGAATATGTGAAATAGGAAATTTATCTCTGATTAATGTAAAATGGACGTGTAATCTCGAGAATATACTGTATATCTTCTTAAACTTTCCATCCTTTTTTGTCAGATCGTCAATACGATGATGAGAGGATACACCTTTCAAGATAAATGGCACAAACACAAAATGCATCTAAGCTTGTGTTATTCAAGAATAGTAAATTTGTATTCAGATTAAGTTCTTATAGTACTTACAATAATTCTTATAGTACTTACAATAATGTTCTTTTGGAATTCAAAAAAAATATCTATCAATCAGTTTAGGTAATGACTGTATACATAAGAACAAGATTAGACACTTCTTCAAAAAAAAAAAAAAAAAAAGAACAAGATTAGACACTTATGGTTGATTCTCTGAAGATTCTGCTTGGGTTTAACTGGTCCAAATGAGTGGTTCAAATAAACGCATCAACTACTACCTATCTAATCAGCCCCCTTAAAGGCTGAAGCCACTGTAATTAAGTCAAAACAGCTTCATAACAAATCAATTAACCCTGCCTTCTCAATTGCTAACAGCTAGTACAATAATCATGTTTGTAGCGTAAGAAGACTGCAAAATATAGTATAATGACGATTGATGAGTGATTAGCAACCTCAGAAAAAGCAAAGATTAACATAAGCATTATTATAAACAGCGTGTGAATTGTGAAGATTGGCAAGTTCTTCTAGGAAGCATATTATTATGTTACATTGTTATCAGCAATCATTTGACACTTTGGAATTGCTACCCTTTCAGGGTCCCACTTAGAAAGACATGGGCAGGGCCTACCAATCACATCCATTGATAGACTCCCACCATCTACTATGATTGGACCCTGATGGTGGCCCATTTTATCTGGGCCAGACACAGTCTCACCTGTGTGACATGTACCCTGGTTCTTGTGACCCCACTCTCACATGGCTACATGGGAACTTTGCCGGCCGGACCTCTTCCGCACTAGCACCAACTAGCTTGTATCTAAAGTTTTTAATTTTCGTTAATTACTATTGGATTAAAAGTTTATGTAACCATACAACTTATAATTAGTGGCTTCAGTAAATTTCCTAGAAACCTCTTCTTTTGTTTGTTTGTTTGTTTGTATGTTTCGTATAGTATTTATATTTATTTTACATGTATGTTCTATAGAATGACGGGAATACGTAGATTCATATTTAATAACTATAGGAAATTACTATTTTTTTATTTTTTTCGATTCAAATAAGAACTTGGGATAATTTATTACGATACAAGTTAATCAAACTAAAACCAAGTCACAAGGAAAAATAAGTTCTAACATTTAGCTTTGAGATGATCAATTCTTGATGATATTACCAAACAATATATACGAATTTTGATTAATTTTGATACTCATTCCTAATTAGTTACACTGTTTCTCCTTTATATTTTATGGAAGTTATCTAATAGTAAATATACACATATGCATATGAAAGTGAGGATTGATTGAGGCTATTAACTACGAACAATAATACAATGACTCTTTATTATCACAATTTTTAGCAAAACTTGTAAGTTTTTATAAAAGAGTAGCAAAGTTTAATAAAAGTTTATAACTTTTTTCCAAAACTTCATTATTTTCTCATAACTTTCCATGTTCACAGTATTTTACATTAATTAGTAAGCGGAAAATAAATAAAATAAATGAAGAGGCAAACGTGAGAACAGAGAGGGAGGAGGAGTGAGTATTGCGTGCACCACGCGCGTCACGTGGCGTGCCACGTGGTGCACTAGAACCAATCACACATCGCCAAATAATACAAGATATGACCCACCATTACCACATGGTGATAAATTATTGGTTCTAGTACACCACGTGACAATGCACGTGGTGTATTGTATACTTTTCCAGGGAGGAGTAATGAGGATGGAAGTGAGTAGTGGGGACTGACAAAGTTAAATGGATGAGTCAAGAGGATGATGGACTTGATGATGTCCATGTTCCGTGCATCGGGAAACAGCTCCCGCGCTGTTTTCGCGCGCCTGAACCATACGACACCCTTCGTTTGGGTCCCTCTTTTAAACTTCCCCCACAACTGTATCTGATTTCTCTGACTAACCGAGACTCCCTCGCCCTGTAACGGTCTGCCTTTTGCCTTTGGTGTCCACAATTTTGTATACAAGTAATAGGAGAGACAGTGAGAGATGGACCATCCATGGAGTATTAAAGGTAGTGGATTGTCGACAATGGGGAGAGGACCGGTCTTATAATATATGTTTTCAGATTCGGACAAGATATAGATTCAGCTGAACTCAGATTCAATTAGATGTCGACTTGAGATATAACCGAATAACATTATAAATACGTCATAAAATATATATATATGCGCACACAAATTAATTTTTCCTTCTTCTTCAAATTTAGTTGATAGTTGATAGTTAATAATGGAAAAAGGTCATTGAATCCAAAAAATTAAATCCAGTTTTTTTCGGGTCAAACTTGGCTTTTTCCCTATCAAAAGACTAGATTTGATCAAATTTTTAACTTCTAATTTTTTTGATCAAATTTTTAACTTCTAATTTTTTAATTGAACTCGAATCGAATGTCTGACCAGTTCCTAGACCAGCTGATTCGACTGGCCGATCAAGTCCGAATATGAAAACACATGTTATAATAAATCAGTTTCGTTCTTTCTTTTAGGTTATAATTTTAGTATTTATATTTATTAGTTTATTGTTATCCATTATTATTCTACTAAATAAAAGCAATGTTTAATTGCCAACAACAATCGCATCTGCAATTGTTTCTTTGGATCCCTATTACAATCTGGTTTATGAAATCTGTGATCTGCTTGCTTCATTTGAGCGTTAACACCTAGATCAAATACTAATATAACACCTTCAAAGCCATAACAAGCATGGGGGCTGTTTACTTTGGTCTTGGTTGTGGTAATTGAAAGCTTGGTGATTTTGGGAGTGAATAGAAATTGAAAAATTAGCTATTGTGACTAGTAGATTAAGTTATAAAAAATTAGAATGCAAGTGTTAAATAAATTTGTGACTTGCAAATGAAAGTCACTATTTAAAACGTTACAAATTCAATTTTAACTTTCAAATGAATGTCTTGCTGCTATTTGTAACTTGAAATCTCAGATTTTTATTACTTGTATTTAAAATCAAACAAGTCACAAATAAATTTATGACACTTTTTATGACGTACAAAATAAATTGCAAGTCACCAAAACTAATTCCAGTGAAATATGGAAACTAAAATGATTTCTCTCCCCCCCCCCCCCCCCCCCCAAAAAAAAAAAAAAACACCAATGAAACCCTTTTTTCGTTGTCTAATGGATCACGGAAATTCAATAGGAGTGAGATGCGGGTATCAATACCATATCCAAGCTCCACTAGAGAAAGTAATCAAGAAAAAGAAAATGATACCAAACTTAATATCTTGAATCATATCATCAAGTTTAGTATTGATATCTCAATCAGGTGCAGCACCCTTTAAGTAATTTTTTAACGTTAGTGCATCAAATTCACGTGTAAACATTTGATATGAGGTTATCATCCCACGATATTTGACATTCTTAACATAAATAAAACATTTTAATAAAAAAGCCAAAGATCAACAGCAATACAATCCCATTGCACTTGCTAAGATATACAACTACTTGTAAATACTATATACTAGTAAAATATGGGCATCAACTTTAATTCAGTAGTACAAGAATTGACATCAAAAAGTCCCTAGCCAATTTTAAATTTTTCTTCTCAAATCTTTACTTCGATCATGACATGAAATTAGGGTAAAAGCCAGACAAATTGATTCATTGTCGGACCGAATATATATACATATAGGTGTCTAGATTATGACTCAATTGTCAATGCAACTCACAAACTACTCATTGAGATTCTCATGGTTGTGATATTGGCTATCATTAGGGCCGGATCTTTATAATTATGGACTTTCCCAGTGTAAGATGGCAAATAAATTATCAAAAGTTTAGTGGAGCATTATTTATTTGCATCAGTAATAAATTTCTTCGTAGTCGTTTCAGTGATGCTGCATGGGCGGGGTTGCCTAAGCTTAAAGGTTTTCATGCAGTTCCAAAAGAACGTGGTGGCATCGATCATTGCTTAAGCTTTTTTTCCACTTCATAAAGATTCATAAATTTAATAGCGATGGAAAGGCAAAAAGCCATCCAAAAGAAAGTTAATGTTGTGCTTTTGCAGATGCATTTGTAGTCAATAATAGATCACAATAAGAGCAAATAATTTAGCTACGCCAAAACGAAAGATTTAGAAAGAGGAAATGAGAACTGCAAATATATAAAGAGATTTAAGGCTAAAAACTATAAAAATTTACTATAGGATCTTTTCCGATATCATATTTTGGGACTTTTTTTTTCTTTAGAAAAATTTAGTTCTGGTCAGATCGTTAATAATTAAACAGGAGAATAGCATTTTCTCTTCCTACTTTTAGGGCCAATTTTCTACGAATGACAAAATTTCCTGTTGAATACCTGATTCGATCAACATTCTCCTAATCTTTTTTTCCTTGGGTAAAGCCAACTTTTTGACTGACTTATGATGCTGTAACTTTCTTAATTACTGTGACACCAAATTAAAGGAGACATTTATTACATCTTAAAGCAAACGACAGTTGTGTTGTTAGCTTTAGCTTTCATACGTTTTAATAATTGCTAGGCAGCTGGAAGGAGGATTATAGGTCAATTATTATCTTATTAGTGGCAGATGATAATTATATGAACGATAATAATCCACGTTGCTGGTCTTAATTATGTTGATCATGAATAGAGCATTATAGATCTCCTTGGATTCTTCTTGTTATTAGTGCCTGCAACGTTGCTTAAAGCCTTAGAACTATCATCATGGGAAAACATATGTATATTCAAATAGGTAACTCTAGCTAGATTTTAATATTTAACTGAATCGAGTTGACCAAAACTACAGTGGATAGAAAAATGTTCCCATTTTCTAAGGTGACATTTGAATATGCATAGCTGCAGCAGAAGATTTTGGAAAATATTAACACTAGATTTTCATATTTGCTCATTGCATTCTTTTGAAATCAATATATTTAACTTCAAACGCTGTTAATCTTGACTAACA
Organism: Mitragyna speciosa; assembly: GCA_024721245.1. Lineage (NCBI taxonomy): Eukaryota > Viridiplantae > Streptophyta > Magnoliopsida > Gentianales > Rubiaceae > Mitragyna > Mitragyna speciosa. Next base: position 20,197,492 of record CM045568.1, read on the forward strand.
AAAGATGATAATGATTGCAATCTAGAAGTTTTTATTAATTAATTAGTATTGTTGGAAGCTAATTAGGTATATGTGAATTCGTTTGTTTGTGCGTTTCTGTATCGACATTAATATTTTCTTTTTTTAGCTTTATTACTTCCGTTGCACCACTGCTGCATGCATTTGCATGTTACAAGCATCGTAGTTGCCAGTTGACTCCCTATCTCTATAAAAATTCTCACTCTGTTTGGATGTATTTTTTTTTTTTTATGTTTTTTAAAACTTTACCGTAACAGTATTACAAATTTCTTTTAGTAAACATATATAAGAGATGGAAAAGTAATTGAAAATTTTATTTAAAATTTTTCTATAAATATATTTCTAAAAACATATCCAAACAAGCTGAGCTTTTCTTCGAAGTAGCTTGAAGGGCCTGATTTTCCAAAAACTGATAATTACCCACATGCTAGATTGTTTTACCAAACTGAATTTGTAATTTGATCAAATTTGGTTGCATTATAAAGTTGGAAAATTAAGTTTAACACACATATTTCTTTTTTCTAATTTAAGGGCAAATTTTTATACTGCGTCATGTGCATAGTTTTACATGTGGAAACTTATGATTTTTAAAAGTACTACATAAATATATTAATGCACGTCAATATAAAGTAATATAAATATTAATAATTATCAACAATATTTATATAATTTTATTTTAAATCGTAACGCCCACAGATGAAATTATGTGGTTTTCGTATGGTCCAATCAACCAAGCTCATCAATGATCTTATACTATTTCCTTTCCTGTGTAGCCGGACCCCTCTAATATTGGAAAAATGTTACCTTAAAGAAACAACACGTATCAAATCATTAGATCGAACCAAATTTGGGAAACAAATGGAGTAATACTGTTCGAGTTTTTCATTGCACTACCTCTGATAATTTGAATTCTGATGTGGGAAGCAAGAAGAGTAGAAGTCCATATTTGTAATGATTGTGGTGTTTTTCTCCTCGTTGCTGATGTCAAATAATCATGTCTATAGTGTATACTTAGGCATTAACTTGCATCAAATGTGCAAGTAGTAAAAAGCGACACTAACTGATGGGAAACAAGTAAGAATATTGTTAAGTCTATGTTTGAGTTAAACCCTTTTTTTTTTTTCAGAAAAGTAAGCTCTGTTTGGGACATTTTTTTTAAACATTACTGTATTAAATTTAAAAATTCTTTTAGATATAACACGTGAAATAAAAATAGATTAAAAACTTGTTTAAAATTTTCTAAAAATATGTATTCGTAAAAATATGGCTATACAAAGGAGGAGTAAAATGTTGTTAGAATTATTACTGAGTATTTTTTCAATTTACGAGTTTATGAAATAAAAATTAGTTAAAAATATATTTATTTATTTACCTTTTTGAAAACCAATCCCATTTCTTGTTAGTATAAATTTCACTGCTGTTTTGGCAGAGACAGCGAGTGACAAGTGAGTGTGAGTACCATAGTGCCTGCTGGTCTGCGTTGGAAACGTCCAATCTCTCTTTCATCAAAATTTCTTAATAATCTTAATAAATATTTTGAAAAAAAAAAATAAACCAGAGGACAGGACAGGACACTGCCCCCAACCCACCACCGTTTGTAGCGCGGGTCTTCCGGGCGTATTCAGACTTTGTAGGGTCCCTTTCTCATTGGCCCTTATTGTTGGATTCGGACCCGATCAATTTATTATAGGTCAAATAAATTCAATAATATCTAGATTATTATTATTTTTTCTTGCAAGATCTACGGGAGGTCCAACCGGAGTCGATAAATTTAGATTAAACTACTATCAGATCAGAGAGTGCACAATAGTGCCTTTCGAGTTTTTTTCCTAACTGTCGCACTAAGGATTTAATCCCTTAATCCGGGAGACCTTGACCGTCTCTCTTGACGTAGTGGCTCAATCAATGATTACACTATAGTACGACTAATAAATATTGTACGTAAAATCAATTTATGACACAACATAAATTTGTAGCTTAGAATACTGTTAAGCTAATTCACTTGCGAGCAACTTAGTTAAAAGTTCGACTCAAGTTTAATTTGATCAAGCTCAGTCAAGTTTCATTATGCAAATACTCAACTTGAAATTGTCAAGCCATTCAAGTATTTATATGTCTTTTTTTTTATTTATATACATAAAATTATTAAAATATTTATACTTTCTAAACAAATTACACCTTTCACATTTTTTAACTTTGAATAATAAAAGATAATTTTGTCATTTTAATTTATAATAAAAAATAAAAAATTCACAAAAATTTATTATTCAACTCAAATTCAAGTTTGATCTCAAATACAGTTCAAGTCGAAACTTGAGCTCTAGCATTGCAAGCTCGACTAGTTCGAGCTCGAGTTTCAATATATTTATTTGAGAGTCAGACTTGAGTTCGAATATAGTAATATCTGAATTTAACTTCACCCATTTGCACCCAAATGACTACATTGTACCACTACAGAGCCTCCTACCCAAAAATCTCTCCAAAGCTCCTACTTCTGTAAAATGTTACAATACAACATGTTAAGATAGGGCCCGATTTATTGGGAGCGATCAGATAAAGAAAATCTTAATAACTCAGTTGTATATTACAGATTAAAAGTAAAGTATCCATTCACTTATTTGGGTGGCGTTTGCAGCAGAAAGTTGTTGTTGTTAGCGTGATCAAAAAGCATGGGGGATTAAGGAAAAGTATACAATACACCACGTGCATTGTCACGTGGTGTACTAGAACCAATAATTTATCGTCACGTGTCAATGGTGGGTCATACCTTGTATTATTTGACGATGTGTGATTGGTTCTAATACACCACGTGGCACGCCACGTGGCGCGCGTGGTGCACGCAATACTCACTCGGGGGATTAATGGTTACCGCCACATATTATCTTTGGGTTCAAAAGCCAAGAGAGCCACAGAGGGCATGTCATCCAGCTTTATATGTCATTCTTGTCTCTCCTTTGAAACAAATAGAGCCTGGGGCCGTTACTGTTCATCTCTCCCCGGTAACAGTACTACTGTCTCTGCGGGTGTAATCCTAGTCTGTGTGCACGTGGTTGTTACTGCAACATGGGTTATCATCAACAGTGAGTTTTTGAGTGAAGGACTTGTCTGTGTAAGATTAGAGTGGATCAGGAAAATTATTAAATTCTTGTGAATTAACACTAGGTACATTACAACTAATATTACATGATCACGTGACGATAATAAATCATAATTTATACTATTTTGATGATATATGATTAGTTTTATTGTAACATATCAGATGTTGTGTGACACACATTCTGCAACTGATATCCACTCGAGTGGATCACTTCTTTTTCACAGTTGACAGTTGAACCAAGTATAATTGCACGCCCTCTTGCCCATGCTTGCTTCTAATTCTCATTCAACTGTTCCGCTAGCTTTTCACGGTTGCATTACAAGGTACTCCCCCTTTTTAGGACTCATAATTCTTTTCATTTAGCTTAGGTAAAATTTTGTGGTTTATAAAAATGAGTTGTACGTTCTATTAAATGAGCACTAAATTGTCGAGTGAGTGATTAATTTTGTTATAGAAGATAATATTAAGGAGGTGTGGTTCACATTCTTCAATTAATATTATTATGAATATCATTAATCCTACTATACTTAATGAACTTTAACGATTAAACCTAACATGTTTGGTTTAACAATAGACTGAGTATTATTATAAAATTACTTGTTTGGTTTAGTATAATGACTTTCAAGTAAATTTTAAATTTTTTCAATCTTTTGTTTATGATATACTAAATTTTTAGATTTCTCATTTTGTATTATTTTAAAAAAATTCTTCAATTTTATATATAGTGATGCTCTAATTTGAGTTTTATACAAATGATAATCTTAAAAAACAAGAAGAAAGAGCCATTTTTATTGTATTAATATAGATTCTCATATATCCTTTATTTTCAATTCAAAATTTTGTAAAAAATTGAATATAACTCGCTCAAATACATTCTCTTTTACTCCTTTCAATTTCCCCCTATATTAACAAAATATCTAGACAACATTTACAAATCAAGAATATTCAAAATTGAGAGAGAGAGAGAGAGAGAGAGAGAGAGAGAGAGAGAGAGAGAGAGAGAGAGAGAGAGGGGGGGAGGAATAGTATACTGGAGGGTGGGTAGTTGAAAATATTGCATTTTTTTGGTGTGTTTATGCTCTTAATCAAAATGATTACTAGGTTTAATAGAATAGTATTTTTGGGAGAATAATTAACTACCCCAGTTAATCACTTTTTATTCCCATTGAATGATAGTAATAGTTGTTTTACAAGTATCAACAATGGATATCATTGCTTATGACAATCATTCCCCTCCTTAATTCTCCCAAACCAAACACCCCCAAGTTGTGATATTGTACCAACATTGTTGTTACCTGAGAGAACTTGTCATCTATATCAATAACTAAGGACCATTTCTTATTTTTCAAAAAGAAACGATAAATATGTAAAATATTTTTCCTATCAACTATTTATCCCAAATACATATTTTTAAATTGTACTATGGTATTTTTTTTAAAAAAATCCTTTTTTAAAATGGCAATTGATATAAGAAACAAAAAATCAAAGCATCAGCTATTCTAGTATGAGAGTATGATTTTGCACTCCATTTATTTTCTTACAGTAACTGAATTTCATCAACGATAAAGCTTGCCTCAACTCTAATAAAGGCAGTAGTGATTGAATATTTTTGTTTGGATGATGCTTTTTCAAATATTATTTAAAGAACAATACTATAACACTTTTTTAAATGCTAAATGAGATAAAAATGTTTTTTAAAAAATATGTATAAGTAATATTTTAAATATTATTTAAATAGTGATATTTTCACAATTATTGTGTCCAAAAGAGTTACCGAACACGATCTTACAAAGGGAAATAACAATAAAATCGATGCCTGATACAATATTTCTACTTTGACAAAATACTTCATGAATTACGATAGCAAATCAAGCAATTGGATTTTGTATCACAAAGAATTTGGATCTATATTATAAAATTTTAAACTGGATTTTCTTTATCAGGCTGAAACAAATAAGTGTACCTCTAAAACTAAGCTTGTTAATTTGTAATTGCCTAGATTGTCTTATGCGTTGTGCTTTCCAAGCCAAAAGCCTTTGTGCGTCCTTTATTTTCCATAACAAATTTCACAGGAAAGCCATTTAGTTATTGCATACTTCATTAGCGTGTCGGGTACAATATATATATATATATATATATATATATATATATATATATATGGTTGGATTGATCGGTGATTATACAATTTGTGTGGTACAATCAGAAAAACAATAGTAATATCTTCTGCCTAGTTGAAGCCTTTTGGAACAGAAGACTCCCCTTGTAATTTTTTTAATTATAATTGCGTGTGTCATGTTCAAAGAATATATGTACGGACATTGATTTATTTCAAATCCGTGGATCTCTGCCATTTTATAAGTTTGTGAAGACAAAAGAATTTTTTATTTTGTATTGTATAAATAAATTAATATTTAGGAGGCATTTAATTCAAATTCTTCAATTACTATCACTATAAATATCATTAAATAGCCTACGAGTATCGATTCTGATAATTCTCCCAACATGTGTTGGTTTAAGAATGGAATAGGTATCATTTCTCTAAAAAAAGTAAATAAGTTTGAAAGGGTAGTATTTTGAAAAGAATCATGAAAACTCTAATTAATCACTTTCATTTCCATTGAAAGATAGTGATAGTTATTTTTCAAATATCAATAATAGATGTCATTACTATTGACACGCATTCTCCTTAATTAACCTAAACCAAACACTTAGTTTTCAGAAAGGTTTCCTATTTTCAGTTTTTTGGATGGCGACTTTCTAACAAAAGAGGACACTGAGGCAGCGGCCAAAGGAGGGCGTCACCCCGCTTCCTTCTGAAGATCCTCATAGATATATATAGTATATATTGCCTTATAAGTCATAAATAATTACAATTTTGCCTTCCAATTTTTACAATCGACTTAGCCTTACTTTATTTTCACCCCCAATGTCAAATTACCCCCGTCAAATTCCTGACTCGAGATCTTTAATTTCATGCGTTTCTTTTGGGGGACAATATGATTATGTTATAGTTTTATTAATATAACCTTTTTAAATCTTGAAACCAATAATTGATGCAAGTCGAAACCAAATAGAATAATGCAAGTTGATTTGTAATAATACGAAGTTTGATTAGTGGTCACCTTCTTTTTAGAATGGGTGGTAGGCTAGCAAGTTGCGAACATCACCAGGATCATAGTTGAAAGCGGATAATTACACTAGAAATATGCAATGATGATCAAACAATGGAGTTATAGCAACAAAAATTGGTGGTAAAGGTTGACAAAATGTACGACCTACAATCACTCTCGGTCTCAGTGATGCATGGCTTGAACTCCAACTTTGATGTACGGTTAGAACTGAGGATCAGGAAACTGGCATGATGAATTCCATTGGACAAGAATTGGGGGGTTGGTAATGGACTAATGGGAGATAAACATGGGTGCAAATGCAATGAGTTTGTGTCTGTCCTTTAGATTTTTCATCAGACCTTAATTAACGTGATACCTCTAGCTTGGACGGTGAAAATTAAGGTAGTTTTGAAATAGGGAAAATTACACGGACCTGTTTGTGGTTTGACAAACTAACATATTATTTCTATGTTGTTTGGAAACGAACATTTTTACTCCTTTGTGTTTTGAATTGTTTTGAAAAAATGAATGAAAAACGTAAGAACTAACAGATTTTGAGAAATAGCATAATTTTTTTTTAGTTACTTTTTATATATTCCGGTTCAGATTGACTGTTTTTGTCCATCTTTCAAAAAAAAATTGAAACTACAAGTGATAAAGTGTACGTTTTCAAACACATGCAATAATTTGCAGGGGGATTCTGTACACTTCATCCTTTGAAATATAAGAATATGGTTAGTTTGAGGGGGAAGATCACATATTTTTATACTTTAGCTATGTGTATTGAGTTAATTGTACACATATTATTAATTGTCCGGATAATTGTTACCTCGGATCCGAGAATATAGTTTTTACAATACAAAAAGCACTGTGATGCGTGGTTAAATGTCACAAGAGTCGATAATTATGCGTCTATTAAGATCCAAATTAACAATTTTCACGTGGATTACCGAAAGTACATGTTAACCTATAACTTAGAAAGTGTTACTAGTACAAAATTGGATTCAGAATTTCTACTACTTCAAATTCCAGAAAGAAAATTTTGGTTTTAATAATTTCTAAGAAAAATCTTCATTTAACAAAATTTACAAAAATGAAATCTAACTTCATTAAATTAAACATGTAAAATCTTGACCCTTTAAAACTCTAGAAGGGTACTCAGTCGCATATGCAGAATTTGGTTGCTTATACCTCAGATTGTTCTTTGTTAATGGATCTAGCAGAAAAAGAAGTTTATATTTACTTAATGTAGTTTTTAATTTAGGAATTACCAAAGGAGGAGAAAGTCTGAAGAAGGATAAAAATTTGGAATGACAATTAATAAAAAGTCAAGCCTATCAAGGGCTGCTAATGATAATTGAATACTATCCACCTTCAGACTCAGTTTCACTTTTTCTCATTGGTAAATCACAAGAAACGTTCAGGGATGATTAAATTACAAAAAATAAGTATGAAGCACAAAATAATTTACAATAAAGAAGTCAATTAATTTTTTCTCAAAAAAAAAGATTATTATTTCTCTATCTTCTTTTCACCCAAGCCTACGTCACAAATTTTTCGAAGCCAACCGTGAATAATTTCATAATTAAACTACCCCAAACTTCATCTTAGCCATTTTAATTAATTGCACATAAAGTTTTACCTTAGAGTTTATTAGGGGTATAATTAGAATGTTACATACGCAAAGCTTTGACTGTAACTAAAGTAATTATTGACTTTAAATAAAGTAATTATGTTTAAAAGACCTTACAGAAGAGAAAATGGGACGTGTAAATTGGACGGAAGACTACTTTAGTTTTTTTTTTTTTTTCCTTCAAACAAAAATTAGAATTGCTTATGAAAGCTTCCATTATAGATATGGTTAGTAGTATCAAAATTTTATGCTAAGTAGTTGCGATCAAATAAGAAACAGAGTGCATGGATTTCGTCAACAATCTAATAGATATCTCAAAAGAAAGCCAAATAATAATAATAATAATAATAATAATAATAATAATAATAAATACTTTGAACTTCAATTTTCGTTTTCTGGTATCTCACAGATCGAAAAACAATTTTATGTACAATGAACTTATGTTGCTTTTTGTTTATCGTCTGCAGAAAAAAAAATGTTATTGCAATTGTTACATAGCAATGACCAAGAAAAAAAAGAAAAAACTAACACAAGCGTGTTCATTTAACACATTTCATGCCACAAATAGTCACGGTAAAGATCATTGTAAAATTAAACTTTATGCCGAAAGTCTTAGTTTTTTTTCCCCCTTTTACTAAAGCCAAAAGTCTTGCGATCACAATAGAGTTGTCTTTCTTTGGTTCAAATCATCAATGTCAATTTCCAGTATTAAGTTTAGTGTGGACAACAAAGAGTTAACACATCATTAACTTGATTTATTGTAAGGGTAATAAAAAGTATGAATGTAATATGACAACTTCTTACCATTAGCACTGAAATTTGTATTAGAGAAATGATGTCAAGATTCCGAGCTAGAAGTCTAATATCTCTCACAAAATTAATTAGAACTATATGTTGCCAAACTAATTCTTTTTTATCATTTCTTACGAATTTGTTCGAGTATAAATTCTAAACACATGATGCTTGTGGATTCTTTATTATTTTCCATTTAAATACTACCAATATGGACGAAAAAACAATTTTTTAAATTCCATTAAATAATTGAATTAGGAGAGTCAGAGTGTACTAAGGGAATAAAAAATGAGAAAAAGATGATAAAAGAAAACAGACGTGAGATGAAATGCCCCCGTTAAAGTAATGGGAGAATAGGGAACAACACAAAAAGGAAGACAGAAAAGAAGGTGGAAAAATCTGTTCCGACTGGTTCCTTATCTTCTTGTGGTCTTCTTTTTTTATGCTTTTTTATATACAGTTAAGTAAACTATACCACACTTCTACTGCTACTAATTTCCAATTCTCAAAATTTTATTTCTTTAATTCTTCCACAACAAACAACGTCTTGTCACTCAATTCTAGTCTCAAAGGCATGATCCACTGTTTCCGGCCTAGAGCCACCCCATAAGCCACCGCCGCCAGTCCTTCCTCATCCCTTCTCCTCTGGCCATCCCATGTGACTATTTTCCTCACCATGGAACGGATAATAGTTGCTCAGGATCCATTTTTAGGATGGTAAAGTCCAAGTTCAAGCTCACCTCTAGGCCTCCTTGAGACCTCAAGAAGAGGAGTTTTCATCGACCCTTTACCTTTAATTCAGTTAAAAACTTCCGCTGATCACTGATGAATACTGGATAACTTGTTTAGGTTTTTCCCCCCTTTTTTTCCATCTTTTTCTTGAGTTCTTGATTTAGGGTTGAGGTTTTTTCTCTATATTTTGAGTTATTTTCTCCTTCACTTTCGCTGAAAAGAAAAATGGAAGAATATAACCATCAGCTAGGAGAAAACACGGGTCAAAGGGGAAATTTCTTGTATGGAGGTCCAGTCATAGCAACACAAAGCTCATCTGTGTTTGCAAGAACCAGCAGTGGCTCCAACAATCAGTTACCAATCAATAGTTTTCATCTTCAATCAAGTGATGAATGCTATGAACAGCCCGAAGGCCAACAACATACCACAGTGAAAACTGAAGCTGGAGGTTCTTCTTCTCATCAACAACATGGTCAACACAAGTTCCGCTATCCTTCTTCTATACTTAGGGGCCATCAAACAGCGCAAGATCATCATCATCATCAGCCACAACAACAGCATCAAGAGAGTGAAAATTCTGGTGAAGTAGAAGCTATAAAAGCTAAGATCGTTGCTCATCCTCAATATCCTAACCTTTTGGAAGCTTACATGGATTGTCAAAAGGTGCAACTTTACTCAAACAATGCCATTCTCTAATATTCATTCCTGATTTTTTTTTTATGGATTTTCTACTTTTATTTATCGTAGGTGGGAGCTCCGCCTGAGGTTGTGGAGCGGCTCACGGCAGTGAGGCAGGAGTTCGAAGCAAGGCAACGTGCTTCTTCGGCGACTGGTAGAGATGTTAATAAGGATCCAGAACTTGACCAGTTCATGGTGATTATTTTAAACTTCTAATAATTAATTTCAATAATGTTTTCTGATTTCTTGACGGGTTTTTATGGGTTTGATCTCATATTCTCTACTTAAAAATTTAGGAAGCTTACTATGACATGTTGGTGAAGTATCGGGAGGAGCTAACGAGACCATTACAAGAAGCTATGGAGTTCATGCGAAGAGTCGAAACACAGCTAAATATGCTTGGAAACGGTCCAGTCCGGATCTTTAACTCTGGTAGTACTATACAGTACTTTTTATTCATTCTTCATCAGCTTATTTATAGTCTCTGAAAAGGATAGAAGAAAAGTGGTATTTTCCATTATCGTCAAGCCAAGCAGGGAAAGAAACCAAAGGAAAAGCACAGGAAAACAATTACTACTAGTATTATAATAGAGTAGCTGGGGAGGCTGGTCTGTTGCAGGTGCGGTTTAACTTTCCTTTTGTGCAGTTTAGAACTGATAGTTCAAATGTCAGAGAGAGACTACAAATGTGGTGAGTGTCTTAACTCTTTTGAGGGTCTCCCTACTTAGTCAGGCCTGTCCAGATTTTTGTCCAATCAATGCTGTCCCGTGCCATTTTTTTCAATTTCCAGCCAAGGGATGTACTTTGACCGATAATAGCATCATTTTCCAAATGCTCCTCCTAAGCAAAGTGGGGGGACCTTTGTCACGATTGGGAAAAACCCTAATCACGAGTCTATGGTGAGAAGATGCTTATATGATTTTGTTCATTTTGGAAATTAAAAATGCGAGGAGGGATCAGAGACCACCCAAAAAAAAAAAAAAAAAATGAAGAAAATTCTACTGTACTGTGAAGATGATCACAACCACACGTTTGGGTTTGCTTATATATACTATTAGCTAGTTTTCTGCATCCCTTTTTAGACTTCTGGCAAAACCATCCTTAATAAGGTTCATTCCCAGAGAGACGAGGGACTAATAGTCAGTCATGTGCATGTGTGTATATACCTCGATTAAATGGCAATTTATTGTTGTCATTTCCAAGTCTGCTTTGCTTTTTATGTTGGAACAATTTGTGTTCGGTTGTGGTAGCTTTTAGGCCTTGGAAATATGAAGCGCATAGGATGCTGTTCATATCAGTGCTACTCCATGTAGCTTTGTATGGAAACTGTCAGAACTCTATTCACATTTATTTATTTCTGTTTAAAATTTTTTTTGGGTTTTATTTTCATTTCTGGGTGTCAAAAATGACATTATTGTGTCTGTACATTTTCCTTCCATCTACTTTTTGGTTGTTGTTGTTGCTGTTGTTGTGCTAATGATTTCTTAATATAATCAGAAGCATGATTTTGCATCGTTATATTCCGGTTGCTAAAGGAATATGAAAATGCCTATAATGTTATTCTCACTTCTCCACTTTACCAGCCCAAACTACCAAAAAAGAGAAGAAATGTTTTGCCATGATAATTCTGCTTAGCTTCCACTCTATATAATGTGAGACTTCATTGATAAATTGTTTAATGTGCACAATGTCAGTCAATTTATGGCATGAAATGTGTTTGGTTGGGATCAGTATGATTTTAGCAAGAGATGGTTGTTAGATGTAAGGTTATTCCTTCAAATTTAATCATGTTCCTTCACCATGCATGGTGTGATAAGAAATAGTTTTTGTAATGGGAAATGATATTCATGTGCATCCCTTTAGCTTCTCACACACCTATCAAGTGCAAATTTTGTGCTAATATATAGTGCAAAAGAAGTGTGAGGAGCTAAAAGGGGTGTGTAAATACCATTACCCTTCCGTAAATCTTAATTAATTGATTTCTGTCAGCTTCATGAGACTGCATGCATGAAATGGAATTCCGTGGATTAGTTTCCTTTTGCCTTTTTTTTTTAAATTTTTTATGGCATTGAAAATTGATAACTTTAAGCATATGTTTTTGGATGTTACCATTTGTCAAATATCAATTCATCATGGGTGTTAGATCTTGGCTTCTCCTTTGCCATTCTAGTTTGAGGTCTAGTCAAATGTAAAGTCATCTTTTCTGTTTTGAATTGCATGTAAGTTTATTTTGCTTATTCTAACTAATTGAGTTTGGATCCTTCCACACATCATTCTTACCTTTCATTTTTGGTGAATGTTAGTCTTTTTCCTTTTTGTTTCATCTTCAAGAAGAAACTGCTTCTGTGGACAGCATGATGTCATTGCTGATATGGTTTTTAATGAAAATGGAAAAGAAAGTAGGATAGAATATGTGGCACAGAAAATTTGCATATGGTTTACCAACAAAAGACAACATTCGGATTTTGGAAGTAATGGCAAAGGCTCTAACCACTAGTTTCATCTTTTATAGATATTTATTATGAACATTCAATGGTGAAGGGGATGGCAGCGCGCAAGAACTTGAGAAGAAAAATTAACTTTGTCCACATTCTTCTTCTAACTAAAGTTGAACTAAATTTTAAAAGCTTACAAGTATGCTAGGGTGTGGTACCAGGCAGTAATCTTGTTCTTCTAGTTTTTGTTTCTTAAACAAAGAAAGGTATTTTCATAATTTCTCTTTATATTTTTCACGTGGTAAGATTTAGTGCTTCTAGGCTTATTTTACCTTAAAAGATTACCTCATTAATGGAAAGGCTTTAGCGTTTAGAATACAATGCAATAATCCATTTGCGCATAATACCTTTAACAATGCATATTTTGTAAGATCTATGTTTTCCACAAGCAGTCATGGATAGAAATGGAAAAATCGCATGATGATTTATGCTCATGAACTTGGAATAGATGACTTTGTTGTTATCGAAGTTGTTTTCTTGTGTTCAAATGTAGAATTAGCCTTAAAAGGACATGTATTTGCCTCTACGACCTCTCTATATCTTTTAGTTCTTTGTTTATTAAAAACTTTATGGAAAATAACTGCACTCATAATTTTTTTTTTCAGTGTTTTAAGGGCTACATAAGTTAATATAAAACTGTTTAGCAAAATACCCTTGATGCTCTCTACTTTTACACCGTAGGGTTGTTCAAAAAAAAAAACGAAAAACGAGAAAATCGTCTCGCTCGAACTAAAAAAAGAGGGTAACCGAGCTGGTTACTGACATTGGGTCGAGTAGTGGTTCACATTCTTGTGAACCGGCGGGTACTTGACCCGGTCTAGAGTGAGGGGTGGTTTTCTCATTTTTGTATATGGTATTGTTTTACTAATTTGTTTCATTTGTTGATTTATTTTATTGTTAATAATAATTTGTACTTCTATTTCATTCTTGATTGATGAACATTTGACTATTTATTTTATTATTTGGATGTTCATTTGACTATTTATTAAGTATTTTCTATTTTTATGGCTAATTAAAATGTGAGGATAAAGTTTGAAAAACTAAGTGACAATCTGCTTATTTAGTTTTTTGTTTTTGGTTGCTTTAAAAATTACAGTTTTATGATGCAATTTAACTTTAAGATCATTGATATTTGTGTTATTAGTGATTTAATGATGTTTTACAATTTTTCTTATTTTAAAAATGCGGGTGAATTATGATGGATCGGATCAAGTATCCGGCCTATCCGAACCGGTTTTGCGAGTAACCAGAAGGCCGGGTATCCAGTATATGTGGACTGATTTACGGTTTGAAATTTTGCCGAACTAGTAGGACCGGTTTCGGTCAGATTTTTGTGCATGGACCGGGTACCTTGTCCATGAACATCCCTATTACATGGTGTTCAATTTTTTATTTCTTCCTTTATTCTCAATACTAAGAATCTACTAAGGGTGAAGTATTAACAATACATGTAACAAGGCCCTATCTATTGATCCATATCTGAGGGGTGTGCTACCTGCTCATTGTCTGCCAGCATGTTTGGCTTTATACGGTTCTCCTTATTTTTTAGCATCATATTTACAACTACTATTACACCACACGCCTATTTGAAACCCTAGTTCATGAACTCCCAGGCAGTGTGAATGTTTTTCCCATGAGCAAAGAGGTCATTCCCATGACAGGTTGTAGATGTCTTTGACTAGTGGTGGATTATTCCACAATTGCATGTTTTTTTCTGTCTGCTCATTTCCTTCTTGTACATGTCTTTTTGTTGAGTAAAAGTTCTTTTTTTTCCTCTTTCTTGTGTTGTACCTGTATGTGTTGAAGAGAATGCTTTTTGAAATAGGTGTACAGTGTAAAGCACAGGCTTAAATTTTTTATGCATAGGATACTTCCATTGGCATCGTTGTAACAGTAGGAATGGGCTCAAATTCTTACAACTATAGTGTTGTTATCTGCTACGTGTAATTTATGCTAAAATATCATTTTTCGATTATGAAGTACCGCTCTTTTGTATTCTTTTACTCAGTCTATGTGCTTTAAACTAAAACATTGACAGATGAGAAATGTGAGGGTGTTGGATCATCAGAAGAGGACCAAGATAATAGTGGCGGAGAAACAGAACTACCTGAGATCGATCCACGTGCAGAAGACAGGGAACTAAAGAACCACTTATTAAGGAAGTATAGTGGCTACTTGAGTAGTCTCAAACAAGAGCTCTCCAAGAAAAAAAAGAAAGGAAAACTTCCCAAAGATGCTCGCCAAAAGCTTCTTAATTGGTGGGAATTACACTACAAATGGCCATATCCCTCGGTATGCTTATTTGCTCAGCTGTCATACTATGTACCTGAAAGTATAAGAGTTTATTGGTTTAGTTATATGTGTGTGTGTGGATATACTACTCATTTCTCTGGCTAATTGAATTCAGGAAACGGAGAAGGTGGCCTTGGCTGAATCAACTGGATTGGACCAGAAACAGATTAATAACTGGTTCATCAACCAGCGGAAACGGCACTGGAAGCCTTCTGAAGATATGCAATTTATGGTTATGGATGGCATTCATGCCCAGAACACAGCACTCTTTATGGAAGGTCACTACATGGGTGAAGGCCCTTACAGACTGGGGCCCTGATGCATGAATATAAATGGTAGGGCAGGTTCTATATATCGGTTAGTTTTCAAGGTTGCAGTCAAGTTGGTTAAGCTTCCAGCCATAGAACGTTAAGTCCTTAGTTGTACTGTCTGATTCCTATTTTACAAGATTTAGTAATGCCCTCTTGACGCCGAAGCTCTATTTATTATAAAGATCATCAGTGGAACTTTTTATGTCGGTATGTTCAGGATTCACCTAAGATCCAATAGTTTCTTTATGTGTCTCGATTGATTTAGAAACTTCCATGCTGCCTGATCTTTTAAAGGGTCTGGAATTGCAATGTATCGACTTCCATATGCGCGCAGCATGTCTGCATACGAGTTAGTTGCTTATGTAATATATACAAGCTTTGTATGTCTCTGCAGAAATCATCTGGTTTTCAACTGTACATGATATGACTTTTTGCTTGTAGGTTAGTTGCTTTTGTAATAATTATGCTTTGTGCTGTCACCTGTCCTATTCATGAACAATCAAAATGATCTACTTAGTATTTGATTAGGGCCGCGTTCAGATTGGAGTGGCTCAGTTTTCGCTATGTACTTGCAACGTTACGAGAAATTTGTGCCAGATGTCAATGAAAAATAAAGTGAAATAGGTGGCTTATAGGAACATAACCACCTTCTGATAATTTTGTCTTGGATTTGAGGCAAACTTAGTGCATGACAACACTCTTGCTGTTGAACGTTCTAGGAAGGGATTGACCTATACTCTATTGTTCTCCAAATGAATAAGTTGATTTCATTTCGTGTTTCTATCTCATGATTTGGCATGCACTAATGTAATTTAAATTGACTGGAGTTTGGGGTGGTAAATTTTAGCAACAAATAGTGGAACTTGATCTTAATGCGGCTCATAATGAGAAGTCAAACGATGTCAGAACTCTTGGACTGTCTATTGAGGGCTGTTCTTTGCTAGATAATTACATTAGTAACAAGCATGCATAAATTAACAACCAAATTGGTTCAAGGATAATTTATGCCTTCCTTCTTAGCTAAGTCAACGTCGGGCGGCTAAAACCCATTTGGATTAGGAAAAATGATAAAACGGTGCGACAGGCTGGAATATAAACACGGCAAGAACAAACCAAGACCGCTGTAGGCCCAAGTGAAAAATGCTTGGGCCTTCGACATCTATTGCAGCAGACTAATTACTCTTGGCCTGTAAAAGGCTGAAAATTGAAACATTTTAAGGATTTGACGCCTTTGGGGGATTAACTGAATATTATAGTGATGAGAATGATGAGGATTATTATCCTAAGTACTTTCATTTCAGCTTTGACAATGAAGCGTTTAATGGACGATGACATCCAGCTCGCCATACCAGAAATGAGGCAAGAAATGATGGAAGAGAACTCATTCACCACAGAATTCTGGAGATTGTGGATCAGTCGGATGATGGGCATACCTGAAAATGAATTTATGGTCAAGCGATGCCAAACTTTTTGATTATTTTTTACAATAATCATCTGCATGAATTGGCCAGAGACGGCTAATTATGACCGGACTCGAGAAGCTTGGCAAAACAAAAAAATCTTATATAAACATGGTTTACGATCCTCACTTGTAAATTTTGTAATTTAAAATAAAATCGTATAAGTATTATTATATCGTTTTCTTATATCAGTATTTATTATTATGTTTTTTGTATCATTATTTTAAATTGTAAGGCTCATAAGTGGAGTCGTGGATTTAGTCCATATAAGAATTTCCCAAAGTAAAACCACAATAACATGGTTACAAATGACGCAGCAACTTTTTACTCAAAAAAAAAAAAACATTTTAAATAACGTTATCTATACAAAACCTGAATCTTGAAAAGGCCGGCCGCCTTGGATATCCACACCAGATTTTTCCAGGGACCCAAAACGATATTGTATTCTTTATAGGCAATCATTACCATCAGATTATGATTATTTGACTAATATCTCAGATCTTAAATCTTTGATCATCCTGAGCAATTTTTTAGTGGAAATACTCGATACAGAGTCAAACATATTTGCAGCCTGTTTAGTCACGTGTCCATCATACTACAATTTTTCCTACATACAAGTGGACATTAAATTAAGGAAGCAACCTTACTGTTAATCATCAACGCTAAACTTAACCACAAATATTGCAAAAAGAGACATCATAATGAGTTAAGATATTTCATTTTAGTCAAGAATAGTTGTTTTATATAAAGACGTGCAATGGACGACGTGAACAGAACATTTCAACGTGGATGATGACGAAAAGTTTGGTTATAAATGATAATGATCATCCAAAGAGACTTGTTCTGTGTGATTAGTACTGACGATGTTAGTTTGATGCTAACTCTAGGTGACAACTTTGACATTGATTTTTGTCAGAAACGTAGCATCATTATTCTGAGCATGAATGAGAAGAAGAATTAACTAGAAGTATCACCTTGATCAACTTGAGGATTGAATCAATTCTTCAACATCACGAATATGCCGACAAGTTAAATGATTATCATATTGGATGCTCTAACAACTTGCCCCAGAAAATGCAATATTATTCTTTGGCGATAGTGTAGTAACTCATAATAAATTGACTTAGCTATTTAAATGAGATATGTTATTAGTACAAACAAAATGTTAAGTTTTGAGGAAATGATGGGCATTTTGAGTGGCTATAATCAACCGTATGATAATGCATGATTGTCCTAATTTAAAACGTGAAATCATCAATTATACTCGGTCTTTACTTTATGCTATCGGCATTGAAATATAATATAGTTCTAGTATATATAAATACTTCAATAGAAAGCCTGTTCCCATTTTTTGTTTGTTGATATCAGCATTTTTTTCCTCATAAATTAGGATCGGTGGCTTTTTATAGCTTGAGCTAGCTATCAGCATGCAGTAGTTGCTTATTGAGCTTGCATATAGAATAACGAGATCATGGAAGGCTGAGCTACCATTCATTCCTTATATTTCAATGGATTTGTTTCATTAGCAGAATCAGAATGAACAATATTTTTTCACTTTCCAATCCGTTTGTGAAATGGGAAATTAACAAGTAAACTAGGAATAAATAGGCTATGATCCAAAAATTTTAGGACGTGTGATCTCATTGATATGGAACAGCTTCAAAGTTCCAACTCGCAATACATGAATACTATATTTGTTAGTAAATGTACTCGTTCGGGCAAAATCAGCATCTAATAAAAGTCTAATCCAGTGAGAAATTAGGAATCGGATCAGCATCTAATAAAAGTCTAATCTAGTGAGAAATTAGGAATCGGACTTTTTTTGGCTAATTAACCTCTTGTGTTTAATGAAATTTTGATGTTCTAATTCCATACTTCCAAGTTGTCCAAAAGCATGAAATGATTATCGATTATTAGGATTTATTCTCGAAATTACAAGGCAGTTGAAAACCGAATAAAGCCAATACGTATGGTGTGTTAAATATTAGTTTTATTAGGAAGGTTATACACTGTCAAAGCTCAGAACAGAATTATACTGACATCTTTGAGCCAAAAAGTTCAAGGGTAGCAGCACGATTTGCTTTATCAGTTGGGAATATTGATTCCCGAAGCATGCCTACGTTAAAACTATCACAAATCACTCGTAAATTTATGAACGATGCAATTGCGAATCCAGCTGATGAAACATTCTCATCACTTTCTTGATCCCACCGTAATTATAATATCAACTGTATCGTACCACTTAATTTTAGTCATGATATTCCTTAAGAGCCAATATACACGAATTAACTGAAATTCTTGTCTAATTCATCATAGGTAGAGGAACCACACTAGCTAAATTATTATTGTAAAAAATTCACAAATATATGCACAAATATGTGTTCAGCAAACTCAACTCACAAAATTTTCACAGATGCAGAAAAGATCTATAAACTACATATATAATGGTCAAATTATATTGGAGCCTAAGTAATTAATTAAGTTCCCTAGCAAGCTGCAGAAGGGTGATTGGTATAGGGACTATAGAAGTGAGGCTTTGCTCCGATGGAGAAAGAAATTTTGGAAGAGCTCTCACCAGCACCACCACTTAGCCTCTCACAAGAAGGGCACATGCTGAGGGTGGCTGCCGGTAGCTGCATGTACAACGGTGGAGGAGCAGCCCATTTCATGGCTTTTAGTTCCTGCAACTGCTTCTGTAGTTTTCTATTATCTTCTTTTAATGTCTCACAACGTTTCTTCAATAACTCACAGTCTACTTCAGTTTGTTTCAGCTTTGTCCTGTTTGCCAAAAAAAAAAAAAATAATAATAATATCAGTCAATCAATGTTCTCTTTAAAAAAATTCATCTTATTCATTTTTCATGAATTTCTTTTATTTTTTTTCTAAAAGACAAAAAGTTGGAAGGTAACTAGGAGTTTGAGATGGTGAGAATCGAATCTTCGTTTTAAGAATCAAAACTTTTAACCACGAACCCATATTCTAGTTCCGCAATCCCTCTCAACCTTTTCATTTAACAAGAAAAGAAAATGGAAGTAATTAAATTAGAAGAAGTCAACAAAAAAGTACCTGGCTCTTCTATTTTGGAACCAAACTTCCACCTGTCGTGGCCGTAAATTCAGCCTATTTGCTAAAGCTTGCTTTTGTTTCTGATGGAAATACGCAAAAATGATTCGAAATCAGAATATTTTAACCTCGAAATAATAAATCCAAAAATGATAATAGTAATAATAAAAAAAACGGATCAAAAGAAACGGAAGTTTAAAGAAAATTACAGGATTAAGAGTACTATGCTCGTTGAAGCTGTCTTCTAAAATTAGATATTGTTCTTTTGTCAATCTAAGTTTTTTCCTCGGACCCTCTTCATCTTGATCTTCACAATTCTTTGGAGAAACTCTCTCTTCCTCTACTTCTTCACCGCTAACCTCTCTTTCCCTTTTGACACTGGAGTTGGAAAACGATGAAACTGCACTAACTGAAGAGGCCTGCTGGCCATGTATATTACTGGATCGATCACCTTTACCAGCATCAATATTTATGGTTGGTTCTGATGGCAAGCCTAAAGTAAGAGAAAAGTGATCAAATTCGGATGATGATTTATTTTTGGTCTCTTCATCATGATCAAATTGAGGAAGGTGATTTTGATCATTATTTCTGGTAGTAAAGGAAGAACCTAGGCCAAGACTAAGTCTGGTGTTGCAAATATTTTTAGTATCAAATACCATGGTGTAAAAAGATATTGAGGTCAAGTTGCAAAACGGGGCTTGAATATATAAACAAGAGAGGAGGTTTGATTGCTGAAATCAATGGAGGAGAATCGAATATATGAACTTCTATGGAGGGCAGTGGAGGGCTTACTTGTTAATCAAAGGAATGAGTAGAGAAAACGAATCTAGACACTGACATTAAAAAAATCACCATCCCTCTTTGTCTTCTTAGGTTGACTAATTAAGAGAACAACACCCTCAACACCCCTTCCTCTCTTGCTCTCTCTGTTGAAGTCTACATCAACCAATCTATTAGTATGATGATGTATATAGAAAGATGACATGCGTGGTACGTGGAATCACGTAAAAAAGTGGATGTACTGAAGAACACAAGAGAAGAGAATGGTTCGCTACCTTCCCCTTTATTATTCTATTTAACTTGGAAATGGAAGAATAGGAGACAATTGTGGTAGAGCAACTTTTTCTTTCCTTGTGAATTATACGTCTTTGCAACACCTTTTTTACACATTCTAGACTTCTTGTTGTTGGTAATTGTATATGCTGTTAAATTTCTGATCAAAATGTTTAATCCTTACTCATAGAGGAAACTTCCTTTTTACTATACCTAACCATTATATATATTTTACGTCTCAATCCTTTTTACTATATCTAACCATTGTATATGTTTTACGTCTCAATCCTTTCTCAACAACCAACAAATTCCAGTTTATTGACAACAATCAAAGGTTAAGCTGAGGATTTAAAATTCTCATGTTCAAGGCTAACTAGTATGTGAATTATAGTTATAATTTGTCTCCAAATGATAATCTTTTAAGTTGTGAAATATGATTGAAATGAAATGATTTGTTAATTGTTAAGCATCCATCTTAGCTAATAATGGTAAAGTATGTGACTTCAAGCATTATTCTTTTAAAAATTCTGCTTAAAGTGGATCATACTGGCTTGGATTCAACTCAAAATGAGTTGTAGTGACATCCTATCCCATGCATAGGTTGGTTATAATTTTCTAACTCTGATGCGAGTTGGTTGTTTCCTGGTGCTATATCCAGCATGCCCTACATGTACGGTTAGAGCTTATCTTATGCTAAGTTATTGATTAAACAAATTAATCTACCGACTCGAGGACCATATAATTGATAGATCGTTGTCTGAAAGATATGGTGGCTATTAAATAGCTGCTTTTTATCGTTTATATGCTATTAGATTATCCTCGTGAGTGTCAAGGACTGAAACCCACGTAAACCAGAAGAAGTCTTCCATCATTCTTTTCATTTTATAATCAGAACGCACGGGGTGTTGCGTACCTAATTCTTTTCTTACTATTCATGTTACCAAGGCTCTCGATAATAATTAGCCATCTTTATTAGTTTTTTTGGCACACTAACAGACCAGATTGGACAAAATCAATGAAGATTTGGAGTTAAGTTCAATCATTTTATGACTCTTATCCCCAAAAAAATCATTT
This sequence comes from Mitragyna speciosa, assembly GCA_024721245.1. Classification (NCBI taxonomy): domain Eukaryota; kingdom Viridiplantae; phylum Streptophyta; class Magnoliopsida; order Gentianales; family Rubiaceae; genus Mitragyna; species Mitragyna speciosa. The sequence continues at coordinate 20,219,300 of CM045568.1, forward strand.
TACGATGTTTGTTAAGCCAGTAAGTTAGAAGTAATTTACTAAACATGTAAATTAGATGAACTACTGTAATTATACGATTGATTTGAGTTCTGGTAGCTCACCCCTTTATTGATTATTGATTCCAAAGAAATATTTCTTTTGTGATTGGACGTGCTAATTATGGGGATTTGCAACATTTGTCTTTGTCCCTTACTCAGACAGGCGTATTTCTCAGTGGCAGTGTGCACGGTAACAAAGTGGAAAAAAGGATACGTAAAAGCCAAACAAAGAGCACAAAATCACACTATCAGTGGTCGACTGGCTGTACGTAAAGCGCGGAACATAATTCGTAGTAAACCTTATCTCCAACATCATCCCCCAACCCTCATTGCCATTTTCTACGCTTAAAAATCCTCCTCCATTCCTCCTCCCCCTCCTCAAGAATCAAATGCCCATCATGCCAAATCATTGGTGGGCTCTACATTCATAAACTTGTCATCTCAGCACTGTTGTTCCACGTGTCAAACCTTTTGTTCGACAACTAGCCACCCACTGCAATAAAAAGTATAAAAGAAACAAAGAAGAAATGAATTTGCATGTGTATGGTATTTGGAAGATGACAGAAGAACCTTATTTTGTTAAGTGATACTTAGAATAATCAGATTTCTTTTGCTTTTGCTGTTTCTTTAAATTGTCCTTTGGCTCGGCTAATATGGGATTTGAAAAAGATGGGCTTACATTATTAGTTTAGGTATTTGATTATCCTGAAGTTCCAACGTTTGATATTGTCCATTGTGTCAAAAGTCAATGTCTATCCATTGATCACGCAAGGAAACTTGTAAATGGTGGCTTGGATAACACTGTACCTTAATTTAATGTTGCTCGACAACTTTTCATGGCCTAATGTACTGACCTCATCTCTCAACTCAACTTTTTACCTTGTCCATGTTCTTTCTTTACAATTTTATACTGTTAAACTATTTGAAAAGTAACAATAACTGTCTAGAGACAAAATGTGATTCTGCATTTTAATTTAGATCAATGGTTGGAAATGCCCCCAAGAGTCATGATCATGATTTCATTATCCCAATCAATGTTGAACTATATTTAGTGGTTGGAAATAAATTGCCGGTGATGGATACCGTGAAAGATTAGGCATATATCTCATTCGCTAATTATCTTTACAGCAAAAGATGTTTTGTGAAAATTCAGGTTGCGTTGCAACGTGCCATACCTAATTCTGAATCCAATAAAAATGCTGTAGCCTATCTTATCCAATAAAAATGCTGTAGCCTAGCTCAGCTATATATAATGATTACTTAGTACAATTATGGAGCCAATACAATGCTGGTAACCTAGCTTAGGTGTGCACAATGAGAATTTAGTTACTATAATTGTGATCGCAGTACAAAATGCAGTCATCTAGCTTAGCTATGTATAATGAGAATCTAGTTAGTATAATTATGAAGCCAATACAAATGCTGTGACCTTGCTTAATTATGTATAATGAGTATAATTTTTTTCGCATTATCAATAGCAAAGATAAAAACTTTATATTCATGAATCCGAAATCTTTTATTTGTGAATAAACTAAGGCGAGCTCCTTTGGTGTTTGGAGTGAAACTCTGCGCACAAGTTTTACTTTTGCTTTCTTGTCATCTTGTATTTTGTATCTGAGAGTCAATTTATTCAGATGAATGCATCTTGAGTGAATAGAACGAGAATGACAGCCACACGTTCCATTTTCACTCTGAAAATTCCGCCTTAATTATCATAGATTTAATTCCATTTAGTGGAAATGGTGAAAGAAAGTAGTGATAAAATTTTTCTCCATACTCATATAGGAAAATACTTAGATGGACCTGGTTTACGGAATAGTTCCGTGAACCCTTTGGTCGAGAAGTAACCATATCACTCATGACCCAACGTATGGATGATGTGACTATTTCTGGACCAAAGAATCCACAAAACTATTCCGTTCCATCTAAATATTTCCCACTCATAGATGTGTAGAATGTAAGACTCATATAAGATGGAATAAGTTCCATATATGGACAACAAATGTCTAGTCAGAGGGTCACATTCTTTCTATCTGATGATATGAGAAACAAGATACCTTCTTTGATTTCACTATTTTTCCAAGAAAGCATTAAAAAGACACCGACTTTGTGACAAAGCAAAACCTATTCTTCTACCCCACTTAAATCATCTTTTGCTAAAATTGGGAAGAGATTTAAAAAAAATAAAATAAAATTCCATAAAATTTTACCGGGAAATTGATTAAAATTCCTCGTGATTGAGTGTTAGCTCACCATCATGCAAAGGCTAAGGAGAAAGTAAAAGGTGATTAATTATGAAAATGGATTTGGCCCACAGCAAAACGGATCACAGAAAAGAAGATAACGATAATCACCTACTTAATGTGTGTGGTATGGTATCATGTAATGTAGCAGAGTTACACTGACATGCCCTGTTGGCTGAGAAGAGTGCAAAAGGCTACTGTGTTGCTGCCAATCTGGTGTTCTAGTCATGTCTCAAATATATGGCACAGGGCCCCAACCATCCTTAACGCCCATGTTTGAGTGCTGGAACTCCGAACTTGGAAAGGCTGTGGAATGAAGCATGCATGTTACATGTTACTCTTGCATGGATTAGCATGCACCAAGACCAAGACCTTCTTCTGACTCGCTTGTCTAAAGATTTTTTTTTTTTTTTTAAAAGGAAGAAGCAAGAAATTTTAACAAAAGTATGCCTGTTAAGCAAGAAATTATAACAAAAGTATGTCTGTTAATATAATTACACTTGATCTAGATCAACTAATGTTTTGTTGAGAAGCATTCGTTAAACGTAAAATGGATTATTAAATGGAGTGTAAACATGGTATTAGGAATCACTGCTGTGGAATGAGGAATAGATTTCATCTAACTAGCGCTAGATAGAAAATGTGCCTTTTCGATTTTGACCTCCATATGATAAGATCGTAAGAAAAATCAACCTCTCCATTTATTATACTATCTTCAGAGAATCATTTGACTTACAAGTGGATTCGAAGCTGTTTATTTTTTGGGAAAAATAAAGCATTTAGTTTGTTTGTTCCGCGTTTCTTGTCAAGCTGACGTTATTAAATAGCCCACTATAATTGTTAGTTCTTGGCATCTTTTAGATTCTGGCGGAAATTAGTTTGTCTCCAACAGCATAATCATATCGTAACTTGAAATTTGGTTAAATGAATGGAATATATTACGTGTTAAACTTGTATACAGGAATCCCCGGAAAATAGATGCAATTTACACCAAAATCGAGTCGGCAAATGCAGCAATTTTATGAATTCTTAAACATTATTATCTAGGGTAAATTATATTTTAACCCCTGTGATTTTCGGATAAACCACATAACCCCCTTATGACTTAAAAAGCTATATATCACCCCTTTGTGACTTGGATTAAAATGTCAAACTAACGAAAATTCCCTTCCGTAACGGAATGTGGGTAAAATGTTCAAATTTTTTCAGTAATTAATTGTTTCATCTTTGTGCATATATATTTTTTCGAAAAATACACACTTTACCCCCCCTGTGATTTTCAAAATGAATCACATAACCCTCTTATGGTTCTAAAAGCTATATATATCATCCCATGGTAATTTTTAGTACTCGTACGGGGTAATTTGGACATTTTACACATGCACCGTTACGGAAGGAAATTTATGTTAATTTGACACTTTAATTAAAATCACAGAGGGGTGATGTATAGCTTTTGAAACTATAAAGTGTGGTTTAGCCGAAAATCACAGGGAGTAAAATATAATTTACCCTATTATCTATCATCTATACCTGTTTGCAAATTTTTAATTTTTAATTTTCATTTTTTTAAAGTTTACTAAAACAAAAAGTATGCTAAAATGGTTCTAAAGTGTTGCATGTAATAATTTATCAGCTTTTTCCCTTTTACAAGATTAAGATAAGCAGAACTCTTTTTTTCCAAAAGACTGTACAAGTTGCACAATTTACCACTTCTCTAGAAGAGAAATAGATGCCGCTACCGATGATCAGTAGAGAGAATATGGATTGATTAAACTTGGCAATGTGATATAATTCGTATTGCTTGATTCTTAAAAACCAAATGCCGATTCATATTCTTGTACCTGCATGTACCATTATTGATTATTCTTGTCCGATCTCTTTCAGCGCTAGATTCTTGTTCAATAGTCGTCTTTCATCTGGCCGACTTCTAAAGTTGTCCAAACTTTTGATTCACAAAACTTCTTTATGATTTTTGCAGATACGCAATTACGTTCCATACCCAAAATGAATTAATCCATCATTGTGATAATACATATGCACACAATATATATACACAACACAACACAACACAACACAAACTAGGAGGATTCTTACATGGACCCGATCTACTACTCTACCTGTGGAGTTTGTGGTCTGAAATAAAATTATATAAGTATTCTTATATTACTGTTTTACATTAACATGCATCATCATGTTTATATGACACTCTTTCACATTATGAGTTTCATAGGTAGAGCCGTTGACCTAGTTCACCTAAACTATTACATAAATAGGATTTTTTTAAAAATTAATTTCTTTATGTTTTTTGGTATCTGCTTTTTTAGAATACATCATACGTTATTTAATTAATTCTTCTCAGACATGTATTTCTACTTGAAAAATTGTTGTAATAATATTTTTTTGTGAAAAAAAAACACTCGGAAAATAACCATCCAAATTAAAATACTGCAAAAATCAGTTAAGTGCAGATTCTAAGATCTTTAAGCTTGACGCAAAGAACTTCGTTTTCCAATCGAGGGGAAGAGGGACGCAAAAAGATGAGATTGGGGCTTCTATAGACCGGGCTATATAAATTGGGCCTTTATGGGCATTCAATTAAAGCCACATATTCGTCCAATACCTCTTAATGTAATGTAGTGATGATCTGCCACGCCGTTCGAGCCCAGAGAAATTCGGAAAGTTCCTGGTGACTATAAGAACCGATCCTAATCCAATAATGTTACTGAACCAATAATGTTTCTGAAGTCAACCTGGTTGAGTTGGCCACTACAAAGCCTTTAAAGGTTATGCCGAGTGAGAGGTCAAGAGTTGAAATTTTACCTCCCATCAAAAATCCAAATGGGTGCATAATGCACCTGTTTGGTTCAATGGTGGTTCAGTCCCTATCGGTTTCTCTGAGACTCAGTTGGGCCCCTCCCCTGTAGTGTAGGTTAGACTATTGACAAAAAAAAAAAAAGAGAATAAATAATTAAAAGTTCCTGTTTAAACTGGATGGCTATATATTTTATGTCTAACCTACATTTATGAATCTAGTTTATATATTCAATATATATATATATATATAGTTTTTATCATTCCTATAGTATTATACTTGAATCTATGGATACAGGAGGTTATTTACCCGATTTAATCAAAGATTTGTCAAGCGAAATATTGTTAATACATGTGGCTTATCATGCAAACACGCAAAAGATTTTTCAAATTAGACACTCATTAAGACATGCGACTTCCCATGTGGACAGATACATCTTACTATCTAATGAACATATTTATATTTATTACCCTGTATGCATGTAGTCACTTCTTCGATTTAACTTTACATTTTTAAAAATTAATACCCGAAAGCTATAATTAACGAATATCCAAAACACTAATTAAACAATCGTATCATTTCATTGTCAGCGGTGGCAACCACAGCCACTATGGTAGGTAGTGGGAAAAATTAAACCTCCTACTGCAGGCCAACCTACCACCAAGAAACCACCATTGCACCGCTACGAGTTCAACTATATTTAAGAATCGGCATCCTCCGGCTACGAAATCACTAAATAGTAGTAGCATAATTAGGCTGGTATCAAAAAAAAAAAAAAAAGAATCGAGTTGGTAGACCAAAATTGTATTTGTACGTTGATCTTTAAATGCTTGAAAATCAATTTCAATTTGTTTCTTAATTATGGTGTCTTGTTCTTATGCTCCCATAATCCTGTATTGCACACTGATAAGATCGGTTTTAAAAGGACTAAGCTTTTTTCCCCAATCCAGCATTGACGTGTAAAATAAGAAAAGCTATCGACAACTAAACAGAAAAAAAAAAAAAAGAAGAAAAGGACACAAATTGATGTTCATGAAAAACTTTTTATGTCAATTTAGCTTATTAGGAGAATTTTGGGAATAGACTGAAATACCTTTGAAAACAATACAAATTTGACGAAACAAAGTCGTCCAACACATAAGATTAGTGAAGTTTATATATTTACTAAAATTTGATGTACTTCTTTTTTTTTTATCTAATAACCGATAGATACTCATTAGTTGTACGTAATTAAACATCTAAACGCACACACTTACACATATTAGTTACAGATTTTAGAAATATTTTTTCGATTTTTCGCCCCTTCAAAACTTTTAAGAAGTGAAAGAAACCCAAATTCAGTTGCTGAAGTGTGTGTTCACCTAAAACGAAAAGCGACATAATGGTATGAAAGGTCATTGCAGTTTTTTCTTTAGTCCAGAAAATGATAGGCACAAATTAAAACATCGGTTTCTTTCTTTTTTTAGTTAATAGAAGGGAAATGAAGGGTAGGCGAATCTTGAGATAATGTAACCACATGTCCATATAAGAAAATGGAAAAAATGAAAGGCCAGCTGAATTTTTTTAGGGTTAATTGCACTTTGTCCCCTGAAAGTGGGGGTAACCAACACTTTGCCCCCCTGAATGCAAAGAACATACACTTTGCTCCTAAAATTTTGGCTTTGAATTTTTTTTATTACCTTCATTTTGGATAAATTGTTAAAAGACTAAATTGCCCTTATAAATACATGTCCATTGACAAATATACATACGCACTAAAACTTATTTGTTTTTTCTCTTTTATCCCATGCATATTTATCATGTTCGTTTAATATGCAATACATATAATATTTTTATAAATATTTTTATATACACTTTAACTATAAAAAATATAAAATATATCACAAATAATATTTCAATTTGTACAAAATTTCAAAATTTGCATAATAGGAAAGAGATGTTTTTTGCATTATATGCAAAACATTAAAGATTTATATCTTAATTTTTATACATGTATATATGTAAAACTAATAACATGATAAATTTTCTATTAATGTGATATCTTATCCACAAAGAAAAGAGTTAAATTTGATATTACTGTAGCATAATATATTAGACATATTACATTCATTAAAGTTCTATCATCATATTGGATATATATATATATATATATATACACACACACACGTATACAAATTTAGATATAAATCTTTATTTTTTGTATATAATGTGAAAGATATGTTATTAATATTATGCAAATTTTAAAAATTTTCATAAATTAAAATATTATTCGCGAAGTATCTTACAACAAAACTTTTATATATTTTGTATGGTTAGTGAAATAGCATGTACATATATTTTTCAAAATATACATTTTTTAAAAATTATGCGTATAAACGCATATAGGAAGATGATAGACATGCATGGAACAAAATAGGCAAAAGAATTTATTTTTAGTGTATAGGCATATTTGTCAATGGACATGTATTTATAAGGGTAATTTGGTCTTTTAATAATTTATACAAAATGAAGGTAATAAAAAAAATTGAAAGCCAAAATTTTAGGTGCAAAGTGTAGGTTTTTGACATTCAGAGGGACAAAGTGTTGGTTACTCCCACTTTCAGGGGGGCAAAGTGTAATTAACCCTTTTTTTATATATGTGTGTCTACGTGTCAATTCTGGAGGAATCTCCAACGGCTCGGAGTTGGGCTGACGTGGAACTGTTAGCTTGGCGACATGCTACAGATGTGTACTCACCCACGAAGCCTGTCCTTTTAAAACCTCAATGCCAGTTGTTTTTATGGGAGATTTGCACAAACAGTACCTTCCATCCACAAATTATCGTTTTTTAGTCCTTCATAGTTCACATAACGCATTTTGATCCCTAATTTATTCAAAATGTAAAAATTTTGATCCCTAATTTCTTTTTCAGCTACTCTCTCGAGGGCCAAAACTAAGAGCATGCAACTTCGTTGATCCGAAATCTGAGTATGCTTGCTTTGGGCGTCTTCCTTTTTCATCTAAACTGAAATTACATAATGCATCAACTTATTAATTCTGAATCGTATTTTTATACCAATAGTCACCTATTTTCATTTATGCCCTTCAATATATACTTGAACACAGTGCTACATGAATTTTTTAACCAAAATTAGCTAAAAATGAAATTTGGGATCAGAATAGTAGATTTCCAATACGTTAAGGATGAAAACGTGTTAGTTTAAATATGGGTGATTAGAAAAGGATAGCTTAGAACTGAAAAGGACTACTTGCACAATTTCCATATTTTATATTCCAAAAGTTTTTGATGCATATCCCGGAAGAACTCAGACGTCCATGATTCCGTGTTCAACCTCTCTTATTCATTTGGCCTTTTCCTCCCTACTTCTTACATCCTCCCTACATATATGAGTGGAGCTTTGTTTTTGTTGAATATGAAGGAAGAAACATATGCAATTCTTTGATAATCTTCATTTTTTTTGTGACTCAACTCTTTCTTTTGCCGGTCTTGAATAATCAGCTCTAGGCTTTATACCCTACCCGTTCTCCAGAAACTTAGCGGGAAATATAACTAAAACGTTGGCTTTGAAGTTTTGCATTACCGAGCAAAATTAAGGGCAAGATGGTTCATAGGACTGCAAGCATTCGTAGTCTGATTCAATCTTCGGCTTTAGGCTCTCTTGTATCAAAGGTTAGTGTCGAGCACTTCTGGTCTTTGATTTTCTTATTAATCTGGGCATCTGTTTTTGGGTGTCTTCAATTTTGTCCCTTTAAACTGGAAGCTGTGTTCAGAACCTCACACGGTCGTGATTCCAATGGTCCATGCTTTTCAACAAGAAAATTCGTGAGAGCCCACGTTTGTTGTCCTGTTGTTGAGGTTGGGGAAGATGGACCAAAAACGTGAAAGAAGATTGTTTTTTCAATTGTTAGGAAGAAAAAGTAGTACAGAGTTAGGTGACGAGTTCTAAGTTTTTAAAAAATTAAAAATTAGTAATATCTACGAGTTTCTAAGTTTTTTAAAAAATTCAAAATTAGTAATATCTTTCGTTTAATTTTTATTTTCTTGAAAAATTTTAATATTTTTTTGCTACATCATCTAACTTATTTTCGGTTGAAAACAACAATTTATTCTAATAGCAAGAATATGTTAGTAACATGAAATGATATTTTTATATCCTCACTGGAATTTAGGTTGGCCTGACGAATTCTGAAAGAAATGGTTCCACAAGGAAGAGTGAGTCGGTCATTTCCTAGGCAATTCCTATCCTAGCAGAAGTCATATAATATAAGACAAGAACAGCTTGTTAATAATGCATGCTTTGGAAAATTTGTGACGAAAAAGTTAGAATACTGACAGTCGGAGAGTCGAAGGTTGATGTTAAACATATTGAAATCATTGACTAGTTGACTAAAATAATCCTTTTCTTTTGAGGTTAGTTTAATATTTACTACGTTTTTCCTCTCCCATAAGTTTTCGTCTTAATGATAATTAAGTATTATTAAGTTTGCTTAGTTGTACACCTCAACCTCACCTTTTCTAAAGAATAGGATATCAATGCCCACAAAGGTAAAAAATCAACAACTTGATTGCTTTTATTACTTGTAAATCCAACCAAGCTAGAGTGCTACGGAAATCATTTAACATGTGCAATTGTAGCAAGGCCAAATTGTGTAGAGCGTTACGAGGAATAATTAATTATTTACTGAGAAAATAATAGTATATATTATTATGAAATCAAAATCTTGACGGTCCACTAGAGGAGTCTAAATAAAAAATAATGATTATCCTTATCCAAAGCCAGATAAATTCTTTCAACTTTCATTCACCGACACTTTTGTCACTTCGATGAATTGAGGTTATTTTATGGTAATATACGAATTGGACATCTAATAGTCATATCTAGACGCTAAATAGAGATCTAGGGAGGTACTTTTTGTTACCTTATAAACATGAAAGGATAATGAATGAATGGATATCTAAAATAGGTAATATAGTGAGATTTTGATTATTTAAGGTAGTTCGTTTCATTAGTTGGGTGTCATTATACAAGAAAACCGAATCTTGATTCTTGATCCCATTTCCTTGGGCCAAATATTGGGTTGGTGGATAATAGAAGTCCCAAATTCTTAGTGAATGATTGCCAAAAATGATAATTCACTCTTAAAATAGCCTCTTTTACTTCATTTTTTTCTTTAAGGAAAAAAAGTCATATTAAGAATGCAAATAGGCTATTTTGAGAGAGTGGAGTACACGTATTTCTCTAATATACTATACAGTTCATTTTTTTGAGGTGGCGTAGGTGGGTAGTATCAAGTGTCCCGCAGTTCACTGTTGACTGTCGACATCCCTTCGAAGGGTGCCGTGCCTTGGTCAAGCTAATTTGACCTTTTTTTTTTTTTGAAAAAAAAATCCAACCTCAGCAATTACGGATATGGAACGAGTGACCAATGCTTTCTCTTTCTCTTTTTTCTTTTTGTTTCGTCAAATAAAAATTTGTAGCATGAATATTAAAAATATGGAAGGCCAATTAAGGGAATCTTGGTTACATCAGTAAATTTGGTCCACACAAAAATTTCTCGGAAATTAAGGACAAAGATTCTTAACCACCTTGTTATTTCTATTGCCCTTTTTTTTTTTTGGTGAAAGAATTTATATTGCTTGTTAGACTAAAATAGTAGTTCATGGTGACTTTTGATTTGTGATTCAATCAATCAAATAATTAGTATAGTATGCAAGGAAATCATAAACGTTTTTACACGGTTAAGAGTAAATATGAAGTTCTTGGAAAGACCTTTCTACAGCCTCTCCAAATACTAGGCATAGGTGGAGTGAGCATCATGGGTATCCTATGTATGTTCTCATTTTTTTTTTTTTGGAAAAAATATATATTTAAATTTATCGAATGTAGTAATTCAGAATGCTTGCTACAATCAACAAATTGTAATCTACATTGTCAGCATTTCCTCAACCAACAATAAATTGTTTGTTTTGTAGCTAGGAGCTTGCAGCTATGCAACTCAGGTTGCATCTTCTCTGCAGCATGCCTGTGAATCATCAGCCTACAGGTAGTTGAAAATGGAATTTCATCTCCCTAAATAAATGTCTTTATGCTTTCATAGCCATCCAGATTACCTGCAAGTCGGGGCTTGTGTTGTTTATTTCATGCTTTTGATCGTGGAAAATTGTTGAGTTTCCCCCATAATTTCCTGAATCAAGAATCTTCATGTAAAATCTTATGTCCCCTTGTGCATAGTAAGTTGTTTGGTTAATTTTCTTAAATAATTGTAATGGTTGTATTTTACTTGTCTGGATCCTGTCGAGGGAGGATATAATACCTTCGAATTTGTTTTGCATTTGTGTGATATAGATTAACGTTCACTAAAAAAATGTCCCCAGAAATTGCCAATTCCTCAGACTACTTCAGAAAAAATAATATTCACATTTTTGTTAATTTGAATTGTTTCTTTAAGGGTCCATTCTATGGAAAGGTCCTCCACCAAGTGCAGCTTAAGGACGGCCTTTAGGTCAAGGATTCACAAAGTTCCTATTTTGTTGGCAAACAAGCATTTAAAACTCGTTCTTGGTTTTACCATGAAATACTATTTGCAATATGATGCTTATGCCAGAATCTCTTGTCGCTTACATCTTTATTGCTTGTAAGTTTAGGAATAGCCATCGCTGCCTTGAATTTGTGTTCACTTATTGTTTATATGCTTTAGATGAGACCTAGAAGGCGCCATTGTATGTCTTTGTCTCTTATTATTGCTGCTTATGCTTTGGATGAGAGCTCCATATGCTTTGCATCTTTTCATTTGTGAACTTCATGATTCATCTGTATGTGTTAGTAAATCCAATTACTGAAGAAGCCACTAAGAACATAAACGAAAGAGTGCAATCTGGACTGAAGAGATCAAAAAAAGTTCTGAGTCTTTTCGAGGTGCCGGTGATCACAAAAATTACACTTTGGTGAAAGCATGGGAATATTGTGGAAACAAGCCACCTGCCCAATCAGAGCATCCATCCCTGACATTTCCACACTTTTATGTAGCAAGCTCACTGCCAAACGTCTATAGTTGTCATAGTGGGAACAATGAAGTATAAGGAACTAGCTTTACTGTAAACTTACTGCTACGGATGTCTATTTGAATAAATGGACAATTGAATATATTTTATATGGCTATGATAAGTATTCAGTAGTTCTACCTTGCAATGGTAAATAGGAGCGATGATGATGAACAAATTATCATGTCTATATGTAATTTGATCATCCACTCTTCTGATGTCCATCTTGATACATCGACAGTGATGACGAGTATGCTGATATCGATTGGAATGGTCTCGGATTTGGTCTCATGCCAACTGATTATATGTACATCATGAAGTGCCGTAATGAAGAAAATTTCCACCAAGGCCAACTTTTCCGGTATGGGAACATTGAGCTAAGCCCTTCCGCTGGGGTATTAAATTATGGGCAGGTACATTCTATTCTTTATTACGTGTAGAGTTGTAGACTGGCATTCATCTCAACTAAATTGTTTTGTTAATTTTTTCTGTCGACGAAAATGGGAACAGGGATTATTTGAGGGTACGAAAGCTTATAGGAGAGAAGATGGAGGCCTCTATCTCTTCCGCCCAGATCAGAATGCTCTCCGCATGCAAATTGGTGCTGAAAGAATGTGCATGCCCTCACCATCTATCGAGCACTTCGTCAATGCAGTGAAGCAAACTGCCCTGGCTAACCGGCGTTGGGTAATTATTTTTTCTTCCCAAATTCCTGCACTATAATTGCTCTGTCATTCAATTATTCATATAATTAATACATTTGATGCATTAGAATTTTGGTTTATTATATGTACGCTTAATTTGGGTAACCTATTTGGTGACCATTTTTCACTGTTGAATTAATGCAGATCCCTCCTGCAGGAAAAGGATCACTTTATATTAGACCTCTGCTCTTAGGAACCGGACCTATACTTGGCTTAGCCCCATCTCCTGAATATACTTTTCTCGTATATGCTTCGCCTGTGGGAAATTACTTCAAGGTTCATACCGTTTTCCTAATGTACTTATTTTCTCCGTCATCTTTTGAAATAACTGATTTTCTTCATCCTTGTGTAAGATATTAAGTCATTCATGATGAATTTTTTTCATCTTAGAAGAAAGGTGTTCAGTTTGATTTGCGGTTATACAGGAAGGAACTGCACCATTAAATTTATACGTAGAGGATGAGATTCATCGTGCTTCACGTGGAGGAGCTGGAGGCGTCAAAAGCATAACAAATTATGCCCCAGTAAGCTAATGAACTTTCATGTTATATTATTAAGCTCAATTTCAAATAAGATCCTCAAACATTGCTCGTGTAAACTAACCTTTCATGGCAAAGAAAGTGAAAACAGAATAATTAAGAATTTTTGATAATTCAATTAAATGTCTTTGTTTATTCAATCTTCTTTTTAATTTGTTAATGCTTTTGGTTAACCTTGGTTTCAGAAATATATAAAGTGTGCATCCTGCAAGAGTTGGATATATTGTTGAATGATTTTCCAAGAAGCCCGCAAAAAAGCCATTCTTTGTTGAACAAAAACTATAAATTGATTCTGTTGACTCAAAAACTTTGGATATTTAACCTAATTAACATTTCAATGCATGTTTTTCAACTGGAAAGGCTCAATTTTTTAGTTTGCTTTCTTGCTGTTCCTTTTCAGATTCAGAGTTACTTTGCATTCTGTAGGTTTTGAAAGCAATACATAAAGCAAAAAGTAGAGGATTCTCTGATGTCCTATACCTAGATTCAGTGAACAAGAAAAACATTGAGGAGGTCTCTTCTTGTAACATCTTTTTTGTCAAGGTATTCTACTCAATTGCACCTTATGAACTGTTTCAGTAGCTGATATAATAATATTTTGTTACATCAGTATAGAGGAATTGGAAGAATTGCAAGTGCACTGCAAACATAAATCTGTACAACCACGACATATTGGATTACCATGTTAACATAAATCATAACCTTAACACAAAAGAGAATGTTTTTTAATAAAATTATATTGTGGATTTAGGACTCACTGGTGTTCTTGGTGAAGCACAATCTCCAGGCAGACTGTGAATGGTTTGGACTGTTGGATTTACTAATATTTCAATGCATGTATGTAGGGAAATATTCTTTCAACTCCAGCAGCCAATGGAACCATCCTTGAAGGAGTAACACGAAAAAGCATCATGAACATTGCAATGGATTTAGGCTATGAGGTAAACAAACATTTCTATTAGCTGCTAAGAGCTAACTGTAAGAATATTGAGCGGTATTCCTTACTATTTACAATTCCTGAAGTCGTGTGGTTTACCAAATCACAAGTAGCTTATATTTGGGGAAGCACAGTGTTTTCTTGGATTTCTTTCAAACAACTAAGGATTCCATGGAGTATTTCTGATATTGGTTCCCATATTTACCATCATGCTTGGGGTTTGGAAGTGTTTTAATCATGGTTAGTGCTTCTTTAATGCAACTGAAGTTGTCAATGGGCTAGTCTGAGCCTTTTCTATGATGTTGCCAGGTTGAAGAACGTTCCATTCCAGTGGATGAACTAATTGATGCTGATGAAGTATTTTGCACAGGGACTGCGGTTGGTGTTGCTACTGTGGGGAGTATTACATTCAATGGTAAAAGGTACAAGTACTAAGCCTACTGCTATTCTGATATTATATGAATACTGTGTCGTCCCAGTGACTAATCTTATGAAAAAAGTTCCATATGTATAGGCATATTAAGCAGACCTGATCTCCAAAAATTTACTTAAAAGAGTTGTAACATTTTTTGAACTATAATTTGCTGTCTCAAGGTTCCACAAGTTTGTTTGGGTGGATGAGCTATAGGGTCATCAATATTTATGCTGCTCTTCTTATACAGGATTGAATACAAGATTACCCCTGATCTTGTCTGTAAGAAGCTTTACTCGAGACTTGTAGGAATTCAAAGTGGTATTATTGAGGACAAGAATGGCTGGGTTGTCGAAATTGATTAAAAGTTATCTTCATGGACCTGGCTGCTGAATTGACAAATGCTTGTTGTATATAATCCAATGTCAGTGATCCATATTTGACTAATTTGTAAAAGTGTCAATTTCATATTTCGTAATTTTTAAAAATATAGCTTTCAGCTTCCTTTACTAATGTCATAATCAGGGGAAGTTTTCATTGCGGTCGCTGTTGCTTGTCAGTTTTAATTTTTCAGACCATCCAAATAACGTTACATTCGTGTAAAGCCTTGTTTCTGTTATCTTTTATGGTCAACAATTGTTCTGTTCTGTAATTTCCTTCAAAAAAATTTTTTTTTTCTGTTTTAAAAAGAAAACCAAAATTGACGTTTAGTCCCAACTTCTGTGATGAATGGTCCATAGATAATGATTCAGTTGTTCACAAGCAAGCTCCGAAAGTTTCCTATCACAATGGTTATTGGGCTGAAAGCCCTTGGAAAATGGAAAGTGTTTATTGCTTCTTTTGGACTAAGAAAATAAGTACTTGTTTGTTCTGAAATAATCGGACTCTAATATGCCCGTAGAGTATTGTGCAGTATTATAGAAGCCCGGGTTCAACACAGAAAAGACCGGCGGGTTTTAATTTTTTTTGAGGGGGGGGGGGGGGGGGGCGGGGCTCATCTTCCACAAAAGAACTAAGAATTATAGTGAACCCTATGACACAGAAGCATGAGAGTATGATCAATGTGCACAACTTTCACATTTTATGTGAACCCAGATTTGGTTTAACAGAAAAAAAAACACCAAACAATCATGTTTTTCTTCTATTCCATCACTTGACGTCAAGAATACGAAGCTGTCACTAATCATTTTGGATGAAAAAGGGAAACTCATGTACAAAACTTTTAATGATTAATTGAGATATACAGGAGTATAATCCTTGTAGATAGATCATTAATAAATAAACTTAACCAAGGAAATAAACAAAATGCAGGGGCTAGTTAGCAACTATTTCCATCTTAATCTCAACTCATCATCTGTTACCATCAATCAGAAAATTGTCATTGTTAATAGTCTTATTCGACTGAACATGCACCAACCACTGGAAAAAGAGTAGAAAACGGGCGACTTCCACTCGATCAAGAACATGGCAAGGATGCAATAATACCATCGTGGCATTCTTTCATAAGTTCAAAGATAAAATAACATTAATTGTAGTATTCCCACATACCTGTACATCACAGCTGGTCAGAATGTGACCCCCATTAATCACCATTAACAGAAGTTTTGACAGTTCGGGAAATAAGTTGGACTCTCAGCTCAATCAATTTGAGCTACAAATATCATTTGTTTGAAATTTAAAACTGTAAATACTGCCCAGCAAGTAAATAAAGAAACAAATAAATCAGTTCAAATATTACCATGATTGATTAGTCAACGTAGGGAATGGATGTAAGCATGACATATATGCGTAGAAGTCTTGGGGAATCAAAGTTAGGTTTGGTAGAAATTGCATGGAAAATTCACCATTGATCAGTTCCAAACAATGGGCTGGTAAAAGATCCGCTTATGCAGATGGTTACAGTTAATACTGTCTGTAGAAAAGGCTTGTCTTGAGCTGCATGGAAAACTAACTCGGTTAATTTGGCAGATATTTCAACCACATAGGCCCATAAAGAAAAGCAACCAACCTAGCCACTGTCGTTCAACCATAGACGAGTTGGTGATGCTCTAACCCTGTTGTCTTTAAGTACCTTTCATCAATTTCAATCATCACGTCATTGCTAATGGTTTTATTAAGGATAATTTCAAAAACGTCCTCCGAGGATTCTGATAATATCACTTAACATTCCTTTAACTTTGTAAAATATCACTTACATCCTCTGAGATTTTTATTCATGTGACAAAATATACCCATGAGCAAAATTATTCTAAACATGCCCTTTTTGATTAAATTAAGTACCATTTGTGCTCATTTATTTTGGTGTTAAAACTTTAAAGTATATATTATACAGAAAGCATTATAAAAATTAAAGTGTACTTTATATAGAAATTACACTTTTATTATTCAAATCCAGAAAGTATCTTGATAACAATTATTCAAAAAATTCTACCTTTGTCAATTAATAATTTTATTTCAGTGTTAAAAACTAAAATATATTTTATATAAAAAGCGCACGAATAAAAATTAAAGTGTATTTTATATAGAAAGTACACTTATATTATTCAAATACATATAATTGATAAAATAATTCTAGATTTGATTTTGTGTTGTCATATTGTTTTTTTGGCTTTTATGAGATTAAAAATAATTAAAATTTTTAAATTGATTATTGCATTTAGTTTTTTAAGTATTAACGAGAGTTTATTTTATAGAACAAATAAGAAGAATTTATTTATATGTAAAAAAACTAGGAGTAGGAAGTGAAAATTGGGAAAGAAATTTTTATGTTTATTTTGTATTTTTGTATTGTTTTATCGTATGAGTTGGTTAAGAATTTGGTGAGAGTTACTATAGTAAATTTACAATACCAAGAAAAGTAAATGATATTTTTTTAAAGTTGAGAAATGCTAAGCGATATTGTCAAAAACCTCAAGGGAAGTTTCAAAAATTATTTCTTTTAATGATCTACAGTTAAAAATTCACAAAATGAGTAAGAAAATCATAGGACATGCAAATTAATAATAAAC
Organism: Mitragyna speciosa; assembly: GCA_024721245.1. Taxonomy (NCBI): domain Eukaryota; kingdom Viridiplantae; phylum Streptophyta; class Magnoliopsida; order Gentianales; family Rubiaceae; genus Mitragyna; species Mitragyna speciosa. Next base: position 20,237,035 of record CM045568.1, read on the forward strand.
AGGCTCAAGTACAATAACTCAAAAGGATAATGAATTCGTGCCTGCATTTTCCAAGCAACAGTTCTTCTTCTGCTAATTTGTAAAATGGTGTCGAAATCCATACAAATCTGGAAAAGGTGTAAATGAACACGTTGCAAGTATTTTCTTGCATGGCATGTCAAGATGCACATTGGTCTTTGTTCCTCAGTTTGGCAGTTTTGCAACATGGATGCTATATTATAATAATACACAAATGGCACATCCAATTACATTCAATACAAGCTGTTTAAATTCTTTGCAAAATTTTTTGGTATCCAATTATATTCAATACAAGAATAAATCATATCATAACAAAACTACATTATATCGCTAAATGATACGGTGTAGTTTTATTTAGTTATACATTAATACAATATAATTTTATATTATATATAATTGGATACCATAAATTAAGTTAAGGGGAGCCCTAGGTCCTATCGGCTGCTTTAAAGCAATCTTTCTTGAAATTTTCCTTTTTAAATTTTGTTATTTAGTTACTATTTTATCAGGACCTTTTCACCACACTGCTTCTAGGAACTTGTCTAGGAAGGACTTGTTCAAAGCACGTGCATTGGAAATTATGTTCAAAACACGAGCATTGGAAATTAGCTACGCGAGTCATTATTTAGTTTCAACAATATGAAACCTTTAATAACAATGTTGATAAGAAAGGCATAGTTTCCATGCAAGGAAAGTATGTATAAACGTATATTATTTTATGAAAAGTTTTATTTTATAAATAAAAGTAGGGTTGTAATCGAATTCAGTAGAGCTCGAACACTATCGAACTCGAGCTTGAGTTTGTTAATATTACTGCCGCTCGAGATCGAGCTCAAGCTCGGTTCGTTAATTTTAGAGGGAGCTCGAGCTCGACTTGGAATCACTCATGAAAAAACAATCAAGCTCGAACTCGAGTTCAAGTTCGATCTTGAACTTAAAATTCATATATAATTGGTATAGGTAAATGAGTAATTTTATATATATGACATTTAATATATATATATTTCGAACTGTTGAACGGGCTATTCAAACTCACATCTTACTGCTCGAATTTGAACTCGTTTCATATACGAGTTACTCGAGCTTAACTTGAGTTCGATTAACACCGAATTGGAATCGAACAGTAGACCAAACTGCTCGGTAGCAACTCGCGAGCTATTAGGTTCGCTAATACCCCTACATAAAAGCACATAAGGCTAAGGTTATGGCTCAAAAACTAGGAAATAGCCCTAAAAAATTGGAACCATGATTTTTGAAACCGAAATTGCCCTATGACATGATTGCAACGAAATATTAATACATCAAGAATTTTGCGCAAACACAAAGTTACAGAAAAAGTGGCACGAAAGAAGCCACGACGAGGAATTTAGGGCCGAAAGTGGAAGAAATCAAGTAACAGAAAAACCAAGATTAAGAAAGAAACCAGCCACAAAAAGGAAAGAGAAAAAATAAAGAAACCCAGAAAAAGAAAACAAAAAATCCTTCCTTTTGTGAAGCTCCATGTCAATGGCTGCAGATTTTTCTCGCATTGGAAAAATGAAAGACCAAATATAACACTCAGATTAAAGTCAATTATGTGATGCACATCGATGTGACGGTTGGCTCCTATTCTACGGCTAAGTTTACCGCCCCTTGAATATGTTTCGTTCCCTCAAGGCCTTATTAATGCGGAAACTTCACTGGGGTGATGGGATTGTTTCTCATCACATCTGCGAGTAGATTATTTATACTTCCCCTATATGCATCTGGGGAAGGAATTATGGTGGAGTATTTGTTCAAATGGCTTGTTTTTGTTGGAATTTTGCATTCGATTTTGGGCTTTAGAGCCTTTAGGGAGAAAAAAAAAATACAATTCCCACCTTTTTTTCTTCGTTGATATGTGCTTCTAAAATCAAATTTCTAAAGATGTATGACAAAGTTTTTGTTTGACAATTCATACCCAATGGCAATAGTTCATTAGTCTTCAACCTTTTGTACAATTTTGAAAAGACTCTCATCATCATGACACGAATTTGAATATTTGGGTGAATGAATTCTTCTTTAAACAAAAAATCAATTTTCATTGATTAATTTATGCTCTCTTATGCCTACCCCTCGGTATTATTTTTCTTTTTTTTTTTTTGGTTTTTTTGTTTTACGTTAGGTAATCAATTGAAGCACCTCCAATCGGTCTACCGGGAGGTTAAGTGTAATTTACTAAAGACAACCTCTTCATCAGAAATATACTAAATAATTTAATAAAACAATTTGATTGTATCATTTTTCTTCAAGAGTTTCTCTTTTTTTTTTTTGGTTAAAAAAAAAAAGAGTTTCTCAATAGTGTTAACTACTGACTTTAGACTTAGTGGTTTAGTTAGATACAAGAAAGAACAAAAACGCACCATAATCGAGATGGGCATCAGTTTGCACACTTTGCTCTGGACTTATCATGCTGTTTACTGAGGGGGTAACATTTCAATTTCTTAGGTCATCTGGTCACCTACCAAAACGGAAAATTTTCTACCGGTTAAAGCCCTATTCTGTTGGTTCTAGAACCTTTCTTTTTGACTCATGCAGACAAATTCAATAGCCTGTTTTCTCACATTTCGAAGGGCGTATTGAGATATATTGTAATCACGAGCAAATGATCAACATTTGACTCCGCTTATCATTTACCAAGACGCACTAAGTTTCATGGCATTGCCCCTTTTTTCTCTTTTTAACTTGGGAACTAGGAAGGCTGGAAGAAATGTCTACTGACTTATATGGGCTAATCTATATGCAATTCATGACATTGTAAACCTACACATACTAGATTAACATCTATAGTGGGTGTATGGTAATATTTCTTAATCTTAGATTGAATTATCTAACGAGTTTGCAGATTTCTGTGTGTGTTACAGAAGAATTTGTACTATAATCCCATAAAAATGAAATATAAAGATACAAAGTATTTCAAGTACAAGTATTTTGACTAAAAGAAAAATGGTGATGAAATATAATGATACAAATACAAAGTATTTTGATTAAAAGAAAAATGGTAATGAAATATAAAGAAAGTATTTCAAGTACAAGTGTTTTGATTAAGGAAGAATGATATGTCAAGGCTTTGTTTAAAAAAAAAAATCTTTTTGTTATTCATTTTACCAAACACAAGTGGGTGGGGCACCGTATGTAACAGCATCATCCGTAGCTCTTTTTAATTGGTTGGATGGCCAAGAAAATCGACCGTTTTCTAGAAGGACAAAAGCAACTTCATTCTATATTTTTGCACAACAGAAAAAAGAGAGTTGAGAATAATTTTTCGTCAATTTGCAAGAAACTATTTAGGCTTATTAACTTGTAAACAATGGTGAAAACCTTGGAAAAACTGGATCCATTGTTCCATACTTAATTTTAACCATCCATCCCCATTTAAGAAATTGTTAGCAAAACCTCACTACTTATTTCGTCACTGTCCAATACCTCAACAATAGTCAATCTATAGAGTTAAGGTTGCTGTAACATTTGACCAAAATGAAAGCATTACAATCTCGTTTGGAAGGATGATGTAATTGTAAACATCATAGTGCAATTAGATATAGATACTCCATATCTTGTTAAATCTTAAAAAATAGTGTGGTTAGGACCGTGACAACATCAGTTAACATGTGTTAATAATTTCCAACGTAAGTAAATAAGAGTATGGGGCGCACATTTCCACTGGTAATAACAGTCAATATTTATATCGATTCTTGAATGGAAAGGACAAGAAGAAAAACCCTGGTTTCCTACCCTGGCATATAATTTTCTATCTATATTTTCATCCATCTTGATACCTCGTTTCTCGAAACACAGTGGCTGCTCCGGAATCATGTTTATCCTTTTCCAGCTTTTATAATCTCTCTCTCTCTCTCTCTCTCTCTCACACACACACACAAAGCTCTTTCTCTCTCTCTCTCTCACACACACACACACACAAAGCTAGTGTCACAAGAAGGAGAAGGGAGAAGGGTTAGATTTGGAAGAAAGGGGGGAAAAATGGGAAGAGCTCCATGCTGTGACAAAGCCAACGTGAAGAAAGGGCCATGGTCACCTGAAGAAGATGCTAAGCTAAAGTCATATATCGAGCAGCATGGAATTGGTGGCAACTGGATTGCTTTGCCTCAGAAAATTGGTACCTAGCTAGCAATGATCTTCATTTTCAATAATTCATGACTTTATTTTGTAAAAAGAAATTAGCGAACTAGTAATAGGCTTATGAAACTACTAATTTTATGAATATGATCTCCCATGATGTACGAGTTTTTGTGCCTAAAATCAGGCCTGAAGAGATGCGGAAAGAGCTGTCGTCTTAGATGGTTAAACTATCTTCGTCCCAACATCAAGCATGGAGGATTCTCTGAAGAAGAGGACAACATCATATGCAGTCTCTATATTAGTATTGGAAGCAGGTAAGTGGCAAGTTGTTTGACAAATTCTGAAAAGCTAAATACTCAGAATCGAATAAAGCTAAGTGGTTAGGACGAGGGTTAAGTAAAGTAAGTATCTTGCGTTAATGAACTTTGTTCTTGATTTTCACCAACAGGTGGTCAATCATTGCTGCACAATTACCCGGAAGAACTGATAACGACATAAAGAACTACTGGAATACAAGGCTGAAGAAGAAGCTCCTTGGAAAGCAGCGAAAGGATCAACAACACGGTCGTAGAAATAGCAGCCAAAAACAAGAAATGCTGCGAAAGGGGATGAGAGAAAATATTACTCACATGGTTTCTTCATCTTCTTCTTCTGCTCATAACAGTAACCAAAATAATCCCTATTGGCCTGAGCTGCCTGTACATCCTTCTATACCGTACTCAAATGAAGAACCGCGCTTTAGTGATCATGCTTCTATTAGAAAGTTGTTGATAAAACTTGGAGGCAGGTTCTCTGATGAAGATGATCAACTAACAAATGGCGCGATGAATTCAAATCTTCAGTATCCTTTGGATAACAATTCGTCGGTGCAAGTTCAACCATTGTATCATCATCAGCAGCAGCAGATTGACATGCTCTCTTCAACTATGCCAGAAACACAACACAACATTGATGGAGCAGAAATGTCAACTTTACAAGAACAAAACACCTTTCAAGCTGAGCTTGAGCAAATGATCTATAATAATCCTCAGAAATTGGATGGTCTTGAGTTCATATACGGGGATGTTTTGATGAATCATAGAATGGGGAATACTTGTGGAGGGAGCTCGGATTGGGGAGAGATGAATTCTTTACTCTTTCCTCCATTTGCTAATTCCAACTGTGGGGGTCTTCAACAAGGGACGCTTCAAGAACGTGCAATTGATCAACTGAGGTACCATGGGCAATGATACCATTAGTGTATATTTAAGTGTAAATTTATGTTATTAGAAGAGACCGGATTTGGATTACTTATCTTGGAAACCCTAATAAACTTCTTGAGAATATATTCTAATTGGGCTATTGCTATCTCCTGTCTTGATGCTTAGGAGAACTTAGGACTTGAAGGCTTGGATAATTTTTCAGTTTGCATAATTGACTACTTTTATTTGGTTATCTCCAGCTGAAGCATATTATTGCAAAGTTGCTTGAAAATACGTTGTTTCTGCTGAATGCTATGGTGAAGCTAGCTGTTGTAAAGTATCTACAAGTTTTTCCTTCGACATAAATGTGCTAAAAATATTCCCCAGAAAATGAACTTAGTGAAGTACATTCCTTCAACATTTTGGCAACAACTTGTTGAGCTTTATGGAGTAGGTTATTTTTCAAACTTCATGGATTATTTTAGTTCCATGTGTTTCCATTATCTTAGAAGAATTTTTAAAGATTATTTGGTCATCTGAAATAAGTGAAACTTGGAAAACATGCCGAAGAATTAATTGAAAATTACTGATTTTTCAGTCAATACCATGATTATTATTAACTTCAAATAGTATTTTTTGAGTTGTACTGTGAGAAATAGCCTTTCAGTATTAAAATTTTGTCTTCGCCTTCGCTTTGCATGCAATTCTTGCTCCTATAATTAACCTGAGCTTGATTTACCTATCATCCGATTATGTGGATTCATTAACACAAATTTGTTATACTTTCTCTTATTTATAATGTTCATTTAGAAATACGTACCTAGCAGTCTCTTGAGAAGAACTAAATATATATCTTGAGGTTCATTATCTTCTTAAATAAGCTGGCAAGAGTAGTCACGTCAAGAAAATTAAGATTTTTCCTTGGCATTTTGGAGGCTAACTTAGAGAACGATGTACGACCTAGAATCCTATGAAGGATGTACTACCTAGAATCCTATGCTAGATACTAGGACGATAACTGATCAATTGTCAATTATAAGGTCAACAATATCATATTGCTAGCTTTCACCGACGATAACTGATCTTCAATTATAAGGTCAACAATATCATATTGCCAGCTTTCACCCCGAGTAAATATTGCATGCACCATGTGCGCACTTGGCTGCCATGTGGTGTGTATTAAAATCAATTTCATATGGTCAAATAATATAAAGTGCAGTTCATTATTATCACGTGACGATAAATTATTAATTTTAATAGACCACGTGACAATGCACATGATGCATTTAATTCTTTTCTATCTTCACCCTTCCCCTCTCTCTGAGTGTAATTCCTTAAATATCCTAATGATTTCAAAGTGGGCCTTAATTGACCAGCACTAGAGATATGAAACATAGGTTGACAACAAATTCACTAGCTAGTATAAGCTTAATAGTAGAAATATAGTTAATAACTAGTAGAATGTTCATCCCAAATCATGCTAGCACAAGAACATTGCATGAGTTGGGAAACATGCATCAATTTGTCAAGATTCAATGTTGCTAAATTTCTAAATTGTCATCCATATGGAATCTTACAAATATAGCTAGCATTGGATGTCTTTGCATCAGGAAGTTATGAAAGCTCTGGCGTGGTCATGTATGATGTAGTCATGCATTTACATGACTGATAGGGAGGCATGATTCTCTTTATAGTATTCTCATAGGAATGCATATATGGGACCCCAAATGTGCTTATTATTGACATTTTGTAAGGGTATACTTATGCATTCAACAATAAATAAATAAATAAATAATACAGGAGTAAACAACCAATTGAAGACGAATAAAATGTTGTGATAACGAATAGTTAAAAGAATAATGCATTTTTGAAGAAAAATAGTAGATTTTTGTTAAAATTTATTATTTATCAACAACAATATTCTATATTAACTAAGGGTTATGGTAACAAAGAATCGATATACCATTGTTCGAGAGATAGTCTAGACAATTATCATGCTTGTTGCAATATTTAAAAAGAAAAAGAAAATGAAATATATGAAGAATTAACGGGGGAAAACATAAAAATAAAGCTAAATAACTAAAATAAAGAAGAAGAAGAAGAAAGTCTAACAACATTAGACTGCCTAGCAAGACATATTTTCCCATTATACTTGAGATTTGATACATGCATGTATGTTCACAGCATTTTTTTATGCCAAACTTCAAATTATATTGGAGTTAAAAGAAGAGTTAACATTGATATGCTGCAGCAAATCCCAGGGGTGGAGATCTCACCAGTTTCCTCCTTTTTTTGTGCTTAATGATGAATTTTTTGCGAGAGATCCATTGACAATACAATTGAATAAAAAAAATCCAATTAAGTAATTCCATTATCATTTGAAAACTAGTTGATATGCTATTCAACCTAACTTAAACTGGAACATGGGAAGATAAAATGACTTTAAATTTTAAGTAGTACATATCATCTAATTTCCTCCCCACTGGCATGGGATGTTGTAAATTAGGGATTTCAATTTGCGAAGAAGTGTTCTTTCAACCTAAAGTTTAATATAGATCCTCTATTAAGTAAGGGATCTCTATTGATTGCCTAAATTTTATGATTACATAATGCCTCAATTCTAGCATATATGTGTTCAAGAATCTGTATAAAATTACATTTATTTATAACCATCATCTGTTTCATATTTCATCTCTACCAGTTTTCTCTTCAATATACCACTATTTATTTTATTTCATTCTTGCCATACAAAGATTCAGAGATGTTTCAGGTATAAAAAAGGGGCATCACACGGTAGATCATTTCAAATTGCACATTTCGCATACTAAGTAATATTGAATTCTTCATGTTAATTACTGTCTAATTATCTTATAAACTCGTATTGCAACCTTGATTTTGCTTTTAGGAGGTCTTAAAATGGAATTTGTAGTACATGGACCCTTCATATGGCTGACCATATGAGCAAGAAAGTTGTTTACAGATGTAACACTTTGGACCAAACATATATATTTCCTGCTGACATTTGCTACTAACCTTTGTTCGGTAAATAATGGTCATCGTTTGTTAGAAACTTGTTGACATAAATTAGAACTGGTAGGTAATACTTCTTGCCTCCATAAAAGTTCCCATTAACTCCATAAAGGTTCCCATTAACTCCATAAGGACGTCAAAACGTAACCAAATGCTCAAGAGAGAAAGGGTTGGACTAGTAGGAATGATAGCATATTTTTTTCATGAAAATGTTGCGATAACAAAGAGTTACAAACAGATGGTAAGTTTTTGTTAAAACTTAATACTTTTCTAAACTTAATATTTTTGCTGAGAGTTATGATAACAAAAAGTCACTGAATCATGGTCTTTTTTTTTTCCCCATAACAGATGTATTTATTCCACTCTTATTCACTGTTTCTACTGATCCCTCCAAGTTATCTCAGATTGAAAGAAAAGAAATCCATAGTCATATTGTCAATTTGCTACTATCTGTGATTCTTCATCAGCAGTAAACTTAAAGCGCCCTAAATAATCCTAGAAGCCATAATTTCATGTTCGGATAAATCCAGGAATATTTGAGCATATTCAGCAGATTCATATTCTACATTTTACAGTACGTTCCTGTCTTCAAGAAAGTCATGTGCGTTGTTTGTATTGCTTAAAATACTGAGCAAATAGAATTTCTCCAGTCCAGACAAAGTCCCAAGGATTACAGATAAGCTACTATATACATCCAAGAAAAAAACCATTGCTCACGCGAGTAACCAGAATAAAATTTTTTTACAATTAAGTATACAAACAAAACACACACTTATTTCTGTAAAGTGACAAGGAATATCCCTTCCTTGGAAGGAACAAAACAGAAACAGCCCCTAAACAAAAAACCAAGATTTCAAAATTTGACTTTACCGGTGGGCATATTCTGGCAACTTAATGACCGTAATAAAAACCAAATTAAAACACTTAGTTGAGGTATATGAACAAGTTATTCTAGCCGTGACAAGAGGGAAACGACGACTACACCCACTATCTTTCTAATTTTAAATTAAGGGATGCTAAGCCATGTATCTTTGTGAAATTTTTAGTTTATTAAGTGATAATGACACTCACTAAGATGAGAATTTCCTTGAGATTTGTCCTGTTATTGGACCTGAAAAAGTTGTTCATAAAAAAAATGCAAAGAAAGGACTTAAGATGGATTAAAAAATTGGTCTATATTCTCTCTCCAAGGAGAAGAAGAAGATATACGTCAATGCCCTTCATTCAATTTCAAACAACAGTACTGAGAATTTCATTGTGATATCCTGTCCCACATCGGAAATGTTAAATGGATCAATGTATAAGTTGAGTCTAAGCACTCAAGTTCAACTTGGGATATCCATTTTGGGCTAGCGAGGACGGAGCCCAAAAGTTGGATTTGGCTGCTCAGACTTTGGTCGCGCGTTGGGCTTACGGGCCTAGGGTATGACAAATGGTATCAGAGCGAATTTCGTGTGGTCTCTGCACAGGGTGAGACTGGGCCTATGGTATTGGGCCGGACTACACAAGGAAGTGGAAGAACTAAGTGCTGTGCGAGGCTAAGTGCTACATCACTATTAGGGCGGGAGCTACCTCTAGAGCTCGTTAGCCACCTCTAGAATTCGACACAACCAAGTGGACAGTCCGGATTACGATATGGATTGGGTTTTACGAGGACGCAAAGCCTAATAAGGAAGGGTGAATGTGAGACCCCGTCCCACATCGAAAAAGTGAAGTAACATGGACCAATGTATAAGTTGAGCCTAAGCATTCAAATTCAACTTGGGATATCCATTTTGAGCTAGCGATGATGGAGCCCAAAAGTTAGACTTGGCTGCTCAGACTCTGATCGCGCGTTGGGCCTGCAGGCCTGGGGTCTGACAAATGGTATCAGAGCGAACTTCATGTTGTCTCTGCACGGGATGAGACTGGGCCTATGGTATTGGGCCGGACTACGCAAGGAAGTGAAGGAACTAAGTGCTGTGCGAGGCTAAGTGCTATGTCAACCTAAGGACGAGAGCTACTTCTAGAGCCCGTACGAGCTACCTCTAGAATATGATACAACCAAGTGGATAGTCCGGATTACGATATTGATTGGGCTTTGCAAGGACGCAAAGCCTAATAAGGAAGGGTGAATGTGATATCCCGTCTCACATCGAAAATGTTAAGAAACATGGATCAATGTATAAGTTGAGCCTAAGCACTTACGTCCAACTTGGGATATCCATTTTGGGCTAGTGAAGATGGAGCCCAAAAGTTGGACTTGATTGCTCAAACTCTGGTCGCGCGTTAGGCCGATGGCCCGGGCGTGACATCCATAGTTATAGGTGTAAACTGTAAAGCACTCCCTATGCAATCATGCATTTCCAATACTGTTCTGTGAAGGTCAGTCTGGCTGATAAACTTTTCATCCCCCAAAAAAGGAGAGAGAGAGAGAGAGTGTGTGTGTGTGTTAAAAAATGTGCATAATACATTGTTTTAAGCAATTTAAGGGGCCTTGATAAGAAAATAAACAGTGACGATGATAAACAAAACAAGAGGGAAGAGGGACGAGCTTGAGGAACATGTAGGGTTAGCGGCAAGCATGGGTAGCATAAGTTACGGCAGTAGTCAAAAGTATATAAGCTCAATTCTTTACGTCAGATTAAAAGTCTTTATTCTTAGGGGAGATTCTAAAATGCTAATTAGTGCGGTTGACATCTACGCCCATTAGGCTCAGCACTGTTTTCCTATATATACATATACATATATATATATATATATATATATATATAGACATGCGCACGCATTATACATATACATATACATATATAGTGTTACTAGTAAAAAAAAAAAAAGTCCAAAACCTCAATGCGTTTCGGAAATGAAAAGAAATAGGCAGAGATATTTTCTTGTGTTAATCTTTAGAATTGGAGTAATTGATAAAATCGTATGAAAATCAATAAATTAATTAATGTCTCATTATCTCATTAAAATTGTTAAGTCAATGAATTAAAGTGTACGTTTTTGTTTTGCTTCTCAACTGTTCTTTTGTACTCATTTTTTACTTATGATTTTAGAAAATCAATTATATAATGTTCTCAACTATTTTTTCTCAACTTTTTAAATTTTTTTAAAACTAAAATCAGAAATTTTAGACTAACCCTCACCCCTCCTTATTCAAATGCATGGTGACCGTCCAAAACAATCGGCAGCCATACCAGTACTTTTTTCATCCGGCCCAATCCAATTCAAAATATACAGATGTACCAGAATAGGCCCGTCATCACCTACAATATGATAAATGGGTCTGCTTATAATTCACAAAGCCAGGAATTTTAACTTGTATAATAAATAACAAAAATGATCTAGGCCCAAATCCAAAAGATACAGTAAAGAAACGCCTTTTGGACCAAGGTGGTTGGTAAAAACTCGAAATCTTTTGGCCCATATAAAGAGAGGCCCTGAAATTTCAATTGACAAATAGTCCATCCACAGCCCTTTTGTCGATGGTCCTGCTGCTAATCGTCAGGATCAGGGGACAGCAAAATGGCGTTACCGGCGGCGGCAGTCACTCCGTCAAGATGCCCGGTACGACTCTTTCATTTTTCGTACGCTAGAAATTTTTTTTTTGGAATAGAAGCTAAATTTTTTGTGGGTTCTTTCAACAATCTTAAAGTTTCCCACTTTTCTTCTGATTTTGAGCTCTTGTGAATTGTTGTGGTTTGTATGATGAGTGAGAGCTTGTGATGCTTTTCTTCTGTAAAGAAAGCTTGGTTGTTTAATTTTTTTTGGAATGAGGAAATGTTTTGTTGTCATTTCTGTTTGCTGGGATGCTTTAGATCATTTTATGTGTGCTCCCCCCCCCCCCCCCCCTTTTTCTTCTTTTGATGCCTTATCCTTGTTAGTATGGTTGAATTCACGCTGTATTAACTTGTCATCTATCTCTTAGAAACGAATGGAGATTCATTCGCATATCCAATGTTCTATGCACATGTGATGGTGTATGTTTATGCGTGCGCGTGTAGTGTATCTAAACCAAGTAGGAATTAAGTAAATTTGCTTGTGTATAAGATTTGTTGAAACTAAGTTAACATGGATTCACCCTTCCACTAAAATGGGAGTTTTTGGATGACATTCAATACTATTAGGAACTCTGAAATATTTGAGAATTTGCATGGGGTTTCAAAAGGCATTATGATCGATTCATGTAATCACTTCCAGTAATATCAAATAGTGCACGAAAGTCTTTTGACGAATAACATCAAAATTGTCTTTTGGAACATGGAACGCGTGAATTTTAAGGCAATTTCTTAGAATTGTGGCATCAGGCACAAAAAGTCATATTGGGTGTAGATGATTTTCGATTGTACGTGGTTTGAACTGCATCTTAGAATATTAAGTTTCCATTTTCTGCAAAGAGTTCCCTGAACTTAATATTGGATTTGGTGCCATGAATGATTCATCAGCCCAATTTACATATCTTAGTTTTTGTCATTGATGAGCTACCTTTGGGCATCATTGAGATAGGTCAAGGTAGGAAGAGGAGTTTGGGTGGTAAGTTTAGAGAAAAATCTTTGGAATATTGCTTGTGGTGTTTGTTGGTTATTTGATTATTGGATGAACGGTTATAGACACTTCCAATTTAATTTGGAGGCTTTCATTATGATTTTGATAGGTAAGAGAAAAATTCCCCTGTCCACCATCCCCACATTCCCAATTAAGTTATATAATAATTGCATTTTCTTCTTTGAAACAGATCATGCTGTTTAAAAGCTTGCCACATCAACTTCATGGCCCACTAATTGGACGGGGATCAATTTGCCGAATTTCTGCCTTTAATCCAGTGAAATCATCGAGAATGGAACAGTTCAATGACCCTGCTAAGTTCAAGGTGCATATTGACCATGTTATGAAGAAATTACGTGAGTTCATTCCTGACTCAGTCAAAAAGTTTCCATGGGCAAAAGCAGAGAGTGCTGCTATGCAACAACTTCTAACTTTAGGGCAGGAGGCATTCAAGTGGTCTCTTCCAGCTTTATTCATCTTAAGTTCTGTGTCTGACGTCATATACTCTATTTCTAGAAACAAGGAGCTATTCATTCCATTTGGCCTTTTCTGTGGGTGTTTGGTGGCTGATTTCTTAAAAGAAACATCTCAGGAGTATTTTCATTACTCTGAGGTAATGGATTCGTAATTTTCTCCCTTCCCTACCCTGTTTCTGGATATTTTGCTTATCATTTGACCATCTGTTTGACAGGAGAAGGGCAAGAATTGGCACCATATAGGTTTCGGTTGCTTCTTTGTTCTGGTTAGGATCATTGCCTTATGTCTCTCTGCTGAGCCACAGGCATTTTTGTTGCATGCTGCAAATGGTGGGTTGATGCAAGTCCTATGGCAGTGGAAAAGTTCATTGCAACAACCTGAAGGAGACCATAAAAGCAATGTTCCTTTGGAAGATACTTCTGCTACCTTGAGTGCAGAAAACTAGATCAGATTAGGCCCGTGGTTTTCCAATTCTAATTTTCTTCGTGAAATATATATACCCTTCTGAATGGAAATACTAGGTTTCCATATTTGGATGATCGGCATCTCAGTCCTGCTGTTGCACCTGACCATCTGAGTGTTGTAAATTTTAGCCTTGTAAAACTACTGAGTAACAGACTGCAACTTGATGTTAAATGCACAGGAGAAAACAAATAGGATCTATTACATATGGTAGCTCGTTTATGGCTTTCTAACGTTTAAAACTTCTTTCCGATTTTGATCACTTAAAATTTTAAGCCCTGTGGTAGGTTCGTGCTTCCGAGGTTTAATGTTTCATCTATTACTAAGTATGTAGATAAAGTGTTCAAATCGAAACAGGCACGAATGTGGTTAGTTGTTGAAACTCGTAATGTTTGCATCCTCAAACATTTTTCAAAGGTTAATTGTACTTTACAGTCTCCAAACCCAAAATCCAACTGGAAAAGACTGATTGCAAAACTAAACTACTTGCATTGCTACACAAAAATATATAAAGTCGCTTACTTATATAAAGCAGCAACCCTTTAGAAATCAATAATCAAAAAACTCAGGGTCACAGCTTTTGATTCCTAATGCATTTGACAGATCAGTCGATCTTCAAACCATTGTACGGTGAATAAAGGGATGGTTCTAAAAGCACACTCATCAGATGGCAGGACTAAACATAATTGTTGTTTGTAATTCTGTAATTGTAGAAAAATGAAGATCTTCTTAAAAACGAATGGGGACATTTTAGAGTTGTTCGTTACATAGGTCTTTTATCAAATTACTCCTTTTCACAATGTGCTGCCAAGGTACCGTGGGACTTCTTGGGCACAACATAGCTAATTGAAAGACACAGCTAGCTTCTTTGGTAGAATATATAAGAACTTCAGATGCCTGATTATCCTCTTTATAGCAAAGAGCACGTAGATGCTGTCCCATGTATGGATATTGCAAATACACGACTGAGAACTGATAAAAGAGTAGAACAAAAGAATCTCAAAGACGTGCACAAAATTTCTGAATGTTGTTAACATTCCCAGATTCATCAACCAAACATAAAAGCAACTCCCAATTTTCTCTTTAAAACACATTCCATATACAATGACGGTCATGTGAATACACGAACATCATTTCGTATGTGGCAAACAATTACTATGCACATAAGAAATAAGTTTATCTACTTCCCACGGAGCTCTTTGATTTCCGGGGTGGAATGTCCCATCCATAATCCAGATATGTGGGGATTTCCTGCAAGACAAGGAAGACAACAATAAATATTTTCCAGAGCCACTTCAATGACTTGATTTTTTATGGTCCTAATCTAGTTAACCATACCTGAAGCTATGTCCTCAAGGTCTTCCAGCCCGCTAACAACTGTTTCGCAGGGATTCTCGAGCATGTTTTCATCCTGGTGAAGAGTAGTCAATGTGAATTGACAATATGCTGATTGCAGTTTCTCATGAATCTCTTCCATCCTCTTACTTTGCTCATCTTGCCAATCCATCTCAATGAGAACCTGTGAAATAACACATATTAGGTATACACAACACTAACAGGCACGAGCATATCTACAAATGGACTTCAACCATCATGAGTTACCTTAGCAGCATTGCTATTGAATACAGGGAGAAACCTTTGCCGGCAATACTCATTGAATAATAGTGTAAAAATAATTAGCGGAAAGGTGAAGCTTGATGCAACAGTGGATTCTTTAATTCCAAAGATTCCTGAAGCTATTATTTGTGTGAGCACCAATGAGAATATTGTGGCATTGTGCACTGTTGGCCAATAGAGTCCTCCAGTTTGATAGTTTGTAACATACACGTTAAGAATCTGAAAGGTACAGCGCATAGCAGCTTTTTTAACAATTATCTTGGCCACAATCCAAGCATGAAAGGATAAATATAACAAGAAAAAAACCACAGACCAAATGAGATAAAAAGGTGCAACTATATGCGTATCAATACAAATTCAAGAAATAAAATATATAAAGGATTAATAATCATTGGTCCATGAAAATCTGTCAAAGCTTATAATACTAAATTGTCTGTATACACACATCCAACTATTTAAAGATTCATAAGAGTTATTAATTACGCTACTAAACATATCCATCCTGGAAAATACTTTTGACAAACTATAAATGCTTATGTCACACTAACCTTGACTACCTCCTCCTACAGTGACATAACAAACTTTTTGGTGAAAAAGGTGGCATTCTTAAGAATGATGTAAAGCTTAACATTCAACACTCCTTTTTGACAATGGTCCTATGACATTTCCCAAGTCAAAGCTTACCTGAGTTTATTTTATACAAAGAGCTTCTTTATGTGCTACAGTTGGGCGGAAAGCATGGAAAAACACAGCTAAACTAAATGCATGGGTAGCTTAGAAAAAATTTTACAGAAAGCATGCTTGCATAATATGTGAACTACAAAAAATCTCAGATTTTGACTAGTATCTCTTCAAGTATCAATTTACTCCATAATAACACAAAAAAACAAAGAATGTGACAAATGCAAAAACCATCTGCAGATATTATCAATACGAGTGTAGACTGGCAAATTCACGCCAAGTGAAAACTAGAGATAGTCTATTCTTTACTGAATCCACTTAGAGAAAAGCTAACCTGATTTCGATACACAAGGTAAGCAAGGAAGAAGTAAACCAGCAAGAATGGTAAGATCAAAGGTGCCATGATGGAACAGGTGAAGCCCATAACTCCAAAAAGGATAACTCTTGGAATTTCTGTGTGGTAAGGAAAAGTCCAGGTCCCGTAGGATGACTCATCTTTGTTTCTGAGAACATATCTGTAGAAAAGGTTGCATAGGAGGGCCAATGGTTGTAAGAGTTCAAATGACAAACTTGCCCAACCTGATGTCAAAATGTAAGTCATGAAAAAGGTAGCCTGCATTATGTCAAATATTGTAGTGTTAAGATGATTGTCTAAGCTCACTGTCTGGATAATTTTGTTGTAGGTTGATTATGTTTTTAAGTTTAATTCTGAACAAAGGTGACAATAGCAATTATAAGAATTCAAATTCCACATTATAAAGAGTAGTAGAAAGAAAAGTCGATCCATGCAAGCAAATGTATACATTCATCAAGACCAATCTTAAGACACCATAAGAAACAATAACAACAAAATGTGATTGGAGAAGGATCGGACTTCATGTCCATGCCCACAGAAGTACACAAGGAAATAGACATATATATTGATCTTATAATTGCATGAGATGGTGACTTGTCATGACCAAGGGTAAAGCATTTGATTTTGACACTACTATTATGTCGAAAAAGGCCAAAAAGAAGGTTAAGAAACAGATAAACAAAGGAAAAGCACCGTTGTTGGGATTGCAGTGGCAAGTTCATTTGGTATATTTTTCGGATCTTGCAATCTCCGAGCAACTTCACCAACCAAATTCTTAATAATAGTCCCCGTAAAAATGTTTGCAAAGAAAACATTCCATATCATGAAGTAGAGAAGTTTAATGCAAGCACTCTTTTTCCTGCCACTGCGAGAGATAGCTCCCTCCATGGTAGAAAAGAAAAGCATGACTGGTGGAGCAATGTACAGAAATAACATCAATATAACACTTGGTAGATATCCAGTAGCAAGCTGGCTCATAAACTTCCTGCAAAAGCAAGTCAAGATAAGAAGTCACAATCGTTACAATTGTTCAGGAATCCTTTAGATTAGACCCTTCTTCTATATAATCTAAATAAAAGATGCAATATCCAGCATTATCTAAATTCAACTAAAAGGCCAAAAAGAAACCGAAAAAAAGAAGTAAAGGCAGAAGATGATGTTTCAATGTTGTTCCGTCGAGATTTTTACCTATACTGGTCAAATCCAGTCAGCCTTCTGCATTTTCATTTTCATTTTCATATACATGTTACATCTGTCCTCAGCATATGCAAGCAGCTTTGCTATTATTAATAAATGGGACTTGCATTTCCATTCACAGATATTACAAACAGTCATCACATGCTTACAAGCTACACTCAATAGGTTCAAAAAAAATTCTCAGGTTACTTCATGCATGGCTGGAACTTAGATATATGAAAACCAATATAAATTGATATCCTACCTCTTTAAAATTCCTTTCAGGAATGGAAATGTATTCTGTAGCTTATCAAGGTTAACAAGGCTTTGTGTTAGTGTAACAGGCACAAGGAAAAAAGCAACAAAAAGAATGGAGACCACAAGAATAGCTATTTGCCGAATCCAAAGGATGTTATAAGGCAGACCAAGGTTTGCCCAATAGACATCTTTTGGATCTGGAGCTTTGTCAGTCACCCATTTCATGGGATTTGATGATTGGAGAGATTGTGCAGCAACCAAAGCAGCATAGCGGGTCCTGAAGAAAACAAATGCAGCAGCACATTCCTGCAGGACAGGTCTCAATACTTCAGACTATCATTTTGTTCTAACTAAAGTATCTGTCATTAAGTTTCAACAAGAAACCAAGGATCAAAATCATGTTTTGGCATAATTGAATACTACAAAATGATACAAATAGGAGAAAGTAACACAACAAGAAAACCTATAATGAGGTTTCTCTTGAACATAAACACAAAATTGTTGAGAGGCAATGGGAGTTCTTCTTGCCAGGTCAAATGCATAGCCAAAGGGAGACCAGACCAGGACAAGGACTAGGACTAAATTTTCTACATGAACGAAGCTTCTGTAATCCCCAGAATTTGGAAGCAGGAAAGCCAGAGGAGCGGGCTTAGTTTCCATCTATGTCATAGAGCTATGCTGAATCCTAGGAACAGATAAACTGAGTCTTATTCAAAATAGATAAGGGGACTTGCAAATCTTTCATACGTAGAGAACACAGGGCTTAAGAAACAGATCGTACAATGTATCATAGCTATTCTCTATCAATTCAAATGAAATTAAGTAGATCAAACAAGGAATGGTCAGAGGAAATTTTATACATGCTTCAAAACCAATCTCTTTAAGAAAGATTTCTCTGACATTTTGGAGAATGCAATATGCCAGTGTCCCTAACACCTGTTCTTATGTTCTTCTGTATAGATAGATAAATCCATACAGATACACGTTGACTTAATCTCTGCTTATGCTTAAAATTAATATTTTCAAGAACTGGTGGTTGCAAGCTATATTTCTGCAAGGTTTCCACCTAAGCCAAGTTACACATACGAATGTATAAATGCATGTATCAATGAAAACCTGAACTATTTTCCACCAGCAGTCTTGAAGTAACTTAGAAAGGGCAAAGAAAACAAAAGGCATTGCCAGATTCATAGATGATCCAAAACTAATAGTTTTCTTTTCTCTCTTTTTCTTTTTTTTTTTTTTTTTGGGTCTTAGCTTCATTTTTACGTTCAGAAAGCACCAACAACATCTGTGTAAAGTAGCATTTTATGACCTTTTTTCTCAAATCTGAACCATCAAAGTCTCTTTTTCTCTTGTCATTTTGATCCTCAATAGTAAGGATCTTAAAGGATGTTGCAGTCCCCCCACAAAGACCACATCTCAGAAAATTTGAGCCACATTGTTGCTCTCTAGCAGTAGTCTTGAGCATCTTGTACATCTTCCCTGCATCACTCTGTAGCAAAAAAGGGAAAAGAACAGAACTGACTAGAGAAAAGAAGCATAATACAAGAGCAAATGCAGATGTATGCAACTAACACGAGCTTGTAAATGCATGTTAAAAATGCCAATATGAATAAAACTATGTAAGATTCTCAAAAAAAATTTCAATCTTAATGGCACATGCTTTCTTGGCCTGCTACTTTCATGTTTTCTTTAAAAACAGTCCTTTATTTATTTATTTTTTCCATTTATCTGATCTCAATCAAGCGTAACAGGCTAAAAAAGTTGTTTGGTGTTGTCTGCTAGAGTGACTCTAACAAGATTACTAAAATATTTGTTCTGTTTAAACTTCTGGTCCAACATTTCCTTGTGCTAAGTTTTTATACGTGAAAACATGCTCCATGTGGTTTTTGAACCCAATATTCTGCTTCCTTCTTACTAATTGAATTACAAAATTGGTGAATGAAAGAACTTGCATGGACAGTTGTGCAAAATCAGAACCTCTAAATTGCTGAGAAAATAAAGGATGATATAGAGATACACTGAAGTGCTTGAGTAAATAAAAGGAACAATGTAAATTGGAAGCTTTTTTTGGCAAGGTAACCTAGAGAGAGGTTAGGAGTTTGCAACAAATATATTGCAGTTGTAGAATTTCTTATCAATTTGTTTTGAAGAGCCATAGAAGGCCTATCAATATGAAACTTTGGCTTTATATAATCCAGTAGTTATCATTAGATATTTCCATAAAGGCAAGCAAAATCTTTTGGTCTGACTCCAAAACTGCTAAGTTAGTATTTAACATTCCATGTTCCTTCTACATATAAAAAAGCAACAACAAAATGAATGCCAGCAATGTATCCCATTTAAAGCTACAATTAGCAAGTGGCATTCAATTCACAGTATACTGAATCTTTTTATTCTCACCATCAGTTTCTGAACTGTACCAGACCGATAAACCATTTTGTGCGATAAATAACTTGAAGCATAGTATGTTGTAAAAAATTTGGCCACTGTCTCACTGTATGATTCAGCTTGAGACCATGGAATGCCACGAACAAGAACTGTGAAGTGACTTGGGTTGGAAAGACCTTCAGTAATGTATGAAAGCCTCATTTTTGTGATGCTTCTGTACTCCTGGAAGTGAAACACAGAAGCATTCCCGTTAAGAACTAAGATAGCAAGGTAGTGTTCAATCTAACTATTACATAATCTCATAAGATAGCAAGATAACATTAAAAACTAATGTTATCTTGTTCACCCTTACATGGTAAAGAAGAGCACAAGTGCAGCAAGAAATTATGTATAGCGCAAGACAATGGGCCCAAAGCCTGAGAATGAATATGAACTCTTAGTCAGAAACTCGACATCAATAAAGCAAATACATTTCCTAAGCAAATAATTACAGCATAAAAATGTAATTGGTTCTGGACTACCACTGAGAAAAATGATGAAGCTTAAAAATATTAAATGCATCTCTTGGTTATCAAATAGATGAAATAATCAGGAAACTAACTGTTCATGCATCAAAAGAAAGTCAAATTCAATTATGGACCAAAACCACCAAATAAGAGAATCTTATTTAATAAAATCCCTCAGCATGACCAAAAGATATGGAAAAGAAATTTCCCACCAAGAAAATGTGAAGAAAATTCTTCCTGGAGACCGTATGGACTGAAAGCAGGCCTCTCTAATATAAGTTCCAACATCAAGTATGTTTATTCAATAGAACCAGAAATATTTATTCAATAGAAACATAAGAACACAAGTTTCCAATTGAATTATATATAACTGCGCTAAAGTTGACATATATGCAATTTCCTCAATTGTGTCTGTCAATCTCTAAGAATCATCAGTGGGATAACAAGGACAACAGTAAACTGAGCATTTCTTCTTCCAAATTTTCCAAATAAACATCAGTATTGACTGTCCAAACAACTACTCAAAAAAGAAATTCAAACTCCCTAATGGAGTGCATATGTTAGGTATAAAAGCATCAACATTTTTAGTTTCTGTATCTGTGACAACTACTGATGAACAGTCATATGCTCACATTTGTCAGTGCAATATCCACAAGCATGACATCTGTGCTAATATAAGCAATCCTAATTGCATCAAAAGAATTATGTATCTTTTGTACCTTCTTGATCCTCTCTGCACATTTGCAATGGAAAAGACTTCAAGCGACTCTGCTGGAATAAGTTTATGCTCCATGTCTTTGCCATAATAGTTAAGTGGAAGCACAATAAATATGCATATTGTAGCAGCAATGGAGAATATCCTGATACTGCACACAAAAAAAAAAAAAAGTAGAAATAAGCACGTTGAGCAACACCAAATTCTCCAAGCAGAAAATGAAATCTAAGAGTGCAAAAACCAATACCATGTACCACTCCAGTAGAGAATAGGAGATAAATCATGTTCCCAATGGCTTGAGACTTTTTAAATGATGTCCATAACAAATTCATTAAAGCTGCACGTTCATGACTATGGACATAAACAGGAGTCAAGAAAACAGAGATTTTATACATGTCATTCCTTGAAATATCATGATCCAAATTATTTGCAACATACATTTAATTGTTTTCTTCATAAATGAATGCCTTGGGGTGATTAAATGTCGTATGAGAACATTTAGGCATCATTTCACAGAGCATTTAGCCTGAAATGCTAGTCCCCATCCATTTGAACACCCATACTAGATTAACTTTTGGGCATCTGAAACACTAAAATACATGTTTAACAAGCCCTACTTTTTCAGACATGTTTCTCCTAATCTTATCATTGAAAATCATATTTCCTAAATGATGCGCCAAACTATTAAAAGATGTTGCAATTTCCACATTGGGTTACCATACACATGCAATTGAGGGACCTTACTTTCAGAAGTCACATTGTAAACACATTCTCCAGAAAAAGTCAAAAGCTCACCGCACCAGCAATAACAACTATGTTTGCCGTATATTCAGCTTCGTCAATTGCCAAAATATAAAGTTGGCTTAGTTATTGGCTATTCTACAAAGGAATACTTTGTCCTGCCATTAAGCAACCAATCCAAAATTCACCATAGACCACTCACTCAATTTGCTCGCATTTATACTTGCATCTCACATCTTGTCCTCTACATGACATTAACATATTGCTTCAAGGTATAAAACATGGACTTCTAAGCATAAGCAACACCAACCATGAACAATTAGAATACCACTTATTGTGCACAAGATTTAAACCCACCTTTACCTCCAATCACCACTGCAATGTTCCAGGTTAAAAGTCATAGTAGTATCGTACTTCCTCATGACCAAGCCTGAAGTCAATTAAGTTTATTTGAAACTTCAGGCTTCCAGATGCATTTGACCAACTCTACTCAACTTAATAAAAGTCATAAAACATAATACTATTGGCTCATGACTTTATTATTCTATTCTGCCCAGTAAGGACCAGAATGTTAATTGAACACATTCAGCACTCCTCTTCTGCTTCACAGAGCTGGAGGTCTATTATTCCAGTCTACCACTTGCCTTTGATCCTTTCGGTTATCCATGTTTACAAAATCAAGAGAAAGATACGATCAGATACATATTGCAAGCTCTGTTACATAGACTCTCCCCTCATGCGCACAATACCCATGTGGTGTCGTGTTGACAAAGGTGTGGATATTAACTGGAATTTTCATTTTGCCCCGCGGTAACCATGTCAGACTCTTCATTTGTACCCGTTTCCACTTACCCGGGACCATGTAAGATAGATTACAAGCACAGATATATAGTAAGAAGCTAAAGACTTTACATGAAAGGATGGGAGTAGTCCAAGCAATACTGCCTGGCTACATCAACAATTCCTGGTCATAAGTCAAACTCTTGCAACAGTGGGAGGACAGTAGAACAAAACCCAAGATCAATTCTTGTGTAGAAGAACTAAAGAAGTTTTTTTATAGGGATTAGATATCCCAACAAGGACATGTAATATTACAGTGAAACGAATGTTCATATGAGCATATAACCTGAGTAGTTCAGTTGCTTAAATTGAAGTTCAAGTCCTTAACATAAACGATGAGCAGCAGTGCTAATTCCTTGTCTTCCTTCAGATCCATTTGAGATCTGAAAGCTAGTTTGGTAAATATCAAATCAGGAATATGGTGTTGTTTTGAGTCATGTTCATTCACACTGATCAACAATTTTCATCTAGAACTTAACATTCATAGGTCCATTTAAAACAAAAGGTGTAATGAAACAAATCTGAATCCACATTCTCAACAAAGGTCAAGAACTCACTGATTTCAAGCAATCAATCAAACAAAATTGCAACATACATCATCTAAAAAGTATACCTTTGAACATCAAAAACAACACATCATGTGTGGGAACATGCACTCACCTGAAAACAATTAACCGAAGGAAGACAAGTGCATCCAATCCCCCAGCAGCTTGAATATGATCTTCAGATGCTTCCCAAGCTTTCACTATCCAACTAGCAGAAGGAACTAGCCTTTCAAAGCAAAATGGATCTTGGCGTCTTGATTGCACATGAGCAAGCCTTCGCCCAAAGTATACATTCAAAAACCGTGGTTGTTTTCTTAGAACAGAATACAGTGAAAATATCACCACGCAAACTGCTATATTAATTCCGGCAGAAGTCAATAAAGCAGATACGTACATCTTCAGTCAATAAAACCAGCAAAAGCAAGGTGTCTCATTTCCCAATTTCAACATACATTTACCATCCCTTACGCTCCAAAATGTTCTTGAAGAACAAAATTGCCACAAATAAGGTTATCAATCAGCATTCCCTAATACTCTTCTCCAAACTGCAAATATACGAAAAAATGCTTAACTTATCACCATTTTACACCACAATTCTACTACCAATTGCATCAAAACAAGCGTAAGTTATATTATTATGGCCACAATTAAATAAAAAACTACCAAAGAATATGAAAAAAAATTTGTGCTTAATCATTATATTCACATGCCAATTATCACCATTTTGCACCACAACAACAAACTGCTGCATCAAAAAAAGCATAAATAATATTTTATATATATATATATATATATATTTATTTATTTATTTCTGAGCAAGTTCTGAGTAACACTCCTCAACATTGCATGAAAAAAATACAATTTCTCATAAAAACAGCCATATTCTTCACATTTATTCAAAGTTAATTCTAGAAAATTACATTAACTCCCAAAATATAAACGAATTAAAACAATTCCAATAACAGAGCAACAGCAGAACTAAAAAATTAACTAAAAAACAACAAAATAACAGAAAAAATGGTCAAAATTCTGATCAAAATGCCGACTAAAAGGGAAGAGAAAAATGCATTTTGATTTAAACAACTAATTACCTGTTATCGAAATTGAGGAGAAAATCAAGCCGCGAAAGAAAGAACGACAGACTTGTCTTGAACTTCAAGGAATGCGTGAAAGATCAGAGAAATGTAAACCCTAGGTTACAAATTACGCATAAATCTTCAGAATTTTTTGCATTTTTAGAGAGAGAGAAAGCGTTGTCCCGGCGGGTGATGAATTCTGAAATTCGTTCATGCGTCGATTTGTCTATTGAATATTTATAGGTGTCGTTTCCCGTTAGTATAAAAAGATTTGCGGGCCCGACGGAACGCCACGTGGAGGGCAAGGAATGGGACAGTAGACTGTCCAAATCGATTGCACTAAAACCGTCCTTCCTAACTGTCAAATATTTGTTGTTAGTAGTATTTAGGGAAATTTACCAAATTAGTCCTTCATATTATCACAAAAATTTTTTTAGTCCTTAACATTTAAAATCAGCCAAATCAGTCTTTAACATATCAAAAGTGTATTCCGATTGATCCCAATGATCAATTTTGCTCAGCAACATTAGGGACCAATTTGGCAAATTTTCCTCTGGAAACTAAGCAAAAATGATCACTGAGACCAATCAGAATACACTTTTGATATGTTAGGGACTAATTTGGTTGATTTTAAATATTAGAGACTAAAAAAGTTTTTTGTGATAATGTGAGGGACCAATTTGGCAAATATCCCTAGTATTTATTTATTTTTCCTTTCTTCCACCAAAGAAAAAAAAAAGGACCATAAGTAGTGTTTATTTTAACCAAAGGCTGTATTATAAATTGTACATAAATTTTTTATGAATAATGTTGAAATGGCTAAAAAAATATGGAGTTATATATTTAGTTTATACATGGCAGAATTTTTCTTAACTTGTGACATAATTACCAGTTTCTCACTGCTACTGTATGAATTTAAACTATATTTACTGATAGTTTGATAAATTTAACTATATATAAAGTGGGAGTTTTGCATTTGGTGTTGCAGTTTTTGCCACTTAATGTGATGCCAAAATATGCCTTTTGTTTATTAGTTACAAACTATGCATGTCTCTCTTTTTTTTTTTTTTTTTTTGCCTCTTGAAATTTTTCTATTAAAAAAAATTCAACAACTAAAATGTATATTTAAAATAAGCATACATATTAAAGTGTGTCAAGAGTACTAGTTAAGAATGACTTTGGTTTAGTA
The DNA here is from genome assembly GCA_024721245.1 of Mitragyna speciosa. Lineage (NCBI taxonomy): Eukaryota > Viridiplantae > Streptophyta > Magnoliopsida > Gentianales > Rubiaceae > Mitragyna > Mitragyna speciosa. The sequence continues at coordinate 20,262,921 of CM045568.1, forward strand.
TCTGTCAACAATTTCACCACATGAGATGTATCGAAAAATAGCCAGATCTATACGCCAAGCTGTAGTTAGTGGTCAGTTGGGTTTCTTATTTTCCCAAAAAAGAAAAAATTAGAAAATAAGAAACATAAGAACCATGTCGAGCAAAGTTTGAGGATGAATTATTTTGAATTCAACTGTGAATTTTAACATATAATCATATTATCATGGTAAAGTGTGAGTAATAGCAGCTCAATTCCAAAACGATCTTCAACTTTTATCATATATTCGATTAATTGAAACTGTATCCTTGTATGCATTCTGGTTTGAACATTAAAAAGAACTCAACACATTGTAATACATCAGATCTGTCACATTGTGATGTTTTAGTAGAAGACGATGGAATGCAGAACAAATTGTATATGTGCATTCTTAAACTAATCAATAATGCTGTCCAAGGATGAAGACATTGTACATAAATAAGTATCATATAGATATACTCCTTCATGTGGATTTTACAACAATTAAGCGTTGTATATAAAGTATAACGACAGTGAGCACACTCTAAACTTGGCTTTAGCACACGGATTATGCTTATTTCATTGGTACAACTTAGTTCATGGAAAATATACAATTAGAATGTTGAATTGTGAATAGATTATTAACGAAATTAAATTAAAAAAAAAAAAGTAGATCGTTAATGAATTTATAAGATGCAAAAGACTTTTGGTTCTCCACCTGAGAGAATGAAAATATTTGCAAGAAGTAAGTACGGTTTGTTTATTAACGTGATGCCAAACGCTGCATTATTAGTTGTATCTAACAAGAATTTATGAGATCTATGAATCACGTATCAAAAGTTTATGATGGAGATTATTAACATTGGATTTTCCATTGAGGATGGGGTTGATAATTCATTTAACTTATTTTTTATTGTTTTAGTAAAAATTATATGGACGTCTTTGAATTATTCTTTCAGAGGATACAACTCACCATTTACTTCTTCAAAGTAGTCATCGTGTGCGTATCTATTAGAGTACCCTTTGCCATTAAGAAGCGTTACTATAATTTCTTGAATTTCAAATGAGTAATGTTACTATGTAGTATAAATCTCGGAGAAGTTAACGTATTGCCAGTTTGTATTCCGTGGAGAAGTTGATGTAATTAATCTTTAAATAGCCTACCATCAACAGATTCCTAACAAAGAAAGAATACGATTTTTTTTTTTTTTTTTTGTTATCGAACTTGTACTATTATAATTGGAGAAAGAGAAATACTATTTGGTCAGATTCGAATCCCCACATCGTGGAGTCATAAAACTCTAACTACTCGACGCTCTATTTGTTATTAAGAATACGAACTTTGTTCCACTGTCAAGTACCATCAAGTGGTACTCGTCTTTTCTTTGATGGATATAATCAAAGTTATTTGAGGGATAGACACGTACTTAGCTTTTTTTCTTTCAATATTGGATAGCATATTGAAATTTTAAAGCAAGGATACAGTTTTATCCCACTGTGGTTCCCCACACACCAATTTTCTTTAACTAACTTTATCGTAGTGCAACCCTTCACTAGTAACCAAAAAGTTGCAGTCCGCTTTTTTGCTACATGAAGAAGATATCCAGGAGATGAATTTCTGTTGGATTACATGAGAAATGAGATGCCCATTAAGAACCATCCAACATGAAATATCCAGGGGCAGCTTGCTCCAATTATTCAGCTTGTACATATGAAATATGATGTCATTGGCTACGCATTAATACTGATTCCATGGCTGTACTGTTGCCAACAGGTCATGGTCGATGTTATCATTCAAAATAGAACATAGATACAATGACTTTTTGTTACCATAATTCTTAGCAAAAATTTAAAAAAATTGTAAAAAAAAAGGGGCATTGAGCTTCTTATATGGGCATATTGATATCTACTAGAAAATAAATATTACAATTACATACTAGCATGTGACATGTTCATGCAGTATTACTAAGACCCCAGCCGACAAATGAGTTAATCACTAGTGAATTTCTTCTAGAGTTTGTTGTGGGCTGCGTCTGATTGTGATGATTTCCATCTCCAATTGAAGCGACAAATGTCTTGATTCGATTAATCGAAAGGCTTAATGTTTCTTGTGACATGTTTGCAAAGCAGACACGAAACCAACCGGGCTCAGAGCAGTGGCAAGAAGATCCAGGACAGATATTTAAGCCAACCTCAAAAAGAATCTTTTTCCAAAGCTCCATCTCAGCCTCAAATGTATTGGAACGTAATAAATTTCTCATGTCTACCCAACAAAATAATCCAGCATTGCTTTTTAGGCACGGGATGCCATAACTTTGAAGGCCAGAAACCAGCATTTGTTGTCTCTTTTTAAGCCTCTCCTGATTCTCCAAGATATAATGTTTGGTAAATTTTTTGTCTCCAAGAAGTTTGGAAAGCAAATATTGTGTTTGCGAAGAAACAAGCCCAAAACTAGACATTTTGGTAGCTGCCGCTATTAACGTTTCATTGTTGGAATAAATCATACCAATTCTGAATCCAGGAAGGCCTAAATCCTTAGACAGGCTAGAAACTATGTGAATTCTGCTCCAGATATCAGTATTTTCCAGGTTTCGTTCCATTATAGCTTCAGTGATGCTTGTGAATTTGGAGGAATCGAAAACTGTTCCCGCATATATTTCATCACTAACTATATGAATATTTTTGTCCATGGCAAAGCTAATGACATGCTTAAATTCATCTTGGTTCATGGTGGTGCCCAATGGATTTGAAGGATTAGTTATAAAAACCCCTTTTACCCTTAAATTAAGCTTTACAGCTTCTTCATAGGCTTCCTCCAGGGCAGACTTAGTAATTCTGAAATCATTGAAGCTGAAGCAGTGTACAGGAACAATTTCGACCCCGGTTCGCCATTTGAGATCTCTATCAAACCTGAACCCCAAAAAATTAAATAGAAGAAAAAAGTGAAAAAAAGAGTTTCTAGGTGAAAATTAGGTGAAGCAAATGGCTGAACTGATAATAGTGTACTTGATAGAATAGTTACACAAAAATTTTCTTGGTAAAAAGTTCTTTGTTTTTTGACTTTACCCTGGATAGTAAGGCGTAGGGATAAGAAAAGCTTCGCCAGGTTCCGCAAGACAAAACATGACAGTCTCATTTGCTGAAGTTGCACCAGCTGTGAGTACGAGCTTTTGCGCGTCAAATCTTACCTTTTTTTGTCTTATTTCGGCCATGAATTCAACTAGTTCCTGAAAATGTCGGAACCAAATTTTAGAAACACGTGGTAAATGTGAAAATGTTATGATGATAAAAGTTAATGACGAGACATAATCTCTTTAAAATTATTTATAATATTATTATTTAATAGCATGTTCGAAAGAAATATATGCTTATAATTATTTCAGTATTTACAATTAAGGACAAACATCGTGCATGAATGTGTTGAAGTGATTTACATTCTTGAAAGTTTGCAATCCATGATAATCTTGAAAAAGAGCTAGTTCTCTAAACATGGATCCTCCATGCTTTCCAAACGTGGTTGCGTCTGGATTTCTTGCCAGCCATGATTCAATAAGGTCGAACGAAAGCTGCAAGAAAGAGAAAAGTTGAAGGACATGTCACATGAAAATTCAATTTTTCTAAGAGAAAAAAGTCCATTTTTTGACATTTTGTTGCAGAATTTGTCAAATATATAAATAGCAAGGCAAGCAGTTTCCACATTTGCTCTCCTGATACCCCAATTAACATTTGGAGGCTCAACAAATAGTCGTATGTTGCATGGTTGAAATTTGTTAGCCAAGTTCTTTTATACTCAAATTATTAGTGATTTTGCAATATAATAGAAAATATAATCTGAATCATTTGAATGTGGAAGTGTCAACTCGACCAACAACTTTTGCATATCATTTGGGATTTCCTTGGTTGAGGCTCAACATATCCCACCTAGTCGGACAAACAAAAAGCACCTCTATAGTATCATAAAGCATCATCAAGCACCTCTATAGTATCATAAAGCATCATAGTGTCTTACTTATGTGTTGTTTAAGTGAGTAATAATTTTTATCAAGTGAATAGAAAACTAAGTTAAAAAATGGTAAAAAGCTATACTGTCTTATAGCACCACAGCAATTTATTATTATTATTTTTAATATCAAACAATTTTAGAGTCATAGCCACCTAAAAAAAATACCATTTTCTATGTCTTAAACCCCACAAGTATGCTGTTTAAATGGATTTATTTACCTGGTTCTCTGCTAGTCCCATCTGAATGATCCCAGATGGATTTTGAACCTCGTTATAAGGATTTTTCTCGTACTCCTCCCATCCCAGGAAGTAGGAAGAGTCTTGGCCATGTGACTTGCATGTAGCTTTCCTGGACAACATTTCCATTTTCATTTATCAAAATCTACACGTTTAAAAAGTTTGTTTTTTATTCCAAAAAAAAAAAAAAGGTTTGTTTTGAACTCTAAGATCAAAAGGTTTTAAGGATTTCTCTTAAATGAGGTAAAGAAACAAATGCAAAGCCATAAGAGAGAGGGCCGCTAGTGTAGTAGGGTTTGTTTTCAACATTGTCACGTATTTATAGGATCGACCTGTACGAATAAACAATGATATTGTTTGTGGATATAGTGGACGGTGTTCATTATTACTTTGACCAAATTGATCAATATTGTTGTTGGACCAATATGACATAAATAATCCTCAGCAACAAAAGAATAAATAATGAATGATTTGTTGTCATTAGCCTTAAAAAATCCCAGAAATTTCTTAAAATATACCACTGCCGGGGTCCATCCCTCCATGATGATTTAATGGCCTGAAGACTTCGAGTCCTTCATTCCTCTTTGCGGGTCCCTAAACGAAAAGAAATGGAAATTTCTGTGTTGTGCATTCTAATATGCCCACAGCCTATTTGCAATTTTCTTTTTTCCCCCCTAGCCTACCTTGTTTTCCTTCTAACGAAACAAAACATAAGGCATTTTTTTGAATCTGCTTTGTTTGGATGGTGGTACTAAAAGGATATATATCTATCCACCAAAAACATCAGTAATCCTCATACAGTACATATAGGCAGGATTCCATCAATCAAGAGCTTAATTGAGTAACCCAAATTGGATCCTTGATAATATCTGAAAACTGAAGGTGAGGCAGGTACTTGTGGTTGAGGTTTACAATTTTCATATATCATTCACTCTGCCCAATTATGAGCTTGGGAGAAATTTCTAAATTTTGATGTGTGTTTAGAACTGTACAAAAGAGTTTTAATAATGAAACTCATAAAGAAAGAAAATTTTACCAGCACTAATCTACAATTACAATCAATCAAGAATATCCAAAGCCTAGATTGATTATAACAAATATATCTGTGCGTACATGTGAATTTGGGTACTTTCATGAAATAAGTTGTCCATTGATATACTGTAGAACCACATTTTCCATTTCGCCCTCTAAGAAATATCTGGAAGTTGGATCAATTCTTTAAGTCTTGCAGTCCTTGGACTCAACTTGATTCAGCTGGTAGATGGCATCAGTTGACAAGTTTATACCAGCACCAAGACTGAAAGAACGTCTACAACATCCTGCTTTTGGAATTTAGATAATATATAAAAGTATAATTCTTATGTATATAGTCCTATGGTAACTTTTTCTCACATGAAAAACGTTTAGTTCTTAGTCAAAAATATTGCAGCAATGGCTAGCATTTGGCTAGTCATTCCTTATTGGTGGCAAAGCCACACAATTGTACTCCCTCAACGTACTTTAAAAGTATGGATAATTGCCCCATTTTAATGCAACAAATTTAAACCATTTTTAGGATATAAAGTAAATATTTATTGGCTTTATAATTATAACCATAAAGGAGTAATAATATTTATACTTTTTTTTTTCCTAAACCATAGGCTAAAAGAAAAAAAAGTCTCATCATCTACAATAAGAATTTATGTTGTAAAGACAACTAATGCTCGTGGGGTTTTCAAGTAACATCAATGTAGATTTTTGTCATATAGTAGTGTTCTCATTTTTTATCTTTCTTACTTCTTAATGTATCGACTAAACAAGAATCGCAATCTTCATAACATGCTGTCTTAAAATTTATTAACCCACTACTAATTTGCGTATTGGATCTCAACTACATGCTTCATGTCCCGGCTGACCAATTCGAGAAGATCAAGAAAATAAAAGCTCGGGAATCATCATTGTATTGAATTTGAAAGCCATGCAAATGCTAAGTCAATAGGAAGGAGAGACAGAGCTCATATTATGCCTTTCCTGTCTGGTGATGAAGTTGCTCTACTACGTGTCCTGCCACAGACCAAACTAAGGTGGTCCATGGCCAAAAACCTGATTAGTCATGTTCGGCCTTTTCATCTTTTGGAAGAAAATTTCCGGACTCTAGAACTGCATCCCTAATGAGACTCACTTTGTCCCATTCAACCATCCATTCCTCTTCGGGTTCTGAAGTTTATGTCTGTGTGTCTGCCATTTCTCATATGCACCTTTTCTGTCTGAATCCAGCATTTTCAAACACAAACTGAAGTCCACCCATAACTGGAAAGATAGCCAATAATGTAGCACCTCTCCAATATGTGAAATATGATTCCAGCTTTATCTAGCAAAACCAAAATTTGCAACCCCCCCCAAAAGGTCTAAACATGCATGTTTCTTTGTGGCTACGTATGCATAATCTTGAGCAATTCAGCAATACGAATTTTGTAATAATGAGCATTAGATAGAGGGGAGCAGGTAAACCTCTCTTTCCATAACCCTGTCTATTTCTAACACATCATGCACTTTGATTGCATTGTGGAACGTAATTTCTTTGATTTTTGACAGAAACATCCTTTTCCCCTTTACAACTCTGGAACATTTTAAGCATTAGTCAGGGTATAATCCTGTGGGCTTTAGATACCCCAGTTGCATTAGCTAGGTTTCATTAATTGTAAGTGCTGAAATATTGGTGTTGCACTATTTCTTTTGGCCTCTTATTTGAGGAATAAATAATCTCACCTCAATTTCTAGCAACTAACAGAAAGAATTATGAATTAGGAAATTTCCACTTTGTATCTTCTATTATATTCATACATACAAGTCAAGAAACATCCAAAGACTAATTCGCTGGCCGGGGGATTGTAGATTACGTTGCTATATGGTGTGTGAAGTATTCATTACTTATTATGTGTATTTAAATGTGGGTATACATGTTATATGTGGATATAATACGTAGATATATTGTATATTGTGTTTCCGCGTTTAAGATCTCCATCCGCTGATTTTCAACAAATAAGTTCGATGTTTTTGGGACCTGCAAGATAGTGAATAATGTAACATACGACATGACATGCATGTTAGGCCATTATTCATGGTTCACCAAAAAGGCCGGCACCCCATACCAGAATGAAGCTTTGGGAGCACATTGCTTATTCCATTGTCATATGATTCCCCTCTACCCCCCTTACTCCTAGCCCCACAGCCCCCCACCCCCAATCTCTATATATTTTGGGGCCTTCTGGTAGGTGTGATTAAGTTAAAGAAAGGTTGGAAACTTAGACCTTTCGGTAGTGGCTAGTTAAAAAACTAATACTTCTCCTTGAGGAAGAAAATATAAAATAAAAAACATTGGCCCACTAAATTTTAACATATAAGTTTTCCAAGTTAAGAAAGTCCTGATGGAAATAGATAGATGTCTTCAAAATTGACACGAAATGCTTTAAGAACACCTATCAGATCCTAGGAAATAAAATTTGCTATGTAAATGTAAACACAATAGCCAGCACATGACTTTTGGACATCAGTTATTCAGAAATATAACCATGTAACACTCTTCACCCTCAATCCTATCAATTTCGTCTTCAAAATCTTGCTGCTGAATCAGTTTGAAAACTTTCACAACCACTACAGTTTTAAATTCTTGAAACTCTTTTACGCACACAAATGAAAAGCTAAGTTAAAATCAGACAGCAAAATTGATGGAAAATGGTATGATCCAACATTGGCATTATTGACTACTTAAAAATTAAAGAAATAAAAACACAAACCCAGAAAACAAGCACTGAATCTCCAACCATGTAGAAAAATGAATGTACGGGGTACAAGTGTTCTCCTCGACACGCATGACTGATTACAGTTTCAACCAGGACAAACAGGAATCTGTAAAGTCAAAAAGATGAAGGATCGTAGGACTTTGTTGGTATTTTTGGTCTATTTTTCTGCAGCATGCATGTGTGAGAACAGAGAATTAATTGCAATACAATACTTGGTGATCAACTGGAACTAAGCTGGATGCAGTGATTTCTGTTCATCCTTTTTTTACCAACTTACAAATCGATCATCATCTTGCATGAGATACGTTATAGTAACCCATTTGCAGGATTTTTGCAAATTATATAAAAGCTGATTGTGAATTCAAAACCTTTATCTAGCTATCCACTATTTAATGCATAGAATGTCGTACTTGACTTCCATCTCCCTCCACACAATTCTTCGCTAAAATGGAAAACAACGAAGTAAAAAGTACAAAAAAAATCAGCTATCCTTGTGTTTTTCAGTTTAAAGCAAAAGGGTTGGTCTATCTGAGATCGATCGTGGCACTGCCCAAATGGAACCAATTATTGGATCTTGTCTTTCATTTACACAAGAGTAATGAATTGTAAACTTGACTAGCTGAACTTAAAGTTCAATCATCTTTTTCTCGAAGACTCCATTGTTGTTCTTTCAATCAAAACATGTTACATCAGTAAATGAAAAGTAAGGAATATGAATGATGAAATTGGGAAAGGAAATGGAGAATATGATAATAAATACGTAATGGTTGATTATGTTTGAGCTCAGTGGTTTTTATGACTCACAATTACGGTAGTAATCCACTGAGCCCAAGCATAATCAACACCTCAGGCCACGCTGGCCCAACTGCTGCAAAGAGGCAGCCTCTGTGGCTCAGTAACGTGAAAAGTCACATCAGTGTGAAAGCCATCTTCTGTCTGTGAAGGGCACTTCGATGTTAGCATAAAAGAGAACAGTATCATGGGAGAACAGTTACATGGGTTGACATTGCGGTCGCAAATCACTTAAGAGGGTGAAAAGTTTTTATATGAACTCCGTCTACAGTTCACAACTTCAATATTTTTATATCATTTTATATTAACATGTATTATTATATTTATATAATTTTATTTTAGACTATGAAGTCCACAAATAAAATTATAAACTCGATTCATATAAGAATTTTGAAAAATAAGTGCATCATTTCCGGAAGCAAATAAATAGCTGAAGAATTAAATTAAAGATGACTTTTTGTTACCATATTTATTTTTAAAAAAAAAGTGATAAATTATTGTAAAAATGTAATTATTAATTTTTTTTCCCGAAACTTACTCTTTCTTTTATAATTATTCGTTAGCATTGAATTTTCCTAAACTTATATGTTCTTAGTACAAACTTCAAGTGAATATAAGAGTAGACAGCATGTTTGCAAATTTAAAGGGTATTCTCTGAGTGGCATACAATAATTGCTATGGTAGAGGAGAAATTACATGGAAAATTCTCCGAGTTACATAGACAATTTTCTTGAGTTTGCACACTCCCAAGCATGAATTGTTCAGAGCCTTTTTTTTTTTTTTTTGATGGAATGTTCAGAGCCTTTTTTCCATAGTTATCAATATTCCTAGGCATATGTGCTGTAATATGATAAGGTTAATAACTTCAGGCACTGAGAACAACAGGCTTTCTAGCATTTGTTAAAGAATTGCAGAAGATTATCTTTGATTTACAAAAACTTGGAGCTCAAAAATTGCAGTCACTGAGGCGAAAACTATTCTAGTCATGAGTCACAATTAAGAATGCCTTTTATCGCTTTTGCTAACTTCTAGATAACAAGTACGCTTTGAAGGTAATAATACTGCATACTATTAATTCGGACTTCAAAATGGCCTCAAAAGAAGTTTTCAAATATTCATAGAACTGCTCTCAATAATTTTGTTTCTACTTGATTTTAGTTTTTGATTCTTGAAAAATCTATTTTGTAACGTTCTCGACTATTTTTTTAACTATGTTTTTGAAAATTTTAAGCTAAAATCAAGAACAACTCAGCTTTTAAAAAATAAGAAATTATTGAGCATAAGCTCATATAGTGGCAGCAATTAAAAACAAACATATGCCAAGAATATCTATTCAAAGAAAAAAATTTGAATCCAAACCCTGAAAATTATCTGTGGAAATGATTTTCACCTAGATTATAAATAAGATGGATGCTGTAAAACATATGTTCTCCGGTATGTATACATATATAACTTTGCAGCAGCTTACGTTTGATAGGAACGATAAACAAAATTGTGAATTCCTGAAAAGAAATTCTATGAGATGAAGTAAATTTGTGAAAATCAAAATTTTTCAACATTTGAGGAAAAGAAAGGAAAAAAATTCTACCATTAATTTTCAGAATATAACTGCAGTAACATGGTTGATGCCAAGTTTGTTCGTTCATTTCACCGATGACCATGATCGTGGCCTCTTCCAACCATGTTTCATTATAAGGAGAAGATGTCATAAGTTGATTAGATCTTGGAAAGCTAATAATAAATATGCATTACCAGATACTAGCCACATATCTCATTACAGTTGATCAATGATCCACCAAAACCTAACCTCTTTGACATTGTAGAAGCCTATTTTGTTGATAAGTGCCCCAAAATTCATAACTTGATAAATAATTTCTAAAAAGTTCTGCTCTAAGGGCCTTTTGGAAAAGATCCGAAAATGTTGTCACTTAACTGTGTCGAAGAAATGCAATTCTGCTGAAAGGATCTCCATTACTCATACGACTTCAAGTGAAATATTTGGCAAGTTGGCTTGTAGGATCCTTTGAGCGCAGCTTGTTCAAACTTTTTCACGGCAGCTTCATTCTCTTCTAAACTTGTCTGTACAAAATAACGAATCCACCAGGCTGTGCTCCTTAATTTAGCCTATAACCACCACAAGCACAAGAGGAAAAAATACGTTTCAGGAAGGGGGGGAAAAGGTGATTAAATATAATAGAAGAATGAAAACGTTGTGCCAGTAGGAAGGTACAATAAGTAGAATGTTATGTTTGTAATTTCACCCATGAAGTATCACACATATCTTAGTGGCAAATCATGAACTGTGATATGTGTTAAAAAAAAAAAAAGTATGCATCGTGCCAGCAAAAAGATAAAATAAAAGTGAATGTGTAATGTTTAAATTTTCAATCATGAATGCTGAGTAAGCACATCAAGGTTGAAGAAGCTGTTCAACTCTACACTCACCATCAAAGGGAGGGAATTTGGTGGTTGAAAGTCACTGGAGTTACTCTCTCACATCGATGCCCTTGTTTTATAATCAAACTTTATTTCCTTGTTTGTTACTTGCTATTATCCATTGATTCAGAGTTATATTGGTTCCATGGAAAATGGATAGTTCTTTCAAAATGCCAATCCCAGAAAACCATTTTCCATACAAAACTCTCCACCCACATTCTGCTTTACTTTCCAGAATTTTTTAAGTCTCTATCTGTGTTGCTAAATCATTATTTACCAGTGGAAGCTTTTAGAAAATTTCCGATTAGCAGTCATAACAGAAAAAAGTTTTCAACAGATGGTGCCATTTCTGAAAAACTCTAACCCGAAATCACTCAAATATATAATATGGCCAACATAAACAATGAAAAACCCAAAATATCCGGATATGACTGAAAATAGTTCGCATAAGAGATGAAAAGTAATACAACCAAAAATTGATAACAATGATATTTGTTGACATCAGATTTCAAGCTTGAAACAATAATAATGTGTTCAATTATAGATCAAAAGAATATGAACTCTGTTTATGTAAACTTTAGAAATTATGGATTTTATTTCTAGAAGGTAATATTAACAGAATTGAAAACAAAGAAAAAAAACATGTAACATAGGATACAGAGCAATTATCAGGGGCATGCTATACCACTGAGCTGAAAAATAAAATAAAATAAAATGTAACATAGTATACAGAGGCACTTACAGATCGCCCTAATTTGGATTTATCTGTGGTCTTAGCTTTCTGATGGTGTGGAAAACCTGAAATGTAGTACAACCAGATTGTCGGCAAGATGAAAAATTTAGACAATTCTGTACAGTCTACTTTCTCAGTTCCAATTCCTATATTTTCTATACGCACTTTGCTGATACCAACTTAAAGTTTCTGTAATACAAGAGTATGGTAAATGTGCTCCTCTGTCTCTGCCAGATGATGAGATTGTTTGCTTGCATCTTTCCCAATGAACAACCAACTTAACAGTAAAGATAGTGACAGCAACAATCCTAACCAATGCCCAGCAAAGAAAAGGCAATAAATGCATTTGCAGATAACTTCTCCGAAGGAATATTGACTTCTCCTTCCAGAGTGTCTCAAATAAATTAGAGGAAAGCTGATCATGTATTCATCTAACAAGCATAACATCTCAAAATTTCTCCAATTCCAAAAGGAAAATGAAAATATAAAGCAGAATAAAAGGTAGATAAAGGACAATACAAGGGGAACTCAAAAGAAAAAAGAAAAAGAACCTTTCAAACGTAACATGGTTAACAATTTCCTGGAACTATTCCAAATGTACCATAAACTCTACTTACCAGTGAAAATAACAAGTCCATCAGCCGAAATCCTTGCCAATTCAGGAAGGGTCCTGTTTAGATACTTTGGGGACAAGTAGTCCAGTGCATCTGAGACAACCACAAGAGAAAATGATTTTGCCCTGTATGGAAGAGGAAACTTGATATCAGCCACACGAACGAGGCCCCTATGTACAAGACTCCTGCAATTACGATCAGCGTCCTCTATATCATATGGCTCCAGTCCCCAGGCTTCAGTATCCTCCTCTCTTAATAGCATAGAAACTACTGAACAAGTGTCAGGACCAACATGCAACACCTTGTGCATGCTGTCACCATATGCTTTCTTCAGAAAAGGCATTGCTCGTTGAACCTCTAAAGTACACAAGAGATCTCCTGCATAACATAAAGAAGTTCAAAATATGTAAACGGAAGGCAGCATGCCACATCAAAACAACTTAATTAGTTTCAGATAAGGATCTCCACATCTATGCATCAGAAAGAAGACTTAATATATCAACATGCTAAACGGTGAAGCAACAAAGAATTGGATATTCAATCAAATGATTATTAACCAGTATAACAGCCTCAACCAATGACCAAATTTTTATGCATGGGAGCTGATTGATGAAGTTCTCCACTATGGCTGCAGTTTTCATAAATAATGAGCCAAAAGCTATTCTTTGTTGAACAGTTTTACTCCAATTATCATTTCATTTAATTTTTTCTTTTGTGTTGGAACACATACCAATTAACATATTAATAGTGTAAACATTTACCTAAAAGAATAGCAACCGATCATCATAGTAAAAGCATTCAATTGCACAACTAACAGCAGCGAGTAAAAAAGCCCCGCCCTGAAAATTAACACATTTAGACAGTGTGTACAATTAACATCAGACAACAACAAAAGGACCTCAAGTCCAAAACAAGGGGGCTATTGGCATATTTTAGATCCACCCCATGACTCATAAATGCTCTAGGTATAAGAAGGAAACAGATATCTCGATAATGTTATATCATTGAATCCCTCAGCTCATGTCAATAATGTAAACAAGTCTACAATTAACTTCCACATATTAAACTTAAAAACTAGCAAATACAAATGTTATGCAGGACAAAGAAAAAGCCAAAAACTCTAGTGAATAAATGAGAAATGAATTACCTTGAGCTCTGCTGACAGCTCCAAAATGACCTATGAAGCAAAATAGGTTCTCAGTGCACAGGAAAAGTGGATAATAGATGCAAAAGGCCAAAATAACTTTGCAAACCAAGCATCAGCTTAGATAGTTGCGCTTCAAAGAGTCTAATCACAGTACAAATTCCATCTAACTATTGAAACCCAAAACTTCAGACAGTTTTTTTCATACTAGATAGAAATTTCAGACAAAGGATTTTAAAAAAAAAAAAGTTTATCTTGTCTTAGGACATGCTTTGTCATATAGTTACAATTCTGTAAGGAAATAGTTGTTTCTTCATGTATATGAACACTATCATGCTGCTGAAAATCAACCATCAAATTCATATTTTCGCATCAAGTTTAACAAGTAGAAGGAGAACTGAGGTATTTATTGTATCATGCTGTTAAATGATATGGATCAAGAACTTTCACTCTACTGAACTTTGACAATTAATTCATTCTTTCCACAACAAACACAAAATGCAGAGAAAAAATGAGATACGGTCTTTCATAGTGTATGACCATTACTCATGCAGCAGAACCATGTCAACAAAAATTTTTTAGACAAGTTTCACCTTAAAAACTAGAGGAAAGGTGATGGTCATTTCCCACTGTCGTTTGAAACAACTGATTTTACTTGCTGCTAGAGTCGAAGATAATAAAGGTATTTCATTAGACCGGATAACCATTTCACGAAGCCGGGATACCTAAGATGTGTGACGAAAATCAATCAGCATTTAACGTTTGCATCCACATACGCATCCATATATCGTCCTTAATCAAGGTCAGTTATTCTAAGAAACCACTTATTGGTATTGAATTTGGTTATCAATATCCAAGATGGGCGAGCCCGTTATTGTTATAGTAACTGAAGCATTTCTGTCTTTGCATAAATGTTCCATCAATCTAATCATCCCCACCATAAAAAATTACAGCATATCACATTTTAACGTTCACTAATATTGGAAAAAGGCTAGAACCAATAATTGTCTATTTGATCGTAGTAGTGCTTAAGGTTATACACACCATTCTCGACGCCATCCAAGTTTGTTTTCAGTCAAAATTTAACTACTTTATGCGATCAAAACTACGCAATGAGACAACAAGATAAGTAATTACCGATGGAACCCGAACCACGATAAAAATATCCGATAAGAAGGATTGCTCCCTGAAAATACAAACACGAATAAGAATAAATAAAACCGATCGAGTAAAGTTAGTAAATTAACAGTGCATTAGTATCCATCCATCCATTATAAGTTAACTGACGGTAGAATAAAAAAGAAAATTACCACGACAATAAGTCCAAGAGACAAAAATGGAGAAGATCGGGATTTCGAATGAAGTGAGGTTGGAAATGGAGAAGCTCCTCCAATGTCTGCTACTCGTTTGGAAGGATTGATTGGCCTCCTTGACATTGACATTGCCATTATTCCTAAACCCTAATCACCTGAAGCAATTACATAATTCTTATTAAATATTTATTTCTATATTAATTATTTGAGCATTTCTTTTCTTGAGTAATAATTTTAATTCAAGCAATTAGAAATATGAACTGGAAAAATTATATATAATTCTGAAAAAAAAAATCTGAGTTGAGAAGATTTATTTACCTGATAAAAAGCGATGATTGCTAAATAATCAATCTCAGCAGCATTATTTTTAGATCCGCACTGGCAACGATGATGGCGTTGGATTTGGTTTTACCATGGTCTCTTTTCGTTTGATGAGATTTAGAAGCGGAAGAATTTAGAGTAGCGTTTGTGGATTAGCCGTTACCGTTAAATGAATGGCGCGTTTGTTCATACGGCGGGTTATCTAACGGTCCGTTTGAAGTCTAGCTGTTATTTAACGGCTGTGCATGCCGACATCGATATATAAGAAATATTAATTTGAGTCGACTTGTGTCTACTTGTTTCAAAAAAAAAAAAAGAAATATTAATTTGAGTGTCTTGAGATAAGAGAAACAGTAGAAGATGCCTAGCCGTCCCACGTCGAAAACGTGTGTGGTAGTGTCCTGCACTTAAATTTCGTGAGTTAATTTAAAAGTCAGCAATTAACTTTTGAATTGATTCGTGGGGTGTATTTATGTGAATATTTTTTCCGTGACTGTTAAGTATTTAATCTAACTTTGTAGGTGTAATAATGTTGCGTTTGGCAAAATAAAAAATAAAAAAAGAAGTAGAAGCTCTATCATTTTCATGGTTTGAATTGTTCACTTAACTTGAAAATTGTGTTCTATCATTTTCATGGTTTGAATTGTTCACTTAACTTGAAAATTGTGTTTGTTATTGATTTTATTGCATCAAACCCCCTATCGTTAATGAAACAAATTTGAGATTAATTTTTTATAAGTAAATTTTAAGTGTATCGGTAATGTTGGTTGAGTGCCTTTGAAACTATTCTAGACAATTGGAGCGCAATTGAATAGTTTGTGTTGTGTGGTGATTATATTCGTGTATTCTAATATATGTACATGTTAGATTGGTAATTATTGTAATAACTCTACAATTTAATGGTTGAGTGCCTTCAAAACTATTCTAGACAATTGGAGCGAAATTGAGTAGTTTGTGAGTGTTGGTGAAATGATTATATTCATGTATTTTTTTTTTTTTGACAATTCGGGGAAAGGGGGAAGGGAAACCCAACCTACTCAACCCAAACTGAAAGCCATATATTCATGTATTTTAATATATGTACAAATTAGATTTGTAAGTATTGTAATAACTCTACAATTTAATGTATCCAAAACTTGTAATGTTATTACATGGTCCTTTTCGAATTTATTAACTGGTCGAACTAAGTCAAAGGTAAGCCGAAACACTTCCAAATAAACTCTTATTGGGCTAAACTGAAACTAAAGCCTCTGCAACTATGACTTTTTTTTTTTTTTTTAACTTACACCCAATGCAAGTCCAATAAGAAATCCAAAACTATGACTTTTTTTTATTCTCGACGATCCAAACAATCCAGAAAGTCCAATAAGCATACAGCCCAATATATCAACTAACCATCTCTTTCTCACTAGACGGGCCTCAATTACCCAATTTGCTCCTTCTAGTGAAAAGTTATTTAAAAAAAAAAAAGTATTAAAAAAAATATACACTAACGATCTTCTTCTTCTCCTTCTGCTAGTCATTTCTCGTCTGGTTAATTGAATTCAGTTGGAACAAAAGGATTACTAAAAGATGGGAAACGAGAGCAAGGATAATCCTAACCCTAATCCCGATAATCCATGGCAGCAACCAGACAGGCCTGGTTATTCTCCAGATAATGATAAAGACATGAAAATTTGGGGAATTCTACTCTTCGGCTTAATTGGAGCCACCGCCACCACCGCCGCCGTAAGTTTCTTCTAATTTAGTTATTACAATCACTGCTTCCGAATTTAATTTTCTCTTTTGATCATCCAATTTCTGATTTTGTATAGTTTAGGTTTATTTCCTTCTGTATTTGGACTAATTACTTATATAGATTCATGAGTTATGTACAAATTTCTGTTAGCATTTTAATAGTTATTTTTTTTTAGCTGATATTAGTTGTTGGGAAGGTATTTGTCAGTTGAGCATTTTGTAATTTATTTTGTATTAGCAATCTTAATGGAGAAATTTTGTGCCTAATGCTTTTTTTAAGTTGAGTCTTTTCGGCTATGATCAGGTTTATGCATTTTGTTATGGTTATTAGGGGAAAGGAAAAAGTTGGATAAATTTATACGCGAAGATTCGTTTGAAAATGGGCACATATTTGCTCTGATTTAATTTATTAGGTTAATTTTTTTACTGTGTTTCAGAACAGGAAATAGGGGAAAAATTGATAGGATAAAGAATTAAATCATCAACTTGTATAAAAATGCACTCTCTGTCCACAAGGATGGGACTTTACAATGTGGGAAGATAAAATGCTGATCTTCAAAGGAAAATAAACTAGAAATTGACCAAGATAAAGGTTTTCTTTGAGTGAAAGTGCAATACTTCGTATTACTCTTTTAAGTTATGGTGGTGAGAGCCATATGAATTAAAAGATTCATGTTTGGTTTGGGAAGGGATTATGGAAGCGTTGAAAGGAATGGAAAAACAATCTACCTTCAAGAAGTAATTTATTAGGTGGAAGTGGAAGTGTAACTATCTACTGCCGGATGGATCGTTGTGAGTAAGTTTTGGAGTAATGCAGAAGACATATATTGATTGCACTAAATACAAGACAAGGCATGACATACAAGAACTGATACTGATTGTAATAGATCTCAAGGGTTTGTAGATTTCATTTATTTTTCCTGTTTCTTGAAATTTTAAAGTGTGTTTCATCATTGTTTCTGCTAAACTTGTGAGAGTAGATTCTAGATGCTGTTTTTTTGTGGTCAATTTTTAGTGGATAAATAAAATCAGTTGGAACGTTTTGGCAGGTTACTCAATTGCGAAGCTCGGTTGATTGGATTTTATCTCAGGTAGTTACTGATTCCCTTTCTTCTTGCTGTTTGGGGGAGTGGTATAAGCTGTCTGAGCGTCCTTGTAGAATTACTTTTCAGTTTGTGTGGATGATGCTATTTTGATGTACCTTCATATTTGCATGATGTTCCTTTCTAGTTGTAAATTCTTTTACAAATAACATGGGGAGATGCACATGCCCTCAACCTCAACTATTGTGTTTTTCGTGCTCGTCTTTCTGATAAAGTCAGACAAGCACACAACTTTACACCTATTAAAAAAGTTGGAGGCATTGAAGTAAAAAGAAACGGAAATATAGCGTCCCGAGTTTAATTACTGTTGATTTTGAGTGGGCCACTGCTTTCTGGGGGTGGTGGGGTGGGAGAGTGGAGATTATGGGGGAACTATGGACAAAGAAGTTGCCAAATTAATCTAGATATTCCTTGTTTCAAATGTGGAGTCTAGATAAGATGATGTAATGCATTAAAAAGATTTTTAGCTTTTGAACTCTTCAAGTTGACACTATTGAACAGATGAGTGAAGTTGGTCGTGATACTACAAGTTGATAATCTGTCTATGCCATGTTTAACTGAAGATATTTGAGTTCAGACCCACCTGAAACCTCTTCTTTTTTTCTTGTTTTGTTCCTTTTGCCTAGGTGAAAAGTGATCTCTCTCTCTCTCTCTCTCCCCCCCCCCCCCCCAAAAAAAAAAAACCAAAAAAAAAAAAGAAATTTGACAAATTAAATGCTTGATGTACTTCAACCAGTATGTTTCTTCGGCACAACATTTGTGTGCTTAACATGTTAGCTATAGATTCTCACAAAGCCTTGATCAAGTATTTTCTCACTAATCTGACATAGAACAGAGAACATGAAGGCATGTTAAACTGATGATGGATGTTGTTTCCCTGCCAAAAAGTTAAGCAGGTCAAAATTATCGTGGAAAAATGCTTCTGGTAAAACTTTCAGGACAAAGTTTCAGGAGGAAGCATGGAAAAGGTACAATCGTCGGATGCAGGAAGAGTATGAAGAAGAAATGGAGAGAGTGGTGAGACTCATCTTTCTTATTTTGAATTTTCACTAGTCACCTCAGAAATGGACTAGTATTTATATTTCTGTTTACTATCTAAGAAACTGTTACATGTGTAAATGTTTGGCAACTGTTTTCCAATTTAATGAAGATGATGATGATGGTATTCATTACTTTTTTATGCATTTGTTTCACAAAAATGATTATTCAGGTGCTTATATTTATTTTATGATTTCCTCTGTAAAGAAAGTCAAGGTTTTCTTCCTAGGTCATTATATTACATACTCGAACTGCCGGTGAGTTATATATCTATATTAGAGGAAGAGGGGAGGAAGGCTGATATCCTAAATGTCAGTTATCCAGTTGCATGGGCAGGTTAGACCCATATTACTTGCATCATATGACAAGTTAGGATATCTGACTCTGATTGGATATGTGAAAACTTTTTAATTGTGACACTGATTGAAGGGGCTGAGCAGATTTCTTTGCTGGAACCTGACTATGAAAATTTTTTTTTTCCCATTTTGGCTTAGGTTACTCTTCATATGGGTATCTAATATGTGAAAATCTGGTGCAAAAAGAAATGATTATGTTACTTCTTCACTATGTATGCAAGCTTACGAAAATTTTAAGTTGCCAATATTTTGTTGTCACTGTTGTTTTGGCCTGTCATTGAGCACGTCCAAATAATAAGGAATTTGAATTTTAGAGACGGTCACCATGTGTGCTTTGTTTATTATGGGGAGAACACAAGATGTGTGATTCTGATAGAAGAGAAGCTGCTAAAGGCTAGACTTTTGAATGGATTGTTGAAAACAACTGCCATATGAAGTCTCTTTTTTTGTAGCCTTACTCGGAAGATCTTTTTATTAACAATTAACTTGACCTTTTTGAATATGGAATCCACCTTCTTGGTGCCCTTTCAAAGGAACAGGGGTTGATATGCACTTGTTCTTTGTTTAAGATGATGCAGCACTGGACCATTGTGTCTGAGGTTATGGAAAATGCATTTCAATTTAAACATTCTGATGGAAAATTTTTTATTTTTTGAGTTCTTGAAGATATCTTTGTTCTGAATTTTCTTAGAAGTTTGCAGTCATCTTTAATTGATTGTTTTATGATTGATCTGACCAGGAGAGAATTCGACGCATGCAAAGTGTCTTTAATAGAGAGAGGAATAAGTACAAAAGGAATTATGAGAGCTGGGCAGAAAATGGTCAGGGTGCATATCACCAACATTTTCAGAGAAATGACTGGTATTGGAAGGCCGATACATCATACAGAGGTCAAGGGCCTAATTTCAGGGAAGCTCCTCGGGCCAGTGCAACTTATCCATTATCACATCACTATTCAGTCTTAGGTCTTGACAGGTGACAACCAATACCACAGATTTTATATAGTTCTGTCAATAGAGTTATTTTTCTATCTTTTTAATTGTTTCTGATCCTTGCCAAAATATGATCATGCATCCTCTAATTATTATGTTCATTTCTACAACAGGTTATTCTGGCTAGTGTAGGCAAATTTTAGTTATTTGTTTTATCGGAACTTGTTGGACTTGACACATGGATCTTCTTGTTTTTGGCTACAGGTCAAGAACAAAGCCCTACACAGACGATGAGATAAAGGTATTCTATACTCTCTTGGTATTATTGCACATCACTGATTCCTTTTCCATTTTCAAGAAGGATATCTCACATGAGCAAGTAATGATTTTTGTTTAACCCATAGTTTGCTAAAGCAATAAAAGACCTACAAGAAGGGAAGTGGGAAGTTGGAGAAGAAGTGAGAAAAAGAAACAAAATGAAAATCCTTTTCCTTATATATCTTTTTATTGGTAGAAGAAAGAAAAGAAAGGAATCTTCTTTGACAACAATGTATTAGTAGAAGGAGGGGAGAGGAGACAATCAGTTTATCATATATAGACCAAGTCCTCATTGACAAATAGATGAAAAGTTCAATTTGATATCCTCGATTTATGACTGCTGAAAACACACATCTCTTTGTAAGAATAAAATGGAGAACTTAAAGATTATGTGAGTTCTGTATTGGGAAGAGAAATATTGGGATTTTAATTCGTTGGTTTCTTTGCCCTTTCTAAAGCTAAATCGAGTGGCTGATTAGAATACCCAGTTTTGTGAATTTGGGTTTTTGTTCCACATGGCAGTTGTAAGTTTTGCACTTCACGACCAAATATTGCTGAGAACCAATGGATAATAGCTATAAATAACCAAAATTACAAAGCTATCACTATAGCTACTATTATTATGTACTCCTGTACTTGTTGCTTCTTTCAGTTGTTAAAACAATTGAAAGAATTGGCCTGATTTTTTCAATTTTACTTGCAATGCAGTCAGCTTTCAGGGCAAAAGCAAAGGAGTTCCACCCTGACCAGAACCAGGATAATCAACGTGCGAGAGCATGGCCATTCTCAACCTAACATTTATTAATATAATTTTGAGATAGTATGAAATTCTGATGGTTCGCTTTCACTGTGGACTCACTTTTATTTTGTGTTTGGTTGCAGAGGTTGCTGAAGCAAAGTTTAAGGAAGTTGTGATATCTTACGAGGCTATAAAGACAGAAAGAAAGAACAAGAAGTATTGACGAAGGAAGAATACAAGTTTGATTAGGCCGGTGTATCAACTTCCCATACTGCCATTATTAGAGATGGCTTTGTGAGACCTTCAATGTTTGGTTTTTAACATGTGGCACTCAGGATGGAGAAGTCCGGCAAATTTTTTGGTCGCTCTGTTCATATGTGTAGAGAGCTTATGTGGAGAGCTTGATGCTTCTGCTGACACATACTGCATCCATTGTGCACTTAATAAATCATGCATACAGAAATGAATCTGATCAATATTTAGCTGGTTAGAAGTCTCTATCACATGTACGTATAACAATTTTGAGTATGTTATATCAAGTGAGTCCAGGCAGTGGGAATTAGAAGTTGAAGATGGCTCTTTTGTAATGTATTCATCGTTTTAAATATCAAATAAATCACTCAATGAAATGAGGGCGAGCGTTCTGTTTTCTGTGACGCGTACATGTCCTATTTCTTGCGTATGCAAACACTGCCAGGCCGACAATACTGTAAGTGTGATTAATTTGTTTTTCCTTTTCTCATTAGAAAGGATATGAAATTTTTTGGTTTGCATTTTTATATTTTGATTTAGTAAAAGACTATATTGTTCTATAATTCGGACTTTTTTTAAATTTTTTTGAAATCGTGAGATTTCGATCTCTATACTGGGTTTGGTTTTTTGCGCTTTTGGTTTTGGTTTGGTTGGTAAATTATAACATGTACTGGGAACTGAGATGTGATTCATGTGAATGAAAAGACACTAGTAGTGTACAACATTGCGAGAGTTATTGAAAAAGAAAATGTCCCAACAAATGATACAAAACTCTAAGTGATATTGACATAAACAATTACTGTAACAATTGTACCAAGAAGGATAAAGGCACCATAACACCAATGAATTGAGAGAGAGGGGGGGGGGGGGGGGTTGCAATATACAATTACATGATAAAGGCCTTTCATTTTTTTAGTACGAAACAATGTTTGAGATTTTCTGTGGGATGCCAATAGATAAGTTCAATATTGAGCAAGCTCCAAGCTTTATAATTTCTATCTATTAATACAAATATGCCCAACTATTCAAATGGTGACATGTAATTCAAACAAATCCCATTCAAATTGATTTCTGAGAGTTCATCCATCACTAAAAATTCAAAATCTAATTTCAAATCAATTAATAAAAAGCATAAAACATTTACATAAGTTCTATGGAAATCATCAAATTATTGATTGAAGCTGGGTCATCAATTGCAATTTTTTACAATTGTATCCTAGATGGGTTTCGCTATCAGAAGATCTGCATGTTTGGTCTTCTAGAGATTGTTTCAAGATCTGCAATATCAACAACTAAAAAGTAACAATCAAAAAGTAATTAAGAACTTAAGGACCTTATGTTGAATAGGCAGAACATTTTCATTATTTTGGGTTTGTGCAATGGAGAGTTTTCTCACTTCATCCTAATGATAATATCAAACCATGTAATTGTAACTGATATAAATTAAATAATAAAATTACTACAAACAAATTTTAATTAGATATATTAATAATCGACACAGCAAATGAAATATCAACTATCTTAACAGATTTCCAAGAAAAATAAAGAAACCAAGAATCAAACCTTTTTTTTTTTTTTTTGCTTTTTTTTTCTTCTCTTTTGATACTCTATTCATGCACCAAATGAAATAAAAGATAATAGCTATTCAGGTCCAATGGTGATATGCACATACTCAACTATGAACCAACATACAAGGTAGAATGTAATCTCAAATTTCTCAGAGAACATAGAGTAAACCTTAAAAGAAGAAACTAAAATGATGGTAAAACTATCAAAAACATCTTATGATTCATGATTTTGACAATGATTATCATTTGAAGTGAATTACTCATCGTTTGAATTGGGGAAAATCTACATGAGTAATATTTGGATAAGGGAAAGAACACCATGGCTGATTTACCAAATGAGGTATTAATAGAAAATTACATATGGGAAAAAAGAATAAAATTAAATCAAAGCCTAGCAAACATCAAATTGATTTAACATTGAAGAACTACAAAAATTTTGATAAAAACAAACAAGAAATAGGAAAAAATTCAGAATATTAGTTCAACACGTAAGAATTACCTTCTAGCCAACAAAAGTGAATGATGACTGCTTGGATTCTTCATAGTTAGTTCTAACAAAAAAAATTAAATTAAATTTACACTGAAACGTAACACCAACCCAAAAATCTAGAAAATAAACTTTAGAACTAAGAAGGTAGAAACCGGATTTTGGTGTCCAGTATGATATCATACAAGATTTTGATGTCCTGTAACAACCTGCAAAATAGCCCAAAAAATCAAATTAGTTTTACAATCAGCAACAAGAATTAATAATTAAAGAAAAACTTTTGGGTGGAAATATTAGGAGAGGAAGAGGATGTCTTCTGAAGAACAAAAAGAAAAGAAATGGTAGTAGTTTTTGAGAAACATTTGGGTGGAAAATTGGGTGAAAAAGGAGGAGGCGGTTAGTAAAAGAGGTGCAAGGGCAATCCTACCAAATCAGGGATGGCTTAACTTTTTTTGTTGGATTCATGTTTAGCCACATGATCTGTGACCAATGTACTTCCATTTTATGCTAGCCATCGGATCTCATAAACCATCCACATTTTTCCTTTTTTTTATTTTCTATCCCCAACTTATGGGCCAATTGCTAGAAATATTGTGAAAACTAAAATTCATCTCAAAAATGTGTCGATTGAGATTTGATTTCTGGATTAAGGGTTGCCGCCAACAACGTTGGCGGCGACCCAAGCATTTTTCCTTTTTTTTTTTTATTTAATAGTGTTGCCGCCAACAATGTTGGCGGCAACACAAAATATTTTCCACTCCAGTCCTCCAAGGACTGGAGTGCAATTTTCCATATTTGTAATATAAAGGCAAAAAAAAAAAAAAAAAAAAAATTGGCAAATAGTGTTGCCGCCAACATGGTTGGCGGCAACAAAACATTGCCAAATTGCACTCCGGTCCCCGAAGGACCGGAGTGCAATTTGGTTAAATTGTAACCCAAAAAAAAAAAAAATTATACTAATAGTGTTGCCGCCAACAAGGTTGGCGGCAACCTAAAAAAAAAGTAATATTTTTTTTAGTTAAAATATAAAATAAAAAATACAATAAAATATTTTGAAATAAAAAAATTGAATTAAAAAGAATATAATTTTTTAAAAATAAATTTGGGTAAAATAGTGTTAGTTTCATACGATTTTATTTTTTTATTTTAGTTAAAATATAAAATAAAAAATATAATGAATAAAATATTTTGTAACAAAATAATTTAATATTTTTAAATTAAAATTTTAAAAAAGATGGTCCAAAATTAAAAAATAATTTTTGAAATTTTGAATAGTCACATCGAACTTGTTAGGCATGAACACACTTTTTAATTAAAGGTTTAAGTGTTTTTAAGATTTTTTAGGATAAATGTTTGAGATTAGGGTTTCAATTTTTAAGATTTTTAGGATTAGGGTAGGGTTTTTTGAAATTAGGGTTTAATCTTTTCAGATTTTAAGATTTTTTCGGGTTTAGGTTATAATTTATAATTTACAATCGATAGTTTGGAATTTAGGGTCTAGGGTATACGGTCAAGCTTTTAGGGTTTAGGGTTTAGGGTTTAGGATTAAGCTTTTCAGATTTTAAAATTATGCATATTAGGTATTTTACAGATAAATTTAGAGGTTTATCAAGTAACTAAATTTTTAATTCATTTGAAACTAAATTATGTAATTTAGGCTTTAGGGTTAAGCTTTTTGGATTTTAAAATTATGCATATTAGGTGTTTTGCGGATAAATTTAGGGTTTATCAAGTAACTAATTTTTAATTTATTTGAAACAAAATTATGTAAATTAGAGTTTAGGGTTAAGCTTTTCGAATTTTAAGATTTTTTAGATTAGGTATGTCGGAAAAATAAGTTTAGGGTTTTAGGTTTAATTGATTTGACACAAAATTATGTAATCGAGGGTCTAGGTTAAACTTTCAGGGTTTAGAGTTTTTAAATTAAGTGTTTTGGGGATATAAGGGTTTAGGATTTATCAAATAAATAAATTTTTATTTCATTTAAAACAAAATTATGTAACTTAGGATTTGGGTTATAATTTAGGGTTAAGAATCTAGGGTTAAGCTTTCAGGGTTTAGGTTTAGGTAAAATTATTTGATTTGACAATTCGACTGAAATTTGTGAAGCTTTACGTAAAGATAAAATTCACAGGCATTGCTATTCATAGGCATTGCTTTTTTTATGTAGGTTTTGCAGCCTTTCAGGCGTGCATAAAGATGAGTGAAATTCATTGCATAAAGACAAATGAAAGTTATGAATAAGGACGAACAGATTTTTTGCACAGTGAATGACATTATTGCCAGGTAATGAGAATTTTTTTTTTTTTTTCAAGTTGCCGCCAACCTTGTTAGCGGCAACACTATTCTTTTTTTTTTTTTTTTTTCAGGTTGCCGCCAACCTAGTTGGCGGCAACACTGTTAGTATAATATTTTTTTTTTTTTTTTGGTTACAATTTAACCAAATTGCACTCCGGTCCTTCGGGGACCGGAGTGCAATTTGGCAATGTTTTGTTGCCGCCAACCATGTTGGCGGCAACACTATTTGCCAAGTTTTTTTTTTTTTTTTTTTTTTATTTACAAATATGGAAAATTGCACTCCAGTCCTTGGAGGACTGGAGTGGAAAATATTTTGTGTTGCCGCCAACATTGTTGGCGGCAACACTATTAAATAAAAAAAAAAAGGAAAAATGCTTGGGTCGCCGCCAACGTTGTTGGCGGCAACCCTTAATCCAGAAACCAAATCTCAATCGACACATTTTTGAGATGAATTTTAGTTTTCACAATATTTCTAGCAATTAGCCCAACTTATGGAGAGGACAAACTAAAGGCAACAAACCCCCCATCCAATCTGTACGTTTTCCCTGTTCTTGAATCAAGCAAGATTATATTTCTGCTTAGGAGCTCTGAAAATCCAAAATATCCACCCCTCGAGATGCAAAAGATGACAAGGACAGCTTCATCCGGGAATAGCAACAGCGACATGACCAAGGTTCAAAACAATAGCCAAAAGACGGAAATAGGCTAAAAATAGTCATAAACTGTTCATTATAGTAGTTAAGTTAAAAGAGGGCAAAGGATGAAAGATACCAAACATCTGATGATATTGGACACTGTGAAAACAGACGAAAATTGGGCATTCACCGGTTAAATGACAAACCAATCCCTTAACAGTGTAAAACTGTTGACATTGGAAGTAGTTCGGCAAAGGATTAAAAAGTAATTCGAATGCAAGATCTGCAAAATGGTAGCTGGGGCAAAACAAATTTACAGAAAAGGGCCCGAATAATATGAAACTATTCATTAAGCTAGTTTTGTTGCCAAGGGCACCAATGTCCACACGGTCATTAATCCTCTCAACAACATTGCTAGAGCCAATGAAAAACAGACACATGGCAAGCTGTAGTGTTTGGGTTTTACTCTTTTATAGTATAGGTAGAAAAGAGCAAAGTAAATAGAAATGAATCGTAGCTGTCACATGGTCTTCTCTTGTCTGGTGCGGAGAATGAATGAACAAATAGTAGCAGCATAGAGTAGGGCGATTACAACTGCTAAGCAACAGTTTTTCTTGTCCCAAGCTATTGTAGTTTTTTCTAAATTGGATGCCTTCGGGTGGACAACGGAAAACAAGAATATTGACCGTGTTGTGAAGAAAAGATCAAAAGAACGTAAAAAGGTAAATTTCAAACATTAATTTTACTTCTTTTTTTTTTTAATTGTTATTGGTTGTATCTTTCCTTACCTTTACATTTCTCATGCCAAACAAACTACTATGTATGAATATCCTTCGTGAAGAAGATCGTATCTTCCTCCATCCATTTTAAATCAAGTGCATATTAAAGTCTTAATGAATGCTAAACAAGTTAAGTTCATAAAAAACTACTGGCATCAATAATCTGTTGTAAAGAAAAATTAGAATAAACTAAACAAATATCAACATCAGCCAATTCGTGGGTCCTCTGGCCATTGCTGAACTGATAGCCGCCAGTCAAGCAATTCCCATGTGATTGAACTTATTATGGGTCTACAACGCTAGATTCATTGTCGGGTCTTTTTTTTTTTTTATTACTTTTCCTTTGTGTTTTCATAATTTCATAATTTGATCAGCTTATTTCCATCATAAACGTTTTTCTTTGTATTCTCCAACATGATTAAATTTGACTCTATCACCAAAATGACAGATCTATTTTTTTCCTTTCTATTATACGTCAATGAGTATTGAAAAAATTTATTTACTTGGGTATGCTAACCATCACAAAAATTTCATTACTGAAACAGTTATTGCTGCAAGATGGGTCATCGAGCGACAAAATTTTAACGTCGTCTCACTAAAATTTGGATGAAGCACACATGATCTGTTGACAAACCAATCAAATTGCCAAAGAGAAGGCACTAGAAAAAATCTGTTTACTTAATATATTCGAGAAATAACAACAGTACAATGAGAGAAAGAAAGACCTAGGAGCAAAAAATATATCACAGTTCACACCGGTTTATGTAAGCATCCTCTTTCCCCTAACTTTGAACATCGGATTGCAAACGCATGACACAAACTTGAATGTGATCATTGCACTCGAGGAGTTTAGAGTTTTGGCATTTATCGACAACCTCAGTTAGCCGGAGGTGCTCTGTGATATGCAGGAACAGTAACAGGGAAAAACATTTGCCTTACTCCTTCAGCCTTGATGATGGGGAAAATAATCCCTGATGCACTCTGCAAAAATGAGCTTGAAATTTGAATTCGCCATTGAAACAAAAAATACATTTTTCAATCAGACAGTATTACAAGATTGAGAGAAATTAATGACAGAATCAGATGCAGACCGATATCAATCTAGCTCCAATCCACATACGCTTAGGTGAGGGAAATGGCAGCAACAAGCGGCCGACACCATATATTGCTACGGCAAAGAAATGGCACACCAAGCTTAATGGCCGAGGGTTCAGACCAGAAAGCAAAGATATCGGCCCAGCTGAGAAAACACCTCCAAGGCTCAAATAGTCAAAGCACGCCTGGCGCATTTCTTTCCTTGCTTGATCAGAAGAGGAACAAAACACCTTATAAAGGGCACCAGCCAATGTATTGATAGTGGATGACACAGGCTGCAGACAAGAACATTGAGACAGGATAAATAGGCACGAGAGAAACATTGCAATGAAAGAAGTATTGGATAACTCAAAATTCTGGGTTAGGAAGACAAATGCATGATGTCATAAACTACGTTTCCTTTGTTCAGTACTTCACTGGCAAAGTCAGAAGTCAGAAAAATACCAAGAAATGTGATGTCATAGAAATGGACGGTAAAAGTTCATTGGATCAGTTAGAAAATACGGTAAAAGCTCATTGGATCAGTTAGAATATAAGTCCTGCACTCAATCAAATGTACCTTACGCAACGTATAAAATGATTCCAGATATCTGCAAAGAGTTGGTGCATCCTTCAGATCACCAAGAGGTCTAAGAAGATCACGTAGTACAACAATATCAGACAAAGCCACAGTCATTCCTCCTCCAGTCAAAGGGTGTCGCATATTAAATGCATCTCCCAAGAGCAAAGCCCCAGGAGTAGGATGAGGAGCTGCTGGCATACTTCTATTGGGCATTGTCCTAATGTTTCCTTTGTCAACTGCGGCAATAAATGCATCATGCAACTCAGGAGGGACCTAAAAGAAAGGAGGCAATAAAGTAATTAAATTTGATACTGAAGTTCATGATATTGATAGCATATTGTTACTTCTGATTAAGAGTAAACTCAAGCTTAGTCACAAGAAACAAGAAATCAGCAAAACACAAATCCTAGTACTACCTGTGCAGCCATTGTTGTCTTCAAATATTTGGCCATTTCACCATTTGAAATAGAGGGCACCTTTTGACCAGGCACATCAACCAAACAACGAACTTCTGTGCTACTGATTGGATAGAACAAGATAGGTGATGGGTCTCCTAGAACAACATGACCATGGTCTGCAAAGGGAAGTTGGCAGTTCTCCAAAACCAAGCCAACAAAACAAGAAGGCACATCTACCTGCAGAACCAAATACAAAATTTCGAAAACTGTAAAATGGCAACCAACTTGATGTAAATTCCTCAAGTAATCCAAAGCATGAAAAGAAATGAAAGGATCAATCCAGCTATTGGCAACTAATAAAAGGATAAAGTAAACTTCTATGCCATCCTTACCTTAGGATCACAAAGAGAGCGTCGTAAGTTTGAAAAGCAACCATCACACACAACGGTAAGAGGTGCAAAAGCGGTCAATTCTTCACCAGATTTTGTTTTGTATTGCACACCTCTAATGGTGCCCTTTTCTTCAAGAAGAGAAGTGACTGTTCCTTGCTCCAAGCGGACACTGTATGATGGTTAGAAATTTAGAATCAAAACTCTCAAGCATCAAGATGAATAAAGAAAATTAACCCTTGCAATTGGGAATAGCACAAAGAAAATCTTTCACCATACTAAGATAATGCCTCACGATCAAAGGGACCAGGCCATAAGGCCTTAATCTAATTAATTTTTCTGGTACATTCAGATCCTTTATAGATCCATTTAAAATTTTAAGCATTTGTATCCCCAGGTAAACCACATAGGCACAGCCAAATCTATATTGAAAATTCTACTGAAGGAACACAGTAAACAACCACCAATGGCTACAAAGAGAGTATACTTGGGAAGAGATGCAGCTTTCTCTCGCATGCGTTGAATGAAGCGGCCATTGTGAAAGCTCCTACCCGACACATCAGAGTGAAATTTTTCCAAAGGATAAGCTAGACGAGTCCTTTTACCATCTTTGAAAAGAGCGTATCCAAAGACTCGCTGTGCATCAATTCCCTCCACGCAATCTATTGTGAAAATAAGGAGAAAAAGAATTCGTCAAGCAATTCTACACTAAATGGACACATAAACGCCCATAAAATGTTAATTTTTACAGTAATTGACCCTACTTAATTAATGGCATTATACTAAACTCAGTTTCAAGAATACTTTTTTTTTATTAGTTCTGCCAAACTTTACCTTCTAGTCCCAGTTCAATCAATTTGAGATAGCCACCGGGCTGTAGCAGCTCTCCCACAATCCGGTCAGGCTCTGACAAGTCTCTTTCGATTACATGCACTCGACGGCCATCCTGCACGTCAAGGTGGAAAGAGAATATGCTTAATAGGTAAATAATTGTCTACTTTTTCCTCCCTCCTTCTATGCCCATGACAACTGACAAGCACTTCAAAGATTAATCATTTCACATCCAAGTCTAAAACCACAACTAAACAAAATTAAAACCACCATGAAAAAGAAAACCAAAGCTTTACAAAAACATATTCAATGTGACAAATGCACAGAAGACCTACAAAATTTCAAACATACGACAATCAATGTCATAGATGTGATCTCAACTCCTCCAGCTGATTTGAACGACCAAAACAGTGACTGACACCGAGATACATATTTTTTTTACTGTAATCATAACCAATAATATAAAAACAAAAAACTAAGATTCAAACCAATAAAAAACATACACATCATCCGCACCTAAAGAACATAATAATTTTCTCTTTCTCAAAAAGCTGAACTAGTGTATAAAGTTTGCATCAAATCAATAATTAGCCAATCAATTTAACACGCCTTATTCATAACTATAAAAAAAATTAAAAATTTCATTTAGCAGCTAGTTACCTTTTACATTCTTAAATGTACAGCAAAAATAAAGAAAAAGTGAAAAGATATAACTTCGATATCGATCTAGAATCTTCCTTTCATTATCTTTTATTTTCCATATATTTTCTCATCAATATCACATTCTTGTTTACGGTGATATGCAAAACATGCAATCAAATATATTCTCGTATAATAACCTCTGTATTAATTTATACATACATATATGTATGTATGGCGACGAAAACAAGGAAACATTGATTATACCTTGCCGAGAGTGTGAGCGAGAGCTGCACCGGCGACGCCTGCGCCTACGATAATGACGTCAACATCGTCGGCGGCGCTGTTTTTGGATCTACATTTACCGTCAACGGCAGTGGTGGTGGTGGTGTGAGACTCACTATCCTCCGCCGCAGATTTCCGGCGAGCATTAGCATTTCTCACCAGGATCCCATACACGGCCACAATACCTAACGCCACCGCCAGAATCGTTTCCCAAACGTATTGATCCATTAGAATTACAACAATGGCACTGACAACGACGAAGAATCAAAACGACGTCGCTGTTCCTCTTTGGCACTCCTGCTTGCTTGCTTCCTTTCTCTCTCTAGAATGAACAATGGGAGGAAAGCAGTGGCGTTTGGTTTTATTTTATTTTTGGATTTTTTTTGGCCCTCAGGAATATATTCGCAGGGCAGTTATGCTTCGCTGGCGATTTTTGGGGGGTAATGGGCAACAACAAAGCCAAGGTGCCAAGTATGAAAGGTTGCTGCTGAGTTGTGACCACGATAGATTTCAGGATTTATGCCTCTCTTTTTGTAGGGCCCAACGGCAACCACAGCCAAATGGCCTCCGGGCTGCCATTTCTCCCGAGTTTACAGTCTAAATTCAAAAATTAAAATTGATGAAAAAGATTAAATCAGTAATGCCAAAAATAGGTTTAGATTATGACATCGGTTTCACGTCAAAAGGTCACATCCACCATTTTGCTATAGTTATATTATAATAGTATACAATTATACCGTATTCAACTTGTGAGAAATGAAAAGAGGACAAATTGTAAAGCTTTGGAGTCCGCCTAAGCCACACGGCTATTTTTTTTTGGGAAAAAATGGAATAGTGGTTCAAATTAAATTACTCTATTAATTTATTGCAACTTGTTCTTTCTATGACTAGATAAGAAGGTACTTGGATTTTAAGTTAGCAGCAATCTCTCATTGACAAAAGATTTGTAAGTTCTGTTGTAAGTTTCGACTGAAATTGATAATGTATCGTGAGTATGGAATAGATGTAAGTTTCAAGTGAAATTGATAACGTGTTTTGCTGTGAAATAGAATAATTTTTTTGTCCTTTGAAATTTTGTTATTACCAACAGAACGGATAACTATGCTCGTTCTCTTTAAATGAAGTAAAATTGTTATCATGTCATAACTGTGTCGTGAAAAATTCCAATCACATGATCACATCTGTGTTTCTCTTGGTCGAAATTTATTGTTCTACAAGAGTATTTAAAATTCTTAATGTCCAAATCGAAATTTTAAGGTTCTACAAGAATGTATATGGCCATACGTTCGAATGAAAGTGTAAGGGGTCCCACAAGGATATATGTGTTGATACTTGATAGTCAAGATCCACTAAAAATATATATAATCATCCATATATAACTCTGAAGAGGGTGACTACAGTCATTCCCAAATATAGGACGTGAAATTTTGAAATGTAGTAAAGAAAAAGAGATTCCAACTTTTAATCTCATAATCTCACGTAAGCTCTCAGATTTAATTACGTACTAGACTTACTCAAGGTTGGCACTACAGCTTGATTATTCTTTGGGGGGAAAAAAGAAGAAAACTAAGAAAATTCATATTAAAATTTGGAGTTCTTTTTTTTTTTTTTTTTGGGCTTCTTCTTGTGGTGGGGTTCGTCATCACGTGATATGCGGGACTGAAAAAATTGATCAACATCACGGTTGCGTAGGAGGAGTAATTAAAAACTAGTACTCACTAATGTACTGTAGTTGAGTAGTATTTTGTGGGAGTTGTTGGGTGCTATGTGTATATATTTTGTATTTTGTGTAAGCTAAAATCTTCAAGTAAGGGAGGGAATAATTTTTAAAAGGATGTTATTTTTTTTTTTTGGTAATTCGATTTTGGAACTTTCTGGACGTAAAGTTCAGTTGGTCATGAATGCAAAGAGCCGTTAAGTGTATTTTGTTGTCTGGACAAAAACTTTTTAGGCCTTATTGGAAATAGTTAGCATATGAGTGCTTAACAGCACCAAAGCAACAAGCTTTTGTCTTGTGTTGACGTGTTAAAGCAAAGGCAACGTTCATGAAAGATGTCTATGTTAATTTTAGGGATTGTAATTGTTGTCTTCATCTAGAAAGTACTAGAACTTTCACTACATCATCGACCATCAAATCTATTCATGCATGTGAAGTTGAACATTTTATTATTGAAGATATTTTAATTTTTATAGTGATTTTAACTATTTTGAACTATTCAAATAATAATGTAAATTCACAAATTATTTTCCAATAAAGAAAGAAATAATTTTAAATATGTTCATTTAAGTGGATAGAATTGATGATATGTTCCAACAATTCTTTTACTCAAAGTTTTCAGAGAAGTAAATAGACCGGATCTGGTAATTTCATATACAAGATACGACGTATGTTACCTTTTTTTTTTTTTTTTGTTCCTTCTTTCACCTAATACTAGGAAAAGATTATGAAGAACGTGTTGAAATGCCTTTGAATTTGATGGGGTTATAGTTATGCTATTGTCTAGTACTCCATACTTGCTAATGCTACTAGAACTAGGTTCTTTAACTTGTGTTATACAACATTCTTTAGCAAAATAATTTTAAAAACTTGATTAAAAAAAATTTAATCGTAATTACAAATTCACAATTCAAAAGTCATCACCTCACACAATGTGATGTGAGGTGAGATTCTTGCAATCCTGGCAATAACAACCAAGAACCAGAGATAAGGAAAATGAAGAGAATGGCGTTGTGTGTGTGTGAGTTTTTTTTTTTTTTTTTTTTTTTCGGGTTGGGGGAGGGGGTTGTGGTTTATGAATTGTTAACTCTATTTTATCTTATTCCTAACTTGCTCGATAGGGAGGTTCAATTGACCTCCCACTCTACTTAAGCCTTAAAGGCTTGGTGATGATCAACGGAGCTAATTTCGGCTGATTTTTGTGGTGGATTGGGGAAGGAGGGGGAGGGGTAAGTTTGGAAAAAAGGGGACTAGTTTTATGAAGTGTTGAAAAAATAAACCAAGGTTAGAGTAGTATGGTCTAGTAGCCACAGCACCTAAGATTGTCATTATGCGGCCCGGAGCCCTACAGGCAGCCCTAAAGGGTAAAATTAATAAATATCTGCAAAAATTTACTCCCCTAAAATTTTAAGAAATTCAAAAAATAAAAAAAATAAAAGGGCCATTCATTTTGTTAAAAAAAAAAAGGACATTCTCAAGATCAGTCACAATGATCTAGAAGTAGGGGTGTCAACGGGCCGGGTCCGGGCCGGAATTGAATGTTCCGGACCCGGACCCATTTTTGTGTTGAGGTTCCGGACCCGGACCCGGGACCCGACGTGTCTTGCATTTGGTTTCCCGGATCCGGGTTCGTTCGGGTCCGGGTCCATTCGGGTCCGGGTCCGGGTCCGGGTTTTGAAAATATAAAATATTTTTATATATTTTATAATTATTATTTATTAAGTATTGAGTATTAGAATTGTAAAATACGTATGTATGTATATTATAATTATTATTTATTGAATATTATGTCTTAAAAATTTAAAATACGTATATATAATTTATAATTATTATATATATATACGGGTTCGTGTCGGGTCCGGGTCGGAACATGACATTCCGGATTCGACCCGTTTTTTATTAAGAAAAAACGAGTCCGGGTCCGGGTCCGGGTAAACGGAATTTTATTCCTACCCGGACCCGGAAAAAATCAACGGGTCCGGGTCGGGTCCGGGTCTAGACCCGGACCGTTGACAGCCCTATCTAGAAGGATGTATCAGTCTTTAGAAACATATTGCACTGGATATTACTCTAATAAATACTCTGACTAACACCATACAAGTACGTGGATTCCTAATTGCCCAATTAATTTAGGCTTAACCAAATTAAAACACCATAAAATTATTGAAGAATTTCTTGAATCTCTGGAGTCTAAAAACTGGAAAATTATGTTTAATATCCTCTGATTTTTATCAAGATTAAAGGATAGTAATTAAATGGTTGATCAGTATTTGCCGAACCCTACAATATTAAGGTTCATCCCTAATCTTGTACTGTACACTTAACTCCATTAATTATACAAGCAATTTTGTGGATGTAGCCATCCGCAAACTGCCCGCAATTAAATACTAATATTAAGTTCCAATTAGTTAAAAAAATAAGTGGAAACGTAGAAATGCAAAGTACATTCAATTGGACAAGAAATATTCAACTTCTACATCTCACTCCCAATCAAGACATCAATATCAATTTCTTGAACGAATCATACTACTTCCACTGAAGCCTGTTTCACTTGGTGGTGGAGATCTTTTCGGTATTAAGGAGGAATAACTTTTGCATAAACATATGTAGGTGTTCCACATTTTGCATGGTGAATTTAATTACAAATGTACTGCCTTTGCTGAAAATTACACCATGATGAATTTAACCAATAGTTTGACTACTCCTGTCTAGTCTACACGTGCTGAAGAAAAGGATACCCCATTGCTTGGACCAAAATCCGTCGGATTTTGTTGTACCAATGTAACTATTGTCATCATTTGCCAAGTTACATGCGGCTTAGATTTTCTTCCCCATGTAAAATTGTAAATATCCATCGTCACTTGGTTGGTACCCTTTGGTCTATCCTTGCTAGCTTTGGTTGATATCATGTTATGTGATCATAGCTCTATACAGTTTTCTTGCTGAAAGGAGCTTCATGAGAAACCTGACCAATGTTCAGAAATCTTGGGCTAGTTTTTGTGAATTCTTGGCACTTCTTTCTTTCTTTCTCTCTCTCTCTCTCTCTCTTTTTTTTTTTTTTTTTTGGTAGAGATATCTTGGCACTTCTTGGTGATGTACATATCCACGCAAATATGCCGATAATTATCAGTTTAAGAACACTTAATTATTGATCTTATGCTACATATAAGCAGCACAAATCATAAACATCATGATGGATTGCTTTCATGGTGACTACAGAGAATTTTTACACCATTTTTTCGACAAACATAGAATGTTATTATGATGAAATCTGCTGCTACAAATTATTGCCGTTTTCATAACAAAACTTATTGTCTCGTATTCATAACATGCATCACTGTAATATTTTTCTCCATGAATACGCTACCATCCTCTACGTACTGTACTAATTAAGGTACGATAGATAAGGGCCCAACCCAACCACTAGGTTTCTCAACTTCGGCACTGATGGAGACTTGTAGGAGTTGCCGGTAGCTGCTGCGATCATCTGGGCTATTTTCTAGGCTATTGCCTATGGAAACCCAACTACTACTGTTAGAATACCTTGGCGGGCTACCATCTATTGGGTAAAATTGGGAAAAAATTTGCAATTCAAAGAGGGAATTTTTTGTTCTTCCTCTTAATTAATGCAAAATACTAAAAAAAGTTGGCAATATTGGCTGTTACTAGCTTTTAATACTTAGCTGTCATGCCTAATTCCTCTAACCTTACAGCTAGGAAATGCAAGTGTGGTGAAGAAGCCTTTATTTTTTGGGAAATTTTGGGGAATCTAATACAATTCTACTTGGAAATACGTTATAGTTGGGCGTATACCTAACTTTGTAATAATAAGTAAACCTTGAGTTTAAGATTCAGGATTAGTTCAAGTTGCTTATCAGATGAAATGACGTGTTTTTATCATATGCATAAAACGGGGCCTGCGGTTAACTTTCGAGTACTTAATATTTTCTCAATCTATACCATGTTATCCTTCTATTTTGAAAAAAAGAAAATTGAAGTTTAGAAATGGATAAAGACTCATAAACCAATATTTTGAATTAATCTTATAAAATACCATTTCAGTGTAACAAATTCTTTTCATGGGAGAAACAATAGATCTTCGTCGCGTATACATGTATTGTATTAACAAATATTTACCTGACAAGTAAATGAAGAGCCTTTATAAGATATTGTAGATTGAAGTTGATTTGCGAGGCGATAGTTTTTTATTCAAAAATGGTAATGGGATCCATACTGAAAGTATACATTATCCCTGCGAAATTATATATTTGTTGTTTGAGTGTAGCATGTGATGACATACATTGTAAGATGCAAATGAAACTTCTACCAACACTTAACAATAAAAATATATAAAAGTTATAATCATTCATTATGGATAGTAATTTTTTGAATCAAGCTAGAATGAGGTTAAATAGGTAACCAAAATTTTCTATGCAAGAAAATAAAGAAAAAGAAATCCACAAATTTATTTAAAAAAAAAAAAAAAAAAAGAAGAAGAAGGAAAAGCTTGCATTTTATTATTTGGATTCCAGCCGTCCATTGGACATCATCTTATTTGGATTTCAAAATTTGGATCCAAGAAAACTGCGGATCCTAACTGCCACTGCTGGCACGAGCTGACAAAGCCATGCGGGCCCCATTATCCTCAATTGGCACGATCTGATTCGCGTCCACGTCAAAACGCTGTCGTCCGCCTTACTTCCCGCCCACCCCAGTATAAAAGCTCGTCCCCTTTCAATTTCAGTCCCAAAAAATTGGAAAACACACTGGAATTACGAAAATGACCTTCGCTGATCGGAAATATCGCCGGAGCCCTAAATCAACGCCGCTTCTTCCGAGCAAGCGCGTTGTCGTCGAAGGCGAAGTTGAATTTCACGATGGCGCCAGCTTTGACGTTGATGGCGCATCATTTTCCGGCGCCGTTTTTAATCTCTCGACCACCATTGTCGGCGCAGGAATTATGGCCCTCCCCGAAACTCTGAAACAATTAGGGATGGTTCCCGGGCTAATATTTATCGTTCTGGTCGCGATGTTGACGGAGAAGTCAATTGAGATTATTTTAAGATTTAGCAGAGCTTCCAAGACCACCTCATACTCCGGCCTCGCCTGTGATGCCTTCGGCGGTGCCGGCCGGACTTTACTCCAGGTCTGCATTGTTGTTAACAACGTCGGCACTCTCGTTGTTTACATGATTATCATAGGTATTGATCATAAAGCTTCAATCTTTTTGTTAGATTGCTCTATTTTTGGCTTTTTGTTATCTGTTTTAGGTTTAATCCTTGGTTTTTAGCTAGCATTTTTGCATGAAATCAAGATAATATCATTGTTGGATAAAATTCAATTGATTGCAGGCTTTACAGTTTGGGCCATGTATGTTTTTCTTTTTATTTTCAAGATAAATTACTTTTTTAATCAGAATAATGGTGGGGTTGATTGGACAAGGATTAAATTGAGTAGAGCAACATTAGTGTATGCTCATAAAGCGACGATCTATTGGGAAGTAACTGTGAAGTGGTGTGTTTGGTGACAGGTGATGTGCTATCAGGGTCTTGGTCAGAAGGGGTGCATCATTCAGGTGTAATGGAAGAATGGTTCGGTCAGTATTGGTGGACTAAACGATCTTCCGTGCTGCTTCTAACAACCCTTTTTGTTTTTGCCCCTCTGATATCATTCAAGCGTGTTGGTGAGCACTTCGAAGCTCTTTTCTTTTGTTTTAATGTCTTAATAGTAACTTTTACTTCGTTTCATCTACACTAAATTCACAGAATGTACCTGGTGTTGAACTGATAGAAGTGGCCTGATACTGAATTCTTTTTTATTTTTGAATCTTGGGCTACAGACACTTCAAGTTTTTGTCCAATTTGTTTTCTTTTGTCACACATATATCACCTGTCTCCAAAAGCTATGGTGGTTCATGAACTACCCAGAATAGTTTAACCTCTTGGGAGCCGATATATCTTTTGGGTCTGGAATTAAAAGCTTTCCCACTGAAAAAACTTTATCCATGGAGTCAATGCTCATATAACTAATCTTCTTTTGCTTAATGAAATATAGCATGTGTGCCTCTGAATTGAGTAAAATATGAGAAAAGAAATTCCAACCACAGATTGTTACTTTGTTAAAGAGATTTCATTCAAAAAAAAAAAAAAAAGAGAAAAGAAGAAAGAGATGACAGGTTAAATTCCAACCACAATTTATTGGACTCTATGAGTCTAAAAGAGAAAAAATTGTGTGTTGATTTAAAAGGACTGTGAGCTCCTTTAATGACTCTCTTAGTTTTGTCCAAGTTCATCTAAAAAGCAACCATACCAGCTACCTCATTGTTTGGAAGTGGGTTTTAGAATCTGTCAACTGCTTATTGATTGGCAGTGCAGGGCAACTTTGGCTATGGTGATTTTGAGGCCAAATTACATTTTCCTCAATCTCATGCCACTTGTTGCTTGAATCAAAATTACTTAACCCATATATGGCTGGTGACTTAATTTACTGTAGCTCAAATTTTTCAGCACCAGCTACTTCTGTATTTCAGTGGGACTTCATCCCTAAGTAGATTTGTCCTGGCTGCCCATAAGAACCTGCAAATATACCTTGTTAGCGTTTAGTTATTTTACTCAAAATTGAAGCAGAATAAATAACTCTCAGCTTCTCCAATTCTACCGGAATACATAACATTATAGCATCTGCGCTTTTAATTATTTTGCTGATATAATCATTAGTGTTATGTTTAATGGGTTATCAGCATCCTGCATAGGGTGCGTAGAATCAGTTCCTTGGACAGTGTGGGCCGTCTATTGTTAGTGTGTTAGGTTACTAAATAGTAGAATCTCATGGTTTAATCTGTTCTCTAAATCAACTAGTTGTATTTCTATCTACCCTAAATAATTCTGCTTGCCAAAAGAATGTAATCTGAGAAATGTGTCAATAAAAGCGCTCTCTCTTTCTCTCTCTCTCTCTCTCACGCACACACATCAGGGTTCAACTATGGATGCTGTTCCATTGGCCAATATTTACATGGACCTGATTAACTTATTTATTTCTCCAGTTAAAAATGAAAGTAGCAACAATCTGATCACCATTGACTAATCTTAGTAACTTCGTTAACTAGATTCACTGAGATACACATCAGCTTTGTCCGTGGCTTTGGCTGTTGTATTTGTGGTGATCACAGCTGGAGTAGTCATAATTAAACTGATAAATGGCAGCATAGGAATGCCACGTTTGATGCCAGAACTTGTTGATCAGGCATCTTTCTGGAGGC
Organism: Mitragyna speciosa; assembly: GCA_024721245.1. Taxonomy (NCBI): domain Eukaryota; kingdom Viridiplantae; phylum Streptophyta; class Magnoliopsida; order Gentianales; family Rubiaceae; genus Mitragyna; species Mitragyna speciosa. The sequence continues at coordinate 20,303,707 of CM045568.1, forward strand.
TTTTCACTGCAGTTCCTGTACTTGTCACTGCCTATATTTGCCATCACAATGGTAAGCTCTGAGCTTTAATAAATTCGGAGCTGTTTTACTTATATTTTCATTCACTAGCAACTGGCATGTGTTGGATATATTTTTAGTGGATATGGGGAGCTAAAAGCATACCAGTGTTGCCTATCTTTTTGCACCAGATTGTCAGTTTTTAGCCATTGCTGCTGCTGATGGATGCATTAAGATAATCTTGTTACTGAATGAAGCAGCAGCATAAAGTTGAGCTAAGAGTAATGTGGTTCAACTCGAATTTGTCATTTTCGTAGAGCTAGTGCCATTGTCAGGTGTACATATTTCTTGAACTTTTGGACGCACCATTGACCAAGATAAAGTGGAAAGTGTATGAAATTGATTGTCACTTAGTAATTTGTTAGTCACCCTGATGGTAATGAAGAGATGCACTGGTCATACAATCAATGCCACCAAGACACTTAGTGCCAGTTGATAGAGCTTGACAAGTGATCCTAGAATTGATTTCACTGTTCGTCTTCAGAGTCTTTGAGAAGTTCTTCTGTACATAAGTGCTTATTAATTTCTTGCCACTTGTTGCTTTTGCTGACTGCTTGTCTGGACATAAACTGCAGTTCATCCTATAGAGAATGAGCTAAAAGACTCTACACAGATGAAGTCTATAGTCAGGACATCAATCACATTGTGTACGTCTGTCTATTTGGCAACTAGCTTCTTTGGATTTCTCCTTTTTGGAGATCGGACCATGGATGATATACTCTCCAATTTTGATGGCAGTCTTGGGATCCCATATGGCTTGTTGCTTACTGATGTGGTGAGAGTGAGCTATGTTGTCCACCTGATGCTTGTATTTCCCATCATATTCTTTTCCCTTCGCCTCAACCTCGATGGTCTTTTGTTTCATCACGCAATTCCTATTATTTATGATAATAGAAGATTCTTCTCAGTGACTGCAGCCTTAATGGGTTTCATCTTTGTGGGAGCCAATTCTGTACCTAGCATCTGGGATGCTTTCCAGTTCACTGGAGCTACAGCTACAGTCGCTGTTGGATACATTTTTCCTGCTGCTATCGCGCTTCGGTGAGTAAAGAATTAATGGTTTCTATTTTATGAATTATGCGCATAAAAAGCACATTGGCAACTGTTCTCTGAATAATGTATCTGCAAGATACGCTCTCAGTGCAAACTATCTAAAAAATTTAATAATATTTGTAGAATGCAATATCTGGAAGACTAGAAGTGACAACAGAACACCATATTCGATTGCTTCGCATTTGGTGTGTTGGTCTGCTTTTGGTTACTGCTGTACAAAGCCTGGACGTCTGTCATTTGTTTAAATCATGATGTGCTTGTCCAAACATCAATTCCACTTGTTATATGTTCTTAAGTTAAATCAAACAAAAGAAGGATAATTAGAAGTCCAAACTGTTGGAGCTAGATTTCTTTCTCTCTTTTTTTCTCTTTGAATTTAAGTTTTATGTCTCTATGATTGTGCAGGGATACTCACGGCGTTGCTACAAAAAATGACAGGCTGGTGTCATGGGTCATGATACTCCTGGCTGTGTCTTCAAGTGTTGTGGCGATCTGTAGTGACATCTACAGCATTTTCATTAGCAGTACAGAAGTTGATACATAGCTGAAAAGAAGAAGGAATATAGGATTCATGTCTTGCAGTGAAGACTTGATGAGAACTATAGGTACTGTTAAAAAAAAATTAACTCTTAGGTTCATTAAATCGATCCTATGCTTCAAGTGCCTCGCACTCGGTAATCTGAGTCTGAGTAAATGAATATTTTCATTTACATCTCAAGAACTCAACAATTCCAGAATCAACAAGAAATGAGCAAATTTTGGACAGTCTGAGTTGGGTGTGTTGTCTTGGTTCTGGACATCCCTGACTCATTAAATTCATAAACTAGGGTAAATCTTTGGACATTTGTAAAGAGATGATATTTTAAATGTTGTATTGTGATCTAGTTTCTGAACATGTAAATTTTTAACCAGTTTAGGAGCAAAACCACAAGTTTTCTTACTCAGGTGGAAAAACCTGAGCTTTGATATGTCTGCTTCTTGTATCATCTATTCCAGGTGAAAGTTAACTCTGCAAATTTGCAGGAGGGTGATGTTCTAACAGGTTGCTTATGCAAATAAAAAATTCATAAAATATTATGAGTTATTTGTTGTCTTCATTTAACGGATGAAATTAACTGCTTTACCATTTAGTATGATGAGTTATTTCTTTTTTCTCATAAAGTCAGTTGTGCATTCTATTTTTTTGACAATTTAGATGTGTATCAGTTCTAACTTCTGTATGTCAAAAGTCAGGTGAGTATTAATCATAAACCAACTGATCAAGAGATTCTGTAATGCGCCGCTTTAACCTATGGTTGACATTCGTCTTTGTTTCTGCAAATCTCTTTCTGGTTAGATGATGTAAATATTCTTAGCTAATCAAATATCAACTTGGAGAAGGTTTGTGATACTGACCTGAGGTCAAGTATTGATGTGTGTGCCAACTGCCAAGTGAAAAACAGGTATTTCAATCCTGACATTTTGTTCCTCATTTACGAACCTTGTGTCATGCATTGCACGACTCTGACATTATGCTTCTTGTTTCGTCAGAGTGGCGTCGTTTTGACTTTATTTTTCTTTCTCAAGGGGACCATTTTGTTTTGTTTTCTGTATTTTTAGTGAGTATCAAATTCAAAGGATGACCCATTACGACAACATTTACAAGGGTGCATGTCTTTCTGTGTATTGAGTAATTAAGGATCGGTTAGGTATTGAAAATAAACGATTATATAGGTATAGGACATAACTGGGGAAATTGGATTTATGTATATAACGATTTTAAAGAATCGGAGACTCCAAGTGGTTATCGTAAGTTCAGGCGGTGATTTCGTGGTCAAAACACTTTAGTGCACCGTTCTTTATAAAGCTGAGAGTTCCCAATGCATGAAACTGTGAAGCTAACTATTCATTGGTTTCTCCAAAAAAAAAAAAAAAAAAATTATTCATTGGTCAGCAGATCAATTTTTCAAACGTATAAAATAAATAGGTTTTCGGCATAAATGCATTTATGAAAAGCAATCAAAATTTGTAAGTAGATGTGCATGTACTGGGCAGAAGTTTTGTTTTTTTTTCCCTTCCAAAGATATAAATAGACTGTTAATGCCAGACTCAGAAACAAATAATACAAAAGACAAAGATATCCCATTAATTCCTTGTCTCTCGTTGGAACAAATTAATCAGTTTCACGTCATTTTTCTGAGGTTTAAATCAGTTTGCAGGGAGGTTAAGCTTGCATTTTCAGCAGCCGGAAAATTGAGATGTGAGATCTAGGTTTTTCAATGATAACGTCCCGTGTGATAGTGTCATTAAGCTCACTGGCTGTAGCCATTTCCATGAAAACCTTCCCTTTTCCTAGATATTGACTTTTTAAATTTGCCTAGCGACATGCCAATTTTTTCTGCCTGCCTTGCTAAAATAAGCAGTGCAGTTGACATGTTAACTACCGTATTCGTCATTGAAATTGATGGAAGAGAGGTCTGCAAAAATTTGTTCAAGTCCTCTCTTTTTAACCAATTTATTTCCTTTATTTGGGTCAGTGGTTCATCATAGTTTGTGAGAATTGTGTTTAGGCTTATTTCAATCCGTTGCACCCGGCGGCCGGCGCTTAAGAAAATTGATAATTGGCTATCTTGGTTTTCTATTTGTATAGTGACTTTTTTAAATAACTTGTTTCTAAAACTTTTAAGTACACTTCTAAATATCTTTTTATCTCGTATTCATATTTATTTGTAAAATTTTACACAAAATTTTTACGAAAACAACCCAAAAACAATCATTCAACCCGACATACAAGTTAGTAGTCACTCTCAGTGGACACCTGGTGTGGGTGGCTGCTCAAACACTTGGGTACCCTTGATGTTAGGCCAGGGATCAGGAATTCTGATCAAACACTAGTGTAAATTTATGAGGCTTGGTCATGATCAAATTTTAGAGCTGCTTGTCCATTTATTTGTCTTCTTCGCACACCAAGGTGTATTATGTTAAAGACATGTGAAACTTATTCAATACTAGATGGAGAAGTGTGAAAACAAAATATTAATGTCTGATTTTGAAAATACACCAAGAATTAAAAAGCTCTATTCCTACTCTAATCTTACTAATCATCCCAACGAAAAAAAAAACAAAAAAAACTAGGCATTGAATGTGTTGGAAAACAAAATGTTCATTATATGTAAGAGTAACAATTTTTGATTTGGTTTGTTTTGATTTATTACGGTTCTTTATATTGGTAAAGGGTTAACATGATTTGCTTTATCAATTTTAGCCATCCAAAATAAACTACCCAAGCAAAAAGAAAGAGATGAGAAAGTAGACAAAGGAACAAAAATCATGCCAGCGTCAAGATATTACGCGTTTGTTTCCATTTAAATATGACAAAACTTTATTGTCACCGACAGTCCTTTAAACGTATTCAAATAATACATCCAAGAACACATTGAGCATCAATTTTCTCCAAAGGTGTTGTCATACACAATCACACGTAGTTTATCATGAAATCATTTGAATTTAACTAATAATTGACAGAACTATTTCTTGAAATTTCAGTATTATATTTTTCTTGTTCATGAATAAGATAAAAGCTTCTTAATCAAGATTATATATTTCTCTTTCAACAGGCATAGTCCTATGATTAGCCGACTCAAAAGATTTGTAGTATGGCCATTGGCCAGTGAGCCCAGATGGGGTGTAAGCATACTTCAAAGAAAACTAATAATGGTTTTAGCCGAATAAATAAAGTAGTACATCCAATTAATCTAATCTTCATTTCATAATTGACCCTCCAGTTGTACTCATACCATAATTAAGATTTTGAATATTATAACCAATTAGGACCAATGTCCTTAATTTACACCTAACATGTTTTGATTGTAAAGTATCAATCCATAAGGGTCCTACATGCTTTGGACCCTCTTTTTTCTAATAATTTAAATTCACTTTATTGTTTACATTTTTTATTGTAAACCCTAGTTTACATTCAACACTGTATGGTGCATGTCTGGGAAACTTCTGTAATTCTCTATGCTTTAATTGACCGATATATGGATTTGGAGATCTGTCACCCATGAACTTTGACTCTTGAATCTTTATTGACATTATTGGTTTGGACATTTTTTTCAAGCAAAATTATGTAAATTTTGTCGTATCAAACAATGACAGGTTAGTCTAGAGGTTTCCCTCTAGTACATGCTTTGGACCTTTTAACAGAGAACAAAGACACTATTAGTCTACCAACCCAACTTGGTTGGATTAGCTATTACAAAGCCTTTAAAAGTTAAGTGGGGTGGAAAGTCAAAAATTGAAATCTTGCCTTTCATCAAAAATTCAAATAAATGCATAATGCATCTGTTTGATCTGATAGTGGTTCAAAATAAAAAAATAAAAAAAAGACACTATTAGTCGAACTGTCCTCTAATGTACTATCTTTTGAGGGTTACAATTTATGGCTTATTTGCCTTTTTCATTTGACAGATTAAGAAACGACCGAACAGAACGAAGCCCGATAAGCTTAGGTAAAACAAAAATTTCTTATCAAACCTTATCAGGCTTCATTCTGTTTATTTGCTTTTTTCTTTTGGTTTGTTTTAAAATTGGTAACAACAGCAAGACTACCAGTCAAGAACATAAGAATTTACATTTATTAAAAGTTCAAGTTTCAATAACTAATTGCACAGTGTGACATAAATTAATCATTAACTCTAGCTCTATCCTTCCTGTCTATTCAAAATTTGTTGGAAATTGATTACTCTTTTAATAAGAGTTCCAAACTCAACTTAAGGGACTCAGTACTAATATTATTAATGGGATTAATATTTTAGATACTAAGCATAAATTCATGTATTTTCAGATAAGTTAATCTAAATAAATGGCATACAGCCCTAAACAAGACCATAGGAGATTTTACCCAAATACCATGAAGAAAAGATTTTTCAAAAAACTCCCATTTAAACATTACTTAATCCATACTCTTTAGAACACTCATTACACAAATTCGTAAAAAATTTGTTATTTTCTTTAAAAAAAGAGGATAAATTACAATTATTCTTTGTATAGACTAGCTTCACCTACTCCCTCAAATTCTATTAGCATCTCTCTATTGCTCATCCGATATAAATATAATAAATAAAATAAAAATAAAAAGGCCTTTGGATTTCATTCCTAGGTCGTGGCGACTTCCACCCAAAAAAATAATAATAAAATTAGACACATTTGAACACCATAGAAAATTAGCCAGTATATGTAGACTGAAATTATGGTGCACCAAAATGAGAAGCGGGCGTTGCACAAGAACGTTGGACTGTTGGAGCTAGCAGTAGTTTTTTTTTTTTCTTTTTTAAATTGGCAATATCTATTGTACTCTTACTCTTAATTTAATCATTTGTAAGGGAGAGGGCCCAATTGGGACAAAAGAAACTAACAAGAAAATCATTATCGGATCAAATTGGTACACTAAGCATTCCAATAATTTTTTATGAGAGACAAGATTTGAAACCTTAATATCTCAGCTTACAAAAACTTGAGTTCTTTTGTAGTGAGATCGGTGCACCATGCACCTTAATATTTTTCATGAGAAACAAAGTTTGAAACCTTGATATCTTTTTTTTTTTTTTACAAGTGTCCAACATTCTAGCTTACTCCTAAATTATTTTAAGGAATGATCCAACTAGACCTAAAAAGAACAATAAGAACTAAATCTCCGTTGGATTAGAGAAATACTATGATACTCCTCTAGATGTTTAAACTAATCAACTATTACAGGTGGAGCTAGACCCCCAACTTACAGTAAGAGGAAGCTTTTTAAATGCTCCCCGACCACCCAGCCGTTGACTCGGTGGCTGAAACCTTGATATCTCAAACTACAAAAACTTGAGTATTTTTGTAGTGGCCAACAGCACAAGCCCGGCGGTTAGAACCGGCGGTGGTTGACTGCTGCTAATTTCACAAATTCAGAAATAGTTGGAAATCAGCGGCATAATCCACGTGTCATCATCTACACCCTTCAAGTATCCACCCTGAATCTATACCCAATCTATCAACGTTGTATTCCACAATTTTTTGGTGGTGTCCAGCGTATGATGACCCGTCGATCCCCGATGCACTTAGCAACCTCCCACGTTGTAGAATCACACCTCCGTTTTGAATCATCGTAAACAGAAACCAAATTTGGTAAGATGGTAACTTAAAAGGGATTCTACGAATGAATTTCAGTATTAACTTGTAACGCTTAAGTGAATTATTGAATGAATTTATAATGCTTAAGTGATTAAGGTATAGTGGACAAAGTGCATTAAACTTATTTATAATACCATAATGTAATAGAACAGTAAAAATTTTTATTGTTAGGTTTAGTTTTTAGTTATAATTTTGTTGCCAATAATCTCATAAAATATATGCGATCCGTATCTAACGTCATAGGTTTCATGTGAACGTCATAGGTTTCATGTGAATCTGTGACTGTGCTCTTACCTTCAAATTAGTAACATTCATTTATTCTAAACCTTTTGGTATTAAAAAAAAAAAAGAATTAGAGTCATAAATCAATTTTTTTTTTATCCCAACCACGGTTTCAAGAACAGAATAATACGGCATTCCACCTCTCTCTCTCTCTCTCTCTCTCTCTCTCTCTATATATATATATATATATTAATTTCTTTGAGAATATTAATTTATCCCTTTATCCTCAACTCCTGAATTCCTCTGCATGAGACTTTTGTTGCGGTTGTCACTTTCATTTTGTTGGAATTTCGAGTTTTGAAACTTTTCTGTCATTCATAATTAATACCATGATTTCTTGTGTTCGCAATTAATTTACTGCTATTAATTCTTGTGTGTCTCAATTCACGTGAAATGCAAGATATACATATCCATTACTTTTCCAAAAGGATAATTTAATGAATTTCACACAATTCACAATTGATGCAAATATTGTAAATAAATACCTAGCAATTACTTTTCGGATTAAAAAATTATTAATTAGTTGTATGCCACCAAGATAGTACAACAATAACCTTATCTCGTTTACAATCGTATAATGAGACTAAAATGGCTGATTAAAAACAATAAAACCAACGAGATTCTTACAATTAATTTACAATCTTTTTTTATTTTGAGTTCAAAATGGTTGGTTTAAAACCATAAAACTACAATATTCTTGCAATTAATTTATAATTTTATGCCAAAATGGTTGATTTAAAACCATAAATCAACGAGATTCTTGCAATTAATTATAGTAAGAATTATAAAATACTAATATCTAAAAGAGAAAATTGCAGTTTTGATACCAAATATTTGGGCATCAACAGTTTCAATCTCTAAAGTTTGGATGAAAGTAAATATAATACGAAATATTTTAATTTTTCAGTACATTTAGTCCTATTGATTAATTTTGCTAAAATATTATTAGAATTTGGTCATGCGATACTTATATGCTATTTTTTTAATTGCCATATTTTGTAATTAAAAACACACACAAATGCACTATCTAAGCAAATTTTATTCAATTTTATTTGTCTATTTATCATATGTGAATTCAAATTAGTGCCTTTAATTACAAATTATGGCAATTAAAATTTTTATTTTTCTAATGCTTTTTGAAAATTTAGTAACCGGCATATGAGTATCATGTGATCAGATTTTGATAAGCTTTCGGCAAAACTAGTCAATAGAATTCAATGTGCTGAAAATTGAAATATTTAGTACTAGATTTGCTTTCATCTAAACTTTAAACTTCAGAGACTAAAACTGCTGATACCTCAAACATTTAATATCAAAATTGTAATTTTTCCGATCTAAAACAAATTCCGAAACTAAATCGTTGCACAACACATTAGCATTTGAGTGCACTGTCAATGAAGCTTCTTAGAGTGGACTTGTGTACATACAAAATGACAACACATCTCCATGACAGCAAAGTCCACTGATGGAAAGTTCCAAATGTTTTTGTCTTAAAGATGATGCACATTTTATTAACGTAGATCAGTGTGTTATTACATGGTGATTGGTTGACCGGGGAGTATTCGTTTTTGGTTCTTCACTTTTTTACCTTATCCTATTGGCTTTTTAAAAATAGTTTAAGCCTCGTTAATTTTCCCAAATTGGACATCGGGATAACCGCTCCATTCTCCTTCGCAATTGTCGGTGATAGGGAAAAGAGCTAAGGCTATTTTGGACCATTCAATTGCTACTAATCATTTGATTGAATTTGCCGCGGGGGACAGGTAAAAAGCAAAACCTTTGACCGTGTCTTTCGCCGTCGGTCCGTCAGACTTGTACCATCTTAAACCGTTGTTGGGTCAATTTAAACCCGAGGATTAATTACCCCATTTTTGTTTGACTAATTGAATTATTTTTTTTAAAGGATAAAATTTTGTAACATAATGGACTATTTCTTTCTTAATTTTGATTCATTTATCGAAAAGGATAAAAAACTTTTTTTTAACCAAACTCGATATTCTTCAATACTATTGAAATTTCTATGCATATATGAACCTCTTTTTTTTTTTTTGGAAGAGAAGGGGACAATTTTTGTAGTTTTTTTTTAAGGTATTACATATATAGGTGAATTGTTAATTAATAAAACTTATTCTAATTTATCAACAATGCAAGTGCTAAACAGAAAATTTGTGAAATACTATGAGACTTATTTTGCTTTGAAAATTTACTTAACGCTTTTTTATTGCGTTTAGTTTCCTAAAAGCAAGCGTAATTGTTGAGGTAGTTTAAAAAAATTAAAGAAAGCATTTTTGTGATAACATTTTGAGCAACGAAAGCTGTTTTGGAGAAACAAGTTTAGAAGTAATTTTGAGAAACAATTTTTCATCTTTAAAATAATTTGAATCAAAATTGAAAAGTAAAAGTAAGATTTCACAGCATTTCTTAATTTGGAAATAACTAGAACCAACTTTATGTGAAGAAACCTCACTTTATTTACATATACAATCCAACAAAGGTCTCATGGAATAATAATTACTTTATTAATCTTAACTTGTGTCAATAGTTAACGTCAGTGTTTAAATTGCATTTTTAATATTATTAGATTAATGAATGTTGTGGTATTTTTGTAATGTGATGTATATAAAAAAAAGGTAATTAAAAATATAAAAGGAGTTAGAAAACATGTTTGAATAATATTTCACAATAATTATTGGAATAATTATTTTGGCTAAACGGTGCCATTGTGGTTGGATGAGTTGGATCAATAAATGGTTATTATAATTTATGTAACTTTTCCACTTCAGTTCCCACAGGAGCAATAGCTGGAAGCGAGTAACTAACGCTTATAAGTAGAAAATGGTTGCTTTTTTACTAGTGTCTTGAACAGATTGATCAAGTTCATTCCATCAAAGAATCTATTCAGATTTCCTTTCTTCTGTGTGTCAAAAAAAAAAAGAAAAAGAAAACCTTTCTTCTTTTTTTATACAACTGGTAAACTGGAATGTCCGTATCTGTAGCACTGTGGTCAAAATGTATGTTTCCATTTCATTGATGGCTTGCCTTTTCTTCTCTACCCATTTGTGAAAATGCACCGCTCTGTTTGGATTTTGAGTATTTTTTAAAAAATATTACTGTAACAGTTTTAAAAATTTTTGTCGATAAATATATTTTTTAAATAAAAAATTAATTAAAAATATATGTTTAAAGTTTTTAAAAAACATAACCAAACAAACGGATCACGCAAAAAAACATCAAATACGTCCATTATGCAAGGTCTATTTGACTATTTGTATGTACGGCCGATCACTTTTTCTTATTTAACCACTAAATTGCCAAAATAGCTCATACCCAATACCAAAACTAGTACTTTTTAAATAGCGTAAGAACAGATTAATTTGTACAAAGTGGCAAGTTTTAATTTGTGCATTGTCTTTGACCAGGCGCAAATGACGCAGTCCAGTCAAAACGCGAGCCAACCACCCCGGGTTAGCACGACAGCCTACCGCAGACGCGCAAACAAAAACTAGAGGAACAACAGAAAGGGAAAATAAAAACAGCAGCCTCTTCGAGCCTTGTCTTTATTTCGAGGGGAAACGTTTGAAGATATTTTGAGTTTATAAGATATATTTTTACTTTCAACAATTCAGTTAGAAAGCAAATTTAAAAAGAATATAATTTATAAGTGAAGCATTTACCCAAGTTTTTCACCTCTCATTTTTCTTTTAGGTCCCAATTTCTGGAAATTTTTGAAATTGTATGTTATGTTTTAAAATGTGAAATAATATATATGCTCTACTTTTTTATATGTATGCACTCTTCTCTTTGTTTTTAATTGAATGAAAATATTATAAGACTTTAAGGTAATTACATGATCTTAATTTACATATATAAAAAAGCATTTTACTCCTTTCACATAATTTAAAAAAAAGGAGAGTGCATATAAAAAATGGTGTGCTTACATTGTTACCTCTCATCATTTTTATTATTTTTTTGCTAATTATTGTTATAACCTTTTTCTTAGAAAATGGCTAAAATTTTCTCCCATAAACCAAATGCCTAAATGGGCTAAAAGAAAAATTAAAGGACAGATAAAGTAAGGATGTAAAGCAAAAAGGGCATTCTGTTTGGATCGTCACGTTTTTAATAATTTTAGATATTCACTAAACACGTTCTTTAAATTTTTTTTATATAACTACCTTATTATTTTAAGCACAATTTATTCAAAAAAAAATGTTACAATATTATTTTATAAAAAGTATGTACAAAATACGCAATGAAATGAAACCATGCAACTTTCACCCATAACCATTTTTTTTTTTTTGGGTTTTCCTCATTTAAACATTTACCAGGCAATTTGTTTGATGGGTTGTCAGTCAAATCACCATGTCTACGTCCTTGTGCATTCTTTCCGTGTGTGAAAACAAAATGGAGGCATGTCTACATATCTCATCATCAATTATTTTTCTATTCATTTCATGATCATAGACTACCCAAAGGCCATTTTGAGAAAAAGGTAACCTTGATTCATTTTTGCTGTTGCCCTTTTGTTGAATCCATACAGCGAAATAATAAACCCTGAAAAAGGGTAGAAGATGGAGGATTGAAGCTTCAATCATTCCTTAATTTATGGATTTTACTAAGTATTAAAGAAAAACCTAGTCAATTTTGAATATCTTGTGTTCCCATGCAATTCATGTCACATGCCTATATTTGTTAATATAAATACATGCTCTGCATTTTCCTTGTTCTTTCCTTATTAAATTACCTCTGTAAATTCCATTTCATCTTCGTCCTTTATAGGATTCTGTTAAGTATACTAGGCCATTCCCTGTTGTTTATTCATTTCTTTCTTTGGCTTTTATAAGACATATTATTAAGAGGAAAAAAAAGTTAGGTAGGGGTGAGAAGGAAAAAAAAAACAATTCAAGAAATAAATTGCCAACAAGTTTCTGCCGGAGCCCTTTGTTTCTCTTGTCTATTTTAACTGACCTCTTTTCTTTTTGTGAGTATATTCCTCCTTCTGATTGGCCCTTTAAATTCCTTCAAATTTTTCCCACAGCTTTTCGCAAAAAAGTAACAAAATTTCTGGTGATTTTTATTGTGAAAGTGAAAAAGGGCCGTTGAGTTGGAGGTGGTGATAGTGACATTGATATTGATATTCACATTTGATATTGACTGAAACGTGGTATGAATTTTGTGCTGTTGTTTTTGAGTTTTGATTTTCCATGTTCTTTATCCTGTCTTAAGGGTCTGCAATCAAAATCATCAAAATCAAAGACGTGTTGAGCTGTTACCATATTCTCTCTCTCTCTCTCTCTCATATCAGATCTTTTACCATCTCTCTTTATCTCTCTCCCACACTTGGTCAGTCATTACCCTGTTTGTGAGTTATTTCAATTCAAGGCAGCCCCCCACCCTTAACAATTGCAAGCTGTAATTGATTGTGCAGTTGGCTTATTTGTACTACCATCCATCCTTCCTTCTCAGTCATAACCTCCCCTCAGCCCCCCACATAAACAACCCCATGCCTCCTTCCCCCATATACCCCCTAACACAACACCACTACCCCTGTTCTTGAACCTCTACGTTTCTCAAATCTCTCATTCTATTCCATTAGTAGCATATCTTCCAAGTGTCCCCCCTTGAATTTAACAACGCCTAGCTGCTTCCACTCAGTCCAAGCGCCCCTTTTCTCCTTTTATTCCCTCCTTGTTCTTCATTGTCTTTTCTTGCAAGATGGGAAACAAACTAAACTAATAGTAGCAAGTTCAAAGTTCAGCTTCCCAAAAAAAAAATAAACAAAAATTATTCTTTTCTCCTAGAGTACAAATTTGCATTAAAGTTTGAATCTTTATCAAGAAAGTTTGAATCTTTGAGCTGAAAAATGGCACCATTATTTGACTGGTGGGGAAAAGAAAGCCACAGGGGAACACCTGTGGTGGTGAAAATGGAGAATCCAAACAACTGGTCTATGGTGGAGCTAGAAGGACCATCAGAGGATGATTTTTATTACCATGGAGAAGCAGAAGATGATGATGATTTATCTGCAATGCGCCATCATAGGAGGCTGGAAAAGGGGGGTAGGAACAAGAATGCGAAGCAGCTAACGTGGGTCCTACTTCTTAAAGCCCACAAGGCAGCTGGTTGTTTAACTTCCATAGCTTCAGCATTGGTCAGCCTTGCTTCCAGTCGTCAGCCGCCGTGTGGCTTCGGGCAGGACTGACGCCACCGACACTATAGCATCTGAGAATCCCAGAGTTAAATCAAGGTTCTACACTTGTATAAAGGTTTTTCTTTGGTTATCTATACTTTTGCTTGGGTTTGAAATGGCTGCTTATGCTAAAGGTTGGCACTTTGGTGCTCCAGATCTTCAATTACAGTATCTATATACATTGACCAATCCTTTATCCATTAAGGGCCTGTTTGATTCGCTTTACTCGAGATGGGTTTTGATTAGGGTGGAGTATTTAGCTCCCCCTCTCCAGTTCTTGACAAATGCCTGTATATTGCTCTTCCTTATTCAGAGTTTGGATAGGTTAATCCTTTGTTTGGGGTGTTTGTGGATCCGTTTAAGAGGGATCAAACCAGTTGCCAAACAGGGCTCAATGGATCTGGAGTCTGGGGATGGTGGTGGCTACTTTCCCATGGTTTTAGTTCAGATCCCCATGTGCAATGAAAAGGAGGTAACTTGTTACTTTCTTTTTTTTTTTTTTTAATTTACTCGATTTTTTTGGTTGTTAGTGGTTTTTACTGTTTAAGCTACTGGAAATTGTGTGTGTCGATGTGATGTGAATTTTTTTTGGGGTGATTGTAACAGGTTTATCAGCAATCAATTGCTGCTGTGTGCAACTTGGACTGGCCTAAGTCAAATATTTTGATCCAAATTCTTGATGATTCTGATGATCCAACAACACAGTCGTTGATTAAGGAAGAGGTGCACAAGTGGCAGCACGAAGGTGCTAACATTGTCTACAGGCATAGAGTAATAAGGGAAGGGTACAAGGCTGGCAATCTCAAGTCTGCAATGAATTGCAGCTATGTTAAAGATTATGAATTTGTTGCTATTTTTGATGCCGATTTTCAGCCGACCCCGGATTTTCTTAAGAAAACGGTTCCCCATTTCAAGGTATCCAGCACAACTCTTGTATTGCTTTATGTTTATTCTTTATAAGTTGGATCAGATTACAAAGAGAATTTTATTATACTTGGTTACATAAGCAATATATTTATGATTGTCCTCCTGTTACTGACCTTTTGTTTGTTTGTGAGTTTGGAAATGCATGCAAATATGTAACTAGTGTTTGGATTTTATCAACATTTTCAACATTTCCTTTTTTAACTCTTTATTGTAGGATAATGACGAACTAGGGTTGGTTCAAGCAAGGTGGTCTTTTGTAAACAAGGATGAAAATCTACTAACAAGGTTGCAGCACATTAATTTAGCTTTTCATTTTGAAGTGGAGCAGCAGGTTAATGGGATTTTCCTTAACTTCTTTGGGTTTAATGGGACTGCTGGTGTGTGGAGGATTAAGGCATTGGAAGAATCAGGTGGGTGGTTGGAGAGGACCACGGTGGAGGATATGGACATTGCTGTCCGGGCTCATCTCCATGGATGGAAATTCGTCTTCCTTAATGATGTTGAGGTATTGTGCTACCATCTAATTTGGTTGCAAACTTGCTAATTATGAATTTTTTGAATGAAAATAATTTGTTTGGTCAAATTCTCAGTGCCAGTGTGAACTACCAGAATCTTATGAAGCTTATCGGAAGCAACAGCACAGATGGCATTCTGGTCCAATGCAGCTGTTTCGACTCTGCTTGCCGGACGTTATTAAGGCAAAGGTATTTTCTTCTTTATTGTTTTATGAAACTTTCAGTTTTATCACTTTTAGTTGTCCTTCTCAACGTAGCTAAATAACTGACTTGGATTTGGTTTGCTGACTGACACTCCTTTTTGTCATAATTTGGGATGATGCAGATCAGCTTTTGGAAGAAATTCAATATGATTTTTCTCTTTTTCCTTCTGAGGAAATTGATACTACCCTTTTATTCATTCACCTTGTTTTGTATCATACTCCCCATGACAATGTTCATACCGGAGGCTACGCTTCCATCATGGGTTGTCTGTTATGTCCCAGCCACTATGTCCTTCCTCAATATATTACCAGCCCCGAAGTCATTCCCGTTCATTGTTCCATATCTTTTGTTTGAGAACACCATGTCTGTTACCAAGTTCAATGCAATGATCTCAGGGCTTTTCCAACTTGGAAGTGCATATGAATGGGTTGTTACCAAAAAATCTGGACGGTCATCTGAGGGAGATCTAATCTCTTTGGTAGAGAAAGAGACAAAGCACCATAGGGGAGCATCAGTGCCTGATTTAGATGAAATGAGAGAGGAAATTAAACAGCAGGAGCAGAGGGCTCGTAAGAAGAAGAAGCACAACAGAATATATACAAAAGAATTGGCTCTAGCTTTTCTTCTTTTGACAGCTTCAGTGAGGAGCCTCTTGTCTGCACAAGGAATCCATTTTTACTTCTTGCTGTTCCAGGGGGTGTCATTTCTTCTTGTTGGATTGGACTTAATAGGCGAGCAGGTTGACTAGATGAAATGCTCCAATTGATCCAGAATGTAATAAATCAACATTACTGGATGGTGAAGTTAGTTTGTCATGGAAATAGAAGAGCTGTTGTATTTTGCTGCATGATGTTGGTGCCTCTTGCCTTTGCTCCTCCAGCTACAACCCTTGTATCAACGGGGCAATTGATAAGAGCAAGTTGCAGCTAGAAAGCTCATAGAAGTGATTGTCCCTGTAAGAGGGAAGCCATTAAAAAAATGGTGATGTTCATTAATTTAGTTTAGGTTTTCTTTTACAGTTTTATCCTTTATGTTTTTGGATTCTTTTGTTTTTTGGTATATTCTTTTGTAAGAAGAATTTGTCCAATCAAATGTCAAACACGAAATTTAGTCAAAGTCGAAATAGTGAGCAGTGCAGTCTGCTTCATGTTACATAATAATGTTCATGAATTATATTTAGAACTGCCAAAAGATGAGGGAATTTTCTTCCCTGATAAGAATTTATAGTCTCAGGGAACTAGTGTTCTTGAAATCTTGTATATTTTGAGTTAAATTACATGCCTTATGAAGGTTCTTTTTCTTAATGCGGCATATTCTCGTTTTCTCTTTCCTTTTACTCGCACATTAATTAGTTCCAGACTTTAACTTCATAATTCTTGTGCTTTTCAACAACAGAATTCCAAATCTGTGGATCCCTTTACTGATTCTTAAATGACGCCACCAGTATCATGTGCTGTTGTGCGGTAGGAACCACTAATCATTGATTGGTTGTCTTCTAATATCTATCTCAAGATTCATCAAATTCCGGGAATGGAGAAACATGGAAATTGTCATTCTTGTTTTGTCCATCTTCTTGAAATTTGTTGATCTCTTAGGAAATGAAAATAAATCATTCTTTTCCTTTCCGCTATCTGCTGGCCGTTGTCTGAACATATCTTGATAGTATCTGCCTAATTTCTTTTGCACTGACTTGGTAAGTGGCTAGTAAATTAGAAGAGCGCTATTACATGGTTTTAAGCCCTGTTAATGATCTATCCTCCTCGTTCAAGTCATCAGTCTTCAAATGTACCCCCAATGTGCAATAACAATATAGACCAGAACAGCATTATTGAACTTAATATATGCAACAATAAAATTGCAGGAAGTTCCTTCTTTAGCAAATTGGCAGTTAAGCAACTTAAATGAACACTGATTGAGAAAGAAAAGTTTGGTCACTGAAGAGTGGTTCAGCATTCTTGTGTGTACCAAATTATTTATGGGATATGGTCCATCAATCAAGTTAGTTTGTGAATAATAACTACATGAGCATGTGACATTTGTCTGGAATTTTTTTTCTTTCAAACAACTGGTCATGTTTCATTGTCACAATACCCATCTCTTTTGTCTTACAAACTCCGTTAAACTAGTTCGTAACGTTTCTTATGTTAACTGTTTTCTCTCCGCTGAGAATCTTTGAACCAATATAAAAGCAAGCTGGCTTTCTAGCCTCCTTTCTTGATTTCTTTAAAGGTTTTGAGTTTTTTGCCTGCTGTCCGCTTTGGTGTTCTTTCACTATTCAACCTGAAGAAAGAAATTGCGTTTGCTTAAATAATATAGTTCCACTAGTTTTAGCCATTTAGGACTTAGAAAGTACACAGGGTCATAATTTATATCTCAGGCTGATTGGAGTTTTCCTATTTTTAGGCTATTCAATTCCCAGCAGTATCCTTTTCACATTTTCATAAATTAAAGATATCTGTTAGTCACTCCATGTGCATATCTAGTTTTTATGTCAATTTGCAATTCATTAGCTTGTTGCGTAACAAATCCATTGCATTTTAGAAATCTTCCTAACCTTTTTTTTCCCCGAATTAAGGGATATTATAAACCTTCCAAACTTAATGTCAATCTCCCACTAACAATTCTTGATAAATGATAAGATAAATATTTAAGTAAATCCAATCAATCAATTATATCCACAGCAATTTTGTACTGCATGCAGTAATGCCATGAGTAATTTTCACAAGATCCTTAATACTGCATATTTACATGGCCTATAATAATCCGAACCTACAATCTCAACCTCAGTTAATAAAAAATAGGATGGGAAAAGGGAAAAGGGAGTCGGGGGATTTGAACCCGATCTTGGCAGTTAAGAAAAATATGAGAGAAAAGGAGAAAGGTGTTAGTTACGTACACTCGGGAGCTACATCTCAAATTATGTAAATAGTAAAAAAAATTAGAAATCACACCTCAATACAAATTTGGGGATGCAAGATACATTGTAGCGAGAATTGATGCTAAAAGAAAAAGAAAGGAAAGGAAAATCTAGATATAATACAGCTGTCGTTAAAAGACTATTCAAACTCGTGCTGCTTAATGATAATAATATGAAAATAAGATTCTCTCAAAAAAAAAAAAAATAAGAAAAAGTTGGGCTGCATGTTGCAACATGCTACTGTTTTCTCTGCAACAATTAGACGGTTAGACTCCAGCCAGTTTATAGAAATAATAGCAACTTGGACGGCCAAATTTTTTTTTTTAATTTTTGCTTTCAGTCTTGTTGGACCACATTCCGGATTTGTGAAAGGTAAGTTGTGTATATAGAAAAGACTAGTTTTCTATTTTGGGCTTCTGCCAACTAAGAGCCCAAGGTATGACTATTGCTTTCCCGTCTCTGGTAAATTTACTGGTCAACCATGTTGGACAGTTATCACTTGCTTAATTGAATCATATCTCTGGAGGCCCAAACAAGAAATTAAACATTTGTTTTACTTCTTAGGTAAACACTGCATAGTGGAAATAAATTTGTTTTAGGGAAATGAATAGAGAGTCGAGTGATCAGAGTTCTATGACTCCACCTTAGAGAGATTCGAATTTTATCAATATCAATTCTCCATCTCATTATAATAATATAGGATTTATCAAAAAAAAATTGTTACATGTAATTATTTCTCTCTCTCTCTCTCTCTCTCTCTCTCTCTCTCTCTCTCTCTCTCTCTCTATATATATATATATATATATATATATATGTTGGGGTTAAACCTTATTCGGAGTAATGCTTTATATCCCTTGTTTAGAACTCTATGACTCCACTCCAAAAGGGTTCATCCTATCAACACCAATCCTCCACCCATTGTAATAGTATAGGATTTTTCAAAAAAAAAATTTGTTTAATGTAATTCTCTCTCTCTCTCTCTCTCTCTGGGGTTAAACCTTATTCGGAGTAATGCTTTATATCCCTTGTTTAATGGTGTGTACTTTTGGGCTTTGGGCTTTCAATTTACAGAGATCACTGATTAGGAATTAAATTCAAAGTTTTGCACCGGCCCTCCATGTGCCTTGTTGGTATGCTCACGTGCTCCTAACCACAAGGTCATGGGTTCAAGGGCTGGTAGAGAGAGAGAATGAGAGAGAAGAAGACAAAAATGAGGTATTCTAAAATACCTCTCTTTTGTAGTTTTTATTGCAATTTTCTTTAAACCTATTGTTGATAATCTTTTGCATCACAACATAGATTGGAAAATTGAAAAAATTAGGTAAACAAGCACATCCAACAATTTATGAGTAACCAATCTAAATTATTTTATGATAAGTAATTAATATTATTAAAGTAAGATTAGGAAATACAGTTTTTTCTCAAAAAAGATTATGTATAGATGATTAGTTATTTGATGAGTTATCCATTTTGGTTGTTGTTCAGGATTTCAATTTTTCAAAAGATCAAAAGAAAAGGAAATGAGCGACACGCTAAATAAATGGTGCTTTATTTTGAACTCTACATAATATGAATTTTGAATTAAAGACATGACCTTATTATTCTTATTATTCTTATGATTAAACGATTAATGCCAAATCTTGCTTTCTGTGTTTCACATGCATATTCTTTTCTTTTTTTTTTTGCCCCTCAAAAAAAAATTTTTTTTTGAATAAAAGAGTTCCAATAATAACTGGGCCACTTGGTTAGTTTAGGCTAGTGCTATTTAATATGCAGTAACATTCATATTATGTCGAGGACAGAAGTTGCAACTGTTATATGGTGAACATTGAGAAAAAAAATAATAATACTAAAAGACTTTAACCTTGTATTTTTTTTTCACTTGTACGAAAATACCCTGAAATTAATTGTTCATCTGGTTTGTCTTGGTTTAAAAAAAAAGTTTGGCTGGCAAAATTTAAATCAAGAAACTGTGAACTAAACTAACTATATAATTAAAGAACAAAACAAGAACAGTTTTCTAACTAATGGCAAAATACAAACGACCAAAGATATGCTGCAACCAAATGGCAAAAGGCATGCAAAACACGCAGCAATACATCTCATCCCATGCATCTTCCAATCGATGCACTAATGGCTTACAAAATGTTCTTTTTCCTGAAATTCTCAAACAGCTACACAAATCATATTCTACAAGATCATCAATAAAAACAATAATCGTCACCAGTTGAAGTCTTGATGTGAATTTACATGATTTTGTAAATCTAACAAGTGATTTTCTTCTGCTAAAATTCGAAGAACAAAAGAGTTAGGAGCTGAGGACCTATACAATCTGAAGAAATATGTTCAGCTATTTTCTTTTGCTTCAATATTGAAATCATATCTGCAGTCAATATGTGAATACTGTGGTTACTGTTGGACAAAATAAACGGGAGTCTTTCCACAACTCTATAGCTCCAGTTTCGACCGCCCTGCTAAGCATTATGGATTATCATGAGATTATCAGAAGACGGGAAATTATGCAAGGAGAATAGGGAGATGAATGTATATTGTTTTCTCTATAAAGCTAAGTTGCTTAATGAACTTACCATTTGGTCCTAGACTGTTGATAGAGGGATTAGAATCAAAGCCCAATTGCAAAATGCTCTGGAGTTCATTGTCCCAAACAGTCTACAAAGAAACAACGAAGATGATCATTTCTTTCATTGTATCATTTTTTTCCCAACAAAAGAAAGTACGCAGTCAACACAAGAAGAATGCTATGCTACCTGAGGCACGGGATGAAACAGGGTTGCTGCACCTGAGATACTTGGGAAAGATCCTTGAGGATATCCTGGGAATGGATGGGAGGAGTTCAGTCCTGGTCCAATTCCTAGAGCAGCTGCATTGCTGGCTCGCGAATTAAGAATCTGCAAAGGTAAATGAACATGGACTTCAGAGATTTTCCAAATGCTTAAAAACCAGCTAATAAGGAGTTCATGTTTACTTACATCTTTTGAAAAGATCCTGTCAAGATCAATGTTTAGCTCTGGATTCACGGTTGCCAATTTCATTGACAAAAACTGAAAGAAAGTAAAATTTCATCTTATCAAATGAGAAGACACATCTTCCTCGTATGACAAGTAAAAGTCTTTTAATCCATAATCAACTAAGGAGTTCAGGAATCTACTCATTCACCTATGTGCTAAATTGAAGTTCATAAAGTAAATTTTGCTGAAGGAATTACTTCACATACTAAACTGAAAGCAATTTATACACCCTGTATATTCAAAATCTGGTAATGTAACTTAGACCATCTGAATAAAGAGCAGTCCATGCCTTCATTAAGTCCTATGCAAGCTCTCCATCTATGGGCACTCTATGCCCTGACTGAGGACAAATTTCAGTTAAATAGTAGATAGCATAACATGACTTTTTTTAAGCAAAAGATGCCCAAGAATTTATAACCAATTATTGGAATACTCCGTGGCCTATTAATTGCATCTACGCAGAGTATGATTTATGTCAAGTTGTTTCTGTTAAGTGCTAAATAGACTATTTCCAGATACCATCACAAGTATCAAATTTAAATGCCAAAAAAGGGAAGAAACTGGAATGTATATCATAGTTATAGATATGGTTAATTAATTTGACATGAAGTTTGATTGCATTGGGTTATCAGGAATAAACAAATAAAAGTACCAGCAGCATCTCGTAAGAGTTTTAGAAGGCATACCTCCACTTGTTGTTGCAGTGATTGTACATAGTTGATAATCTCATCAAGCATTACTGCCTTGCCAGTTATCTTAAAAATTGAAAATTGTCAAAAAAAAAAAGCGCGCCTTAATCTTAAGAACCAAGAATAATGATGAAATAAGAGACCATAAATGATTACCTTGTTGCAGCCTGGAACAAGTTCTTGAAGCAATCTCATCCTCTCACTAATCCTTTCTCTTCTCACCTGCAAACCAAAAACGCTTCATACTGGCCATCTATACTTTTGCAAACATTAAGTTTTCAGGTATCAATGTCAAATTTAAAAGCCCTACCCTCTCCGCAAGGCTGTGACTATTAGTGGCCTGGCCCCTCTTGGCCCTGACATGAATGTAAGTTTCTTTGGAAAGTTCTCCGCCGTTAGAATTATCTTTAACTTGTTTACTTGCTGCATGCTTAATGCGCAAATTTGTGCTATTGCTTTGCTCCATTTTCTGTTTCATTTCATCTTGTTCTTTAGAACATTCTGAACTGTTACCAGAAAGATCCTTCTGCTCTTCTCCTTCAACATTCTGTAGTAACAATAAGTCACCAATTGAGTATCAGATCAGATTTCTTAAATTTGGCAGACAATAAACAAGAATCACAAGATATTTATTTACCTTCCTGGGGTTCAATGGAGAGTGAGAATCTGATGCTTTTCTTTTCTTCTTTCCATTACCACCCAAACTTCTCTCTTCTGTAATCTGGCAATCCTCCTGAGGAGCAACCATCTTCTTTTGGGCATGGGCATACTTTTGATGGAAGCTTGTTTCTGTAACCAGTCCACAGTCAGGAAGTCCAAAAGAATTGACCATTTCAGAGAATGTTCCACTTCCGAAACACGATAACTTTGGCACCATATCACCAAGACCTGAATCAGATGTATAATGAACAAGCTGGGAAGTGCTACTAATTGCCTGATTTTCCAGCCCAACTGGATAATCTGAATTTCCAAACTCATTGTGATGAGGAACAAGTGAAGAACCACCACCAAAATTTACACCAGGATTCAATGATACAAGTGGGTCCCAACAACCAGATCCCCCATAGAAAGGGTCTACCCCAGCTGAAGACTTCAACATGGCCTCTGAACACACAGCAATTCCTGCAACTTTGTCAGTCATTGAATTTGTGTCCATCCCAGAAGAAGGGCAATTCAACATACTATCACTACCACCCTGTTGAAATCCCATATCACCAGTGGTATCCTCAGCACCACTCATGGTCCTAACCACCAAAGAAAATAAAATCCCCCAAATTTGTGGAACTCAACCACCAATGCACCTTCAAAAAGGCTTCTTGCCCAGGTTCAGCAGTTAAATCCAAAACCAAGACTGGAGAGTTATATTGGTATTTGTATTTATTTAAAGGAAGAAACAAACCACTTAAGTAAAGGCAAAGTACAAGTTTGACCAAAGAATGACTGGGAATTTCTTGCAGGACTCAACAAGGAACAAATAAAAATGGCAGCTTTATAGGACTGAGTCTGAGAGGAGGTTATAATAAAGCAAAAGAAATCTCTCATTGGAGCATCCAACAGACACAAAGGAAAAAGGAGAAATCCAATGTTGCAGGCATAAAATCTTAGCAGAGAGCACCAGCTATTTACCTCTTCTTTCAAGAACCCTAGGATCAAGTCTACTCTAATGTGGAAAAAGTATATCACGGAGACAAGAAAGTATGAACCTTTCAGAGCATAAAGTAGACATTGAAGAAAGGAAGGAAAGGAAAGACAATGGCTAAGTAACAGCTCACCAGACTAATGAAAAGAAAGGAGATTCCCTTTTTTCTCTCTTATTCCCTCACTAATTAAGTAATCTTAATAGAAATCGTAGCATTCACCACATTCTGAGATTAATGAAACACTAGCGTTGCAATAATAGGTTAAGTACCTTGAGAATGATCACTTAATTTCAAAGCATTAAACAAGCAAAAGCCTCATTTAGGATGTGTGTGTGTGTGTGTGTACCAGTTGTTGAAGGAAGGTTGAAGCTTTAAGTGAAAATACTCAACTCAATCAAACCCCACAAGAATCCAAGAACAGAACAATTGCAGAGACCCTTTTAAGATATTCTGAGTAAGGTAGCTGAAAATGACCAAAAAGCACCAATTTCTACATTGAATACTAGTAGAGAGGGGCAAAAAATTTTGCAGGGTATCAAACAGTCCCCTAAAATTAGGTTCTTGATGGTATCCTCTTAAGAGCATCAAATGCTTGCTTAAATTCTACAAAAAAATTAGACTAAAATTCACCATCTGGAACTTGCAAAAACAGTACAAGAAGCATCAAGTTCCAACCTTTATAAATCAAAATGCTAATTTAGAGTCCTCCCAATTCCACAGTATATAAAGGGCTAAGTGATAAAGAAGCCTACGACTACAGTACTATTAGTACTCCTACTTTACCTGCCCAAGCTAACAAGAAGTAACATGTATGATTTGGAAGGAAAGACAGACTAACTACTGCCAACTGGTCTTTGCAGTTTAAATTATTACACAGCCTAATCTTTCCTTTTTCCCCCCCATACTTTACTCTTTGTAATTTCCTTTACCATTCAGACTCTCACATTTTAATATTACTAAAATCCACATTATCTGCTTTTTAATTCTTTTATTTAAGTATTTCATGCAAGTAGATTTGATTGGTTCTTCTCTTGAACCCCAAGCTTGCTTGAAATCTTTCTTTATTCTTGTTTTTTAATTTTTAACTGACACGTTTGCCAACTATTCTAACAGACCTCTCTTTGCTGTTACACACTCATTTTTCTCAGTGCCAACTAACCTAACAATTCTTTTGGGGACTTCCATTATGAAAATGAGCTCCATCACATTCCATGAGGTCCACTGTGCATCTCTTGTCCCCACCAAATCGGACTTGTTATGTATCTTAGACGTATATGATGTGGGCAGATTGTACCCCTTGCAAAAGATGCCCTGTGTACAACCTATGTTGATAATCTTGTACATGGTGTATGGTCTAAGATTTGTAGTCCTATATTATTATAATGAAGGGTGGTGTGCAGTGAATAATTTCCCATTTTCTTGCATAGGTTTGTTTATTGGGTTTTGTCAGTACAATCTTTTTCTTTTACCAGGCCCTTTGGTCCTCTTTGAACATAAGGAATAATGGAATCTCATCCTATAATTACCTCATTGTCCTAGTGCATTTTTTCCAGCTGTAGATGTCTATTCTGTACCATACTTGTCTAGCATGGATAGCTTCTTCTGGTTAAAGGGATTTTGATTCATGAAGCCAAACTATTGATTCTTTAATGAGAGAGAGAGAGAGAGAGAGAGAGAGAAGTTGGTCAAACGTGAAATATCCAGTCAACCTCTTGTAAGGCTGTGATCTTGCTGGAAATTGAAGTTATTCCGAAGTAAACTGTTTGGTTGATTTTGCTCACTTGGTCATTATCTAGTGTGGAACGGACTAAAATTCAGAAAATGGGTCACCACCATCATTCCTTTCAAACCTCAAAAATTACTTGGTAGAATTTCGACAACACCTTTGCTATTTTTCAAAATGTAGTAGTTTTGATTCATTGTATAAAGGTGTTTGTCAAATATACAAGAACTTTGCGAATGTATAAAGACTGTTGAAAATATACACATTTGGTTCAAATGAAGAAAACTTTTCAAAATGGACAAATACGGTTGCAATTATTCTTGAGTACTCATGATTGTTGAAAGATCTTTCACATTTGTGTGCTTTTAAATTTTAGTATTTCTTGTACATTTAGCATAGACATCGATAAATTGACCCAAAAATTTCAATGTCACATATTATTCGCATTAAATCAACGTATCCATGTTGTTATTTTATTTCTCGCCTAAAAATAGATAATACAGATTAAAAAAATTTACAAAATGCAAAAAAAAATTGCATAATGTAGACAACTCCTAGAAATGATCTTTGTAAATATTTTCCTTTATTCGAGTGGGAATGAGAATTTGGGACAAAGAGAGAGACTGCTGCTGTGGAGTCAAAGTAACTAATGAGATTGCATGATGGATGATGATTGAGATTACACACCTAAGTTATCAATGTGGGTACTCACACCAAATCATTCTTCTTCTAGAGTGTGTTAAGAGTACAGATAGCTAGGGCCTCAAGGCTTAGATTCGAGATCTATGTGCTACTCAAAAATAGTTTTGAATTATAATGGGCTACCATATCTTGATTAATTAGGTACCAAAATCAATAATATGAGTAAGTGATTGACTGGAGATGTGGCAGTAGGGGGGCCAAAATTATTTACAACCTAATGATGTTGGAACTCCATAATAATGCATTTTTGTATAGTATCATGAATTAAAAAAGAAGTGAAAGCGATTGATCAAGCCATAAGATATTGTATAACATGCATGAAGCAGCTCATCAGTCATCATATTAGCCCTTTTGACATACAAAAAGAGAAGAAGCAAACAAGAAAAAGTTTAAATTAGGGTTTGAATATTTCCTTTGTCAACAATTATGGGAAGGTTTCCAAGAAATAGCTTAATAACTGAGTTTTGAAATTTTTTATTCAAGGGATCTTAATTCGTTCAACAACTTATTAAAAGATATAAATAATGCTAGTTTTCAGAAATTTATAGACATTTTTCAGAACGAACTAATATATGTAATTTATCGATATCTATTGTAAAAAAGAGATGATTAAATCATATATCGGATCATGTTCCCTAAAAAAAAAATATTCAAATTATGGTTCAACAGCAAAAGTAACTAAATTTGAGCAAGGTTGAAATACTTATCGAGTTTGAGTTTCATTTTGATGAATTTTATTATTATTATTATTATTATTATTCCACTACCCTAAACTTTTGTTCCTTACTCGTGCTATTATACAATGAAAAAATAAATAAATTATTGAAGATGGAAGTGCTTGAGGGTCTTGGATTTTCTTTCTTGTATTATAATTATCATTTTTTAGTACAGAAATTTACAATCCAAGGCGAAGCAAAAATGATGTGAAATCCTGGCATATTACCTATGGGAAACAAACATTGCTTTATCAGGACTCCTGCTCTCGATCCACTTGTTATCTTGAGTAAAATTTTGGTAAGTATACTTTTATGTATTGTATTCACTAAGCCACTTCGATAGAGATGATCGGGTTCCGATTCATAAGTCAAAAATATCCAAGCAATCTTCCACACAACTCCTTTTTTTTTTTTAATATATATAGAACTTATTAACCATTAGAATGAGAATCATTTAGCAAAAAAAGATCGTAGTACAAAATAAGATGGTTTACGACAAAATTCATGCATACGTTGTTTTATAAAACCCAACCTAAGACCCAAGTACGTTTTCTTGGCGGCCAAAAAAATGGCCTGCAGTTTATTAATCGACAAGCCAAACTCAAAAATAATATCAATCATGGCAAAAAATGTTGTTCAAATGCTTGCAAAATGGAAAAAATGGGTCTATCAGAATATATGATATGAGCATTGATGGGGGAACATATCAAATCAATGGCAATATTTGCATGTG
This sequence comes from Mitragyna speciosa, assembly GCA_024721245.1. Lineage (NCBI taxonomy): Eukaryota > Viridiplantae > Streptophyta > Magnoliopsida > Gentianales > Rubiaceae > Mitragyna > Mitragyna speciosa. The sequence goes on from CM045568.1 coordinate 20,331,234, forward strand.
TTGAACAATCAATGATTTGTACTTGAAATAGATAAACAACTTCATAATTAACTAGTAAACCTCAAGCAAATGATCCCCACACCATCACGCCTGAGCCACCCAATAGGGCTTCGGGTGGACCTATTTTTAGCAGTTCCACAAGAAGTGGTCCTGCCTAACTAGAAATGATGGTTTGATACCTACGAAGGATATATAAAGGTAAAGAATCTCAAGAGATTATGGCTAAATCAGAATTTTTTAGTTTAAACAAGTCATAAAATAGGTAAGGTGTTGTAAATCTTTTAATAAGATAATACTGTCCCCATCTCATATCATCCTTGTATTAGAAAACAGCCACTGAATGCATGTTGGACCTCCTATTGGTTGAGTTCATCTAAAATTCACAGCTATAATCATTGATTTTTAAGTAGATATACTATTCGAGTTCATTTTAACTGTCGAATTTGGCATATACTGAAGAATACTCGTTCTCATTCTTCATAACACTCATTTAAATTTTTTGTAGTGTTATAGTTTTAAAAAAAAAAAGATGCTTCTCAAATATGTGTTGATTCGATGCTTAAAAATGTTTCATTCGATCGATTTGAAAGACATAACTTTCAACATGATGCGAGCATTCATTAATTCCTGTAAACTAATTCAAACCAGGGTTGGCAAGCCTCCCAGTCTTAATTAAGCCCGTAGTTATTTGCTTAAAAAATGGTATTATGCCTTGCTTTACTGAGTTCATCACTCATGCTTTACCACTAAACCATCTTTTTGTCTAGCAAGATTTATACTTTTGAAGAAGAACCTTTTTTCCATCTCTCCCCTTTAGAGAAAGTTGCCACCTTTTTTTTTTTTTTTCTTTTTCAATTGTAGAGATTTTGCTTCGTGTGAAGGGAGAACCCAAATTTCACATGTTGTTAATTATTATACTAATGGTACGACTATTCGAATGCAGGGCAAGAGATTGAACATTTTAATATAAAATTTTGGGATTGAAATAATTATGGAACTACATAAACAGACGTTATATTACAGTATCTACAAATAAAAGAAGTGAAGCATGCGCAGAACCGAAGTAATCATTAATTTTGTGTTCTTTTAAGATTAAAGTAGAAAGACTACTGCTAAGGAAGCTGGAAATATGATGCTTGTTTCTTCTTTGAAACAAGTCATGGTTAGGATGAGGTCTGAGGGGCTAGATCTAGTAATCATTTTTCATTATTCTATCCAATGTTTCCTTCCAAGATTTTTGCTCACAAATGCAGATGCAAAAATGGTTTGCTGAGAAATACGAGTGTACAAAATTTTTTTATCGAGAATCAAGATACAAAATAGATATAAGCAAATCTTCAAAAATAAAAAATAAAAGAGAAATATAAGCAAAGAAAAAATGCATCTTAGATAAGTGAATCCTAGTGTCGTGCTTTCATTTAAATTTTTTACACCCTCATTGTGACATGCATCTGATTATAATTGCAATGGACCAAAAAGTAAGATTCATATCTATTTCCTTAGGTGACTTATGATTCTGAGTACATTATTTACTATCGTAAGGGAAGGAGAATGGGGTATTAGTCTTTCATATTGCATGGGAAAGGGTGGCTTAATCACTAGTCTAACCATTTCTTTTAGTGATATGTAAATCATATATACTCTACTCCTTTACATTTTGTAGGTCATGTGTCCTATAATCCTATTATTGTTTATGACCCTTTAACTCTGAAATTCTTCTTTCATCAAAATAGAACGATCAAAATTCCTCAATCACGATAATCAATTGATGATTGTTTCTTTTATTTTATTTTATTATTTTTTTTTTTGAAGAATTGATGATCGTTTCTAAAGTGCAAAATGAATATTTTAGAAATTTTTACTACATTGGGCTCGAGGACAGGTGAATGAGGCCCAAAGTTTGGCGAACCGCCCCTTATGTAAATGGATCCTATGAACACGCAAGTAATAAGGATGTTTCTTTTTCTTTTTCTTTTTTTTTGGTCAATAGTCAATAGTATACTAACCTACTTCTAATCTATACTAAAAGGAAAGGGACCCAACTGAACCTCGGGGGAACCGATAGGGACTGAATCACTATCGGACCAAACGCGTGCATTATGCACCCATTTAGATTTTTAATAGGAGTCAGGGTTTGAACCCTTGACCTCTCACCTCACTTAACCTTTAAAGGCTTTGTGGTGACTAATCCAACCAAGTTGGGTTGGTTGGATGTTTCTTTTTCGGACTTACTTGATCTTGGTCATTTGTGCTTTATTGGACTGGGCCTAAAATGGGTAGCAACTATTTTAACTACTCTGGAATTTCCAAGTAGTGAACTTAAGTATTTGGGCATGTTAGTTTACTCAGACCGGCTTAAAGTGGACAGTTTGTTAGGATATGAATGTAGCCCCATATTCAGACGAGATGGATTTTCTGGACTTCCTTTTGGGCCTACAATCTCTTCCATTGACTTTACCGAAACAAAATTAGGTACTTGTCACATTGGGTAATGTGGAATTTTCTACTTCTTTTAAGCACATTCTGATCTCTGACAATTAATTCTCATTTTTACGAAAGATTCTTAAGTAAATCCAACTTAAAAAGGATAACGAGGATTAGGATTTCCCCCACTTAGAATTCCATTTACTCATTATTTCTTTTGTATATCACAATTCGAAAAACCCAATCCTACATAAAGCAATTTGCAAAACTAATTAAAAAAAAAAAGTTTTATTACTTGAGTCTGTCAGCATTTTATTAATTATTGTGGTAATGTTCTTGTACTTTTGCGCCACCCCAAAATGCATATGACAATCAGATGATGTATTTATTTAGATGAAAGTTAGAAATTGGCTTAGGAATAAATATGGCATTCCAGCTCAATCACCTAAGCCTGCGGACAACTGAAAACGCCTAATTAGCCGAACAAACAAAAGGCAATGAGGCATGCAAAGCATCCTATGGTAAAAAAGGTGCGCTGCATGCATGCGGGAAAGAGTAAGACAAAGCTTCAAAACACCAACACAACCACCGGCCGGGGAAAATTAATTTGGTCAGCCCAAACTGCAGGACAGGGCAGCGGTGCAGTGTCACAGTGCCGCGTACAACTGTGTATTTTGCAGTGGTGAACCAAGCAAGAACACCATCTGTATCTATCTATGTGCATATATATAGACTGCTGCGCAGAGAGGAGTTATGATAAAAGATCATCCAGCAATATATTATTGACAGACAGATCGAGAGAAAGAGATCGATACAGAGAGAGAGAGAGTGAGTAAATTAAAAGGATTCAGCATTAGATTTTTGGACGTTGACAGCTCAATCTCTTTTCTTGCTTCCAACAAAATTATTTTACACGGCATGCTAACAATTTTCTAGCTTTTTTCTTTGGTCCCTTTTCCGATCCCTAGATGTTGGAAAGTGTCACTACTTAGTACTCAATCATGCCTAAATAATTGTTCGTACATCATTGTTTTCTATTCTTGTCCCTCTGAAATTGAAATTTAAATGAAAAACTAGAGTAATCCTTCAATAATGAGATGATTGAAGAAGATAATGGCCATAATTGCTGAAAGAAATTACTATCAAATGACTGGAGATAATAAATATGTGATCGAACAGACTGAGCATAATTTACAAGAACTGGGCTGGTTGTTGAGGCTTCATTATTAAAGTTCCACTGTAAATTTCTGATGGTTCCTACAGCATCGACTGCAGCATGAAATTTGAGTTATATTGTCCCCATCCAAGCCTTACACAAAGGACAAAAGCAAGACGAGCAAAAATAGAAACGGAGAGAGATCTTTAACATAACAAGTAAATTCAAGCTTGTATTATTTATTCCAGCATTTTACACCTTTCAACTTCGGTTAGTTGGCTAAAAATATTGTCCACATTGGGCGTAGGTTTTAAGGTTACCAATAACCATGGGAAGACAAATATTCAGAGACTTTATAGCTCGACATTGCCATTGCTGAACTGAATGCAAATACGCAATTCACATATATTCCTCAATTTTTTGACCACAAATTTTACAAAGAAAAAAAAAAACAATAGGTCATGATATTGACATCGCAACTTGTGCTAGCTACTTGCTAAATTTTATAGTACTGGAGATTCGATTCTATATGCTACTAACTTTGAGTCATTTTCATGGATCCCAAGTGCCTTAGCTAGCCAAAAAAAATCTTCTCCTTCACGTGGAAGTATGGTATAACATGAATGCGGGCAAAGGGCAGACGCATTATATACATATCACATACATGGGAGGGACCATAATTTGGGGGAATGCAAAGCCAAGTTTCATGCTAGGAAACAAGCTCCCTTTGTAGGGAACATCTGGTATATATCAGTTCTAATAGTGTCCGTTCTTCTTAACCTGCAGTAGTAATTCACTGGAAATCAAACCACATGTTTGTCACATCTTCTTCACCGTCAGTAAGGGATCAGTAAATAATGGACAAAGTCAATAGCAATTGCACTAACTAGCAATACCTCTTTCCAGTTCTTGGGACCATGAGTTCTCAGATCAGGCCACCCGATTTGTATTGTTGTATATTGTCCATGGGTCATTGTCCAACTAAGGGGGATTCGATTGAATCAAAATGTACCAGCCACGGCTGGTTCATGCATTTATCAGTTTAACTGTGGTCCGGCTGGCCAAGGTTGTAATTGCTGGACGGTAGATATCATATTCTTGAAAAAAATTGAATGACGGGTTTGAGACTTGATAATTTAATTGCATAATTGGACTTTGAATTTCTTTCATGTTCAATATGTTAAAAGGTCACATCAATGAAGTGCAGTAAATTTCTTACATACAAAGTAATTACAAATAATTTTTTTGTCAGAGGGAAATTCAACTTTCTTGTGGGTTACAACTCATAATGCTCCTTGGAAGTACACATTTTTCATCCTTATATGAGATCACATTCATCCCATTTTAACAATTGTCCAACTAAACTAACATTATTTAGGGATACTCTCTCTGCCATAATTTTGGTACTTGATAAGCAGTGGCCGTCTTATTGTACCATTTAATCGCCAACCACAGAAGCAAATTACAATCTTCAATAATGGCTGTTTTGCTACCTCAGCTATCGACATGGTACTATTCCTCTGAGTACGAATCCTATGATATAATGCTAACTTCACACGTTGTTCATCAAATTAGGCATGGAACCATCGACAATTATTATTGTTGTTAGTTCCTGTATTTGACGGCTTGTTATGGCAGGTCTCATGCAAATTCATAGATCAAATAGTCCGTAGAAAATAAACCGTGTTGAAAAGGAGAAAAAACAAATTTTGCAGAATCATTGGAGAGATAACTTCGATTTCAATCATTCAAGCTGTCAATTAACCGATTTGTAATGATTATTCTTGACTAAAACCGAGAAAATTAAGTACTGAAAGCTCTTTCTTTTCTCTATAATGGAGAAGTATCTGATTTACTTTTGTACATTTTGCACGGGTGGCAACTTGTTGACCGTTTCATGGATTTTTTAAACAAGAAAGTTACTGGAGGGCTAATCTATCTGAAAGGTATTACAACGTTAATTAGAACATTTTCTTTGTACCATTTTTTTATATCTTTCTCATTGTTTTTCCTTAGGAAAAATACTTTATCCTAAAATGCATACATTACACAATCATTTCTACACTGAAATGTACTCTAAACAACTTTTCATGTATTGTGATGCAATGTCCCAAACAACTTTGACGAGACACTATCGTTGCCATTTTGGTGAGCCAGTGTTATCAAGGGTAGGCACTGGACCTCACAGAGATCTTGTACGATTACTCATTTCTTTTCAATTTTCCAGGATCAAGAAGAAGAATATGATAGCAATAAGTTGTGTCATTTTAGCCTTATTCAACTGTTTACTGGCTAATATTAAATGGTGCATCCACGAGAATGGGGAAATAAAATCATTATAGCTTATTCTTACTGGTGCCAAATGACTTCACAGTTATCAGGGCCCCCTTAATTCTGGAGCGTACTATCAAACAGGCCAACAACTACTGTAGGTAATGTGAAGATAATACAAATGGATGGCGCACTTAAAACAGGAAACTCTGTTTTGTTTTTGTTGTTTAAGACTGACTTCCAACTAAATACCAACAATGGTAGCACAGTGCAAATCAACTTTATTTGATAGGTTTCTTTTTTCCAGCTTCTCCGGCATCATATCCTCCTTGTCGCCTCCTAAACTAAAATAATGCTATCCTTTTTGAACCTCAACCACCCCCTCCCCTCCAGCGCACACACCCAAAAATAAAATAAAGATACAAATAAAAACCTTTAGAACTAGTAAAGTTAGTTTGGCACACCAGGCACCTAGCATGTATCAAACAAAATCAAATTTGAGGTAGATTGCTTTTTATCAAACTTTTATGTTAAGAGTTTTCAGCTATCTATAATTTATTTCATCTAGTTACCATATAAACAGTATAGTGGCATTTGATACCAAATCTTGTGTTCATTGACCCCTGAATGAGCGCATGATTTCTTACCATGACAAAGCAAAAACGATCTTTATTTGCAGTTCTTAAGTGTCACATTAAGACATGGAATTGTTTTTTGAGGGGCCAATATAGCTAGCCAGTGGAATTTCAAAAGCTAAAGAGATTTTTAACAATAAATGATTCAAAAAACAGCCGACAAAGCTCTAACTAATTATTACCCATTATATTATAGCAGAACCTAAAGTAAAACCATTAAGTCCTCACATACAAGAATCCTCATAGCGTCTTTTTGAATAATGAGAAGGAATGTCTTGTGCCTTCGGGCAAAAGCCCAGAGAAAAGAAACATGTGGCAATCATCAATTATAGTGTCATGTAGATTGAGGAACAGATTGAGATCGTCTTGGTCAAAGAATTAACTTTTTGCATTATTGAGAAACATTGAGCTGGTTTTGTACTTGAGAGAACCTAAAAACAGATGAAAAAGCAGATTCAATAATACAGGGGTCACCTCCATATTGGCTATATCATTTCACAAGATTTAATCATGAATATTGAACGCGGGCCGCTCACGCTCTCTCTCTCTCCTCTCCTCTTCCCTCTTTTCTCTGTCCTTCCAGCTCCAAAAGTGGCCAAAAACCATTCACTCCATTTTGCAAAACCTTTCACATCCCAATATGCGCAAGAAGGCATTAGTTTGAAAAAGTTTCCAACACTAGGTTACAGACAGATAACGGGCCCCCCCTCCCTGTCTATTCCCCTTAATCTTCAATTGTCATCCACTTGCATTTTAGCAAAATAAACTAACTAGAAAGTCGAAAAAATCCTACATCACCTTCTCTCCTTTTTTTTTTTTTTTTTGGCTTCTCAAGCCACCTTACTCCTTTTCCCTTCATGCAAATACTTTACATGTAACAAAACACAGGACTGATCATATATCAGCCCAAGCAGCAAATACTGGCAAGTGAGACATGGAGACCGGGAGTGGCTTGAACTGTGTTGATGGAATCCAAGAACTAATATTCGTTGCGGGATTGACGAACTTAGTAGCAGAAGTAGGTTTTGCAGCAAAGAGCATGGAAGTACCAGATCTGTCAGGACTAGCTTCTCTTGAGCTGTTCAAACTGGTAACCAAAGAAGACGAGTTTGAAAAGTGAGCTAACTTGGAAGATTCATCCACAACGCAACGGCTCGAGTTCCCGGTATCTATGGCAATAAGATCATGTATGGCTGTGGAGTAGGAGGAATTTTGATAATGTCCAACATTAAATATTTTGTCGTTTAAAGAGTCGAGGGACACGTTTTGATGCTGCTGAGGGGGCTGATACAGGGCCATTTTCCAATCTGAGACATTCACATTGCTCTCAATTTGAGTAAATCCCTCGCTTTTGTGAGCCGCAGTAGTGTATTCAATTGTCTCATTATTCGGCACCTTGTTCCGCCTAGCAAGCTCTCCTGTAGGCAGGGTATTGCTGGCCATAATTCTCTCCACATCATATCTCGATATGTCAAAGTTGGTGACGGCATTTACACCCCGGAACTTGATAGCAGCAATATCATAAGCTTCAGCTGCTTCCTCTTGAGTACCTGCAGTTCAAGATATTGTAGATTGGTTATAGAGCACACTAAAGCTTTACACAAAAAGAGAAAACAAAAAAATAAAAATTTCCCAGCTCCTTTAACTATTTAACAACCTTTACTCAAGCATTTTTACCGAAAGGACATCTATTCATTCCCCTTTATTATTTATTCTGCAGGGAACAGCCTTCGAAAAGTAATTATAGTCCACTGAAAATTAGCCATGTACGGTCAAAGGTAGCAGTATTATCAGCCTTACAAAAGTAGATCCAGTGGCCCAAAAAAGGAGACATGAGATGATGAAACACGGTTGAAACCGAATTGCATGAAAACTAACATGCATATTCATGATACGAGACTACAATAGTGGATTTTGCAGTTGTAACGAACCATTGAAATTCAAATTATCACAAAAACACTTACTAAAAGTCCCTAGATAGAGATCTTTATTCCCTGCCACGCGGCCAATTCGGGCTTGCCATCTTCCATGTTGATGATGCCTGTAACATTTCAGGCGAAAAACAAAAACAAGACTTTAGCTGAAATGAAACAGCATAGAGGTCACATTAGAATAATGTCAAATAGTCTGACAAGAAATTATATGAACCTTGTTACTCCCCGATATATAGAAGCACCCCTAGAGAATCCACTACTTCTCCTGAAATTTGGAAGGGATTATTGATAAAAATTAACTTAAACCAAGCAATGTACATAGTATAAAATTATTAAAGCAGAATTGGGTCACATTCTCTTCACCTTCTCAAATGCGCAACATATTCCTGACGACTCATATTCTTCATTCCCTCCAATTCCAGCTGGTAGTTTTCCAACTGCCAAATAAATGGAAATTTTGAAAAGATAAGAAGCTTGGGTCTGCAAATCAAAATGCAAGAATCAACAAAAAAGGCCACAGCATACGAAGATCAAATCAGACCGGAAAGTTGATATGAGTTGAAGGTCCCCAGTATTTAAGCGCGGCAAGATCATAAGCTCTTGCAGCCTTCTCTTCCATATCATATCCACCTAAAGTGCATATTGATTTCTCATTTATCATCAGAATGTAACATACTTTCGCAGATCACATTCTCATAAACTTTTGAAGAAACTTAAAAAGTACTTACCAAGATAAACTGAAATAGTATGAATCATGTGATAGGAATAGCATAACCCGGGACAAGCATGTAAACGACAACAAAATTCAAAGCAAAGTCAGAACGTGAACAAAAGAGCCAAATATGGTAGTCAAAAGCAATACTTCCAAAGAATACTAATATACAAACCAAATCTTTTGTTTTTTTCTTAGCTAACCTTGCCTCCCTTTCCTTGTCTGTCCCTCTTTCTTGCAACTATTATCCCACAGATGGGCTTCATACCTACCTGTCCATCGATGTCTGATAACAAGTGTATTAGCCCAGAAACATTCCCAGATTAACAAAAACAAATGACTCGTAAGTACTTATACAAAGAGCCTATTTATGATAATTTAAACACAAGAAGCAAAGAAAGTAAACAATACTATAACAAAAAGTTGCCAAGAAATTCCAGAAACTAATCTTTATCAAAGGCTAACAAGTTAATAAATGACTGAAACAGTTTAGAGTTAATAATACTGCAACTAATAAAAGACAAAATGGGTAAATATAGGGGTAGATTCGAGACTGACCTTGTTACACCTCTATACTGAGATGTTCTCTGACCAAAGGTGTCAATGGACTTCCTATGAACAGGCTGCTTTTGTGCAACTTTTCCACAGCTTCTCTTCTTAGTTTCATTGGCAAAACACTCAGCCTCAGTAGGAGATATGTGTATAGGGGCAGTGACACAGCTGGACTGAGAGCCAGGACTCATAGACAAGCTCAAAGACTGCAGCTCACCACAACCCACTGAACCAACACAACAAGAACTAGAACCAGAACCTCCTACTTCAACCACGGCTGCTGTTGTTATCTGCTGATGGTCAAGCGCATGCTGATCTGAACAGTGCCCAACCACCCAATTTTTCAGTTCCTCCCCAGTCATTGTTGGAATTTGAGCATTCACAATGAGTGATTCTAGTCTCATTATTTTCTTCATGTAAAGGATCCTGATACATATCGTGGCATTGTAAACCAGAATAGTATGGATGCTCCTGCCTAATAGACTCTCCTTCAGGGTCAACATTTTGACTATACAATATGCTGTCTAAGCTTAGAACCATTGCTTCTCTGTCCTGGCTTCCATATTGATGAGTTCCCATGGTTGCACCACCTAGAAAATTCTCTAGCTTAGGAGAGGAATTTGGCCCCATAGCTTCATAAACCCAAAAAAAAGACATAAATAAAATATTATAAACAAGCAAGAAATTCAGGAAAAAACAAAGAAAGGAAATAGAGGAAAAAACTGTAAACCTTCAGTTTGAGATCTTCTGAGAGCTTCCATGATACAAAGAGAACCATCTGACTTAATAGGCATTACAGACAGAGGTGCATGATGAAAGCCACCATTTTCAGAAACACCAAAACAGAGTGGAGAAGCTGTGTTGAGATGAGGAGGAGAAGAAAGACAGAAACTTGTTGGAACAGCAGTAGCAGTTGAGGTTGGAGGTGGCTGATTCTGATGATTGAACTGATGATGAGGAGGAGCTTGATGATGGTCGGAAGAAGAAGAAGAAGTAACCTCCATTTTCATGTGGGCTGAGAGAGAAAAACCCAACCAGTTAGGAGCATTATTATTAGTACTAGAAGTATCACTGCCATTGTTGTTATCATTCAGAGACTTCATCTTCTTTTCCTTTTCTTTTCTTTTCTTTGCTTCTTCAGAGGTTTTACTTGTTAGCAGTATTTCCTGTTCCTCAAGGCAACTCAATCATTGGAGAGGAAATAAAGTAATCATTTCAGCAAATCTATCCTCTCTAAAAATCTTTGTAGTCGTCGCTGCATAAGAACACTCATAAACAACAACACAAGCCAAGAGAAGCTAATAAGCTAAGCTCTTATATCTATGCACACCCCTCCACAAATCTCTCTCTTTCTTCCTTCTGTTTCTTTCTCTCTCTCTCAGACACACAAACAAATAGAGGGAGACCCAAAATCTATTGAGGAATTGGTCCCTTTAAACTACTCACGAACTCACTAGTAAACAAAAGGAATGAATTTTAGCAAGAAGCAAAGCAATGCTGGGTAGCATCCCAGCAGCATTCTTATACTTCATAGGGATCCGTGTTTATATTTATAGGACCAAAGGGGAATACTATAAATAAAACCACAACACCATACAAACAACAAAGAACGGTTTTTTTTTTTTTTTCACTTTTCCTTACAACCCTCATATTCTCTTTAAACCCCCCCTGAGATTTACTACGAAAACCTGAACACAAAATTCAAGGGGTCAAAATGGGCTAATCCAACTTATCTTTTTTTTTTTTTTTTTTTGGGGGTTAAAAACATTTTTTGTACTGCTACTTTGTTTAATTAATGAATTGAATTAGCCACTTGAATCTAGTGGGTTTTTGGGAGCCAATAAGGCGAATGAGTGGTCAGAGACTACAGTGATAAAGCAAAGAATGCAAACAAAACAAGAGGGCTTTAATATTTTACGGTCCATCCATATATATCTCTAATCTAAGGAGAGGGGCTTGGGCTAGATTTGACGGGCAGGACATCTGACCATGCAGTCACTTCATACAGTACAAGTTTCTCCAGTCTCTCTGCAGCCGAATTCAAATCTTAAATGCCTTCCCCATCTACCTTTGTCCTTAGCCTTTCAATTCAGATCCAAGTGGAAACAAATACTACAACCAGTCTCCCTCTAGAAATTTATTTTTTTTGAAGTATTTTTTAAAAAAAATTATTGTATCAGATTATTCTCAATAAATATACCTTTAAGATAAAAAATTTAATTAAAAAATATGTAGCGAAATTTTTTAAAAATATATTTTTAAAAAAACATAATCAAACAAACAGATTGGATGGTCACTTTTTCCATAAATTGTTATTGAAAATCTCCCAACATGTTCTTTAGTTACACTATGTTTAGATAGAATATTTTTTCTATACTATTATTTATAATGTGACGTATACAAAATAAAAAATAGATAAAAATATTTAAAGAATATTTTCGTAAAAAAATTTAATATTATTATATTCAAACGAAATTTCTATTAATATACACTTTTAATATTGTGACTGTATGCGAGATAAAAAACTAGTTGAAAAAATAATGTAGTAATTGAATATGTGTGTGTATATTTTTTTTGGATAATTTCACATATTTCTCCCGATATTGTCATAATTACACTCACCTCTCCTTAGATTTTAAAAATTACACTTACACCCCTTGTGTTTATATTTTTCATAACAAAACAAGTCCATTTTAATAATGTAATCCAAAAACACTAACCAAACACCTTAAAATAGGCTTAATCGTTTTTAAATTTGTCATCTATTTTTTATTAATATATTTGTTGGTAAGATTTTAATGGATAAAGTAAATTCATTTAGATTAGTCAGATAGCTGAATTTTGAATAAGTAATATTTGATGGAGATTGAAAATTTGATGTAAGAATATAAGTACTTTTGGCATTTTTATGACTAATTAATTAATTTTTTTTAAAGATTTATTTATATTTTTTAAAAGCAGTTAAGCATATTTTAATGTCTTTGGTTGGTATTTTTGAGTTATATTATCCAAATTGACTTGTTTTGTTATGAAAAAATATAAACACAGGGGGTGTAAGTGTAATTTTTAAAATTTGAGTAGATCTAAGTGTAATTATAACAAATCTCAGGAGAAGTATGTGAAATTTTTTATTTTTTATTTTTTGGGCTGTGTGTGGGAGGGTGGAGGGGGGGTTAGAAGCCGTTTATTGTGACTTTGGCATGGTATAAATGGAGCTTGTGAACACCACAATATTTGATAGAAAGATAACTCATTTCTCTAGTGGCTTTTTTTTTTTTTTGACAATTCGGGGAAAGGGGGAAGGGAAACCTAACCTACTCAACCCAAACTGAAAGCCAGAATGGGAGAGAACCTAAACTTTACCCCACAAACCCACTCCAAAAGCCATGGTAACTTTTAGAGGGGCCACAGGAGCTTAAGTACTAACCCTAACAAGCAACTAGTACCGATGTGGGACGTTTTGTTTTTTTGACAATTCGGGGAAAGGGGGAATGGATTCTCTAGTGGCTTTTTGATATTCCCATTTGCTTTTTCCTTTCATTGATTAAGTTGGCTATTCCATGCTTTTCTTATGCATGGAATGGCTGCAACAAGGATACAAAATGTAACACGTAAAGGTGCAAGATAAAGTCTAAGAAGTACAAAGCATTAAGCAAGAATTTTCGATCAAGAATCTGGCCAAAATCAATGGTGATATAATCATTATCAAAGTAATTATGTGCTATGCAAAATCATATCAATCGCTATTTTATTATTAGAAGTTGGATGCTAAAGCGTGCCAAAGTTGTGCACTCGTGTGCTTGGTAATTAACTCTAGTAAATCACGTAATTATATGATTATGTACTCATGAAAGTAAAATTTATGTTTAATTAATAATATCAGGGTGGTAAGACTTGAGTTATTAATAATGATTACTTTTTCTAAGGCAAAATTTAGTGTTTTATTCCTTTCCCAATGCCTTGTATGAAATGATAGTTATTTTTTTAGGAATAATTTTAGAAACCTCCCTCGAGGTTTCTCACAATATCACTTAGCATTTCTCAACTTTAAAAAAATATCACTTATCTCTATTGAGATTTTTATTCAAGTAGCAAAATACACCCACAAGCAAAATTATTCCAAAATTGCCCCTTTTTTATTAATTAAATATCCTTTGTCAATTAATTCTTTTATCTTTATGTTAAAGATTAAAGTGTATTTTATGCAGAAAGCACACTTATATAAATTAAAATATATTTTATATAGAAAGCACACTTATAACATTAAAAATAGGAAGTGTATTTTGTCAATTAAATATATTATTTTGTTGGTAAGATTAAAGTTTATTTTATACAAAATTTAAAAAACTAAAGTGTATGTTATATAGAAAGCACACTTATAACATTAAAAATAGAAAGTGAATTTTGCCAATTAATTCTTTTATTTTGGTATTAGAGATTAAAGTGTATTTTATACAAAAATCACACTTATAAAAATTAAAGTGTATTTTAGATAAAAAGCACACTTATAACATTCAAACACGGACTATACTTTAATATAATAATTTTAAACCCAATTTTATGTTGTTATATTATTTTTTGTTTTTTTTTATGAGATTAAGCAAATCATAAATTTTGTATTGATTATTGTATTTAGTTTTTCAAGTATTAGCAGGGTTTTATTTTAATTGAATAAAAAAGAAGAATTTATTTATAAAAGAAGAACTAAAAGTAGAAAGTGAAAATTGGAATAAATTTTCTATGATATTGTTTTATATTATGAGTTGGTTAAGAATCTTGTAAGGGTTATTTTATTAAATTTAAAACACCAAGGAGATAAGTGATATTTTTCAAAGTCAAGGGTGCTTAATGATATTATTAGAAACCTCAGGAGAGGTTTATGAAATTATTTCTTATTTAACTTGAATTCATATCCTTCTATGGTTAACACTACTTGTATTATTGAGATATTAGACATGAAATCAATATGCTTTAATCGTTGTACCATATGCATTTATGTCCCTGTCCTACTAGGATGGTAATTGTAAGATTGGTCTCCCTTTTCTCAAAAAAAAAAAAAAAAAAAAAATGGTCTCCCTTCTGCCCGTCCCAAGTTACGTAAGAGCATGTTTCTTAATTCTCATTACAAACATTCCAGTCGCCGAGTAAGACAAATATGTAACATCACTCCATATATGTTCATTTATCTCAATATATGATTAAATTTTTTTTTCCTTAAGTTCACATACTATTGATATTTCATATTCAGTTAAATAGAAACGAATAGAAAGTCGAGCGGTTAAAGTTTTACGACTTCACCTCAGAGGTCGGGGAATTCAAATTTCACCAATATCATTCTCTCACCAATGTAATAGTATAGGTTTAATATAAAAAAAATAGCTAAATATAAAACAGCAAAACCATACAAGCCAATGTAAAGATAGAAATTGAATCTAATGAATTTGCATGGTTCCAAACAAAAATGTAAGAATTTTCAATCATTTCCATGCTTAGACATCTTTTTTTTTTTTTTTTATCCCACGTCGGCATGGCATGGAAAGGAGATTGAGATTTATAATCTACTATAATCTTGTATGGTTGATGCAATAGCTTAAATCTTTTTAACCGAAAAGGGAGTGGAGAATAAAATAAGATGTGATCAAAGATATTGCTTTATTGTCAAAAAAAAGATATTGCTTTATCAAAATTTGCTAGAGTGATGAGGTTCTTAGTCAACACCTGCTTCTAGACAAAAAGTGGGGAGTGGGCCTCTAACATGCTTGAAATATTCCAGGAATGATGAGCAAAGGACCCTCATGTTCAAGAAAAAAGAAAGAGCTTTTCCTAATAAATGTAGCATTAGTGTATGCTAGCTGACAATCTTTGATTTTTTTCTTTAATTGATTAATTAATCAAGTTAATCTTACAAAGTAAAGGATCTTTTTATTCTTTTGATGTACTACCAAATGAAAGTTTATGTTGCTGTTCTTACACATGTTTCATGTAAGAGGATCACCTTTTTTAGGAGTACTCCCTGCATAAAATCTGATACCTGATCTAGAAAAGAGCTACAGTACAAGAATGTCCATCTAATTCTAGCTTTTGTCTAGGAATTTATCTTGAGATGCCATGCAACTAAAAGGGCCTCTTAATTTCTAAGATTAAGTTAGGGATCCTAAAGTCCCAAAGGAAGTTGAATGATTTTTCATCAATCAATTTGTTAATGTCGTTTTTCTCCTCCTTTCAGAAATGCTTAATAGTGCCTGCAAATCAATAAATGAAGAAAATCGTGCCTGTCTTTCTGTTGACTAATAGTTCGAGTAAATGCTAAACACGCCAAATAAAATCTCACAATATATTGCACCTTTTCTCCTGCGTCTCCAAGCAACATATAAAGAGTCATTACAACAAAATTAAATCAAAAGGAAAAGCAAAAGGCAATATACGAGGATAGACTCAAATCTTATGTAGTTGTAGTAGTGGAATTACCTTAGCAAGGAAGCAATAATGAATGAAATTTATTTATGTAGCTTCTTAAATAGAAGTAAGTGGTACTTATGATTAATTAAAGGATAACCGAGTGGGATTCGTTGCTTTTGGAATTGGATCTTTCTTTATCAAGAGAATGTTTGCATGGGTGCACGAAGGCTTTCGTGGAGACAGATTTTCAGATCGAAATGATTTGGTTTGAATCTTCAAAGGAAGACTAGGAGTTTTTGGGAGGGAAAGGAAACGGAAAGCAGTACTAGGGGGTGAGATTGTGCATGTGGAAGTGAAGGGGATTGTTTGATTATGTGGTAATGATGAGTGAATCCACCAACTTTAGTAGCAGTAGACAAACCCCCTTCACTTTTCCTGTATATTGTCTGTGAAATAATGCTTCATGCTCTTTGGTAAAGGGATCTCGAGTGCCTCCTTCGTGATTTCACTTTCACTCATATTTTTCATCAGTCAATCCCTTTTTTCGTGGAACAATGTTGAATCCTGGTGAAAATCACATTGCATTTTTTTTAATCAATTTATACTATTACAATTGGAGAACAAAAATAGTGTTGATGTGATTCGAATCCCTGATCTTTAAAGTAGAGTCGTAGAGTTGCTCTACCCTCTATTCGTTCTCTATTGCTTGTTTATATATAGGAACTTTCATGTTTTCTTGAATTGTACAGAAGAGAAATTAGAATGTCACTCTTATGTCCAATATCCCTTTTCTGATAGGCCAAAAAGAAAAAGAAAAAATTCAGCATCCCAAAATTTAACCATAAGATATTGGTATTTTATGTATTAAAGATATGAACTCTAGTATACTTTCCACAGAAGAAGAAAAAGGGTTGCATGGTCTGGTATGATGCAACTGTGTAACACAAGATGCTGTAATCTAAAAATCAGCATCTCAAAATTTATCTGTAAAAATTTATCGTGCATGCTATAATTTGGACTGGATTTACATGAGTTTTCATTGGACAGCGAAGCAAAAGGAAGGAATTTGAAGCACTTCCGACATAATAATTTTTATCCAAGATTTTTTTTTTCTTCTTGATTTGTACATTGTGGTTAAAATTACTTGTTCTACTATAGGTTTTTTCTTGGTTCACTTTCAGAAGTTACAGAATTGACTAAAAGCTTATCCGACATTATCAATTTTCAAAAGAAAAAGTTGCTCAGAAGAATTTATTGAGTTTGCTTCTTCATGCAATCAACATTTAATATTGAAACTGGTTACGTGTATGAAGACCAAATAAGAACAACTAGAAATTCAGAGAAATAAAAGTAGAAAAGGACAGCAAGAATTACCTGTTTCTGTGGTCATTATTTCCCTGCAAATGAAATAAAAACCGAATTTTAGTAAAAAGAGAGAGTCAATATTAAACTATGTTAGGGTACAGAAAGAAAATAAAATTAGTGGAACCATCATTTTTGACTAATATTCTATTATATTATTCACACATAATTTTAATGATTTTTTATAAATATAATTATGTTTTTATTTCACATATATTATATACTAAAATGTATTACAATATTATTCTTTCATTAATATTTTACAAAATATCAATCTAATCCGAACAATATTTTTCTCTGTTTTAATTACCAGTAGTACTTCAAACTCATATTGGAGAATCATATATTCAGAGAAATTTCTAGCATAGTTCTTATTTTGCCTTTTGTTTCTAGGGATAATTTCATATACCATCCTGGAGGTTTATTGTAATTACACTTAGTTCCCTACAAATTTTAATAATTATACTTGCCCCCTAAGAACTTGTATAACTACAATACCCTTGAATGTTGATCTAATTACTTCAGGAAAAATTATAGGAAAATAAAAAGAAAATAAAAAGAAAATAAAAAGAGAAAACTTTACTTGCTTTTGAGAGTATAGGTTCACGTACAGAATTTTCAAATCAATGTAATTATCCTATTTTTTAATAGTTATTTTGTTTGTTTATGAGATGCTTTAGATAAACATAAAATGTAGAAAATAGAGCAGTGAGTGGGAGAGGTGTTTTGAAGTACATAACTGGCTGAGCATGTGTGGCAGTACATGGATAATATTATATATATTTTTTACTTTATATTGGACTAATTAATTTATCATTTTTCAAGAATTGTTTTTCTTATCTTAGAAAGAAATTTTTAGTGGCGTTTTAATATAATCATTTATTTATTTATTTTTCTTGGTTACATCAACAAAGCAAGTTTCTTGATTGCCAAAACTATTAAAATAAAGGAGTCAAGTATAATTATTGAAATTTGAGGGGAGATGGATGTAGTTACTATCAACCTCTAACGTATGTGAAATTATCCCTTGACAATTTTTTTTTCCCTCTCAATTATTACTGGCATGGCGCCTCCGAATTGCCGCCCTAAAAGTCAACTGAGTTCGCAAACAGCCAACCACCGATGGAAATCTAATTGCAAATTCTCTTGGATCCAAGCATCCAGTAAGCCAAGTCGTCGGTAGAATTTACGAAGTTAACAAACTTCGAGAGCCACTTAACTGCGTAATGGGCGCATGATTTTTTTTTTTTGTTTTGTTTGGGTAAAGAAGAAGATTATTTAGAATACGTAATTATATGTCCAATGACAGGTTTTTTCATGCATTCTTTCTTTACAACACGATAAAAAAATCCAATATTTAGTGACTATTACTTTCCCACAAACAATTTTACAAAAGATAGGCATTACGTCTTTTACGCTTTTTTTAGTTAAATTTTTTATTTTTTCTTTCTTTCAAACTTCATAGGTTAAAAATTAGATTAAATAAAAATAATTAATATTCAAGGCATACCAAAGAACATTATATAAATGAGATTAACTAATACTCACAGATCCTAACGAGAAAGGTTTTACTCAAACCTAAATAATACTTATGAAATTCATTTATTCGGACAATTTCTGACTAAATTTTTTTAGTTAAATTTTTTATGGTAGTGTAAAAGGTGTCAAAGTGAGTCAAGGTACGAAAGTAGTGTATGAAATTCTTCAGAAAATGTAGGCCAGTTGTTGAGCCTCAGCTGTCCAATCACTTGCCCTGGACCTAAGGCCCAAGCACAGAGAGAATTAAAGGAGTACAGGAGAAGAATAAATGAGGAACAAGAAAGTAAGAAAGAAAGAGAAGTAATAGAGGTTCACGTGAGAAGCGAGAAGAGGAACACAAAATCCAAAAACTGTCTAAATTCAACATACTTTTGAATTGCTGCAAAATAGCAATAGGCCAATGAGCTAAAAAAAGAGGTCCAATCTGATAATGGTTTACAACTATACAAATATCATATGTGATCGTCATCGACTGTTGGCTACCTTAACAACTGAGAATGACAACTGCTTCTAAAGAGTAAGAAGACTATGACCTCATAATCCTTTCCCACGCCTTGCGTATTTTGCATTTTCGGTTATACTTTTTGCAAATTTGTCTATACATTTTGATTTTAATGACCTACTACACTAACATAACATGTAACAAAGTTCATTTTGGATTGTTAAGCATGTTTGTGGCAACCTAAATAAATAGCCAACTTGGTAATTTCGAAATCTAAAAGAGGAAGAATCCTATGACAAACTAAAGAGAAGTTGGCTGCAATTTACCTTGTGTTATTTGTGTCCAAAAGGTTGTTAAAAACAACTGTATGGCATATTTCAAAACTCTCTAAGAATGAGAGAAAGATGAGTAATAAATGGAAGGACTTTATGGAATCAAGGAAAAAGGCAAGTAAACTACTGTAAAAAGGAGACGTCAAAGTAAAGTAAATAAAAGCCAAAACTCTTGGTTACTTTAACTGGTAGTAGGGTTAGATCCACTCTCTCTCCCTTTGGCCTTCAATTTCTCTCCCTTAACCAGAAAATGGATATGTCACAATCTAACGCAAATTGTCTGGTCACAATCACCTTAGATTCTCTCCCTCTCGATGGTTTAGGAGGCTACCTCACAAGCTACTATTTGTAACACAAATGTGGAAATAGCCTAAGAAGCAGAAGAGATGTAGAGTTTAGATACTAGTAGATACCAACGTCTATTGTAGATAAATAAATAAAAAACAAACCATATATTAAGACTACACCATATGCTATGGATATGGATGATGATCTTCCAAAGAACGTAAGATTCAAAGCTTTTGGATATTCTTCCTTATTCTTCGGGTTAAATTTAAGAGTGTGTAAAAAAGTTGGATTGTGGGGCTATCCTATCTTTATCGTTTTCAAAGTTCAAACCAACTTAGAAACAAGATATGACTTTAATGGCCTGGTGATGCAAAGGCCTGGAAATGTTATTAATTTCCTTTCGTTTTGCCCTTTTCCTTTCGTCATAAATGGATAAGAGAATGGTACAAGACTTGTCCTGTGCTAGGACTTGAAGAGCAAACGTCTTTGAATTTGTCCAGTACGTGCTGATCATAAAGAAACCTAACACCGCACAAAAAAAAAAAAAAAAAAAGAAAAGGAGTAAAGTAAAAGCTTCAGTTCAGTGGTCGTGTTTACACTAGCACTAATATACCAGCAATAATTTCTATTTCTGGGTATTGTAAAAATTTCATTTTGGAAAGTACTTACACCAGATAGCATTTCTGTCCTAAAAATTGGCCCAAACTTTCTTTTATGATATTAGCCAAAATGGCTAAAGCATCATCATCGGAAAGTCACTACATTATCTGTTCAGTCCTCTACTCTTCTTGGTCTTGCTTCCAGATTCCATGCAGGTAAGCAGGATTTGTCCATGCACGAGTTTTGTCATATCCTCGGGAAAGTGAAGTTGCATCACTATGGACATGGGCTACGAGGGTCCAGAAGATGCACTCTAATTAAGCTGCTTCTTTCGTTCGAAGTCCGCAACCGTTGTAGCTTCCATACTTTGTTCACGGGGTAGAATATTCTTAAGAAACGTGTGGATTTTAATCTTTTAATCATAGTTCCGATTAGTGTCCAAATTAGCGCAACTCAACAAATAATTAAGCAAGCAAATAAAGAGAATAACTTGGCTATTAACCCTAATTCAAAAATTAAAAAAAAAAAAAAGATGGTTGACCAATATTCGTGCCCAGACTAGATTCCCAGAAAATGTGCTAAAATGACTGCCTGATCAATCAATGCAAGTCACAATAGTCAAAAGAGAGATTGATAATCATCAGACTGTCACCCAGTAAGAACAAATCAATAGAGAGATTGGAGGGGTGCATTACTTGGCAGCCAAAGATCCGTCGATGGGACACTACCGATCTTATCACCTAAAAATCCAAGTATTACAGATTGCAGCTGCCATGTATGCTATTTCGCCGACCTAACTCTTTGGAAACATAATTATAGAGATGCTGTAGAGAAATAGGTATACAGACTACAGGAGTTAGACAGCAATCCTGAAAATCTTAAAAACATCATCCAATTCCGAAATATTCTATTACATGGCAATGAGGGGTCTCTGGAAGTAATTATAAAGTGAGGTTAAAGGAATGATTTTTTTTTAATTTTAATGGTTGTGATTGATTGGTTTTGAGATTAAAAAAAATTATAATATCTGGTAAAAATTGCGCTTGAAGAACATAACCCATATATACAATTCTTTGTTTGAGCATCTATACTGCTTAATGCAATCGACCCTTGCATGGGTTTCGTGGTAACGTTAGTTTGCGTGGTTGCCACGTATCATTTTGCCGGTCAAATGCTGTTCGTTTGCATATAGTTACTACTTGGAAAACATTTAAGCCCACCCCAGGGTGAGGCAGATGAAAATTATGGTCGCGTTTGGTTGAGCGTTTTTTGAAGTATTTTTTAAAACATATTATTATGGTTGTTTTAAAAATTTTTCTTGATAAATATTTATATGAGATAAAAAATTGATTAAAACATGTGTATAAAATTTTTAAAAAGTATGTTTTTAAAAAACAATAACAAACAAATAAAGCCTATATTCATCTTTGTAATTATTTGTTACCTTTTTGAGGATTCAGTTGAAGTTAGCATTTTTTTTTACTTGATATTTGTTTTCTTTCAAGTTTTGATGGTCGAGGGTTCATCTGCTCTCGAATCATTGCATTTCTTTGTCCCTTTTTCAGAAACTTTGCCCTAAAAATGGGAGGAGTACTGGTCATTGCAGGATCTAAACTTCCAAAGACCTCATCCTGGTGTCTTCGTTCCTTGCGGACTCATATAACGTACAACCCGTTACCCAAACTTTTCAACGAAAGAAGGATGTTGAAATCATGAAGTGCTGATAATTTCAATATCATTGACCTCTGCCGCTGTCTGTATTCAAACAGCAATAAAAAAACCTAAGCCATGTGCCTCACGAGTCAGGCTCATCTTTAGAAACGAAAAGAATAGCTATTTTCCTTCATCCTTCCACTTCCACGGGCCAATGGAGCGGACTGGGACTCTAGACGATCACTTAACAACTTTTCCATAAATTAAGTCTTTCATAGTTTGTTATTAGTCGAAGAAAAACACAACATTGCAATGACCAACATCCACCAAGAAAAAAGAAAGAGAACGACAACCAAGATGGTATCTCTAGTGGTATCACACGCACATATTTGAATTCCATGGAGGCTTAGGAAATGTCACAACTTAAAAAGCCTCAAGACAGCACAACTTTATTTCTTTGATAATGTGGAACTAAATTGGCAGTATAACACTAATTCCCAAACATTTTTGACGATATACTGCCCAGCAGAACAACTGAAACCTTTGATGGCAGGACAAATTCAGAAAATCAGGAGCAATTTAAATGCATTAGAAAGGCAACATTTTAGTTATGGACTTTGTTTGGAATAGCTTTTATATTCATTGATGTAATTGAAAGCGTGGTCTAGCTTCAAACGGTAGGATTCTATAACAACAGACAGCCAACATCGCAAAGAAAACTATGATTGATTCTGAAATGTCATTTCTTACATAAAAAGCGGAAATGCATGTACAAACTTGAATTGCTTTTTGGAAAACAAAAATGTGCTACAAGCACATTGAAAGTCACTACCATCTTTACCATCTTCTTACCAATGACGTGAGCAACTGCAAAATTAAAAAATTACTCTATCAGGAATTATCACCAAATGATATCCCTTAGCAGTCAATTGCTACATGTTGGTTAAGAGATATCAGTTAGGCCTATTGTATAAACTGGTTTGCAACAGTTTGTGGTAAAGAAACTTTATAGATGCAAAACATTATTCAGGTGAGGATACAAAGCAATTTCTTCAGTTCCTGTTTATAAATTCATCAATGGGTAAAACTAGATTCATGTGCACAAACTGGTAAATGAACACAAAATGGCTTTATCGGACCCTTCTAGTTTCTACAAATGTTTCTCTCAGCTGTTAACTAAAGCCCAAAGTTGATTTTAGCCTAAATTTCAATTTAATCTCATGCAGCAATAGTTTCATATACGGTGTCTATTCTTTTGTTTTAGCTTCACATTCCATAAGTACAGATCAGATCTTGACAAGAATCCTGTGCTCTAGTCCCTTATACTCATGGACACCACAAAATTTCATTATTCATGGTATCTGGTACTATCACAATGAATGGATTGGGAAAAGTTCTATAATTATTGGGAAGGACAAATTTCCAAAGTTTCAGGTCATTCAAGGGATGATATGAAGAACATAATTAACTAATAAGATAAACACTAGTCTACTTCAAATTTCAATTTTGTGACTTTAGGTAAAAATAAATCGTACCTCAAACAGTTCAAAAGGGCTCCCCCGTCTATAGACATCATTCTTCTTGCTTTTGTCGGTAGAGAAAATACTAAGTAATAGTGCTCTCCCTCCAACAAGTAACACAGCAGTGCTTCCCATGGTCACTAAGATAAAGTTGGTTGGCGGAACATGGCCTACTGTTGCCCCTCTTATTATCAACCCCAGCTGCGAAATGAGGGAACCAAAATTCGAAGTCAAAATCTTTTAATGACTAAAAACTAAGAAATAAGTTTAAACTGATATCACAACTGCCACAAGCATTAATGAGTTATAGCCCCATTTAAGCAGGTAACAGAACCCAAAATAGGAAATTGATCATTTTGAGGAAGTAACAAAGAATCTCATTGATCCTTTCAAGGGAACCACAAATACTGCACGTATTTTACAATCTATTTATGAGGAAACAAATAACAAATGGTGCAGATTCATCTTTATGAATTTTTCACATTCAGTGCCAAAAAGGAGGTGAGGCCAGAACACCAGTATTTACACTAGGAGTGGGGCAAGAAACTCTAGAACGAAGAAACTGGAACTGTCAATTATCAGACAGAAACTTAAGCAGAACACTATTCTGCTCCCTTCTGAAGAATGATGCGAGATGCAATAGTATCTGCCATTTTCCAGAAGTTAAGTGTATTGAACCAACACCTAAACGAAGTATTGGTATTTGCACCAAGGCGCTAGAAAATCTCTAGAGCCAAAACACTACCATTCTCGTGTTATAAACTTAATGTCAAGTGCATTTTGGTAAACACACAATGGAAATTGTCTGTAACATGATCCCTTTAAGAAGAAATAAGTGAAAAACTAAAAAAGTAATTTTAAGCTACTTGATTCCTGCGATATGATCTTCAAAGTTCAAATCCCCAACCTTAGCTGCGACAAACAGCCGTCCAACTTACTCGCATTTCACTCACAATCCCTTTAGACTCTTTTACCATGAGCTCACTAGCAACTGGTTCGTTCAAATCAGTCATACATCACTCACAATCCTTCATCATTCTAAAAGATACCATTTTGCAAACATCAAAATGGAAATTCAACTACCGAACTTTCTTTGCTATCAATAGCTGAAAAACACAACATGTAAGCATCAAGAATTCGAAGAGAGACTTACCGGAATGCCCAAAGCCCACGACTTGACAGCTGCAATTATAGCTTTAGACCGGCCATTCATGCCTTGACCATCTTCCCCATATCCTCCAAGGAAATAAGCACTTAAGAACCACCCTAATTTTACCAAGGCACCAACCAAAATCACAACTCTCAGCTCCAAGATCCAATTTTTCTTATCCTCGCATAAATAGAATTAAAATTGAGTAGCAGAAAAAGCATACCAGCCATAAAAGGGTCAGCAGTTTTCAAGGTTTCGAGATCAAAAACATTAAAGCCATGACTAAACCTTCCAATTGCAGAGAACATGAGCAATGCCACTGCATCCCCACCAGCCAGCAAAGCCACCCTCCTAAAGTCCAATCATTCATTGTATATATAGAGAGAAATAAATAAACAACACAGTCCCATAAATCAACATAACTAGATATTTAAAAACTATCAAGAAACAAACAGAGAAGGAGAGGATAGAAATTACCCCCATTTGGAAATCAGAGAAGGCGAAGAAGTGGGCTTTTCGAATTGAATGACACCCTCAAGAGGAACATCCTTTTCACCTACCAAAGTGATGGGAATGTTATTATCATTGGTGGAATCTGTGGGAGTGGTAGTAGCAGTGGGTCGGCTTGTGCTGGGTTCAGCTCCAGCATTGGCAACAGTCAGGGGTTTGGGGAAATAATTAGGAGAAGTGGATATGAGTTTGGATGGTCTACGGGCGGAGAATAGAGGAGGAATTGGGCTAGTGAACTGGAGGGAACAACGGTGGGTACATGATACTGCTGCCGCTGCTGCTCCGCCTGCAGCTTGGCTGCTTAGCAGACTCATGGTTTTGTCTCAGGCAAATTATCGCCCTTGCTGCGGACTTACCTCATAGGCCGAAAATTGTGTTTTTTTTTCTTCCTTCCTTTAGGGGATGGTATTTTTTTGGCCTATAGTCACACCTAACGTATGGTTCCTGTAGAAAAGGGAAAGATATTTATTTACTTATTATCGTGATCTTCTCTGCTTCAATGTATGCAGTCCAAAAGAATTGCAACTTAAGTTTGAAATTACTGTTAAGTTGTTGAAAGTCGGTAAAAATCTATATTATTAATGGACTGTTATGAAATTAGAGTTAAAACATAAAAAAAAAGGTGATAGTTTTTGTATAAGATATATACTAATTTTTTCCCCTTCTGTACGAAGTTTTTTCTTTTTTCCAGGTGTAAATTGAATGTTACCGAACCGCAGCTGATTTTTGGCAAGTCAACAGTGAATATCATTTTTTCCCCCTTTCAGTTTAGAATGTTGATAAAAATCTAAATAATTTGGTGGACTGTTTCACCTGCGAGTAAATGACCTGATTTCGGTAAAAGAGTGGCTTCATTAGTTTAGCTTGCTTCAATTGGTTTTGAACTCTGTCGAGAAAATAATAATAATAAAATAAATTAGAAAAGGATGCAGAGCCAAAGCCAAATTATGACCCCTATCGCAAACTGCTACACACTGGTACATGTGGTCTAACTGACTTCAACATTACGAAAAACAAGTTTTACACCCAAAAACCAAAAGTCTCCATATGCCGCATTTGGGATTTTATAAAAAAAATTTCAGTGCGGATCAATGATGCTCAACAGTTTATTTTCCCTGTAATAAAGAATCAGATTGAATTATCTCCTTAAAATTAAAATTAGTGGTGCAATGCAGATTTTTGCAAACTTTAATAAGCTATACGGAAATTTTAAAAATCAGTCATTACAGACAGAAAGAAATAATCACCTTACAATATGTTGTAGTAGATTGTGTATCCAAAAAATTATACAGATCTTTCAACCCCATTACGCAAATTCCACACTACTGTTAACTCCAAAAGAATTACTAAGCCAACTAACGCCCAACATTCTCAATGGAGGGACAACTTAACGGAAAAGCTCAAACTCATTTATTCAGGCAGTTACCCGAAATATTAAAAATTAAGCAATCCATGTCCACATCCACATTAGTCAAAGAAACAACTAATGAACCAATGAAACAATTGATACACCAAACCACAATGAGAAAACATTATGCAAATTGAGTCTTAAAACAAATCACTATGTTACAGTGATGTCTAATATTGTCCCATGCATTTAAACAGAAAATTAACATCTTTCTAACAGCTGAACAGAAGACCCAATAACAGGAAACACTATAAACATGGATAACATTACTGCTTTCAATCCCTGTATGTCAGAAACCATTATCCACATGCTGAAGTTACTGGCAAACAATGGTCAATCTAAGTATGCTGAATCCGTTGTTGTTCTTTATACATCAATATTACCAATCAACCTGATTTCCCACCTCTTCTTGCCCTTGTCCTCCCACTATATCCACCACTCTCAGACCAGCCATCCCATCATATCAAAGTTATGCCTCGATCCTCCCGCATTGTCCACCCTAGCACCACCAACCCGTTAACCACGCATTGGAAGAACCCCATGGCCCATGATAACCGCCACCATAAACAGTAGGCGCATAAGGATAACCTACAACACTCCCGTATCCTGGAATTGAGCTATAACCAGGGAAAAATCCCATAACTAGGACTATAGGGTGGATAACCCCCTTGCCGATATACATTGTAGTTAGACCCTCCACCATTATCTACCCTTCCGGTATGGCCATTACCGCTGTTATTACCTTCTTTCGGTATAGCCCTTTTCACCTCTACTACTTTGTCATTCAACTGATGAAAATTGTTCTGCACAACTTCCTCAACAGCATCCTCTGATGCAAAAGTAATAAAGCCAAAGCCCCTAGGCCTATGAGTCACATTGTCATGCATCACGACTACATCAGTAATCCTACCAAATTTCTCAAAATAACCCTTGAATTCTTCCTCCGTTAGATTAGCTGCCAAACCACCTACAAAAATCTTCTTAGTCCTCAACTGACTGTCATTCCTACCGTTAGTTCTACCATTCCTACCCACACTCCTCTGTTTGCTCTGGTGTTGCTCACCCTTGGGTATTGCTTTCTTCACTTCTACCTACAAATATAACAAAAAAGATCAGATGAATAAAATTTCCAAGTATACAAAACAAATTATGGCACAAAAAAGTACCTATTTTCCATACCAGGCATTGATAAAATGAAATTTCTGGCCCTCAAATTCTCAAATTTCCGAATATACTAAGAAACCGAATTTGCTCATAATATACATATATATATATATATAAATAAAAAAAAACGCTGCTAAACTTACCAAATGATGAAGCAAAATCTAATAAAGCGTCACCATAAAAAGCCCAAATGCCAAAAAACAACCCAATAAATACTAAATAATCAACACAAACCCAATTTCCCAATCAACCCGCACATGAAAAAGATTAAAATCAAAAGCCCACATGATAAAAATTAAAGAAAATAAATGAAACAGTCAAGAAATTAAAAAAAAAGAAAAAGAAAATAAAAAATAGTAAAATTCATACGAACCGTTCTACCGCGAATCTCATGGGAGTCCCGGAGGGCTAAATCAACGGCAGACCCGTCAGAAAGCGAAACAAAAGCGAATCCTCTAGAGCTACCGGTGACCCTATCCTTGGCTATCACAGAACTTAAAACGGTGCCGTACTTAGCAAAATGATCTCTCAGGTCATCCTCCGTCGTCTCCCACGAAACCCCTCCCACAAACAGCTTGCACTGGTCCGACGATTCCTCCATTTTGCTAATAACAACAAGAATTACAATTCCAAGAACTAATTATAAAACAAGAAATCAAAATGGGGAAAACGAAAAGAAAAGGAAAATAGGAAAAAAAGCCCTAGAATTTTTCTAGGGTTTTTGACTTGAGAGCACGGTGAAATTAGACACGAGAATAATAGTGAAATTGCTGCTGCTGCTGCTGTAAATTGTAAAAAGGTAGTAAATGTGTATTCTTTCTTGGAGGATATTCTGAGTTGGAAGAATTTGAGGGAAATTGTACTTCTACTTCTACAGTTCTACTGCTGCTCTGTATTTTTTTTCTTTTTTTTGTTTAATTTGTAAGGTTATAGTCAATTTTGCTACTTTTTTTTTATTTTTTATTATTGTTATATTGGGATGGGAGATTTCATTAAGCAAGTGAAATAAATGAATGTCTAAAAAAAAAAAAAAAGTGAAATAAATGAAAGTTAGTTGCTTTAGTAAATATGTATTAATGGTTCACAATTTTACTCTGTTTTTTTTTTTTTTTAACATGTGCATAGACAGCTTAATTAATACACACACTTTATCGCAAAGATATGTCCTCACATCTAATATTCTATCTTGTGTACAACCTCAAAATTTTCTCCAAAAAAAAAAAAAAGTATATTCTTTTTTGTTCAATAAAAAAAAAATACTTTTTATATACAATTGTGACTTGTGAACATTCATCCGACAGACCTTAAAACGAGGAATCTCATCCTGAGGAACAAAAGTAGGAGAAAAAGTTAAAAATTATAAGTGTGGGATTTGAACAGCGCCACATATTTATCCTAAAATCCGGAGGATGACGGGTGGATCGTTAAAAGCGTATGTGTCATGTAACTACTACTAGTTCTATGCTTATCTGGTAAATTTTTTTTCAAATATTTGGATTACTCTGATTTAGATTTGAAAGAAAAGGCAAGGAATTTTAAATTTAGCTTTCACACCCTTTTTTTTTTTTTAATTTCTCAAACCAATATTTGGATAGGGTATGTCTTGAATTATCCAAGGATGATCCAAATGTAAGTACAATACACTACTTTCTTTATTTATTACGGTAATACATCAACAATTATTGAATACTAGTAAAAAATTATGGTAACACATCAGCAATTATTGAATACTAAGTAAAAAAAATTTTTTGGTAAATAATTTTATTGCAAATTCATTTATAAGTAGTCAAAAAAATAAATTGCAAGTCTGATACAAGCTTTTGTCTCTATTTTCTATTATTAAGCTTACTTTCGTTGGGCTTTTGGATCGTTAATGGTTATTTTGAGAGTTGAGATGGAAAAGAAAATAAAAGAAAAAGAAAGGTAAGAAAAGAAATCTCTTTTCCTATCCTTCCGTTTCCTCCCACACTGGGAGGAAAATTTTTGAGAAAGAAAATGAGGGATTTTCTTCTATTTCTTTTATTTTCTCTCACTATTTTTACTTTTAAATATAGGAAACTGATTGACAATCTTTTTTTTCCTTCTTTTCCCACCCCAAACAAAAGGAATTGTTTAAACATTCTTTCCCGCCTCGTCCCTTTTATCTCAATTTCTTCCCTTCCAAAATAGGCATAAAATCCTTACTTAAGAATAATCCGAGTGATAAGATTAGGCTTACCAAACATGTTGAGCTAAGTCAATGAGAAGCTACAGTGCATGGATCACGTACATTATTTGCCATGTGATTAAAGCCCATAGTATTCGGGCTGTAGATATAGAAACCACATGATGTCCCATATCATTCTTCAAGGTATGGCATTTCAATTTTAAAATTATACATCAGTTCATTATGTACATTATTTGCAGTGTGATTAAAGCCCATATCATTCGGGCTAGCTATGGAAACCCACCTGATGACCCATATCATTCTCAAAAGTATGACATTTCAATTTTAAGATGATATATCGGTTCATTAAATATACATGAGAAATACTTATCACTTCAAAAAATCAAATTATGAAAATTTACTTAGCAATGTGTCGCCAAGCGTCCAAAATGCAAATAATTTTTTAAATTTGTTTTACGGAAATAGTCATGGAATCAAATAAGTTTTTGGGTTAATTTATGGTTTAAATTGGAATGGTGATATATGTTCTTGGGAGGAGGTGGTAATCAACGTAGTTTTAGATGGGAGGAGAATACAAATTACAAGTTTTTAGCAAAATTCTTGTTAATTAGGTCTCACGCCTCCAGAACCATATTGTAATGAAATTCATAATATCGGTCCCTACAAATTTTAACCTGCATCCATTTATTTGCCTTGACAATCAAGTCCATTGCCAATCTGCAATGTAGATCCTTCCAAATGTCCAATAATAATAATAATAATTACAAACATTCTAAAAGATTTCCAAAAGCTTTGCATGTAAATCATTTTTACTCCAGGAAACACTACTATACTAAAAAATTCAGTACCATAATGCAAAAAAAAAAAAGAAAAAAAAAGTACGGTGAAGTCATTACTTAGGTAACGAATCAACTTGTCTCTTGGACCATTTCATCTGAAAATGATTATGTAATTTCCTGAGACAATATGCTTCACATTATAATATTGTGCTGTTCTCCTGGTGGCTAGAATAAGATTGGATCATTCATGCAAGAAGAGAAAACCTGTCGCAGAGCTCGTGCAGAGAGACTCAATCCCGAGATCTTCTCACATGACAGGGTCGACCATGCAAGAAGGATTCCAATTAGTATAATCCCACTGGTCTAAAGCGTGCGAATATTCGATTATTGGGTCTAAATTATTATTTGGTAGATTTCAAACATAAGAATCCTCATTAATCATTTAACTAATCAATCCCTTTGGCTTTTTCTAATTCATTGCATGTGGCATTAGCTTTGAATAACTCATGATGCATCTTGGACCAAACATTTATGTTGGACCAAACGATTAAAATAAATGTGTTCAATGCCTGATAAAAATTTCTTGAATATCTTATTTTTGGTAAAATCCTACCTACTTGGAAGTTCTTGGACACCTCTTGAGTCCATCAGCAAGCCATGTTTGGGGTGACATTAGACTATCCCTTTCGTGGCCTCGAGCATTCTAATTAAGAGCTTCACAAAGGATCAAGATCAAGTGAACGTTCACTCTTTTCTCCTCCAAGTGACGATATACTTCTATCTTCTCAGATATGATGAGATATAAATTCTTTTGTTTGAATTTTATGGTAGAAAAAATGTAGGATTTCTGATTATTTAGCCCTTAATCGTATATGCTGGTCATTGAAATTTAACAGAGGCAAAAAAAATAGATTGGCCATAATCATTCTAATTAAGAAGGTCAAAATTGGTTTTTACTTGCTAAACTGCCCGTAAGAAATAACCTTGGAGGTCTTGTGAAATAGGGAGA
This sequence comes from Mitragyna speciosa, assembly GCA_024721245.1. NCBI lineage: Eukaryota > Viridiplantae > Streptophyta > Magnoliopsida > Gentianales > Rubiaceae > Mitragyna > Mitragyna speciosa. The sequence goes on from CM045568.1 coordinate 20,363,240, forward strand.
ATGTGGAAGGCATCTCAAGATGATTGATTATATTAATTCAGAAAGATGAGAGGCCAACCCCTAGTCTTATGGGGTTTCTCAAATTTTGCTTTGTATGACCAAACTTTTGTCATCTTTAGGTCGCCAAACTTACACATAGACAATAACCAAAAGGTGTCTTTCACGCCAAGGATACCGACTTCTACTGGTCTCCAATTCTCATTTGTTTAATGCTCTTACTGTTGTCCAATTCCAACATGCAATTTCTATATTGAATCTCGCTTTCCGAGCCAAAAAAATGCAAAGGATTTGCTAGTTGTTAGACAGGAGTAGTTGATTAATTCATGGCTGAAGCTCAAAATTCCAATTAATTAATGTATAACTAACTCAGGCATTCGGAGCTCAAGGCGTTGGAAATTGATCAAAGGTCAGACATAACTTATCCTCCGGGCTTGATTCAATCCAGGTTGATGTCTTGAAAGTACCACCAGCTACGTTTCATTCACGTGCCATGTGGCTTTCCACATCAGGGTTTTCCATGGCGAACTGATAACGCTTAAAAAAAAAAATCCGAAATTTGTAATAAGAACATGTACTTGTGTTTGACTCCATCAAACTGGAGAAGTAAAGAGGAAGATAAATGATACTACTACAACAAATATACCTACTAACTTTTAGTCCCTTGCTTGTATAGGAAAGAATATCCGAATCCATATGTACAACACAAAAGAACAAGGTTAACTTAATATAAAGCACTTAAAATAGGGCAACTAATTACCCAGAGGATTAATTGAACCAAAAATCATATACTTGAACTTGATTATAAACTGATTTTTTCCATACAATTTATCATAAAAAATAAGAAGGGCGACTAATTTATTGTAGAAGAAAAGAATATACAACTATATAATTTTTTTAGATGCAATTAAGTAAGTTAATGTAAACTCCTATTGTTTTCTGTCTTTTCATCTAGTATTTCTTTGCTTTTCTTTCTTTCTTTCTTTATTTTTTTGTGAATGGTTTTTTTTTTTTTTAATATTTTGAAGTGGGATTTCATGGGGGAATTAATTGATGTGTTTTCTGCTGCCAAACCCAAGGCATGCAAGATGGGACAAACAAGAGAACCCATTCCAATGGAGACGAGAGAAGAAATAGCAAATACCAACGTGGTTGGTTTGGAACAACCTAGAGATAATGAAAGACAGCAAGAGCCCAGAGCCCCTAGAAAAAACCTTTGGACTTTAGGCTATAGCAAGGAGACACCAAACTTGATGCCCCGAATGACTAGCAAGATAAAGAAAGGACAGGCATGGTGACTACTTAAAGATTTTTATTCTCTTTCATTTTGACCAAGAACAAAAAGGTGATAAGACATGCCTTCTGGGACTACACACTCTTTTATTTTCTTCTGGGAACTTTACAAGCCCTAGAAAAAAATTGGTCTTGGTTTTTTATGCTCTAAGCATCGGTAACCGTAGGTTTTAATGTTGTTTTTCATTTGCAATTAATCATTAAACAACAGTGATTGTAATAACAACACTTTGTTTGCAACCCCATGAAATCTATGCCTAGGCAGCAAAGGCAAAGACGACATGTGTGACCCACTAAACTTCGGTAGAAAGCTTATAACAAAGTATTGATTATTTTAATCCAACATATCATTAAACTACATGAGGAATGTACTTCCCAATGCATTGTTTTCCTTCCATGTCTTGGAAACTCGTCGAAGTAAATTTCTTTCTCAAACTCTCATAGTTAGGAGTAGGAAGGAAAAGAAATGTAATGATGTCCTCATCCAAACAAGACCACTAGCTGGAGCAAGCTGCAGAGGGACCATATGCACTTCCCAAAAGACAGCTGCAAAAACTTTTTGTGAAGGGAAATCAAATGTGATTTTTTTTTTTTTCGAAAAAGAAAGACAAAACTACTAGTAGTAGGTAAACATTTGAAAATTGTCAAATCAAGACTTCATTACTATCATTTTCTAATATATCCTGGCTCCCTCGACATTTACTTTTCTTTTGCTGGATTTAAGTGATGTTTATGTTAACTGTACATTAATTAAATTCCAAAAATCCTGTTTTGTAATAAAATAAATAAGTTTTTGTTTGGCCTTTTTTTTTTTGTTGAAAAAATCTACATATACTTAGAAAAATACCGAAGTAACATTTGTCTACAACAACTTTCAGAAAAAGCTTTACCCGGCTTTCTTGTGTTTTTTTCTGGGCTAAGTGAAAATTGGATGGAATATCTACCATCATCTCAGAACAACTGCTACCAAGTCAAATGGGATGTACTTGTACAGTTTGTTTACTATCACCACTATTTGCCAGCTTGCTAGGCATCCTCTTTTAGAGACTGAACCAAGTCAAAATATACATCACACAAGAAATAAAGTGGGCTACATATATTGTTCAAAGGACGGGGCTATAGGCATTAGGGTGGCTTGAATCTTGAAAAAAAATTTCCATCAACATTCAAAACCCCTTTGCTTTGCATGCGTCTTGTAGAGGATTTCATTTTGTTTGACTAGCCTATCGTCACCAATCAGAAAACAACCATTTCCGATGAATAGATTATTAAGAGATTATTGACTGCATGCATTTGCTTCTCTAGCTCAACAAGGCACATTATTCCAAAAACAAAAGATGCTTATTGCATTAACTTTCCCACAACTTTATACCACAAAATGCTTCAACGTGAGCATCTCATCGGTCTCGTTTTTGTCTACCAGAACTGGTGTCCTATGAATATTCGGACCTTCTTGTATTTTTGTTGCTCTCATAATAGCCTTTGCTTCTTGTCGGGACAACGCTGGCAAGACAAGAAAATGTATATTGCTCCTATGATCTCTCTTTTTTTTTTTTTTTAACTCAAAATGAGAATTTTTTACTCACTCCATCCCAAAATAATTAGGAGGCGTTTGATTCAAATTCCTCAATTACTATCACTATGGGTATCATTAACCTTACTATGAGTATGAGTTTTGATGATTCCCCCTAACATGTTTGGTTTAATAATGGAATGGGTATATTATAAGAATATTTGTTTGGTATATTGAAGGGGTATCATTATAAGAATATTTGTTTGATATACTGAAATGACTTTCAAGTAAATTTTAAAATTTTAAAATTTTTATTTATGATATACATATTTTTTAGATTTCTTATTTTGTATATTTGAAAAAAAAATTTAAAAATATTTTTTCAATTTTAAATATAGTCATGCTCTAATTTGAGTTTTATGAAAATGATAATCTTAAAAAAAAAGTCATTTTTATTATATTAACAGAGAGTATTATATATCTTTGATTTTCAATACAATTTTTTATAAAATTATTGAATGTAAAAAAAAATTATTAAAAAGAATTTTTATAAAAAAATTATTAAAAAGAATTTTTATAAAAAAATTATTAAAAAGAATTTTTGTAAAAAAATTTATAAAGTACTAATAAAAAATATTCAAAATCAAAAGACGAGAGAGAGAGAGTATTGAGAGTAGGTAACTCAAAATATATATATTTTTTAATGGGTGTGTTTTTGCCCTTAATAACAAGGGTTAATGGGTTTGATAGACTAATATTTTGGGGGGAATCATTAACACCCCAATTAATCACTATCATTCCCATTGAATAATAGTGATAGTTGTTTAACAAACATCAACAATGGGTATCATTAATTGTGATACCCATTCCCCTCCTTGATTCCCCTAAACCAAACACCCCCTTAGTACTCCTATTTTTACTAAATATATATATTTTTTACAGTTGAATTATTCTGATGTTTGACAATACTACATTTTTAATATCTATGTACGAGAGCGATGTTTCTGGGAATGTTTTAGCACATTAATCAATAAGATTAAATTGCGAGACAAACAGATAGAATAATAGAGAGGGTAGATTTCAATAAGTGAGAGCATGATACCGTTTGTAGAAAATCCAATACTTACTATTATTCAATTTTTGTACTGAAGAACAATAATTTTCAGCATGCGACTGTAAAAATTAACGTTTTCCTTTCAAACTTGTTAGAGAAAGTGTAACATTTCTGTTTTCATTTCTAAAATCCAAAAAAAGGTAGTTTAGATGCATCCTCCAATATAATCATGTCGGCTGGACAATGTACCCCAGAGGAAGGTCGAGTCACCCATAATTGCAGTACTATGGCTGGAGCCTGGATTTCTATGAAAGATTTTGGTCCCCATGCTCAACTTGCTTCTTTTTTTAACATACACTACCAACTTGCTGCATTTCAAAGAGATATTTGCATTTTCCAAACCCCACGTAAGGCTACTTTTTGTTTCTGTAATTCATGTGCTTCACTTGTTGAAACATCACCAAATGAAATCTTGTTTTGGCACCATCAGATCATTGGTACTTTGTACGATAAATTTGTTTTGCCCAAGTGATTTATGAATGTGCAAGCATTGCCTTAGCTGGAAATTGGAATATTACTTTTGGATCAGGAGTCTTGACTAGCCACAAAAAGGGGAAAAAAAAGAGAGAAAAGAAAGAAAAACAAAAGAGAAACTTGGCCCAAGTGCGATATTAAATGTAGTTCTGCATGTATTTTGCATTCAAAATTTAAAACCTGTGTGGTGTGATTTTATTGTGTTTTGGAATTGGATGAGATCATCCTTAAATAATGGAATGGCAATTTGGTACACGATTATTGTTGTTGTTATATCCCACAACCTCTTATTGTATGGTATAAAAATTGATACTACTAATTAGTGTACACTGAATTCTAAACAGTAGTAGCAGTACCTCTTTTCTCGTCTGCAAATTGACGTGTTGTACTTTAAAAATAAATAACACTGGCAGTGAATAGTTTTTTTATTAAATTCTTTGTTTAGTAGGCATATCACTGGTTTGCTGCTGCATGTGAAAAGAAAGAAAGACACTTAAGAAAATTTTCCAACTAAAGAAAGGAGAATAAATGCTCAAGATTGTGCAATAGGAAAAGTGCTAGCAACCTTTGCATTAATGTACATAGCGCATGCCATAATCCTTTCACACTAAAACACGTATTAGCAAACAACTTTTCGTCATTATAACTCTCTGCAAAGTAAATTTTGTCAGAGAATAATAATTTTTAACAAGAATTTCTCATTATTTTTAAAAAATTAACTATTTTTTATAACACCTCGTCACAACATCATTTTACGTTTCTAGTCTCTATTTTAGTCTTGGCCTGTGTGTTGTTGGTTTTCGAGGGGTGAGGTTGGTGGTGGGATGGAAAGATGATGCCAATAATGACTTAATAAGTAAATTTGGAGGGCATAACATGTAAATACGATATAAATTCAGACAAGAAGTGACACCCTAACAAGATCCAATTCGATTGGAAAATATCATACTGGGTTGGGGTCATGGGGTGGAGTGGGGCTGGGATTTCAAAGAACAGTGGTACAAATTTACAGGAGGTGACGTTAGAAGAAGGCAAAACTTAGCCAAAAAAGTTGGACGCGTCCCACACCAGCCCTGTCGGCCAAGAGGAAGCGAACCCATTCTTCTTTGATTCTATCTCAATTCAAACGGGCACTTGGCAAATGCTTCTTGTTAGTGATTAATGTAAGTAAATAGCAATAGTAGTATTATTAATAGTACAATGAATAAATTCCAGACTACTTGTAAGGGAGTAATGATTTTAAGTACATATATTTAAATCAATATTTCCTAATGTTCAAATTCTAATTATAATTTTGGTAACCACAAATCTACTATGGTATATTGGTTGCCATTTGATTTTAGGTTATGTTTTTGAAAAATTTGTTTTGTAATATTCACCTTATCTTTGAATTTTTTAAATTAAAATCAAAAGTAATTGAATTTTAACTGTTTAAAATCAGGTTTTAACAAAATCATATAATTTGTTAAGAACAAACCTACACATGGCCCACGTATTGAATTTTGAATTTCTAAAAATTTGTTTTAACAAAATCATATATTTAGCTTCTCTTCCATTGGTGCATGAGTGTATTTTTGAATGTGATCATCTTCCAAAATCGATTAAGAATATACCTAAAAAAACAACCATCTAAATACAGCCTAAATCTCCAACACATATGTGAGATAAATTGATGCATTTATATTTCATTCGTTCAGATTGTATTTTTAAAATAGTACTGAAGAAGTAATTTTTTGAGATATAACATATGCAAAGAAAGTAATTTTTTTTATCAATCATTATTATATTATAAGTTTGTTACTTCACACGAGTGGAGTGAGACTCTCAATAGTGTGTTGGGTGAAATTTCAAACTGATTGCTATACACAATTTGAAGATACGACTCTCCAAAATTTACTTAAATCCCTCTTCCTTTAAAACTCCCCGCAAATCATGGAATTTGATAGGAAAGTAATTCAAAAACGTATACTTTTTGCTTCTAATTCTGGTCTGGTCTTCTCTATCTCCTTTTCATTTTTTTTTTTTTTCTTGTTTTGAATTTTATGCATCATAAATTTTTCTCCAAGGGAAGAGTAGAAGACCAGCCAACTTGGTGCGCGTGTTGTGTGAAAACTACATACTAATGTCGTTAAGCGTAGAGTCTCTTTTGTGTCTTTAGGGACCACGTCGGAGTGGGCCACACGTGGCAAAAATACCACCACACCACCCACCCTTGACAAGTCTACATCACTACAGTACAATCCCTCCTACACAAGTTCCCTATGTCCTTTTTCCAAGTAGTAATAAAATTCTTTTGCCCCTATCCCCGTTGCCAATCCTCTGTACAATCTTTCAGACATTAGATTAGCACACAATTTTCGGGATTTCGAGACGATATTGATAGAGACTGTGAATTGTATGTATATACGTGTACGTATCCATCTGCTACGGGTATGCATCGCGAATCATGAATGACAGCGAGAGGGAATTTGCTGGATTTAAATGCGTTCATATACATGGATATGTTTGTATTGCGTCTTTTAAAATATATAATAAAAATTTGCATCCAATAGGAATTGAATCTTTTTTTGAATAAAATAATATAAGAGAAAGATGATTAGGTTTCGTCTGGATAGTTATTTTTTGATGTATTTTTTTAAAAAATATTATTGTAACAATTTTAAATATTTTTTTGATAAATATATTTGTAAAATAAAAAGTTGATTAGAAAATATACTGAACATTTTTTAAAAATATGTTTTTTAAAAACAAGACTAAACAAACACAGCCATTTACAAAAAAGATAATGTAGTACAGTTTTTCCCCTATTAACGCAGTTATCATAATCCAAACTTGCTCCTCTTCCTCCCAATCGACCTCCATTTGTTGAGAAATAATACCAATACCAAAAGGCCTTACAAATTGAACTTGATAATTAGACAAATCAACCAAGAGAATTTGAACTTGGGATTTAAGGGGGTTAGCAAAATTAGGGAAGGGAATGAATGTTAGTAATAATGACACCTATCATTAATATTTAAAAAATGACTATAACTATTATTCAATTGAAATAAAAGTGATTAATGGGATTTTATATGAATCCTTCAAAAATATTTTCTCATTATATTATTAAATTAAACATGTTGAAAGAAATAGTCAAAATTTATATTAATAGTAAAGTTAATGATATTTAGAATGATAGTTATTGATAAATTTGAACCAAATAGCTCGTTAAATTATTCTAAAGTAACAATAATATTGGCTCCATTTGAATAGCATTATTTGGAGTGTTTTTTGAGAATTATTGGAAAAATTTTATTTGGATTATTTTTGTTGACTTTTTTGAAAAGTTGAAAAAGTGTTTGGATGTGAAATTTTTTTTAAAGTGACATGATGGTAGTTTGAAAAGTGATTAGGAAAGTATTTGAATAGTTCAAAAAATTTGGACAAAATTACACTTATTTTTAAATAATTGTACAAGAATGACATTGATTTTTTTGGAGAATATTTATCTAAAAAAAAAAAAAAAACCAATCAAAATGCAATCCATATAGCTAAAAAAAGTAGTGAAGCGAACATCCGCTTCTGAGACAAAATTGCTTTAGCAAGCATTGGACACGGAGGCCAAGACATTTTTAGGTGGGATGACGAAGCGAATGACAAAGAGAACGACGGAATTTGAATCAAAGCATGGGCACCTGCTATTAAGAGGGAGCAGTAGATCGTCGATTGAAGAGCCATCCGCTTCCGTCGTTCACTTCGTCATCCGCTTCGTCATCCCACCTAAAAAATCACTGAAAATGGATCTCATTTTGTTATTCGTAATTTTTTTAATTTTTTAAAATAAATTTTGAACATAAATATGCTTGCTTTTGTGAATAATTTTGTAAAAGTCTCTAAAATTCATTTAAAATTTCAAATGAAAAACTTTGTGAGAAAATTTGACAAAAAAATTTGACCAAAAAATTTTTTAACTAAAAAATTATCACTTATCCAAATAGATTTGAAATTTTTTTTTTTTAAATGTTCCAAAAAATATATCTTCTATCTTGACGCGCCGGAATGGCTGTTCTTTGTCGCCGATGGAATCGCCAATGGTATCGCGAGAGTCACGTGACCTCCATCCCCCAGTACCCTCGTAGCTAGGGGATTTTTTCATTTATGTTGTCTCCCTAAGGTAGGGTTCGATTATTATTATAATAAACTATATAAATTTTCTAGTAGGTACTTTTCATCATTGACTCGTTTATCTTTTTTATTTTAAGGATATATCTCAAAATAAATTGGGACACCCTATTTAGTTGCTTATTGATTACATATTTATGACAAGTATCTACACCTCTTGATTAAAATGAAAAGTATGAAGAAAAGGAAAGAAAATTTTTAGAACCGGAGGGAAAAAGCTAGTTGGATATGTGGCTCCGTTTGTTGGTTGTGTTTTTTAAAAATATATTTTGTAAAAAATTTTAAACACGTTTTTAATTAATTTTTATCTAAAAAATACGTTTATCGAACATAATATTCAAACTTGTTAGAATAATATTAAAAAAAAACTCTAAAAAATAATATGAATGAAGTCTTTTTTGATTCCTAGGAAAAGGATATTCAAATTTCTTTACAGCACATTTTTTATACTTTGCTTTCCCGCTATTCAATTATAAAGAAATTTGTCATCAGCCCTTATAAGTACAAAATTGTTCTTATTAGAGAAAAGAAAACTGCATCCATGGTGCATGATGCTGTCCGTGGACTTGCCCCAAAAATAATTGATGGCGCCCGTGAAATGGTTGTCTTTTTTGCTCCAAGAGATTTTTTTGTGGTATTATTCCACAAGTATTTATATAAATTATTTATTTATTTTATGATTTGAATAGCATTCGTATTCACTCAGCAAGCCCTTCTGGTCAATGGGTTAGTTGACTCAAATTTTACTTCACGAAATAAGTTATATAGACGTTCCTCTAAGCAACGTTTAGATGGTAGTTTTTAGATGTATTTTTAAAAAATATTGATAATTTTAAAAAAGTTTTTTAAATCATGTGTGCATAAAATAAAAATATGATTGAAAAATAAGTTTAGAGTTTTTTAAAAATAATTCCGAATAAATGCTTCAATATAAAACTACCATGCTCAGTACTTCTCCATCACTCAAAAGACAAATTATTTTCAATATAGCCACAAGTAATAGTTACAATTGTTTTACCCCTCATGTAAAGAATTTAATAGTGGGCAATCTTGTTTTATTTTTGTCTCCTATCGAACGCGGCCATAGGCTTTCTAAACGGCGATATATTGTCGCGGTCCCCCCGCCATACTCAAGAAGGTTGTTTTAAAAAAAAAATTTCTCGTATGTACCGAAAAAAGGAACACATTTTTTGTCATCGTATTGTAACTAACTATCCATGGCGTAGAAGGAGAGCGTAGGAATACGAGATGAGCTGAGAGTAGGACAAAGTAAGATGTAGTAGAACTAGAATATATATGTTGACATCGTCACATGGTTGTGCTTCTTTCTTCATGCAGCCCACCACTCCTTTCGCTCCTTGGATTAAAGATGAGAGAGAGAGAGAGACAGAGAAAGAGAGCCTTAGTGGATTTTGCAATGCAAAACCAACACCCCATCCATTCTATTGAAACTTTTGAGCAAACATATACTATTATATTACATCTATTATATTACATTAGAGAGAATAATGGGGTTGATGAGGTTCGAATTCCTGACTTATGGAGTGAAATTGTATTGGTGAGATTTGAACTTCAATTTCTGAAACAGAATAATAAAGGTCTAACCATTTGATCATTTATTTGATCACATCCCAATCAAAATTGAAAGTAGGATAGATAGATAGTACACACAGTCAAAATAAGTCAAGGAAGAATGTATATATATAAAAAAAAAAGGATCGAAATAGGAAGGAAAAAAAGGTATACAGTGGTCTCATTAATAAACAACCTTCTTAGTTCGTAAAATTGTGCCTTTTTTTGGGCATATTTCATTTTGGTGCCATTTTTAGATTTGTGCATTGACATTTAAGTTCTTTATATTTGAATCATTTTGCATCTTTTCAGTCACATGATTGCTAAGAAAAAATTTCCTTCCCACGAACTAAGCTCTATCATGTTTGACTTATTTTAAGGGCTTGGGAACTAATATTCTGACTGAAAGATCAGACCTGCTTATTCTTCATTTCTGTTTTATCATCAAATTCACTTTCAAAAAGTCACATGTACTTTGTGGAAAAACTAAATCAAAGCAAGATTGGCTTGGCAGGATGATGTAACTTATTGGTTCAACCCTAATACAACCAATTTGATTAACAATAGATTTGCTTTTTTGCCCGATTTCTTGTCACACGCTGATTGTTTGGTTTAATTGCCTCCCAAAATTGGTCAAATTTGTAGCTGGTCTTGCATTTTAATTTTCTAAAATTGGTCTTGCACGTCATCCGAAATTTCAATTGAAAAATTTATATTTCTTGCAAGCATCAAACATCAAAAAATTTTACAGTCCTGCTATTATACCGTATATAAGTTAAATTTCTTTTGGTTGTTATTAGTAAAAATTTTTCGCGGTTAAATTTTTTTTTGCTGTTATTAGTAAAATTTTTTGGTTGCAGTACATACTATGACGAATTTTACCAAAAAAAAAAATGCCTGCTACTTGTATCCAAGAATATTGAGTAACATCCTAACAATATTTTTAGGAGAATTGGCCAGCATTAATAAAATAAGCAAAAGAATATTCATTTATAAAGCTAACAGTAGTACCAAATTGATAATATACTAGTACTAACAAATATTGAATGTAAACAAAACAAAGAAACAAAAAGATGTTTGTTTATAAAAGTAACAGTAGTACAAAACCTCCCATGTTACATACATGATTTTCCCAATCTTTATTTATTTATTTTTTTCTGGTTGGGACTGAGGCCTTATTGTCGAGTAATCCTAAATGCAAAATAAAGGGACAGTAGACGCACTATACTACTTTGTCACGTAAGTAGTTTCCTTCCTTTCTTTGTCTCTATCGCTTAGCAATAATTTCCCATTCAGACATCAAAGTCCCTAAAAGAAAACAGGTTTTGGTGACCTTTGTAGGTCTGCTACAGCCTTAAATATGCATAACGCCTATGCTACCGTCGCTATACTATTACTATAGCTATATGCTTGCTCTTTAAAAATGGTCCTTTCTTCAAGACACAAAGAAGAAGCTGCTTGTGTCTTTTCCTGTAATGAACCCATGTTCCATTTTCATTGTCTGCCCACTTTATAGATACTTTTTAGCACTTTCCTTGCTTGTTCTCTGTTGATGGATTTTGGGGTGGTGAGTTTGGACAATGGTGGGGGGTTAATGTGCTCAGAGACAACTGGTTTTGCTTCTTCAAATGCTACAACACTTGCTGCTGGTGCTACTATTGCTACTACTGATGATGCTGAGACTAAACAAAAGTGGTACGGATCTGGATTTCTCAAACAGGAAAGGTCAGCAGGGACTACTACTACTACTACTGAAGATGACTTGAGGGACTTTAAAGTTGCCAAGATTAGCGCTGATGATTTCTCAGCTTCCAAAGCGATGCTTCTCCAGCAGAGAACTCCTTTGCTTAGATCTAATACTAATGGTAGTAATGGTAACTTACACCTTGAAGGTTCAGGCCAGCAGCAGATGCTCAGCTTCTCTTCTCCCAACTCTCAGACTGTGACATTACCTTATTATCACCAGTACTCTTCTTCAATTGCTTATACTAGAACTGCAGGTACAATAAAAACAACAAAGATTCCAACTTTGTGGGTTGTATGATGTCACTTTTTGATGATATTGCATCACAAGTGATGTGCATAGATGTTTAGTTTCTCATTTTGGGAGAGTTAGTGGGCTTCTGAGCATTTGCATAAACCCAGGTTTAATTGCACTAGCAATGGGATTTTGGTTGTCATTCTATTAATGGGGTACTAAAAAAATTTGAGCTTGCAAAAATTTGTACCGTTAGGAGAGTCTTTCATGCAGCAGTGGAGGAAAAGGGAAGAATTTTATGGCGCTCTATCTGCAGACCGTGCTCTACGAATATTGTATTCCTATTTTGAGAAGATGGGATGTTGCCAATGCCATGATGTAGTTAGATACTAAGTGGAAAAAAAGGAAGATGTAAAATCAGGACTTGAGGATATACAGGAGTAACATTAAAAGATCCATCTTTTCATTGATTAGTTCTGAATTCCCCCCCCCCCCCCCCCCCCGGGGGGCGTCTCTTTATCGTTTCTGAATGACTATATTTATGATTATTGTAGCCTCTATAAATGTTGCATACACGTATCTATTTTGAGTCTTCTGTCGGATACCTCTTTCAATGGTTTATTTTGCTTTATACAGAAACATTTTTTGTTCTCAGTTGTTGAACAATTTTTTTCTCAGTTGTTAGTGATTGTCTGGAATTGTTTTAAGTGCTGAATTTCCTATTTATTGTTCTGAATCACATCTTGACTTGATTTATTTCTCTTTTTGCTTCAGGATACGGCAGTGGAGGGTTGAATGCTGGAAATATGCACGGGTTAATATCTGGGGTTAGAGGGCCATTCACCCCATCTCAGTGGATGGAGCTGGAACACCAAGCCTTGATCTACAAGTATATCAGTGCCCATGTGCCTATACCTTCTAATCTTCTCACGCCAATTAGGAAAGCACTTGATTCGGCTGGTTTCTCAAGCTTTGCAGGCCTAAGGCCCAGTGCTTGTAAGTTTCGGTATTTCCTTTCTTTTCTATTAAACATGAACAAATGCACTTTCAAGCAAGATTTAGACATGGGTATTGCAACTTCCAAATGAGTATTGATTTTTTTTTGTTTTAATCATTCATCTTGCTGGTGTATTTGTGTCAGTTTTTGGGTTTGTACCAGCCTTTGTTTGTAGCTGTTACTTTATAGATTCTTCTTCCGGCAAGAAAAAGTTGGTTTATCCAGTTGTAAAATAGTCAGTATATTTCCCGTTTATCCACATGACTCCTTTACTTCATTTCTTCACCTTTGCAATTACTTGATCTTGCTTGAGACAGAGATTTTGCTGACAAGTTGCTAAATCAGTACTGCTCAGTATCTATTTAATAGAAGTATCTCCTCTTTAGAATTTGCACAGGGGAAATCATATTCTGCATTGAAAGTTTTTGGGGACAATTACTACTATTCTGTTCATCATTTAATTGGTCTTCTTGGTTTGTTTTTGTTGGCAGTGGGATGGGGTGCTTTCCATCTGGGATTCTCCAACAATACTGACCCTGAGCCAGGAAGGTGCCGAAGGACCGATGGCAAGAAATGGCGGTGCTCGAGAGACGCAGTTGCTGACCAGAAGTACTGTGAGCGGCACATGAACAGGGGCCGCCATCGTTCAAGAAAGCCTGTGGAAGGCCAACCTGGCCATTCTGTTGCAGGAACCACACCGAATGATGCCAAGTTGATGCCAACTTCCTCTGCATCAGCTGCAGTGGTTTCTGGAGGTGGTGCAATCAACAGTCTAGGCCTGTCACCCCACCACCAGCTCAACAACCTCCAGACTGGTGCTAATTCTCAATGTGCTGCATCTCCCCAACTTGACAGGTAAATAGAAGACTCCTTCTGGACAATAACTGTCATCATATTTGGTAATATTAATCCAATCTGCTGATAAACTGGAATATGAACATTGGTGCAATGCTTTCCTTGTCTGGAACCAACTTGTATCTTCACTGATAGTGAGGATTAGTTCTGGACTTCTAGCCATGCCATCTTTACAATGTAATTGTGTCAATTGAACATATAGTATTAATTTAGTGTTGCGCTTACTGCCTGATAATTTATGCCACTTGCCTTAGCAGTTAATTTATGGATGTGAAAATATTCATTTTCCTGGTTGCTTTTTGGTTATCAAGGCGGTTTTTCAAGCAAATTTGTAGAGTTTGTTTAACTCCTATTTTTTTGTAGCAGGGGCTTTTTGGAAAAAGAAAATTTGAGTGGGAGATTTCAAGATGCAACTGGCCTGTCGATCATATCTTCGAGTATAAACTTGAAAGATAACCAATATCCCATTCCCAAACCACAAAATGCATATCAAGAATCTTGTAGGAGTGAATTTGGACAAGTTTACTCTGACTCCCTGCTAAATCCTTTGGACAGAAGCTTTTCACTGGTGAACTGCAGTAACTATGGTACTTCTGATGATGTCAATGATAATGAAAGAAAATCACACCATGGTCTTCGACAGTTTATGGATGACCGGCCCAATAACTGGCCTAACCGCTCATCTGCTTCATGGCCAGATATTGATGTGCACTCTGACAGGACTCAACTTTCCATTTCCATCTCCATGGCCGCTTCTGATTTCATGTCCTCTACATCATCTCCTACCAATGAAAAAGTAACATCCTCCCCATTGAGGTTATCCCAGGAGCTTGAAGCTACACAAATGGGATTGGGAGTAGGTACTGTTGTCAATGATCGTACCCACAAACAAGCAAATTGGATTCCTATCTCCTGGGAATCATCCATGGGTGGACCTCTTGCTGAGGTGTTGCATAGCACCAATAACAGCACAAGTGACAGCAAAAGTGCCTCAGCTCTTCACCTCATGACTGAGGGTTGGGATGGTAGCCCACAGTTAGCGTCATCTCCCACCGGGGTTTTACAGAAGGCCGCTTTTCTGTCCTGCTCTAACAGCAGCACCGGAAGCAGTCCAAGAGCCGAGGCCAGCAAGGCACATGATGGAGGCAGCCTCTGCAGTGGTGGTGTGGTTGGATCAACTCTTACGAATCCAGCCTTGCCTGCATTGTAGTTTGTATCCAGACCAGGATTGTTAAGTGATGCTAGTAGTGAGTTTTTCTTGTGTGCTTACGGACACTTGAGCAATTAGCTTTCCAGTTGGAATTTGTTAATTTGTTGTTTTCTTGTGTAATCCTTTTCATCTCTGGGGCATAGATCACTTATTGTAGAGCCTGACTAATTTGACATTATCCAATTTAGTGATCATTATGGAGCTGTAGGTGTGTGACATGAATTTCTTTGGCTCATCTCTTCATGTGCTCTTGTTGGGTGAGTGTTTTAACCACCATTTTCTTTTAGGTTGGTAGGAAGCATGTTGGTTGTTGGGTTGATATAATTGCTAGTGTACGGTTGGATGCGATAGTGGGCTATGATTTTTAACAGCCACAGACAGGTGCTTAAATTGCAAGTTTCAGTGTTTTTGCTCGACTTTCTGCAAAAATCTGTCCATAAATTAAACTTTAAGCTAGTTAGCTGAAATTAAATATCAAGACTTTGTTCTGGCGCAAAAGCTTCGATCACTTTCCTTTGTGGTCCGATCATTGCTTTTGGTGGTCCATCAAATAGAGTGGAGATTGAAAATGCCATGGCATCCAAGGAGACTCTCCTGGAAAAGGAGAAATATTTCAAAATTTTGAAAAAGTTCATTGAATGACAAGCAATAACCCATGGATGGTACTAAATGTTTCTCGACAAGAGATCTTCACTTCTTGTGTGATTTTGTTAAACAACTAACCTTTAGTTCTTTACAAGAATCTGAGGAGTGGTTAATGTGCATGTTTTCGTTTTATACGAATCTAAACCTGTAGTTACAGGCTTCGAAATTTTGCTATGTTTTCCTTTTGTATATTTGTTTCTGGTCTGTTTCACTAAATCTTTTCTTAATCCTCTAATCCTGATCTCATAAAACTTCCAACCCTAAAGATCTGGAATTCAATGTCATAACTGCAAAACCGGTTGCATGGGAACAAGTTGTTAAATTTTCAACAAAGACCAGAGAGCATTAAGTCGTATAACTGGCAGGGATTGGGCCCTAAGCCCTTAAGAATCTTGGGAGAAATGATAAATTTCGACCGACAACCAGATTGATTCACTTTTGGGAGCAACACTCAAGGCATAGAATTGCGCACATGTGGGAGTGGGACTGCAACATAACTTTAAAAAGTGATGGGACAAAATTGCATACTTTTCCCAAGCATCTATTTCAAAAGTTTGCAATTTAAGAAATAATCTGTAAAATTCATTTCATAAAAAAAAGGAAAGAAATAATGTGTAAAATTTGTAGACAGGGGAGGGGTTGCCAATCCTTTCGGCACCTTGCAAGTCTTGCACGCATTTTGGAGAAGTAGAAAAGTAATTGCAAGAATCATGTTAACTTTGTTCAAACTAGTCAAACTTCTGCATCTTATGAAGTGATAGCGCTTCTTAGATCAAGTTCCTAATGCCGGATGACCTCAACGAACTATACCATATTTACATCATCCAACCAATATCAGGAATATTTCTCCTTTGACTAAAACAGACCTGGAGAAAAGGAAACCAAAAGATGGCTTGAACTGATCATGCAGTGAAGTCATGCAAAAATTCTAGCATTCATTTAGAAGTATACCCCTGTAAGATTTGAACAACTTCCTCAAACGATTGATCTCATGATGCTAAAGCTTACAGTTTGTATTCTGGGTTATAGCATAAAAAACGTTTTGATTGATTAGAGGTCCAGGTGTTTGGGGAACATACATTTTACTGGTATTGATGTAGAACTTTGAGCTCTGCCACCTGCACGGTCTTGGATAAGCACAAGGAAGTCCCTGTCAGCAGTCTTTGCTGGAGCCTGAAGTTATACTTCTACTTGAGGTGGTTCAAATTAATCCATTAGTTTCCTGGAGTAGTTCAAACAGACGATCTGTCAAATTTATTACATCCCCTCAAAGCACGATCCACATTCATGCATTCATCAGTTGGTTTGCAATGATGGTAACATTCTCAGAGCTTGTCTCAGCGGATTTTGAGAAGAGTCCTTCCGTTTCAACTTCACGAACTTTTTCATTTCGTCAGTAGTGATTTTGACACACTTTAAAGTTCATTATTTTAAAGCTTCCTGATTTCAGCAGTTGGCTCCAACCACTTCATGTTGAGTTAGCGCGCACAGTTAAATTAGCCTAATCCCGTCTCAAATTGAGCACCAATCCCCCAGAATGGCATCCTATCTTACCCCAAAAAAACACTAACTAGTCTCAAAGAAGGTTGTTGATTGGGAAGATAGCTTTCCCAAGTGGGATCCTTGAGATCTCACACTCTGTACGAGGACAATTGTCCTACGTTCTACTCCATGTAATTATCATTGGATCATCAATATAAGTTTACTGTTGACTTTTGGGGAAAAAAAAATGATGTTTCTTTTTGCTTTTATGGGTTTTAGATACTTCCCATCAAACGACTTTGGTGCGACAACATATTTGCCAACTGAATTAACTTGCTTCTAATCTTCTTCCTCCGTGACAAGAACAGTATTTAGTTTTTCTAATGTGAAACAAATTCGTTTTTAGAGAGCTTAAGGGTAACAAATGGCCACCAATACTTTCATAACTTTCATTTCAGCATCGAAAAATTGTTAAACAGAAAACTATTCTTTCCCCATAGATTCCATAATGGAGCTTTAGTGCCAAAAGAATGCAGGATCCAAAAAAAAAAAGATTTAATACTGGCGCAAGGATGGGAAGATATGATAAATTCCAGATCAAGCATAACTTATGGACACACAAGTTTGAAGTATATGGTTCAAGTAATGAGAAACACGCCATTACAATGAAATTTACAATTGGAATCAAGTGTCCCCTTGAAATGACTAGTTCACAAATTTGAAAAAAGGTAATCATTGAAAAAAACAATTCTTAGACTGCATCAACAGAAAGAAACGAGAAAAGAGGAGGAAAGCAACAGTATACCACACAGAGAGGGACAAAATAAAACCATGGACGCGGGATTTTAAATGGGGGCTGATATTTACAGCCAAGTAATAAAAGCCATGTACTAGAGTGCATTCCTCTTAAGAATACGGAAGTTGTTCGTAACCCAAATTTCTAACCTATGATTTTCTGTCAAATTAGGGATTTAAACGCCACCAAACTCAACTTTCAAAAGCAGGACAAGCACACAGTAAACAGTATCTTAGTGCCATGTCGGAAATGAGAGAAAAGGCAAACTCCTTACAATTATCAGGGCCATGGCCTAGGACAAAATACAATATGAGCTATAGAGCCAAGAGGACAGAGCTTATGCAACTGTTGTGAGTACAAGGTGAAACAACAAAACAGAATTCAAATCAAAACAGATATGCGACAAGGAATACTTATAGTTTTTGAAAGGAAGCCAGAATTATACACATATGCAGTTGAACCAGATGCTGATGTTTTCAGTCTGGTAGAAAATTTTAACTTGCAGCTGCAATTTGGTTCAGCAACTATTCCTGACTTTGAAGAGTAAACATAAACCTAAATCTCCTTAGGATAGGACCAACTAATAAAAATATGAAAGCAAACATCCCTTAGCAATCATCTTTGATTGGCAGATCGAAAGAGATCTTTGAAAAATGCTCCTCATATGAGGACAAACTTCAGCTGGTATAAATTTAAATAGACCTAACAAAGTTGACTAATTTTGACAAAAACAATTTATCAAAACCAACAAAAAATATTGCTCTTAAAACTTTTCAAATATCAACATTGTCATTATCTCGGTTTGAGTCAGTCAATAAACATATCTCAAACAACATAGCAATTCACCTCATAAAGCTTACACCTGTTTCACTATCCTTAACTAAAACTATGAATTATACACAATTCAAACCTATTTGGATATTTGGATGAAGCCATTTTGTAGAAAATTTTAACTCGCCCTTCAACCACCATTTCACCTCATTTACATTACATACCAAAAGTGCTAGAGCATTATTTCGCTAAAAATATCCATAAAAAGGCAATCCAAATCGGGGAAAAAAATCAGTCAGCATTTTACTAGGAAATTCTTCATGATGCAAACAATTAAACCCTTTATTTTTTAAAAATTTTATATGTTATATATGTTATAAGCAACTACAACAGAATCGACGAGGGGTGCTCATATTCTAAGGGTGTATAAAAGAGTCTGTCGTGCCATGGCAATAGCATTCAGAAAGAGGAATTTTATTATAATCACTGCAAATCCCACCTCAAAATTTTCAAGCTCAATTATAATTAAATCACCTCCGTTACAGAAACAAACAGCCAAAAAAAAAAAAAAGATAAAGAAACAACCTTTAGCAAAAAGATTGAATTTTTATCTCTGCAGAGAAAAGGGAAAGTGGGAAATCGATTCAATTGAAAAGTGTTCGATGCAATTGAGAAAAATGGTCACAAAAATGGGCGAAAAGAAAAAGGAAGATCAAGCTAATTGAGAAGAAAATGGAGGAGTAACGTGTAGGCAGCGATTGGAAGGAGGTCCTAACCCAAATTTTAACCGTTATTTAAAAAAGTTGCCCGTTTTCTTTTTTTTTGGCGGGTATTCAGGAAGGTAAGATTTCCCTCTCCTTCTTACTGTTACTGAGGGAGTAGATATAGCTGTTTACTTCGAATTTTCAATCTAGTATTTTAAATTTGGTACAATATTGCAAAAGTACATCTTTATAACCATGAAGTATAAAAAAGAAGTTTAATGATTTATAAACTCCATTTTTTTAATACGTATAATTCCCCTTTTGTTTTTACCGGATGAAAATAATAAAATATCTAAATTATAAGGACTCTAATTTATATTTCATCTAAATATCCCTCAATTATAGAACCCTAAGTTTTCATGTACAAGAAATATAAGATTTTTATAGACTTTTCACGTAATATAACACAAAGAGAAAAGTTTATGTGTCAGCAAATGGATCATATAAATCACTATACATATAAAAAAGGAGCACAATGATGGGGCAAACACTCAAATAAAACATCTCAATGTTGGTATATTTGATAATGATTAAATAGCATTTAACTCTTTTTGGAAATTGCATTCAGATTATCATAACAGGAAGTGTTTACATATGAAAATGGCTTAATTAGTATATCTGATATTGAAGGTTAATAATACTACCGAAATTTATCAAATTTGAATAGCTAACAATAAAAGCTAGGGAATATTTAATGCAAAAAGACAAAGCAAGGTAGATAAAGAGTGCGATCTTAAGAAGTTCAAATGGTTAATCATAATTTAGAAACTTGCTACAAAATAAAGGATGAATTGGAACTTGGCTAAAATCACGAATAGTTTTTTGTGGCCTTCAAAACAAAAAAGAACACTAAAAATTCTAGTACTCTGAGAAGGCTAGTCGTATCTTTCTAAGAAACGAAAGACTGGGTGTCCTTGTACAGGTGTAAATTTTCAACATCACATACATGTTTGTGCTATGGCTGGCAATTTAACCTAAAACCCAACAATCCACCCAACTCGCCCACTAATTTTAAAGGATGGGTTGGGTCAATTGGGTTATGGGTTTTGGTGAGTTAGGTTAAGAAAACCCAACTTATTTATTGGGTGGGTTGGGTTTTTTATTTGGGTACCCATTACCCAACTTATATTTAAAAAAAAAATCAAAACAATTGAATTACCCATTATTGATAATTTGAATTACCCTTTATGATCGATAGTGTATCTTTATTAACAAAATGTATCTTATTTACATTTGAAAATTAATTTAAAATTTCTGTAATTGACATTTGGAAAAATTATAAAGGAAGGCAAAAGCTCTAGCTATGATACGATAATCACATTTACTTTTAAAAATTAATTTAAAATTTGTAGAATTGACATTAATTAAAAAAAATGTAGAATTGACATTATTCAAGATTTGTAAAATTGATATGTGGAATGGGTATAAAAAAAAGGCAAATGTTCTTAAGGAAAATGCAGTATATAAAAGTCTCATTAGCCATTATTTATATATCCAAAGAGTCCCCTAATATAGATCTACTTTTACTTGGTCTGAAATCTTTGTCCTTCTGAGGGGTGGCCATATTTCTAGTTTTTCCAACAGTAGATTTACTCATTCTCATTGTAGATGTACACAACATATAGAATATTACATCACAAAATTTGAAATTGCCCGCTTTTACTCTTAGCGTGCCTTCGGAGCTCCTTAGTCTTCCTTTTGGGCTCACCTAAATGATCTCTCAACTTAACAATCTCTTAATTTGATTTTATTTGATCTATTTTGGCAGTTATCTCTGCTTTGAAGTGAGCAACTTAGCTCTTCCGCCAACCTGCATCTCAAAGTCTATGTTGTGTTCCTTTCTATGTGTGTTTGTATTGTAGAAGTGTTTAGTGTGTGAAATATATTTATATATGGAAAGATGTGTTTTATATGTGTGAAAAAGATCATTTTGTAGTCATTTTGTGTGTGTAAATATGTGTGAAAAAAGTATTATGTATCAAAATTTATAAAATAATATGTTGGGTCATATTTGGGTCATGGATTTGAGTTGACCCAATATGACCAACCCAATATTAACCCTAATATATAGTTGAGCAGGGTTGGGTATAACCCATTTAAATAAAAATTCAATTCCAACCCTGCCAAAAAACCACCCAATCCACCCAATTGCCTCCCTTAGTTCGTGCAAACATAGATTAGATACAGATAAACAAACCAATATTCAAGGTTCAAACATGGAAATGTTGAAATCAAACCAATGTTCACGGTTCAAACGTGCCATGTTGAAATCAACTACTTGATGTAGATTAACCATCTGTTTTGGTCCTCATCGTTATGGATCGTATTGAAGTTAGGCACACTTCTGTTTGATGTCGCTATTCATTAGTTTGACATTTGTATGTAAAACATTTTCTTTTTCATTTTTTTGGTAAATATTTGTATGTAATACATGTAAACTGAAACAAGCCCTTCAAGCAATTTTAGAAATGGAGACCAAACCCCTTCAAGCAAGTTCAGAAATGGAGACCAAATTTAACAAATGTAGGAAGATATATCCATCTAGCAATTGCCTTTTATAATTGCCATTTGCCACACTATGTGTGGGGACTAGTCATGACTTTCAAGCAATCTATATTTAAGCCTCGTACTCTTCAAATTTTGAGATGTCAAACCAATCATGGCCAAGAAAGTTAAATAAAAAAGATTGTTGCTATCAATTCATTGTAGGAAAAGTTAGTGCCAACTACCTAAATTATGTATTCTACATCATTATAAACGGGTTAGTCATTCCTCAAACGTTCCAACCATTAATAATTTTTTGTTAGGATTTGATAAAGATATTTTTAATCTTGGAGCTAATTATTTTCCACGATCCATCAGGGTTGCGTCTCAAAATTGTATTTTTGACTAAGGATAATCCTGATTGTAATAGTTACATAATTACTTGACTATCCTTCTCAAATATTTAATATGAAAAAAGATTTTTACCTAACTAATTGAGAATGAATAACGCTATTGCAAATTATGGTCTGCATTCGTCCTAGTGTGATGGGACAACAATAAATTAAATCAAGTAGAATAATTATTAGATGATGAGTATTAACAACCAAAAAGGAGGCAGATATAGAAGAAGACAAAGAAATAAACTTCAACAGTGTGCAAGAAGAGAGTAACAGCTAGTTTAGCATAGCATTTAATAAAGAATAAGTTTGAAAAATTACACAATGCAAAAGTTTTCTATTTGTTCAACATTGTTATAAAATAAGCACATTTTTCGTTATGGTTTAGATATCGTTTCCGAGAATCCAAAGGTTCATTTAATTAAGAAGAAGAAGAATATAATAGATTAAAATGGATTCCTGTTGATCAATTGTTTCCACTCAATGAATAGTAGTATACTAGGACGTATTGTCGAATATATTGGACGGCTGACTTTTAAAGGACTGGTATAATACTGTTAGCTGTCATACTCGACTTTTCGCAACTTGCCTTTTTCTGGCAATTTTTCCCCATTAGGTGGAAACAAGTGAACAGGCTGCAATAAGATGACGTTCGTAAACCTTCAGAAAAATGATGTGGCAATAGAAGAATGTGACAAGATCAGACCGAAATTCACAAGCCGACATACAAACTTTAGCAGCTTCTTTGAATTGATTAGCCTATTAATAGTGTGATGTTTCGTCTCACATCGAAAAAGTTAAGTAATATAGAACAATGTATAAGTTGAATCTGATTGGTCTTAGTTATTGAAACTCTAAATTGCAATTTGAGTAGGCTTGAGCCTGCACGAGATGAGATTGGAGTGGAAAAACTAAGCGCTTTCCGGAACAACATATTTCGTCAACCTAAGAACACAAATTACCTCTAGAGCCCGTATGTGCTACTTCTCGAATTCGACATGACAATTAAATTCAAGCAGCCCGTACACACTGTTTCTAGAATCCAACATGAAAATTAAGCTCATGGATATCATGCCATCTTCTGCTATCAATATCCTCAAGGCAAAAATAAACTTAAAAGGGGAAGAAAAATAAAGGGAAAATAAAAAAAATGCATAACTCATTATCTTCGGCGAGAGTTAATTATATTGGGATTTCGCAAGTTGTAGTTTCAAATTGTCATTTGAATAATGCTCTAAATCTCTTTGTATTTATCTAAAATTTATGATTTAAAACTGGTTTGAAAGAATTTAGTGACATTTTATTCTTTTAATCGATATAGACAAGTTGAGTGTTCCCCAATTCTTAATTAATTCTTGAAGTTTTAATTGTCCAACACGCTAGTTATGTCACTATTGGCATTGCTATCCGCATGAACTCGGTCAACAATTAGAAGTTTGTCATGTTGTAAAAAACTTCATTAGTAATTACTTTTCTACTCTTTATTAGTACGAGTCTTATGTAGTCTGATCTTGACCTGGAAAAACCAGCAGCTTTTCCCTGTTGTGGCATGTACACCCATAGACTTCATCATCTTTATTCTTGTTAGTTCTGTTTAAAAGCAACAGCCTACCTCTTCTTTCACATTTTATTTGCATGACATAAGGAAGATTTTTCAGTTAAAAAGCGTACAATTCATGATCAAACCCACTACAAAATCATTGCCAATTCTTTATAATCTTCTTGTCTCCTAGCCTAGCTATACTGTTTTGCACCACAAAAAATGAGTAACAATAAAGTTCATTCCCAAAGAACTGTGCCCTTTTCCTGGGAAAACAAGCCGGGGATCAGAAAGGATAGCAAGGACGATCATCATTGTTTTGCAACAAGTGGTGATCATGGTGATTTTCCAATTACAAAGCTGCCGACTCCCCCGTGCCCGCCGGAGAATTCCAGGGCTTCATTTCATCATGATTTGCATATCCCTCCTCCGCCCTGTCCGAATTTCCAACAGCCCTTGAGGAGTTCTTCAAGGAGAAGTTTTAGGAAGAGTGATGATCCGTTTCTGATAGCATATAAAGAGTGCACAAAGAGCACTAAGAAAGATCATAAACGGTCATCAGGTGTAATTGGTAGGGGTGATGGTGGATTTGGGTTGAAGAAGAATTTGTCTCTTTTCTCATGTAAGCAGTCGAGCAATGTTATAGATGATAGCATAGTTAGGGTTTCCCAACTTCCTATCTCAAAATCCCAGAAAGAGTCTTGAAGAATGAAAGCAGATGAATATTTAATTTTCTTGTTCACTCTTTTTTTCTCCCCCCTTGTTCACTCAATTACATATTGTTACATGCCAACAACCATAGCTATATATTACGGCTTATGCTTGGATTTGTTGGTGATTACTGCGACCAATAGTTCTCTCATCTTTTTTCTCAAATTTTTTTTCTTTTTCCGATTGTGAAGGGAAATTTGCATATCGATGTTGGGATTTCACATATTCTCAAATCTTTCTTTCCTTTTTTTAGGTTTTTTTTTTTTTTTTTTTCCGGGGGGGGGGGGGGGGTGGGGGTGGGAAGGGAGTGGGTTGAGTTGGTGTTATCCTATAATTGCTCATACTTTTGTTGAAACATTTATGAAGCATGGACTTTGTTCCGCAACGTAAATTTTTGTTTTTTCAAGGAGTTTATCTTATAAATTATTGCTCGTACCTTTGTTGAAACATGGAGTTTTTTCCCTGACGTAAAGACGTGGAATAACGAGTAGGACTAACGTTGATTTTCTTGGACCGCACAACGCGCACACGCCTTATTGGAAGAGTTTTCAAGCTACATAAATTGGATCACGATACGAATTTCGGGCAAACCCACCTCAAAAGCTAGAGGATGAAGTTGTAGAGTCCAATATTTTATAAACATTATACCATAATTTCATTGATGTGGGATCCAAGTATCATGCCTTGCAATTACTCTCATAATAGATAATCGAAAGAGGAGTAGGAGGAGGAGGTTGATTTTATCCTTTTTTTTTTTTTCCTTAAAAGGTAAAATCTACTTCTCTTTTTTCAAAGTACGAATACAAATTGTTCATTTTTGATGTGAAAGTATGCTTACACATTAAAATCATCGGAGATACGAGGAGATAAGCTAAGAAACTAGGATTATATATGCATTTACACACGCTTGTTTTTTGATCTCTTGGTAACTACATATGCATACACATACAATTTTTTTTTTTTTTTGTCAACAACTTCATATTCATGCATACATATACATATGAATATGCAAATTAGTGGTTGTTTTACGTATATTAGTAACCCTTCAAACATTTATTAATTTGACATCATGACTACGTACAGGCTCAGAAAATTTTTTTGTAAACCTTGTAGTTAGTAATGTACACTAATTTCACAGCTCTCACAATATACAAGAAAAAAAAAGGGTTAAAGAAGAGCAAGAGATACTTTTTTGGGGTCACTAAGAGGAAGAAATAAAGACACGAAGAAAATCGAAAATTGATACCATCCTGGGCCTCGGCTGCTGCAGCCGATTCCGGCCCAAATCTAGTTTGGACCATTTCATAATCACTATGAATTCACAAATGATGTCCATCCACTAATCCAGTCCAAATCCAAACATCTAGAGTTTTTGCATACGATCCGTCATCGGGCCAAGCCCGAACCCGTGCAATCGACCCTAGCGCGGCTCAACATATAGGGTTTATATAGTTTTTGCGGCTCTCGAAACTGTGCCCTGTTCTCGACTACTATTTTTTCTCTCCTGTTTTCAGGTAACGCATCTGATACTTTCTTTGATATTTTTAAATTTAGTTTAACCTTATGTTAGTATAATTTGTTTATGGGCTTCTGATTATTGAATTGTTAATTTTTTTTGTGATTTCTAATGGGGAAATGTTGATGTTTGATTTGTTTATTAATTATTTGCAGCTGTGCGGATTTAGGGATTGTTGATGTACGGTCATGGCCAATAATCCTCCCCAGTCATCTGGTCCACCGGTACATGGTTACATGAATTTTACAAATTAATTGAAAAACAAATCAATTTTTGTTCGTAAAACTTAAGGCAATAGTAGCATTTGTTGACGAGTGATCAATTGTTATTTTGTTGCAATTCTCTTGAAATTTCTTAAAAATGAAGCTTTGAAGTTTGGATATCTTGAAAACCTGGTTATTAGTAGCATTTGTTAATGAGAGGTGGTTTTGTCTTGGCAGAATGAACCTTTTAGGTTATGGATTAATCCTTTATACTCTAATTGTCTGTGTAGAAAATTTTTTACTTGAACAGATTTAGTTTCATGACACATTCGCTCAAGTGATATGTGAAGTCTTTTTTTTTTCCCGTATGCATGGCATGCACCCAAACCTTTTGTGTATATTATTTTCTACACTGTCAATGCATAGAAGATTAATCCTTTAGTTATTGCTACTTTACCTTGTAATATGATTTTCTTTGAGAAGTACTAAGTTAGTATTGATAACGTGTTATTTTATTCTAATTTTTTGATTGATCTTTCTTACTCGATTCCATTGCAGCCACTTCGGCCTCCAGCAGTGGGATCGATGGCCCCTCAAAATTATGGTGCTCCTTTCCCTATGCAAGTAAATTACTAACTTGTGCCCCCTTTTTTTATGCTGATTATTTAATGTTTTTGTTTGAACGTTGTGTACATGGATGTTGGTGTGAGCATCTTTCTTTGTTACAGTTCCGGCCTGTTATGCCAGGACAGCCAGGTCAGCTGTTTCCTTCTGTATCAACTGCTCAGCAATTTCGTCTTGTTGGTCAAGTGCCGAATGTTGGAATGCCCCATGGGCAAACTCAGCCTCTGCAGTATTCCCAACCAATGCAGCAGTTTTCTCCCCATCCTGGACAACCTGGTAATGCTGCACCTTCAACTCAGCCTATTCAGAATCCATTAATTCAACCAAATATGCCTATTACTTCTGGCGCGCTGCAGCCTCAGCAAACAGGATCCTCCTTGAATAATCATGTGCACGGCGTAGGTGGCCCAGGAGTTCAATTCTCATCATCATATACTGTAAGAAATGGCAAAGTGGATTCTTACCTACAATTCTGTTTCTTACTCTAGCTGTTGCTTCCTGTTATTGATTTTTCTGTTCTTTTAGTTTGTGCCATCTTCTTTTGGTCAGACACAAAATGGTATGAATATTCCATCCCAATTCCAACCTTCTTCACAAATGCATGCACCTGCTGTTTCTGGTCAACCCTGGCTGCATCCTGGAAGTCAAGGTGCTCCTGTTGGTGCACAAGTGCAACAGGCTACTCAGCAATCCTCTGCCCCAATTTCAGTTAGTATTTATTCTCCTTTTCCTGTTTCAATTAATCCAGTGTCAAACAGAAAATTGATTGAGAGGCTTCTAAAATGTTTGAGCCTTAGTATTGGTTCGCATGCTTTGATTTCCCTGCTGATCCATTGGTATCCTTTCAGTCTTCATTTTCACTTGTTTAATTATGAAATTCATGTTGTTAATATTTTCACTACTGTTCAACAGACTTTGTCCAACTGGCAGGAGTTTGAGTCTGCTAATGGGAGAAGGTTAGTTTTTTTCCCCTTTTTTCGAAGCATTATGTTCATGAAAAATTCTTTTACATGAATTGATAAGGCCAGCTTCTGGTTAGAATTTATCAAAGTTGCATATTATTTATTTAAAGTAGGATCTTTGCTTGTGTAAGCTCCTGATTCTTAAATTTTTTTGACATCTTACTCCTGGACGCTCAAGTTGTTTTTCTTTTTGGTGATTGTATCCAGATATTACTACAACAAGGTCACACAGCAATCTAGCTGGGAGAAGCCTCTAGAACTGATGACACCTATAGAGGTGAGTCAATAATCTAACTTATGCTATCTGGAAGAATTGTCTTACCTCTGTGCAAAACTGAAGCAAGCTTGGGATTTGATATGGAATTTGTGCAAATTGGATGTTCACAATTACGTCGCATTTAATTGTTCAAAATCGTTTTATTCCTGTTCTCCTTTTCTTTGCATGTTCTTCCACTGGTTTGTAGATGTCATGGCAAGCCAAGGGAATAAAACGAGTGCTCTTAATGCTACTATGAAGGCGGTTTCACTTTCTCAAGGCAGGCAACAATTTGCTATTCACATTTTGTAATGTAGGGATTTATTTTTATTGTATTTGGTTGATGGAATGCTTATATGATCTAATTTTAGCAGCAACAGTTGCCTTTCCATAGTCCTATGGAAGGGTGAGTGGTAGTGTGCATCTTATATCTGTTCTAGTTTCATTTGTCCTCATAGTTTTATTTTCTCCTTTCCCCTTTCATTAATTACACCAATATTAGCTCGCATTCTTATCATTTGACATTTGTTCTATTATCTTCAGTAGCTAACAAAATTTTGGAACTATTATAAAGTAATGCGTGTGGAGTAGAACTTTTTAGTTCTGTTTTTTGTTTGTCCTGCTATTCATGGCTAGCTTTGGTCTGTTTGGTAGCTCCTGTTGTATATCAATTTATTTGCTGCTACAAAATGTTATTTTTGCACTCATTTGGTTTTAATTTCGATGTTATACATCTAATTCATTAGCTTCTGGCACATGACTTGCCTGATCTCTATGTTCTTTCAAGGGTCTCAGGTACAAGTTCTGTTACTTGTATTTGCAATTGTGAATTTTGTACTGATGGTAAAAATGAGGCAGCTACGCGTGCTACCGGAGATCTGGTGATTTAACAATATGTCAAGTTCGTAGTACTTGATTGCTGTGAATATATTTGACCACTTACTGTTGGTCCTTCTACAATGTATTTCCATATATTGGTGGACCTCCTTGGATTTATACTAATGTCTTCTCCCTAGCTTTTCTTGCATCATATGTCTAACCAATAATCAACTTTAGCATGTTTCTTTCTGCACAATCAGAGTTAAATTCTTCACAATTTTCATTTGTTATTCTAATGCGGCTGTTGTTGTTGCTTTCTTTCCTCATTGCTCTTACTGTGCTGTGTTCATCATTCATCATGGTCCTTTATTTGCATATGAACAGTTAACGGCAGTAGAAGAAGATAGATTTAGTTCATAATTTGGTGGAATCGATTTGTCATGATTTGCCCGCCCTTTTTTTTTTTTTGGGGGGGGGGGGGGGAAGAGATTTTTACTACTGAAAAGAGGCTAGGCAAGTCATTGGCTCAATTTTTGATTTGGTAACTGAGAACACATCCGCCTTTAAATAGTAAGTCACTCTTAACCTAAGCTTTTGGATGATAGACCTTCTAAAACTGTTTAATATTCTACTATCAGGGGTAAGCATCCTTTGGCCTTTGGCAGCTCGCAACATGGCTGCTTCTAATGTAGATTTGTTATGCCATTTTCACACATTTATTGCTGGTGATAAATATTTTAATTTCTTTGTGTTTATAGCTCACTATTCTGATATCTTTTGGTCTGGTTCAGCATTAATAAATTTACCTATACCAGATGAATATGTAAGCTCGTGGCTGGATTTCTTTCCTTTGAAATCACATCCCGATCCCTTTTATTTATGTCTGCTTTCTTTGTTCTACTGAATTTTAGAGATTGCTCTTTTTTCCCCCCCGTCTCTAGAGGATGTTATTACTTATGTTTTATAAACTTCTTTTTTGACAGAGAGCTGATGCATCAACAGTTTGGAAAGAATTTACCACTCCGGAGGGTAGAAAGTGCGTGCGATTACTGTTGTTATTACATCTGTTTGCTGATAGTGTTTTTATAGGTTATTTGTGGTTTTGTTAGTGAACAAGTTTTTAATGTATTCAGGTATTACTACAATAAGGAGACAAAGGAATCAAAATGGACAATGCCTGAGGACTTAAAGGTTTCTTCTATGATTCATTGGTGTTGTATGATTCTTTTCCTTCCATCATTGTCTGCACTAACACCTTAGCAAATGCCACCAGCTGGCCCGTGAACAAGCTGGAAAGGCAGCTTCCCTTGGAGCTCAGTTAGAAATGGGCATGCCAGCTGCTGCATTTGCTGCAACAGGCACCTCTGCAGAACCATCCCTTGTCAACTCGGTTAGCTCCACTCCTTCAACAGTATCTGCCATAGGTTCTAGCCCAATTGCTGTAACCCCTGTGGCTGCTGTTGTTAATTCTCCCACTATGGCGGTTTTTGGATCATCAGTAGTTCCAACTGCACAGCCTACTGTAACAAGTATAGTTAGTACGCCATCTCCTGGTGAAACAGCTGCTTCACCTGCTCCTACACCAGGAAGCTTGGGAATGCAGAGTGTGGAGAACAAATCTTCCTACATTGTCGAAGGTTCTACTGGTGAAGCTTCTGCCCAGGATATTGAGGTATGCATGTTTTTTCACGTTTCATCTGAAATGACACTTCAATTTTATCTGTTTATGACGTGTGATAGCATGCTTGAGTATTAAAGTGAAATCTTTGGATGTGTTTTTGGCCTTCTTGATTAGCAAAAAGTGTACCGATCCGGCAAA
Source organism: Mitragyna speciosa (assembly GCA_024721245.1). NCBI lineage: Eukaryota > Viridiplantae > Streptophyta > Magnoliopsida > Gentianales > Rubiaceae > Mitragyna > Mitragyna speciosa. The sequence continues at coordinate 20,394,197 of CM045568.1, forward strand.
ATAGAGGCTTCTCATGCTTAGTTTATAAATATCTACAAATGATTAATGGTTGTTGAAGTGGCAAGATTTTGCTATGTGGGGTTTAATTTTGTGTAACTTTTAGGAGGCAAAGAAGGGCATGGCTGTTGCTGGAAAAGTTAACGTGACAACTTCAGAAGTGAAACCAACAGATGATGAACCTTTAGTTTTCGCCAACAAACAGGTACAAATTTAGAAAATGTTCTCTTCGTGCTTCTGTTGGAGCTATTGGGACTCAATATCAATACAGTTCTGTATTTATTGACCTTTTTGTCTTTTTGTTTAGGAGGCAAAAAATGCTTTTAAAGCATTACTAGAGTCTGCAAATGTTGAGGGCGACTGGAATTGGGAGCAGGTAAGTCTGTCAATCTGTGCTTTCAATTTTTCGCTGTTGCTACTTTTCATCTATATGGACATGGGAATGGCTGGATTTTGGCATTTGATCTTCATAATCCTTAAGGGGAGCGATAGAACTGTAATGATGTTTGCAAGATTCAAAATTAAGAAAATGTAATACACTTCTGAGCTGTTCTGTAGGTCTTCTTTTTCTTGGGTATAAGAAAACTGCTTAAAACCTCAAGGGAACTTAAGCAAATTGAGAAGATAGTTTAATCTGATGCAATTGTACCTTGACCTCCCTATTACTGTCATCTTTATTTATATTTGTAATCAGAAAACCTTGCCACTGTTCCAATGTCTACAAATTTAGTAAATATCCTATGCAACAGTGGAATTTCAGCTGCGGTGCAATTTGAATTTCTTTTTTTGGTCAACCACAAAATTTGATTCTAACCGTTGCATCTTGCTTTTCCCAACTGCTTCTGTTCTCCTCTATTCTTCCCTTGTCATGCCCTCTCTATTACGTTGATCCATTTTTTTGTATCCATCTTTTTGTGTTTTTGGGTTAATGGGGGTTACTTGTCTATGAGGTGTCAAGGCCTCATAACCGAGGTTGCTTAAAGTGCATTTTGTTGAACTTTGACATGGCATCTCAGGCTATGCGAGTTATCATTAATGACAAAAGATACGGTGCCCTAAAAACGCTTGGTGAGAGAAAACAGGCATTCAATGAGGTAAATATCTGAGTATTCTTATTCCATTACTGCTGTGAAGTTTTATATATTGCGCGTCAGAAGCGTTTTTGCCACAGTACTCTGTAGTTTAACTCCTATAGATCTCACTGTTGAATCTCTTGCGTGTATTGTACATCATTAAAGTACTTGATGCAAAGGAAAAAGATAGAGGCAGAGGAGAGACGGTTGAGGCAAAGAAAAGCAAAAGAAGAATTCACCAAGATGTTGGAAGTAAGTGACTTGCTTCTTATTGGCCATTTTCTAATTATTATTTTCAAGTTGGCTTCTTTCTACAATTACCAAGTGGGGCAACTATGAATCTACTGTGTGAAAAGAAACTTTTTGAGTTTTAAAATTTTGTGTGAGTTGAAATTGTTATTATTCAGTTCACATGCCTGTTTGAAGTAGGCATCAGAGTTTCATGGAGGCTCCAATTTTTCCAGCATGTAAAGTTTACCACGGCATTGGTTACTTTAGAAAATGCTCTTCTGATGAGAAATACCCTAACATGATTATTAAAACTGAATTGGAGTAAGATGTGGTATGTATCCCATGCATGCTTTTTATCACTCTTCTAGGTTCAATTTTTTATTTTTAACCAGCAGTTCTGTTGATTGGTATAGATGTTATTGCTTATGGATTTAGAAGTTTTGCTTGATTTGAATAACTAAATTGGAGTAAGAATGGAGTAAGATGTGGTCATATAGTCCATGCATACTTTTTATCACTCTTCTAGTTTCTTTTTTTTTTTTTTTTAAAATATCTAGTTAGCAGTTTTATTGATTGTTATAGATGTTATTGCTTATGGCTTTAAAAGTTTTACTTGATCTGAATGGTGACTTCCACTTCTATGAATTTTATATCAGGAGTCCAAGGAGCTTACCTCATCAACAAGATGGAGGTTTATATTTGTCCTCTTCTTTTGTGCATTCAATCCCATCTTGTTTTGTATTTATCACAGATGACAAGATCATGGTTCAGTTTTCTTATTAAACTACTTTCTACCACGCAGCAAAGCGGTGACAATGTTTGAGGATGATGAACGTTTTAAGGCCGTGGAAAAAGAAGCAGATCGTGAGGATCTCTTCAGAAATTACCTGGTGGATCTTCAGAAGAAGGTAATCAGTTGCTGCTTATGCTTATATATGTTAGAATGTGAATATTCACTTGTTTGACCGACCGTGCCTTCACTTTATCTACTTATATTAATGTGAGCATTATATTATGTATTTATTTGTATTGACAACAATTGCGGTTTTGTTGCTTTAGATATAATGTACTATACTAGTAGTACCTTGCAATAACAAGTTCTGTTGATTACAAGCTTACTTTCTGTAAAGATTTTTTTTTTTTTTGGGTGGACTAGTTTGCAATCTGGTAAATATACAGTTTCTGTGCAGGGCTACTGATGAGCACACGAGCACATATAGTTTTTGTTATGTAGTTTTGAACTTCAATGTTACTTCTAAGACCTTTATATAGTTCTATGGATTTCTCTTTTTCTGTGTACGTCCATACTTATTTCGATGCTAGAAATAATGCTGTGCGTGAATGCAGGAAAGAGTTAAGGCTCAGGAGGAGCACCGCTGTAATAGGTCAGAGTATAGGCAATTTCTGGAAACTTGTGGTTTTATCAAGGTATCTCTTTTTCTTTTTAATTTCTTATTCTTTGAATAAAAAAATTTATCTTCCTCTCTCTTTCTCTCTCTCTCTCTTGTTTATCGTTGTCTAAATATTTCAATTCCTTTGATGACTGCAGGTAGACAGCCAGTGGAGGAAAGTTCAAGATCTCTTGGAAGATGATGAAAGATGTTCACGCCTTGACAAGATTGATCGTTTGGAGATCTTCCAGGTAATATTGTTTCCTTGAGCTGTGATAGTGGGTTACTATAACAATGCTAATGTTGGTATCCATGGCAGGAATATATCCGTGATTTGGAGAGGGAGGAAGAAGAGCAGAAAAAGAAAGAAAAGGTGCACTATTGAGCTACTTTCTTGATAACTAGTCCATTTAGACCCATGCCCTTATTGCTGGTATTTCTTTTTGGCAAAATTGTAAGGAACAATTGAGACGTGCTGAGCGCAAAAACCGAGATGCTTTTCGCAAGATGATGGAAGAACATATTGCCGCTGGCATTCTAAATGCTAAAACTCATTGGCGTGATTACTGTCAGAAGGTAAGAGGCTCCTCTATTTTGTACTAAACAGATACTAAAGGTTTTGGTTAGCTGAGAAAATGGATGTCTGTGGAATAATCAGATCCAGCTTATTTTTACTTCTATGTTCTGCGTGATAGGTCAAAGATACCGAAGCTTATCAAGCTGTTGCACTGAATACATCTGGATCTACACCAATGGATTTGTTTGAGGATGTTTCTGAAGAACTGGTAAACCAGGTACTCATATTTTATGTGCTTATATTGATCATTTAGGGAATGAGTGCTTTTGTACCCATCACCTTTTATCTCTGTTGGATGCATGATTTTTTTTGGGTTATATAAGAGTAAGATTCCTTGTCAAATCTTTCCATTCGTGTGTGTATTGTGTACCTATCATGGCTAAACCTATTTGCTTGCTTAAGGTTTTTCAGACTATTTTAATTGTAGTCTACATTTTTCTTGTTGGTTATGCTATGGAGCATGTTGCATGATCTTATTTGTTTTTTTAACTTTATGATGAGTTTTTGAGATTCAAAATCTCTGGTGTTTATCAGCAGGAAGCTGATTTCTTTTGATTTTTTTGCCTTCTTTTCTTCAGTATCATGATGACAAAACACGCATAAAAGATGCATTGAAGCTGGAAAAGGTAGAATTATCTTAAATGTTTATTTTTCCAACCAACGAGTATTCCAATCTGTGTAGTTTTGAAGTATTTCCTTGTTTATGAGCTCAGATTACTGTTTCGCCAATGTGGACATTGGAAGACTTTAAGGCTGCTATTAAGGAAAGCATCAGCTCAGAAGTATCAGATATTAATTTACAGGTATAGAACATTAAAACACTAGCATTTATTTATTCATTCATTGCTTGCTGGTGCTTAAGGCTTTCTTTTGCATGATTAGTTTTATTTAGGGTATGGCGTACCTAGATAATGCATAATTTTCATGCTGTGTTCTTGTTCCTTGGCATATTTTTGGGAGAGGCACTGTAGAGATCTATCCATAAGCATGTCTAGTCTTCTTGTTTTGTTCTCCGTGTGAAGTGTGGTGTTCCTCCGTGTGTTTATGTCTATGGGCCTGCATTTTCTACTGGCACAAAAACTCAGAAAATGATGGTACACATGACCTGGCAAAATATTTGCTTAACATAAATGCTTCCGCCACTAGCTATCTTTTCTATATTTTCCCTTTGAAGTCTGATTCGCAATGATCAACTTTGAGTTTCAGATGTATTTACTTTTTGGTCAAATCCTATCCCCCCCCCCCCCCCCCCCTCTTTCCCTCTTTCTAGATATGATTTCTGGAATGAGGACTTGAACTAGCACGTGACCTCTGAAATACGACCATGGTGCCATGAAAGAGTTAATCAGTTGCGTTCAAAGCTAGAAACAAGTATTAAGGGAGTTCCATGAGTAGGAGAATTGTAGTTGTGATGTGTAGAAGACTTCTAAGACTTATGGTTGGTTTAAGCTAGTGGTAGACTTTAAGTCATAAGGACCCAATATTTGGAGCTCTTTCCTAGTTTCTGGGTCTTGTTCTTGTCCAATCGAGTTTTCTCCTCTTCCAATCCTCCCACACCCCAAACCCAACAAGAAAATAAAATAAAATAAAGCAACTGATCCTTTGACATCTTCCCCTTTTCTTGATTTTGTGTTTACTTCTTCTATTTGATCCAATAACCTAGAGATTTTGTCATCTTCCAAATGAACAGAACCGTGTATTCCCTTTTTGTCAGATGAGAAAAATGAATCTTAAAACAGGGCTTTATGAAACATGTTATCGAGATTTTGTCTTATCATACTTGAAGGATGTCCACTTTGGACGGTGCAGCAGATGACTTGCTGTTTACGTAGGATTGAGGCTTCAATGGAGGTTAAATAGCATCTTTAACCTTCCTGAAGACAGATTTTAAATCAGTTGCAATTTTGTTGCATTTGCTACTGAAGTTTAAGTTATTTTATCGGTACTTGTGTCATGGTATGGTTGCAGTTTGCTTTGCAGTTACTAATCAGTTTCTGCAGCTTGTTTTTGAGGATCTACTTGAGAGAGCTAAAGAAAAGGAGGAGAAAGAAGCTAAAAAACGTCAGCGTCTCGCTAAAGACTTCATCGATTTGCTGAGCAGTATTAAGGTGTGTGGAATATTTTGTAAAGGGGGAACTCAGGCTCAGAGTGTTGTGACATAGCATTTATGTGAACTTTTTGGTTGACTTTTGGTCTATTATCTTTTAGGAAATTACTGCAACATCTAATTGGGAGGAATCAAAACAATTGCTTGAAGACAGCTCAGAATATAGGCAAGTTTTTTTTTTTGGTGTCTGTTTATGTATGAACTGCATGCTTGGAAATGTTATTCACTTTAACTGCTGCACTGTGATATGACTTGAAATAAACTTCTGTTAGGTCCATTGGTGAGGAGAACTCTTGCAAGGAGATCTTTGAAGAATATATTGCACGGTTGCAGGAAAAGGCAAAGGAAAAGGAACGCAAACGAGAGGAGGAAAAGGTACAATGATTCTCCAGTGTTAGTTTGGTACTTTTCTATCCAATAACACTGCTATGCTATCAATTATGAAAAGTGGTTATGTTATATGTGTAACCTTTTGTTAGTTCCTTTTAGACATGACTTGACTATTTAAATTGGTGACTTAACTGAATCAGCTCTGTAATCGACTGTTACTTACTGTCTGCCTTGCTAACAAATGGTGATATGTGTATTTTTATTTTTTCCGCTCAAAAATCCTTATTGTTTGCATGTGCTGGGTGGGGGATAGGACACATCTTTTCCCATTATATCCTGCCTATAGTTGTAAGTTTGTGGTGTAATAATCTTTTACCTTGATCGAAGTTTTGGCTGCTCATTGTTTTAAGGAGCTTTATCTTTCGTGCTAAAAGCTTAGTAGTTATTTTCTTTGATCTTTTTATCAATTGTTGTTTTATTCTTTCTCCTTCGTAGGCTAGAAAAGAGAAAGAAAGAGAGGAGAAAGAGAAGAAGAAAGATAAAGAGAGAAGGGAGAAAGAAAAAGAAAAAGAAAAAGAAAAAGACAAAGAGAAAGAGAGAGAAAGGGATCGTGAAAGAGAAAAAGATAAGGGGAGAGAAAGGTCAAAGAAAGATGAAGTAGATGCTACAAATATGGATATTGACGATCATGGCCTTAAAGAAGAAAAGAAAAGGGAAAAAGATAGAGAAAAAAAACATCGAAAGCGGCACCATAATGCAACTGATGATGCAAGTTCTGATAAGGATGAGAAAGAGGAGACTAAAAAGTCTCGTCGACATGGAAGTGACCGTAAAAAGTCAAGGAAGGTATAATTTTTTTTTGTTGTTCAGGCTATATTTGCTTTAATTGTGTTTACAGTTAATAGCTTCTGGTAGCAACTTTATCTGTTTTTTTCCTTTTATTGGCAGCATGGATATTCACCTGAATCTGATAGTGAAAGCAGGCATAAAAGACACAAAAGGGATCATAGGGATGGATCTCGTAGAAATGGCGGTCATGAGGAGCTTGAAGATGGCGAGCTTGGTGATGATGGGGAAATGGAGTAGTAGTTTTCTCCCCCATTTTGTAAATCTCTTCTGACATCTGTATGACGTGGACCTATTACAGCTTACCTAGCTTTTTTTGTTACAAAATGGGCACTGATCTTCTATTGCATCTTAACTATTCAAGATGTGAAGAACAATTGTGTTGTTCAAGTAATTTAATCAGGCAATTTAGGAGTTAGTGTGTTCTTCAAGCTCCGGCAGTGTCATGATAAGGTCTGTCAGTATTCCTTGCCTTCCCATGTTTAGTTTGGTTTTAGTTATTTGGTTGACTAGCGTTGCAGATGGTTAAATGGGCGATGGATTTAAAGTAGAAACAAAGTCAATTGATCAGATTTAAAGATCTTTTGTCATTGCAAGTAATTTGATGACAATACTGGCTTGCACGCACTTGAATAATATAATCACAATTGTATTATGCCTTTTGTTTTATTATATTATTTTTTTTTGGGACAAACATTGTAGTTAGACGTGCATAAGCAATTAAGCATGTGTTGAACGTTAGCCTTTGGTGATTACGAATCCCTCCCAACCCAACCTCTCTCTCCTTTTTTACCGTTTCACTCTGTCCTCTCGAAGAAGGTATCGGAATTGTTAAAACCACTACTATTCCAATACTCCATTGCCAATTGAGCTAGGTTCAGGAGTATTCTACGCTCTCCCTTCGGTTTCTGATAGGATACTATGTATTTTAGGTGGAATTGTGAAATGGATAAAATCTGCAGTGCTGCTGTCTGATTTCTAGTCCAAATTTCTTTGTTCGCCAGAATATTGTTACAGTAGTAGATGCAAGCATCATGAACAAATACTAATTTATTTTTGTTTGTTATAAACTTTCTTTGTTTTTTTGGGATTTCATCCTCAGTTAATTTTTTTAAATGATGTATTTATCTAAAGGTACATTGGTTTTTTCTTTTCAAGAATTTGTGAAATTATGGAGGGAAAAAAGGCTCCTGATTGTGATAAAGTCACTGGAACTTACAGAAGGTGCCAACCCAACATTTTCAGGCCAGGAAATAGGTTTCATAGCAGTTAGCGTGAGGCATTTACTTCTGAAATTGATTATGGGTCCTTTTATTCGTCTTCTGCATTATGCATTTAGTTGATTTGTTCAAACCATCTGTTACTGGGAATCAATGTGTTTTAATCAAGTCAAGTATCACGCAAAAGTATTCATCTTGTGGGTCTCACTATCTAGATACCACTATTTCAAGGGAAAAATGAAATTTTTATATGCATGAAATAATTAATCAATTTTCATTTTTTTTTCCTCATTCATCTTCTCCAAGATTTTATGATATTGTGGATAGTCATACACGCATAAAATTCTTGCTTAGTCTCTGTAAAGCAGGATTTCTTGCAAAAGGTAAGAAAAAGAAAATGGGATCTTTTACAAAGTAAGCTTTCTTCCATTGATGGTAGGACCAAATAACATCTCCATTATGATGGGAGGGCACAATGGTAACACAAACAGATGAAATAGATTTCTTTGGTATGGCTTGTGTCATACATGAGTCAGCTTTCTTTTGACGAAGAACAATAATCTCACAAGACTGAAATTGGTCACTTTACAATAGTATGATTTTAGGGCATTTCTGTCACTCATCATCAGTCGAGAATCATAATTCAGGACCTGTTCATATTACAGGAGTTAATGCCAGTTTGAATTTAAAGTGCGCCAAAGTACATATCTGCTTTTATGGAAAAGATTATCCACAATGCAAGAGAACACCAATAAAAGTAAAAAGACATGAATACTTCTATAATGGATAGATTGAGTATTACTGTGGCGGGCCCTGAAATAAAGTTAACGCGTGTGGTAAGGACAAATGCATCCATCTTTCACACAAATGTTATGAAATGCTTGCCAGTAGTAAATGTAGCTTTTATGATCTTGGCTTTAAAGGATTTGCCCTTTTCTAGGCAGTTCAAACATCAATATCTGTCATAATTTTCATTTAGCTACATTCACCAGAATATAACTTCTTGTATGTACTTTAAGAGAATGTGGTATGCGTTTCAATTTCTTGGATGTGCAAAAAAAAATTGACTTGCTAAACAGCTTCTGCATATATTTGAACTGTTGGACGTGAGTTGAGTACAAAGGTTCATATCACCACAAAATTTTAAGTAAATATCTACAACAATTCATTAATTTCTTATCATGTCTGTGATGATATCGATATTAATATCCTCTAATATTGCATCTGCAAGCTGCGTACCTATTTCTTGCGTGCGATGCTCAAAATTGCTCCATTCTTGTGCAGAAGCTAACATATCGAAGTGTATTAGATGAGTTGTGTTAGTTTCATTAATTGATTCTTTGCTCCATGACCATATATTCTGGCAAATGAGTTCCCAGAGCTTCTCAGGTCCCAGAATCTGTGGAATCTGTTGGCCTGCCGGGTAGTCTTTTTTGTGCTTCTCCACCACTTCTCTGACGCAGTCAAATAGAAGTTGATTTGATTGTTGCACAGCTTTCTTGTTTTTAGCGTATTGGGATGAAGCATCAGAATTGACTAATTCTCTGACTCCAGAACAAAATGGCTTCTCTGAATTGTGTGCACAAACCGAAGTAGAGAACTGTTTCAGTGTTCTCCTAGCATCATCTTGTTCTGCAACGTTTTTCCAAATGATAGAAATAGACAAAATGACATTAGACTTTGAAAATAAGGTTCATTATTGCTTATAAGAATAGTAAGGTTTGAGAAAAAAGACTAACTTCTACAAAATGGTGAATCATCAGTTGATTCTGCATGTTTTAAAATTGAATGTGGGATAAGTTGCTTGGTTTCTTTGGCAATTTCCAGTCCCAGCCTTCGGTCTGCGGTAACCTGTTAGCTTTATGGATATTCAAACTGAATCAATATTGTATTTTAGAGATTTTAAAGTAGTAATAATGGCTCATGAAGTTTTGGTAGGGAGAAAACAGTCATTATTGAGTTGCAATTCTACCTCATTTTCATCTTTAGTGTCTCGATAGTAGTCTGGTGTTGCCATAATGCCATCTTTTCCTGATGGGTAATGTGAATCTTCTCCATCGCTCTCTGAGCAAGAATTGAACATTGTTGCACTGCTTGCAGAGGAAAATTTATCATCATCGGCAGTTTCTTGTTTGCTGCTGTCTATCTCTGAGACATTGATATTTTTACCTCTAACTCCAGAATTATTACCCAGTTTCTGGTTGTTGGAAACCGTCAGAATTCTGCTAAATAGAGTTCTCACGATTTTCGAGCAATTTGGGATCAATGTTCTATTCCTCTTTATACCAGAGCTAACTGACCTTTTCAAGCATGTGCCTACGTTGCTGGAGGTGTAACCTCTTTCAAGAAGATAAGCCTCTAAGATGAAAGGTTCTTGTTTTTCCTGGAGAAAGTCTCCAAGCTGCTTGGACATGATGGAAGATATCATGACAATGTAATTAGATAATTTCCTTATAGAGGACTGTGTGCTCTCTCGATTAAAGTTTTGAAGTTGTCTAGGACAAGAGGTAGGTAATGGTTGCCGCTGCTTGTATTTGGATGGGATGGACAAAGCATATCTTTCAGTTCAGAGTGGAGGGTAGTGGTAGGAGCAGAGAAGAGAAGATTGGAGACTTAAATTTGGGGGGGTGGGATGAGTCATGAGTGAAGACAAATGAAGATATGAAGTTTTGTTTTTGAAGACAAGCTTTGAAATGGAGGACAATAAAATATGCTACCTAACCCTTCTGTCATGCAATCTTTGAAATCACAAGGTATCTTTGCACTTAAATCTGTATAGACTAGAGATTGTTGGTTCTTCTTTCTATTCCTCCAACAGACATGCTCACACACATACACAAGAAAGAAAATATATAATAACTATCATAGTATTGGTAGATTTTGTACGATGGTCCTGAAAGTTTTGTCTGGTTGTGGTCTTTTTGAAGTTTACCACGACAAACACTACGATATCATTGCTCAAGGGCAGAAGTATGGAAGATAGCCAGCTTTTAGCCTTGTTAATCTAGACAACTTTGCACACCCTTAGTCCTCCCCAGCCCCTCCCCCGCCGAAACCACCACGAATGGCGGGGAAAATTGCTTAAATGGTCCTCAAAATTTTCGAGAATATCTTTATTGGCATTTATACGAAATCATTTTTTGCCTCACATCAACTTTTTACCAAATCACATAGCGTGTTATCTTTTCAAAACAATTTGTCATATTTACATCACATGGAATTACTCTCAGAGGTAATTAGGTTTCCTAAGCATTTAATCCTTCCCCTTTAATAAAACAACCAAATACAGCTAAAATATGTAACTAAAGATCAAAGTAAAAGATCTTTCACCCTAAAACAATGAGAATTACTTTACCAATTACAAATTAAACCCATCAGTATCTTTTCCCTGATATTTACCTAGAGGTGTTATTTGAGCCGAGTATTTGGTATATACGAACAGGCTCGGTTTGGCTTGTTTATTAAACGAGCCAAATTTTTTGTTCGAGTTCGGCTCGTTAAAAAAACAAGAAGCTCGAGCTCGGCTCGATTAACACTAAAGAGCCAAGCTCGAACAAGCTCGAATGAGCTCATCTCGTTTAACATCAACAAACAGAGCTTGAATGAGTTCAGTTCGTTTATGAGCTCGCATGAGCTCAGCTAGTTTAACACAAATAACTAAAAAGAGCATTCGCGAACACAAACAAACTCGTTTAGTCAATTAAGGTATGGAGAATAGTAGTGAAAAGACATTATTGCCCCTTGTTCGCGAACACAAACGAGCGTTCGCGAACAAGGCTCGTGTTCGCTCGTTTAATAAACGAGCTTAATTTCTTGTTCGAGTTCGGCTCGTTTAACTATACGAACGAGCCGAACTCGAGCTTTCACAAGCTGAACCGAGTTATGTTTGGAAAAAGTTCGATTCGAATAACAGCTCTATATTTACCTCTCAAAAGTTACGTGCACATGACATGAACTAAGCATGACATTTGGTACATGAAAGATGACCAAATATGGGATTTGGGACAAAAGTGATACTACAATTTGAATATTTCAATTTAAACATGAGGGCCTAAAATTTATTTTTTCAACGTGGGAGGGACCATTTTACCAATTTACACAGAAAATATGATTAACAGAGCTCGTGATTATTAGAGCATATCAGCACATGAGATTTATGAGGACCGAAGTGAAGTTTACAAGTAAAATTCAACTTATTTAATCTGCCTTTAATATTTACTGGAAAGGGGAAACAAAACACTAAAAATAGATATTCTATAACAACAGACTGTAAGTAATTGAGTTCATGAAGATAATTAAGAGTTATTACAAACAAAATTGCTGGAGAAAGGGGTTATCCACCATACATTTTTGTCTGTTGTGTGTTTGAAGTGAACATGCATGTGCATGGTCCTCAAACTTCGCTTTCATGTCCCCTTATCTTCGACTTAAATTCCTTCTAATTTTAGGTGACAAATATTAGTTGAAATAAACAATAGAAATCAATTCCTCATGAGTCATGACTGCAATTTGCATTGACTCATTCTGGTGGTTACATGGTTATCGAAAGTGTAATGTTCCTAATTGTTTTTAGTAAAGTTTCATCAATTTGCTAATTTGTTTGGTGAAATACATATCAAAAACAAGTGAAAAAGAAGACATGTGAGAGCAGATGTGTTGTGGCGACCAAAACATTTGACTTTGAAAAACATCAAGCATATTTGTTAAATGATTAATGGGATCTAATCAATCCTTAGTGATGTCAAGTGCCCACAGAATCTTTTAATTGGAGAAATGTTCCATATTTGTCTTAATATTAAGGACCAAAACACATATACACATGTTAAAGAAAAGGAAAACAAAGGGGAGTCATCGTTTTTGTCTTTAATGCGGGGTAGTGTAGAATGTCGCAGCGAAAGTTTATCTTGCTTTGGTACAGACAGTTGCATTGATTCATAATGAGAATCAGTTCTATTTTCTGGAATACACGTCGTGTTTTTGTGTGGTCTCCATCACCCATGTTGAAATTTATCTGTGTGCCAGTTGCAAAGTCTAATCTGTGTCATCACACACCTCCCCCATCAACCCCTACCCCAAAAAACGAAAAAAAAAAAAAACACAAAACAAACAACAAAAACACTAAAAAAAAAAAAACCCACCCAAACTTGGGGGGCGACCAAAAAAAAAAAAAAAAAGAGTAGAAAATTCTGAATCGGAGGCCCATTTTGTACACCTGTACGAAACATGACCTGTCATTTCAACTGGGGCAACACTATTTCAATTTTATTTTCTTCTTATCTTTTATTTAGAGGGGCTAAAAAAATAAATAAATAAAGATTGTCTTGTAGGCCATATGGTCCCAGTATTTCTTCTGTAAGGATGATAAGAAAGAGTTCGTCTTGAATTTCCTTAATCAATAGCAATGGTTACCCAATTCTGGTTAGCCACAACGTTAAGCATTTTTCTGATGAGTCATTTAACTATTAATACAACACTCATTTCAAGCTGATGATATATGTCCTGGGCCTTTATATATTTGTATGCCATTTTTTTATCAGTTGTCAAACCAATTTAATGGTAAAACTGAATCCATAAAAATGTTATAGGAAGAAACCAAAAAATTACCAACTTAATTTTTTTTTTTTTGGGTGTCCTTTTTTCAGCAAAGGAAGGCTACGTGAAATTCTTTTGTTAATGCAAATGACTGTTTTGCTTGTGAGTCTCGTTATGAGGTTCTCAACCAGACACGTATGTGTATTGGTATTGTCTTACTAGTTTATTACTACAATATACTAACCATGTGTTAAACTGTTTGTGAAGTATGTTTGCACGTTGAGATTGAGGGCGAAATGCCATATTACAGACAAAGATTCTGATTCCTCTTCCCTTTACTTAACAGATGCCTTCAAATGGAAGAAAATTACAAGCTCAAAAAGAAGAAAATATATTAATTGCATTCAGACCATCTTTTTGTCAACATGTTAAGCTGGACAAAAAAAAAATTTATATTAACAAGAACATTCTCTGAGCCAATAAAAACAAAACCTGTTAATGAGGCGACGTGGAGTCAGAGTAGACCATATTATGGGCATAGGATCTGCCTTTGTTGTCACACGGTCTATTATTTACTGTAATGGTCAAAACAAAACTTAACCTTTTTATGCAGGATGATGACTGCATTTTTATCTGCGGGTGTTATCACTGGTTTTGTTTTTGTTTGTCTGTTTTCATTGCACTAGCAGAGGAACCTGTAAGGATCGAAATCTGTGTGATTAGACAGCATAAGGTCCACTCTATCGTTTTATGTAGTCGGTTGATCCTTGCCTTAGGTCCCATGAATGTTTTAGATAATGTGGGATCATAGACGATCGAACAGCAAATACATTATACACCATATGAAGAGTTTGATTGGAGATAATACCAATAATGGATCTTGATGCAGTACCTGGAACAGGCTTTATGTAGTATACAACGTAAGTCGTCTTTTATCATTAACACTTGCAATGCAGACTGGACAAGTTTAGATAGTTGAATACATCGATAAGCTACAGCACATTGTCTAGCTGAAAAGACTTACATAACAGAGCAGAAAATTGATTCAAGATCCATGAGCTTTGGATAATGAAACTGGATTCTGGGCCTTCAAGTTCTCAATGATAGATTTGAAGTCACTCTGGAAAGACACGAGTGATTTCTGCCGATAGGAAAAGGCTGTGGTGAACTTTCTGATCTCTTCTTCAAGATTTTTCCTCTTCTGTGCTTCAATTTTCAAATCCCGTAAAGCCTTATCTTTTTGGTCAATAACCAGTGCAAGAGTTTGAGATGAGTTTGAGACCCTTACTACTAGAGCATCCTTCTCTTCTTTCAAAAGATGGAACTCTCTCTCGAGGCCATAATATCTATCTTTAGAAACCTCAAGAAGCTGGTTATTAGAGTTCAACTCTTTCTTCAAGTTCGTGTACTTTTCCTTGAATGATTCGACTTCATTATCCAGTTTCTTTTTCCAGGAAGCAATTTCTTCTACCAAGCCCTTGATCACATAGAGAAATTAACCCTAAATAAGAGGACATTCACAACTTTCCAAAACGGGCATCTAGAAAAAATCAGACTTCCATCATTAAAACTGTATTCTGTTGCTCAGCTATCGAACTAACAGAACATACAGCTCCTCTCTGTTAATTGTGTATAAACTGCAGTAAAACAGAACCTCAACCTTTGATGTTTATATCTATCTTCTCTTCAACTTATCATTGATTCATTGTATAAAAAGGTTACGGTAATTTAGTTAAAAGCAACATGAACATTAGGTACTGCCCAGTGAATATGGAAGGATTGGGGGACTCATGCATTCACCTAAGCATTTTTCACTCTATAAGTAAGGGAAACAGAATTACAATACAGTAATATTTGGTTAATGACAGCTCAGTACGAAGAAAATTTCCGCACAGCACAAAGATGGACAAAAAGGTTATTAGTTAAAATAGAAATTTGAAAGGGAAACATACAAGTACAAGAACTTTATGCAAGGGGTTCTACTATTATTCATCTTTATCCTAAAGTGGACATTTCAACATAAACGCAAGCTTCAGAAGGGGAAAATAGCATCACCATAAGCAAATTCTCAACCATTTGAACCAGAAAGTTGAATACTGTTGTCAGAAATATATCATTTCTTATAAGTAATTGGCAAAAGCACAATAATTCATTTTATTGAAACACTTTGCACAGCGAGAAGGCCAGACTTATTTAGAAAAAGAAAAAATTGAGAGACCAGAAGGGCTTCTCATCACATAGTGTAAAGAGGATAAGCGAAGGTTAAAGTTTAAACAAAAAAAGAAAAAAGGCTAAGCGAAGGTTCCTTAAAAATTCAGAATTGTTTGATATTATAATTTAGTAGATTAAACCATTCATAGAATTTCAACATGACAGAAACTTACAATTAATTACTCCAACAAGAGCAGATACAGATACCTATAGTCAACATAAATAACATAAAGAAAATGGGCAAGTTAAATTGTGATATTGGTAACCAGGCAGCTACCTTGTATTTGCAGATGTATGGTGGACTTCTGCAGTTTTCTTGTTCAGGAGTTGGTGCATTATAAAGAACCAGGGATGAGATTGTGCTATTCAACCTCTCACAAAGGAGGTTGCATTGCTCTTGGAATAAAGAATTGTTGTCGGTGGAGAGTCTATGACCGTCTACAGTCATTGAGAAGTGGGACTCCAAAGTTGAAAAAAGACACATACCAATGTCTCTCGTGCCAGAGAGTAACTTTGAAGTTGGAGACTTCTCATCTGAAACAAAAGTCTGTTCAAAGGGAAATAAAAAAGAAGTATGATTTCAGGGAACTTTCTTCAGCTACAAAATTCATATAGCACGAACAACCAATGGAGAACACAGGTCTTACCTGTAAAACTGATAAAACCTCTACGTATATGTCTTTGCAATTCACCACAGACTCACATAGCCTTTGAGGAATCTCCTTAATATCCAATACTTCATTCTGTAGTCCAGATATCTCTTTCATCAACTGATGGTTCAATGAGATTTGTTCTGCGTGGTGTCTCTGAAAATTACATCCATGTGTAAGATGAAAAGTTCACGAAGAAAAATACAAAGAAGGGTTGCATCAAATGAATCAGTTAAATAACTCCAAATAAGATCATCATTTCATAAATTGCAACTTGATAGATGTAAAGCACTCAGTGACTATTAGTAATATAAAAGGGAAAAGAAAAAAAAAAAGAAAAAAAGAAGGCATAATGAAGTTCATCCCATGTTTGGGGATTAAAATCACTTCATAAGTATCTTACAACTCTTCTCAATATTCCCTGTAGAATTACTATTGTAAACTTGCTGCAAAGATTTTGTTAGTAGTCCACATGAAAGTTCCATACTAAAAAAATTAGTTTAAAGCTTATGAAGACAGCCAGAGAGTTGTAGTGATGTGATAATATAGCCTAAACGTTATATATAGTGATCCAGGTTTCAATCACTGAAGACTGCTAACTGTGAAATTTGATATTATGGGTTCAGGCTGTAAAATCTTCCATAATGACTTATAGAACTCATACAATAGATTTGCTTGTCAAAGACGAGAACCACATAGAAGCTTACTGACCTTCAGTTCATTTCTTTCCTCTGAAACGAGGGTCAGTTGTCTTTGGAGATTCTGAATCTCTTGCTTGTAATCCTCCATTGATGGATCCTGGTAAATAATAATTGTCAACGGACAAATATGTATATTCATTCAGGCGATATATATATCCAAACTTATTAATGAGACAGTACAAATTCTTAAAGAGGCATATTACTCGAGGTGTATGATATCCATGCGAATGGCACAGAGATGACTACTTTTTTTGTGAAACAAAATGCTTGATAGAGATGGAAAACATCAAATGTTTCAAGTAATCCAAGCAATGAACTGCAATATCATTTTTTCTATTGATTCTTTTTCCTTTACTCCTGAATAAACATTTAGATGAGAAACAAATCACTTCATAGATGGTAAAGATAGCACCGGAAAATTGATTGATGAGACTCCCTAGACATATATTTAAATAAAAACTAACACAGGTACCAGTCTGGAAAATTGGGATGATAAGAATCATTGATGTAAGTATTGGAAGAAGAGGTTTAAATGAGATAATAATAGTGTTATGGACAATAGTAATTAGATAGAGCTAACAGGAGAAAAAGGGCTAGTGTTGCCAATTGAAGAATTATCACATAGGTTTATATATGCAACAGGCTCTATTACTGAATTTGGAATTTCCAATCTGTTATTCCAACAGCCGTGAAATTTACATCCATTTTCATGCTCATAGGCATGCCAAGAAGGAAATATTTGGAAATAAGAAGGTAAATCTGTTCTGTAAATCATCCACAAGTTAAAGTAATCACAAAGTTCCTTATTTCTTCATCTTTGGTGATTAATGCATCTTTTGAACATTGGACGGTTGAGAAAGTAGCCTAGCCTTTCCTTTCAAAGGTCAGCACTTTGTCAGTCTATAATTAATTGCATATAGCTGTCAATCAGGGAAACTAAATCTAAAAATAGATAAGATACTTTCGTATGAGATGCAGAAAACAAAAGAAAGCAAAACCAAGTAAAGATCCAGAAAGTTACATCTGTTGGTGGAAATGACTGAACTTTCCTTGCAGGAGTCATTTGAAGTGAATCAAGATCGGCAATATAGCCTTTGTTCATTTTCATCCATGTGTCTTCATCAGCAAAATCATTAAATGTGTCTGGAAGAGGACTGAACTCAGTTTGCTTAGAGTAGTTTGAGCGCCTAGCGACAAAGGCATTGGGAATTGCCTTAAAACATGGTGTACTAAAAGCATCTTCTTTGCACAGGCTATTGCTGTCTCTGCTTTCTTCCTTCAGACTTGCTTTGAAACATTCCTGGGTCAAAACAACAGATCAAAATTTCAAGTGGGCGCTCTAGAATCAAGCACCCAAGAGATACAGGGACAATATCGAACCATTACAGAAATAGCTTGTAAGGAAGTTTCAATAAGAAGTGGAGATAGTTGAGTAATTGTTGAGTCATTTCATTTGTTGTGTATCGGCAAGATACAGAGTTTCTTCTGCCAAAAAAGTGTACGAATTATTTATTGAAATGGAGCTATCTCACTTCCATGTTCTTATCAGGTGTTCCCACCGCAAGAAGCATAAATTTGCTGATAAGAAGATCAACAACTTCAGGACAGCTATCAAAGTTTTATACAAATTATGCTACGGAAAGCAAGTAAATTAGAGTTCTTATATCAGCAAACAAAAATTTTTCCTATTTATCATTATTTAGAACAGAAACAAATTGGAAGAAATGGTAGATGTTTTGGATTGACCACTGCTCCACTTAACATAGAATTACAGTTGTGAGTAGAAACAATAATAGCATATGCTGATGCCAAAAAGACAAGCCAGTTTAGGCTTCTCGGAGAATGGGGAAAAAAACGAAGTTATAAAGCATCTGTAACACAAACTTTTTGAATTGATAAGTTTAAACCTATAAGGCTGTGGATAGGGCTCAAATGCTGAATTAGGATGGGAAAGAATAAGAGAGGAAAAAAAATGTTCAACTGTGGCATCAAAAGCTCTACCTGGTTAGATCCTCTGTCAGAGCCAGAGAACGTTACAAGACTGCTAAGGTTATCAATTTTCAACTGTTGATCCCGGATACATTGTTCCCGTTCTTTATGTGATCTTCTCTCTT
Source organism: Mitragyna speciosa (assembly GCA_024721245.1). Taxonomy (NCBI): domain Eukaryota; kingdom Viridiplantae; phylum Streptophyta; class Magnoliopsida; order Gentianales; family Rubiaceae; genus Mitragyna; species Mitragyna speciosa. The sequence continues at coordinate 20,413,177 of CM045568.1, forward strand.
CTTCCAATTCCGTAGCAAGCTTCTCATGCTTCAACTCATACTGACAAATGGACAACGAGGAACATGTCAAGCTAAGAACATTAGCTCCTGACAACCAATTTCTTGTGCTGAGGAGACAAATTACCTTCAACATGTCATTCCGCAGTTTCAAAATCTCTTGCTCCAGCACCTCAGCCCGAGATCCCTAGCAAAAGTATTTTGTAGAAAATGAGGTTTGATTGGGTCTTATTCACATGGCTTGAAGTCAAAACTAAATTTTACCACCTGAAGTTTCATGCGCAATTCCTCTATCTCTATTTTTTGTCTCTTCAATAGGGCAGCATCCGTCAATATCTACATGCAATCCACATTTAGTTAGCTCTATCACAAAACTATAGAAAAAGTCCAGGGAATTAACTAGGACAATCATCTTTTTCCAAAAAAAATATATACTATTTTGTTGATCACCTCTTCTGGTACCAGTAAATTTTACAAGAAAGGAGGACAAAACAAACATAACAAGAGCACAAGACTCCTTGAGCATTACTCTAGCAATTGGATCTCAATATGAACTGTTCATTCCTAAAGCATAAAATCAGTAGCATCATTCTGAATGCCCCCAAATTTTGACAGTATGCTACATCTAGGTGAAGTTAAATGGTAATTACACAATATGTAATGGAGTAAACATACCTCATTCACTTGGACACAATTGGTAATACGTTTAGCTCTGCTAGCAAACTGAAGTGTTCCCTTGGTTTCCTCTATGTGAACCTAATCACACATATATTCAATAACAACTTAACTTTCAAATCTTAAGAATTTTGGAAGGTAAGCGGCACTTTCTGTTTACCTCTTCCGGTGCAACAGTGCAAATAATTGAAGTTTTGGCATTTCCACCAAGTGCTGGTTGAAGTATGCGTGTGAGCTTACTATCACGATAAGGAATGTGTCCCCTACATAAGGACAAGGTCTGGTAAGTTGATCGTTCAATTGCAAAAATAAATCATCAACTGTAGACAAATAATAGTACCTTTGCTTCCCGCCTTCACTTAATTTGTTGATCACATTGCCAAGAACCATTAAGCTCTTGTTTATGTGCTTTCCTTCCTTCAAACGAACACCACCAGCTCCAGTTTTAGCTATCCGCTCAGACCCAGCTAAATCCACCAAATTCTGTTCCACAGCAAGAAAGCAGCCTCCAAAAAATTCAGCATAGTAAATGACGTAATAACTGAGGTTATGAGAAAAGTAAGAAACACTAGCAATATGGCCAAACTGTTTCACTTCTTGGGAAAAAATATAGATTTTAAGAATATGGTGCATAGAGAAATAGCAGATACAATGATAATTAGGGAATACCGTATGTCCTACTTTACTCCTGTAAAGGAGAGGAAACATTTGTTCAAAAAGAAATTTCGAAGTTACAAGAAGCTAATTGTTGACTTCTGAAGCAACAGCAAGAGATTGTACAAACCAAGACAGAGACACGAATAGCATCATCTGAACTTGAATTATCACCAGAACCTATGTCCTTTTCCTTGCTTTCAATCACCTGGTTCACAAAAATAGCATACCAAATATAAAAACCATGAAAGGTAAAAACATCATTGGAAAGTCAATCACATAAAGCTGACAACATACCATTCTGAAGATCGTGTGAGATCTACTACTTCGAACATTCATATTGGTCTCTCCAAAGTGCCTATTCACTGCATGAAGTATTGTCATATGTGTTAACATTTGAAAATTTCATGACAAAGCACTGTGCAATTCTCATTATCAGTCAAACCTTCTCCACTTTGTATGAGCTCAAGCACTTGCTCAGCACTATTTACAATTTCCTCCCTAAGTCCCGCAACAAAAACTCCACGCTGAAAACCAATACATGTATAACTACAATTGTACATCAAAGAAACTTAAGCATCATCAAAAGTAATATCCCTCGATATCTCACCTCTAAACTCTCATGAATTTGTAGTTTCTGATTCTCCACAGCAAACAGATCATTAATATCCTCATTATAAATTTCCATGTATGAAACTCGTATCAGAAACTCTCTATCAGTTCTCTACAAATATTCACAAAGAAAATCCAGCAGTGAATCAAAGTCATTACACTAATAAAAAAATTTGTAATCTGAGACCCCAAAAAAAAAAAAAAGAGAGAGAGAGAGACATGGCTACCATCTTGATTTTCGTAAATATATCTTTGACAGCTCGGTGGATAACCCCGGGATCATTCTCAGAACCATTCATCGTATAAGTTTTGCCACTACTAGTCTGTCCATATGCAAATGCAGTTCCTGTAGCATACAAATTTATCTAATTAATTCGCGAACTTTTCATGGTACATTTCATTATCTACCATATCGACCTAAAGAAAAAAAAAGACATCTTTTCATTTCCATAAGATCAACATAGCTAAAATAAATAAATTATACTTTAATTTGATTCAATTCAACTCATACTAGATATACAGCTCAGGATATTAGCTCAACTAACACAAGTAACTAGAAAAATTACCATTAAAACCCTCGATGGCAGCATGAATAATGTCCTTAGTTAGAAGATCATAAACCCTAGAATTCGAGCAATCCTGATCGAACACGTGATCTGCAACTCAACATCAGCATAATTAATCTTCCGAAATATTAAAAAAAAAAAAAAAACCTAAAAGATCAATTTTTGACATCAATGTTAAAAAATTAAAGATACCAAAAGCGTAGGAAAGTCCAGAGATTGGGGTTCCAAGAGCTCGATGAAGTGAAATGCGATTTTCCTCAACTTTCCAGAAGCTTCCATTGCCATTGTAGTTTTCGTCACTCTTAGCGGGTCTTACTCTTACAGCTACGCAGATTTTCTCCATTATCTATCTCTCTCTATATATCTATCTATCGCCCTTTCTCTGTCTCTTCTCTGTCTCACACACTAGCACGCACGCGCACGCACACGCACACACACTCGAGGTGTGAAAAGTGATGCAGAATTCAGATATGAATCTGAAGTAAATTTTTGGGGGAGTGGTATTTGAATGGGCGGGCTGTGGTGAGAGACGTTTGTGATTTGAAAATGGGATGAGTTTACATAAATGCCCCCGTCTCTGGGTCTTTTAAATTATTGGGCCTAAGAACATGCAGAAGTACCTTAGAATTTATGCTGCGCTGTTGGAAAGATGGGCTTCTTGAGGAGCAGAAGCTGTTGAATCACATTTGATAAGATTAGAAATGGCTAGCTAATGAACAAGGAAAATACTATAGGGCTGCAAGCATACGGCCAGTGCATAATTTTTTTTTAGATATTAGTAAAATTCGTTGATAACTCATGCTTTCATACAAAAATTTATTATTTTTTAGATATATTCTGTTGACTAAATATGCATTTTTTAATTTTGTATTTGCCAACGTTATTCTAATTTAGGTTACCAAACATGTCGAGAATGGTGCCTCCAAAAAAATAAAAAAATGTCAAGAATGGTGCTTGGATTACAAATGGTTCCTAAATCTTGCATGTTTTAGTATCTCATATTGGATGAGGCCCAATACGGCCCATTTACTGGGATTAGGGGAGAAAAATTTTCGAAACCCAAAAAAGGAAAAAAAAAAATCTCAATTAGTATGCAGAATAAGCTCCGCAAGGCCCGGCTAGCGATATTGACACAATAGGAATTTTTTGTACCTAAATAACTTTTAACTAAATGCCTAAACTATTATCACTAAAACTTGACGTTAAATTTTAAGAATCTTAATTCTATCCATTTTCCTGGTATCACTCAATCCAGGACATATTCCAAGCAAGTTGCAATTATAAAGCCAACCATAACGATCACATCACCACAGCTGTGTTTCGATATAGAAAGATTAATTTCTCCTATTAACATGCCTTAAAATGATGAATCTATGGTGATTAATTTTTAATGTGTTTGAAGATAGAGCCACGAAAAATAACCAACCACAGGAATACTGTAGATTTCTATAAGATCCCAAAAATATACAAATATAAAAACGTTCTGTAAATTAGTTGTGGATCGGGTGTGAAAGTAGTGAGATGTGACTATTAAAATAGAAGATAAAAGTGTTATGGCTCTTGGGTTGCGGTAGTGTATGGGGAGAGGGTTCAGGGACTAGAAAATTGGCGGAAGAAAAGGGAAACATTAGTGTAAGTAACGGCTGTATGAGACGCCAGGAAGGTCTTTCACGGGACAGGATCACCTGCAAAGAGAGGGGTTGTAGCAAAGGAGGGAGCAAAATGGACTAAAAGATGGTTAGGTGAGAGTGTTACCGGGTGTTTGGGGAGTCACGAGAGGAGGAGGAGGGAAAGGTGATGCATAAAAGGAGAACAGAGAATAATGGAGAAGTTAGGGTTCAAGTACTATACATGTCGCTTGTTTTGGTTATGATAAAGGAGTAAATGGAAAAAGAGAAATATGAAAAACTTTGGTCAGCCTTTTCGAACACTTGGATAAAAATTGTTTTGGTATGAAAATTTATATTCTGGCAATATTGCCAACCCATAGAATCTGTAAAACTTACTGCTATATTTGGTCAATATTTAAAGTGTGTGATAAAAAGATTATAGTACGTAAATAGAAAGTTGATTCTAAATGGTGATGCATACATCATTAATTTTGCCAATTTTTTAATTACGAAATTGGTACCACGAATGATTATCATCAACTAGGGCATCAATTTCTTTTATTCTTGGGAATATTCCTTCAAGACTCATGATCTCAAGAATTAAAAAATTGACCCCCAAAATCATGGGACTTAATCTTATTTGCTTAACTTTTAAAGGAATTTAAATTTTTTTTTTTTTTGTTTTTGGAAAAAATTTGTATAAGCTTGAAACGTATGTTTGTCTTGCAGTAAAGATAAAAGTTTTGCTTTACAAATTGTTAAAGATAAAAGTTTCTGCAGTATAAACAAGCATCCTATTTTTATTTCTTAACTGAAAATAAGTCAAAAACAAAGGCACAATGCAAATCAAGATACGTCAAAACAGCTTTTAAACTTGACAAATCTCAGATCAATTGATTTTTAGTAAACAAGAACATAGTCCAGTCAAAGCATTTTGATGTCTATGCCAAAACCAAGGTAAAATACACATAGATCTTAGATCAGAATTTAGATGTTTAGTGAACGACATGGAAAGCTCTTTATCCACTAATCAGATCTCTATTACTCATATATGCAGTATTGATTGATAAGTAGTTCTCACATTATCATGGAACAATTCAGACTTATCTTAACTTTATTGAAAAGTCTTTTTTTTGGGAAAAAAAGGGTCATGCATGCACGTTGCAAAATCAAAAGGAATATCCAAAAAAGAAAAAGATTTGCAAATCACAGACGTACAAAGTAACAAAGATATCTTTGTTTGAGAACATCTTTATTAGGTGATAATCCAACTTTTCCAATTCATTTTTCCTTAGTCAAAAAAAGGACATAGACTTGTGCTTGATCAGACGAACTTTCTTTGCTGAACTAACAAACTTGGAAATGAAGTAAGGGGAAAACGAACTAAAAACCATGGCCCATGCAACACCAGACCACGAAGAACGTAGGCCATCTTAAATAGAGTATTAATTTTAGAGCCCAAGTGGCTGCGTACCAACAATTGAATAATAGAATTTTTAAGACGCAATATGTATTTAAATGATTGTTGAAATTTTCAATCTTTCTAAACGATTATTCTTTGTGGTTAATCTTTAATTTTCCTTCCCTTAGACAACTTTTATTTCCCCTTTCTTGCTTGTGGTGGGATGGGACTACATGTCCAAAGTTCATACTTTTTCATGCTGATAACTTTAATTTTTTCCCCCTCCCAAATGCATGCATGAGTGGAAGTCATACTTCCTTTTTGTACTTGCAATTCTTGCATTTTTGTATGCAATGGAAAAATGTAGAATATCTATAAACAGATTAATATTGCAATATTCGAATGGAGAATATATACGAGACAATGACAAAAGTAGGAAAATTTTGGTGATCATTTGTGAAGCTTCCATTTTACACTAAATTCTCACGAGGTTCAAAGCTGGAGTACTGATGCTTTGCAGAATTTTAGATGGTCATGCTTTCAAGGAAAGATGAATCTTTGGGACTTCGGTGGCTGTCAACAGAGAAAACTCTAGTTTCGTGCTTGAATTTTTTTATGTTGCCAAGAAAAGTAGCAGCCGGCGGCCCCCCGGGGGCGGGGGGGGGGGGGGGGGGCGGCGGGAACACCAGTGAAGAAAATAGTAAAGGAAAACTTTTTTTTTTTACTTTGGAAAAAGAAAAGAATTTTGTTACAAATATCTTCTCACCAAATTAACGACTGGATAGATGCAATTTTGACATTCTCTTCCAACTTCTGATCCTTATCTCTTCCAAATATTTTTCTATTAATTTTTAAATCTCATTGAGCTTCTGTCATAAAATCTTATACATATAAACTTTGTTTGCATTCTAATTAAGTTCGGATATTAGTGTCAATAATATGTTACTACGTCACTTCCCTAAGTATGTTTGTTAGTCAGCGTCTCCTTTAGCTTCACAAAAACTTTGTTAGGAGTCCCGTCAAAAAAAATTTTGATAAGAGCACAAAAAAAATTTTCCACTTAGAGTTCTGGTCCCTTTCATGTTGTGTCTTTTTTCTACGCAAGGAAAATTGATCTTGATTTGATATTAGTGATGTCTAAGTCTACAACTTGGATGTTGGAATAGCTCCCAACAAAGCTTAGCTTAGAAACTATCTAAACTTACAGTTCTACAATAATTAAACTCGAGAGTTGTTACTTTTACTAATATGTGTAACTTATAGATGTCTACTATTATTATATTCGTCATTACACTCTTCAATACGAGCTTATATTTCGTGCATCTTGCATTTCTATTTTTATGATACAAAAATAATTATTCTGGACGATAATAATTCATAGCTTGTGTTAAATAATAATTGATTGTGAATTTATCAAGTGGACATAACCATATTTAAATATTTATATCACATAGATTGGATTGCAATTATACTTTCTAAAAGAGTAGGAGCACTACACTGGTAAGCGTAAGCATACAAGACATGGCTTATTGTGATTTTGACTGTACCTAAAAATTTTCCAAACGCAAGCTAGTACAGCCACCAACAAAGTTATAGTTATCCTCTATCTGAGGGAAGTTTGAATTCATTCATAGCGAAGATCGCACTTTCTAGTAACTATGTCGCTAGTATACAATCGAACTTAAGGAATCTTCAAAGCCACTTTACGCTATGGTCACTGCTGTCACAATCGTATAGGCTGCGGTTATGACTCCAAAAGAAAAGTAATATTCGCCAAACCATTTGTTTGTCATAACATGCATGGTTCTATTTAGGCATACAAGGATAATTATTCCCCATAAATGCATTTGCCCGGAGATATGCATGTTTGGGAAAAGCAAAAAAGATGCTATTTTCACGGAAAGCAACACTGAAAAACTATGTAGTAATATCTAGATCAGATTTGGATCAGATCCCTTATCCCTGTTAACGTGGTCTGATATGTGATTGTGAAACATAGTCATACATAGGTTTGTGCCATGTGTTAAAGCAAAAAAGATTTCATCATCCGTACGATCTTCATTTAATCTTTTATAGGAAATGCTAGTATTTTCTTCTATTCATATCCAAAGGTACGTATATAATTTTGTTGCACATTTGGGTTTTCTCGCCCTTGCATGTCGCTATTGAAGAAGTCAGGTAGATCCGACATAAGTAAAAATAAGCAGGCAGTGTTATTAATCATATACTCTTTAAATTGCATAGTAGAGACCTTTATTGCAGTAACCGGCATAAAGTCTCGTGTCCAAGGACTTTTGTTTCTCTTGGCATCCGTTATTTATATGGGATTTTTATTGCTCGACGTGGTTGGTGTATATAAACTGCCGACACTTAAGACAGACCAATTGCTCTGATTAATAAAATTTTGCCATCATTTGGAATCAAGCGGATTCATGTTAATAATTTTTGCTATCAATTGGAGTCAAGTGGATCCATATTCATTTTAAGTATCAAATTAACATTAATTCATAGATGTCTTTTCCCTCAGGTTAATTGAGCGTGTGGTTAGGGTCAAATTCAGCTTTGGATGACACTGTATGGTACATTTATATCACACCACTTAGGGAGAATGATATATGTATTCTCACTATTTAAATCTCTCAAGGAAGAAATACGTATTAATTTCATATATGATGTAACATGTATGAAGTATACAAGAGGAACCATAGCCGTCCATCCAAACAAACCAACGTTGTTACTATATATCGTGGTAGTGTGATATATTAGCATCTTTATTTTTTATTCGAACAGAGATTATTTTTCAGTAGCTTAAAGTTGCATAGTGCAAGAAACAAGGATAATGTTTATCAACCTCGATTCACTAATATATAGACATTGATGACTTAATTATGATAATGACAGTGCCTGAAATCATCACTTTACACATCCTCCACAAAACAAGTCTAAAGATTATTAAGCTCTGAAGCTCCTAAACTAGGCTTTTGACCCTCATTATCAACTTCCATACGAGAATAGTGGAGCTATACGAAGATAATGTTTTAATCAATCAACCCCCCTAAAAGCAAGCTTTTGACCGGATTTTTACGTGGTGCAACGATGTTTTGTTATTGAAAAGACATAAATGCCCCCTGCAAAGTAGATACATCCAGTAGTCTTTTCACTACTGCAGCCTGCATGCATGCCATGGCTCAGAAAGAGGAGTTTGGGTAGTTTGGTGATTGATTAGGATGTGGCTAAAGGGGTTGGTTTTTCCTTTTCGCTTATCTGAACGATAATGCAAAGATTATTGAAGCTGCATGTTAACCAAGATTTGGTTTAAACTGGCCAGTTTCTGTTGGAGTTCGATTGACTCGGCCATTAGCCGAGTTGAATCTCTTTGAACCGCGTGATATTGGTGTAAAACTAAGCATAATTGGTTCTTTAATTCTCTATTCTCGAGTTGGAGCTGGTTCACATGGTTTGTGAGGTCTTCCAACTGCTTCTTCTTTCTCCATCTAGACCGCTTAGCCGATTCCCGGTTTGAGATCATTCGCCTTCTCTTCCTTTCTTCAACCGAGTACACCGACCGGGTTGTATCTGAACCGGAAGTTGAATTGGTAGCCAATCCATTTCGGGTAGATTCTGAGCCGGAAGTTGAATGAGTTGGGAATCCTGATTCAATTAGTGACAAGAGGTCATGAAGGTCACTACTAGTGAAAGGATCTTCAAGAACCGGGGACAATTGGAAATGAACCGGCTCTTCACAAAACATCATTTTTGCAAAATCAAAATTACAAAATGTAGCTAATTAAATGAACCGGAGGGAGGAAAAGAGGGGAAAAGGGAAGAACTGAGGAGTAGGCTTATGGTATTTATGGACGATGGGAAATAACATGTGGGACCAACTCAAGATTTAACTTTTAAAATGGAGCCCATTCTTGGCCCCCCAAACAAAAAACAAAAAAAGAATTAGTGTGTGTTTTGTGTGTAAAATATTTGATCATTTGTGTAAATCAGGGGGCATCTATGGTGAGGGTTGCTGGGGGCGTCACTGAATGCTTTATTCAAGTGAGTCCAAAAAAAAGGATTAACTTAATCACGAAGAATTAAACCTGATAACAGAAACAACAAATAAAAAACCACATTTAACAAAGATTGGAAGACAGCCAACAGCCGCAGTCATGTGGAATTCGAATTTAGATGATAAATTTAAAAGTTGTTACTGTTTGCAATTGTAAGAGGGCCATGTGGAATATGGTTTCTTTGTGCTTTTGTCCTCTCGTGAATAAAGGATGTCCATTTCGAAAGATGAAATATAAACAATGTAGGGACTGAATCGTTGGAGGACACAAGCTTGACTAATTAATTATCAGTGGCTGGCTAGCTTTAATTGAGTAACAAAAAATAATTGAACAGAAAGTTTAGTTTTTCTAGCTGGTAGAAAGTTTAGTTTTTCTAGTTTCTACCAGCAAAAGTGACATTCTGGATCAGGGGCTCAAAGCTTTTGCATGATAATATGAGGGCCCAAACAATTGGAGCACTCTGTAGTTTGTATGAACATGTATATAGAACTACTCTCCATCCCCAGAATGTAACATTTCCTTTGTTTTAACAGTACGATCTAGACAAGAATGCACGTGTAATCAAACCTACGTGTGCTTAGGCAAATTAACCATTATGAAATGCAAAAATGGATCTTGTCTTGGTTCGTTAGATTGCATTAGCACTAATGAAGAATATTCCCCTCGTCTGTTTTCAGTTGGTATTCCCTATAATATTCTTGATTGGCAGTTATATGTTTCTTGTCCTGTTAGCAAAAATTTGCATCAAGCCGATAAAAGTGGAAGAGTAACATGCAGTCTATTAATTTTCACATTTGCTTCTGTACTTATTTCAGATAAAGCAAGCATTGGGCATCTCTTCTTTCCTATGTTTCAAATCTTAGTGTTGTGAATTACTAGTAGGCTGCATGTTCAGCTGTTAATCATGTACATCAGAAAATTCCTCGTTCAATAGCTTTAACTTTCCAGAAATAGCCTTAGGAAGAAAAATCTTTGGCCCAAAGTAAAGAAGAACAAGAAACTTGGAATTGTAGTGGGATACATGCACATCACTAGTAGAAGTAAAATAGCTGGCTGGAAAAAAGTAGTTAGAAATTTCAAGATATTAAAGATGATAAGATTGAAAGAAAGGACGAATGAAAGGAATAAATACATGAACCATATATAGGTTTACACATAAACCACAACCATTCTGTTAGTTAATTTTTGAAAGAGACATAAAAAAGCAGAAGAGTTTGGCTAAGGTATTCTTTGCTGCTTTCTTTTTCACTTTTTTCATAGCCTGTAGTATGGCCCGATTTTACATCTTCTTTTCTGCCTTTAGGACTAACTTGCAAGTTCAGCAGAAAAACTTAAAAGTAAGGAATGTAAAAGAAAAGAACAAACAACTTGATAAGTTTCTCTCTAAGTTATTTGGAAGTTTTGAGAAGAAATGCAATGTCTTTCGAAAAAAAAAAAAAAGAAAGAAAGAAAATCTACCAAGTTTCAAGAAGGTATAAAAAGATAATATAATTTTTAATATATTATTAGTTTTTCACCCGTGGGACATCATTCTATCTGAGAAGTGAATAAATCATAAATGAAATTTATAGTGTTAATAAATTAGAAGTGCATACAATGTTGATCATACAAAGGTAATACAACTGTTTTTCACCCGTGGGACGTTAGGTTTTCTTAAAGAAAAAATCAAATAAATTTTATAAAATTAGTGGCTGAATTTGTTTTATTTTTCAAAATGAGATAAAAAAAATTAAAACAAAAGGAAGTCAATAGCCAAGTAGCGCGCTGATTTGAACAAAGCTATAAAGTTGTCCAAATTGGCGCTGATTTGAACAAAGCTATGTGATCCGTATAAGAGATTACCAAAGCACTTTTGGTTTGTAGACAATATAATAATTTTCAACAAAAAATGATAATATGATCCAACTTTTACTCCTTAAGTTTTAAGCCTTTTTAATTATGTTATTTGGGGTAGCTTAGACTTAGAAATTAGAAAATCTAACCTGTGGCCATTTTAATCGTATTACTTAGAAGATTAAATTCGGTGTGCTTGAAGCTTTTAGCGAAGTGTTAAAATTATAAATCTGAATGTATCCCCAAAAACAAATTTGCTTAGGGTTGCGTTTGTTTGTTTGTGTTTTTTAAAAACATATTTTTTAAAAACTTCAAGCATATTTTTCAATCAACTTTTTATCTCATAAACATATTTATAGAGAAGAATATTTAAAGTTACTACAATAATATTTTTTAAAAAATACTTAAAAAAATAATCACCCAGACAGAGCCCATGGGATGAGTCAATCTATCAGGCCCTACTTAAGCCAATTTCCATCTTTTATCTCTTCCATCAGGATGGGTAGCAATATTAGGCCCAAGGCACTAAGCCCGTGCTGTAAGGCCTAAACTAAGTGGTCCTAGTCATTGCAAAATATGACTCTTGTTGAGCCCATTAGACAGACCCAGGATAGGACCGTAGTGAAGCGGAGCTCCGGATGGCATACCGATAAACCTGATTTCGCTACCCAATAAAACCCTAGGCCTAATCTCTTTATTCATCTGAGAAGCCAGCCCATCTAAAGCCCTGTTTGGCGAAACACCAACCTAAATTATCTAAAACCAAAGTTGGCCAAACCCAGTTATAGATCATGCATCATGAATCTAGTGTCATTTCAGCTTAGGGTTCGTTTGTTTGGATGTGAAATGTTTTCTTAAGAAATTATTTTCTCAACAAATATTTTATATAGAAAATGTCATTTCTTTTATGATTTTTCAGTGTTTGAATGATTATGTTAAATTTTTTGAAATAAATTTTTTATTTTTAACATTGTTAATATGAGTTAAAAAGATAAATAACAATTCAATTCGTGCTTGTCATAATTAAAGTCAAATAATTGTTTTATTTAAAATTAATTTATAAGATAATATAATGATCAAGTTTGTATATCTACAGATATATTATTAAATGAAATTGGAAAAGGAAGTGCTTAAAGTTTAATGTCATTCTTGAACTTTTCGAAAAATAATTTACACTTATTAAGTTTGTAAGTTGTTTCAGCTAGAAGGAGGAAAATTAAAAACTATTTTATGTTAAAAAAATTTTTTTTTTTGTTTGATACAAAGAAAATTTTCTGAATATATTGTACAGGACACATTTTCAGTCCAACGAAATACTAGTTCTTTTAGCCCAGTCCATATTCCACCATTTTTTACTTGTAAAAGCAAAAGCAAAAAGCACCATAATTGGTCGTTGGTGGTGCATTTAAAAATCTAAAATTTAAACGACAATATCATGCATAATGATGAGAAGAAGTCATGTTTTACCAAGAACTAAAGCTACTTTAATGCCTGTTTACTTTTCTTTCTTTCAATACTTTTGTTCCTCAGAAAACAGGAGGGAGAATCAGGCAGCACGCGTTGTGCTTTGGTCCCAATTTTACTACGCATGCTATTCCAAAAAATGGTACAACATCAGAAGATATTTTACCTATTTTGTGTCCTGTGTGTGACTTCTCCCCTCCCTGCTATTCAACACTGACAGCTGACAGCTAATTTGTCAGACATGCCCTTGGAGCATTAGGACACATTTGTGAATAAGCAATCATTAAGTCAAATGAAGAGGAGGTAGAGGAAAGAACATGGTGAACTTGAATTAAGTTAATTTTTTTGAGTAAATTTTAGTAAAAATAATGACAAATGTATAGTCTCTGTCAATAATTGAGGCAGTAAGGATCCAAAAAGCCTCAATCATTTCAACAACTGCGCTGTGGTGCGTTGTACAGCCTCAAAAAAAAAAAAAAAAAATGGTTGCAAGCAGACTTTCTTGTGTCATTTCCAATGGTTCTGCTTAGAATTAGAGAAAGATGTGGCTCTCAGTCTATACTAGAAGTCATTGCTGAGACGGTACAAAGATTTTTTTTATCATAATGTGATCTGCTACTCTATCCAGGATCCAAATTAACTAGAAGCGAATGAACAAATTACAAGATTCTAAAGCAGTTTATATTTTGATTGGTAAGCAAGAAGAGGAATAGCTTTCAAATTACTGACCAAAGAAAAAATTTACGCAGAAAACAAAAGCGGTGACTACATTGAAGCTTAATTCAACTGGATAGCAAATGAAAAAAATAAATCCCAAAACAGAGAACAGAAAAAAGAATATTAATTTTGATTCATATATTAGACTTCGTTTATTCACACATGGCCATGACAAAATTGGAAATTTGATAGTCGAAACAAACTAAACACCTCATTTCACTCCCTAAAGTGGGGAGCACACAAGAATGAGATCAATATAAACATATGGAAAACGCAATTAACTATCACAAGTAAAAATTTTCATATATAACCAAATATAATTTTCTTCATCTTCAGATGATCAGAATCGATTACAGAAGAAAAACCAGCATCAATTCTTATTACAGATTCCACATCGCATAACAAACTTCACAAGTACTTTAATTTCTAGTCCAGACGTTACAAAAAAAGATAATAACAATAATAATAAAACACCTTTTGCTTTATTTAGTCTCTTCAATAAATCAAGATTCCGCATCTATTTCCCTTGCTGTTGTTCTCCTCCGAGTGATACCATCACCTGCAATAGTACTATTATTGCCGTCGTTGAAGATCAGGGGCAAGTCGTTGAAATCATCGGTATCATCAACAGTTGCTAGACGGATGCAAGAACATCTTTCTAAAGAAGCAAAGAATGCAGTAGCAACACCGTTTATTATCCACATGGCCACCCCATCAAGCCTTCCTCCGCACCCTGGGGATGAACCATGGTTATTTGATGAAGATCGGGCCTTGGTCTCCACTGAATTGGCTCTAAGATTGAAGAAGGTGGGACAACTTGAGGAGGTTGTTGTTGCTGCCATGAATTGTGGGAAATTGACAGGTCTTGTTTCTTGGTTAATTGGCAGCTGAAGAAGAATATGAGATGGTGAAAGAAGCTCTTTATTAAGCTGTCCCAAATATTTACTACTCCCTTCAGTAATGAGATCTTGATTGAGGATGATTAGATTCGAGGTACTAGTATTTTAGTTTCTACGCATGGCCTTTCTTGATCTGTGAAATTACCGATATATATATGCATATGCATTAGTTGTTTATGATAGTTAATGCAAAATGTGATATCATTGGAGGTTTTGACAGGCGCTAATGATGGATTAGTTTGGCTAGTGAAATATCTCTTAGTTTGACAGCTATCGTAACTAGTGAAAGCCTGAAAGGGACACATTTTTCATATATACAACTATGACAGAACACATCTGTACATATATGTTTGTATGCACACATAAATATATGGCGGTATGGATGTTGATATAAATTCATATAAGTTTATATACTTGCATGATACGTTTGGATATTTCCAAGTGCATATTAACTCGTGGTTGAGAGCATATTATTTGGGAAGAAAAAGTTGTAGACTTTTATATACTAAAATTTATTGAGATCAAGTTATTGAGATTGAATTTTATTACAAAGGGAATGAGAGTTTGAGGAAATAAAAAATGTTCATGAGAAGAAAAGAGGTAAAGGAGAGGGTAACTTTGTCATATTGGGTTGTACATCAATAAACAGCATAAAACTTTCATACCACAAATTAACCTTTACGGTGTGTACATGTGAAATGATGGTTTGATGGGAACGAGATAAGGTATAAAAAAAGAACAAGTATGTCCAACCTAATGATGAGACCCGAGGCTTAAAGTGCTTTTCATGATTCGGATTACCATGTAAAATTTAATCTGAAGAACTATTTTTCTTCTTTGTAATCTTCCCTCAGCCACCTCACGTGGCCCACCAAAAATAATGCGCTCTCAAATGAAACTTTTTATTTCTTAAAATCCTGATATTTTTCTTAAAACATTGTTGGAGACCCATGTCCTTGCTAATATTGTATAATCTTCTGTAAAGGAGCCTAATACGATATAAATTGGCTCCATGATATTTTAAACAAGTTACTGTTTAAGTACTAAAAAAGGGTTCATTTGAACAATAAAACTTCGAGGATTAATTGAGCCTTTTTTTTTTTTTTCTCCCGGTCATAGTTGGCTCCGTTTGGATGGCAAGATCTATCGATCACCTAACAAATTGCTAATACAAAGTGCAATGGTTGAAAGAAAAAAGTTACTATTTAATACGACAAAAACTGGGGCCATGATATTTCCAACAAGTTACTATTTAAGTACAAAAAGTTGGTTTCATTTGAACAATAAAATGTAGAGGATTAATTAACAGGACAATGAATATGTAACTTGTATCATACTTGACAGTATACAAATTATCAAGATTGGATATGGCTATGGGCTAAGAATAAAACGAAATGCAACTAAGAATGCAATTTCATGTCAAGCTGTTTGGCTTTTGTACCGTTTTCAGTTACCAACAAACAAAGACCAATTTCATGTGTATCAAAGAAGGCTGTGTGCATACATGAAACATCTGATATATTTCACATGCTGAGTACGATGAATGCTACAATTGACCTAATTGAGTACGAAGTTACTCGGTCAAGGACGATGTAATTGCTCGATGATATTAAGATTGTCAATTGCTTAGACATGTTTCTACGTGCTTGTCTATGAACATACAACCGGCAAAATTATACATACATTTAACCGGAAGCGTAACGAATAAAGAATCAAATAGTTAGAGCTCTATGACTATACCTAGAGGTCAGGGGTTTGAATCCCACTAACCATTTTCCTTTCCCAAATATAATAATATAAGTTGATAAAAAAAAAGTTGGAAGCACGTATACAAATTGAAGTTTCTTTAATAGGATGCAAGTGCATCATTGCAATCGGTCACTAAGGTGCTGTTTGGTAAAACTGAAATATGAAATTTGAAGTCTGAAATCTGAAATTTAAGTGCTAAAAGAATTAAGTTACTGAATTGAAAAAGTTTTACCTGTTTGATAATTAACTAAATACATGCACTGAATTTAAATATCTCATCTCATAAATATAATTATTTTATTTTAAAATTTTAAAATAATTTATTGATAAAGTATATGAGAAAGAAAGATATTATTTGTTTGTGAGAGATGGAGAATAAGTGTATTTATGTATTAGAAAGTGTGTGAGAGAAAAAGTCTGTGTATATATAGAAAAACGTAAGTATGAAACAGGAAAAAAATTAAAATATGTGCATGTGTATATAAGAGATAGAAAAAATATATATAAAAGTATATGTATATGTGTGTAAAAGTGTATATGCAAGAAAGTGTGTAAGTAACTGTGTGTGGGAGGTATGGGTGTGCACGGGTCAGATATCCGACCCACATAGGGTATTTTCTGACCCAACCCGCTATATGCGAATCAGGCAAAATTGTAACCCGTATCCGTATCCGCATATGGAGATATCCGACGAGTCGGATATCCGCATTTTTCAAGTTGGGTATCTGCATTTTTTGGATCATACCCGCATACTATTAAATTTGCTTCAAATCCTAGATAATCTAATAATAATTAGAGTGTCATTTATAACAAATATAAACTTAAATAACATATATTAAATCAAGTGTTACAAACCATGAATTTATCGCAAGCACTAAAGAAAATTTTAATTTTTTGATATAGAGAAACACTGTGTACACAAATCTTATAACATAAACACCAACCATGCTGTTTAGGTAGAGAATGAACAAAACATACAAGACAACTATCATAACTAGAGCTTATAGTACCGCGTCTTCAATTCTTCACATTTCAATATTGATAATGCAGTATTCTTTACTATCTATGATTACAAAATAAGAATAAAAGATACTGATATCAATATTAATAAAAAATAACAAACACTACATAGTAACTTCACATAATAATATCTAATAGCATATTACATAATAATAATATCATATAGTAATAATACACAATAATATTACATATTAATATTAGGAAACCTTATAAGAATAAAAGATATTGATATTGATATTAATATTAATAAAAAATAACAAATACTACATAGTAATTTCACATAATAATATCTAATAGCATATTACATAATAATAATAACATCACATAGCAATATTACATAATAATATCACATATTAATATTAGGAAACCTGATAAAATTACATCATTACCCCCATATGCTAGTCGGGTCGGATACCTGCCGGGTTTTAAAAATCATGATCCGTATCCGACCCGCTTAATAGAGTAACCTGCATATGACCCGTATCCGTTAAAACCCGGTGGGTTGGATACCCGCATTTTTAGGATCGGGTCCAAATCGAATCGGCTGGGTTTTTAGTCACTAGGTCAACTTGCACACCCCTAGTGGGAAGTGAGCGAGAGAGAGAGAGAGAGAGCGTGCGCGCTTGTGTGAGAGAGAGAGGGAGAGAGAGAATATGTGTATTTGTGTGAAAGGAGGTATGTGTGTGTGTGTGTGAGAGAGAGAAAGAGAGAGAGAGAGAGAGAGAGAGAGAGAGAGAGAGAGAGATTGTGTACATATATGAGAAAGAGTATGCATGTGTGTGTGTGCGCATGGGTGAGTGTGTGTGTGTGTGTGTGTATGCAATGAGGGGAGGGAAAAAAGTATCAAAATTCAACAAATTAAGTGAAGAATTTTCACTTAAAATTTTGTGTACAAATTAAATAAGTGCTTAATGTGTTAAGTAGTAAAAGAATTTTGTTATCAAACATACTAAATTCAAAAAGTATTTAATCAATTAATTTTCAACATTAAGTCGTATTATTAAACACCCTCTAAGTTATAACAAAAAATATTATAATACCCAAATCTCTAACCTCTTTCGCGTGACAAGAATGGATAGTGTGATACTATCAATCAATCAATACTTAATGAAAAATGAAACCTAAATTGCAAGGGAAAAGTTTACTCATGTCTTATTGGTACATGAGTAACTAATTATTGGTTGCAGACCGACCAAATTTCTAGCTTACAATATATAGGTTAATATTCTATATTTTTGTTGTTATGATAAAAATATGAACATGAATGAAAATATTGTAGTATTTTCAAAGAAAGAACAAAAAGAATGAATAGTAAGTCAGATTGTTAGAATTCTATGACTCTTCTCCCATGGTCAAGATTCGAATCCTACCATCTTCTTTTCCCAAAGTCCCCTCTAATAGAATAGGTATTCAAGGGCTAGCGTCCAGTGCCATTAAGAGCCATAGAACTGCACATACTAAAGGCTTGGCCCAACATTTCAACGCCACCTATTTTTGTGCTTTTGGATTTGCCAAAAGCCCATTTCCCTGACCGTTCAGTTTACCCTTTTCTAAGACCATTGGGGCATCAGACGCTTATTGACTATTAATACATATTTCTTCTATTTCATTATATTTCTGAAAATCTATATCAACGGATTTCGCAACGTTCCCTGTCATACTTGTGAGTAGGATTATTTCTAGATATATTATTAAAGATATTTAGCCACCGAGCCAACAGCTCAGGTGGTCAGGGGAGCATTTCAAAAGCTCCCCTTGCTGTAAGTTGGGGGTTCTAACCCTACCTGCAGCAGTTAGATGGTTTAAAAATCGAGAGGAGCACTGTGCTCCTTTGATCTAATAGTAGTTTAGTTCCTATTTGTCTCTCTGATCCAATTGGATCATCTCGTAGAGTAAGTTAAGAGTAGGCTAGCATGTTAAACACTTAACAAAAAAAATAAAAATAAATAAAGATATGCATTTCCAAGAAAAACACTTGTGAGTAGGATTATCAATTAACCCATTGATGGATGAAATTAGTTGGTTATAGAGATCCTAACTTATCTTAATATTCTAAACAATGAATTTTAAGGTTTCAATTCTACCCATCATACAAGAAAACGATGACTTCAGCGTATTAGAAACGGATTGCCTGATTAATGTTGCGAGAAACTCGTTAATTTAAAAAAAAAAATGAAGCGAAAATAATATAATAAATTGTTTTATGAGTAGATGTGATTCCGTACACGATGTACAGATTTATGTCATGTCTTGTATCTGATCACTCGTTAAGAAAATCGTATTTCTTCCATAACTGATGTATATGCAATTATTATTTTGGATCAAGAATAATTAATAAATTGCGTGATTTTTTCAACCGTGTGATAGTGCATTAATTGTACACCATTAAAAAGATCTTCAGCATTTATGCTATTCCATTAAACTGCTTTGTACCTTACAGCTTTACCTCATTCTGGGAATCCAATTGCCATTAATTTTCCTCCTTTGTTTACCCTATAAAAGTGTAGTGTCACTTAGATAGAACCACCGATCTCCAAATTCAATCAAGAAAAGCTCTGGTAGTATTGAAAAATGTCCAAGCAAAATTCCATATTTATTGTGGCCATCCTCCTTTTATTCACTGCTGCAACATGTACTGCCCGTCTTGATCCTTCTCTGGTAACAGGCCCAAAAAGAGGTAATGTCTATTCTGAAAACCAATTGAAATTTCCATAGTTACCCGGTTTGTGTTCAACTTAAACGACTGAAAACTTTTTTTTTTTTTTTTGGCAATTGGTAAAGAATACTAAGGCAGAGAATTTGGTTGGTGTTGTAGAAGCAAGCTGTCAAGGGGTGGACGAGGAAGAGTGTTTGAAGCAGAAAAGCTTAGTGGCTCATCTTGATTACATATATACCCAGGGTGGAAATGGCGATTAGAATACTACATTTCCATAACTAAATGATTCTGGTGCAAAATGAATTATAGAAATGGTTATATTGAATAATAACATGTTTAATCTATTTTGTGAGTTTAACAGCATTGAAAATTAAATTGATTTTGTTTTGTAGCACAAAACTTATGGACTGATGCAATGATTTGAGAAACTACAAGACAAGCTGTTGCAGATCAAAAACGAATATTGATAAGAATTTAATTATGGTAACAGTCGGATTCAAGAACGAAACAATTGCCGAAAAGATCTCTTTCAAGTTTTGTAGAATAATGTTTAATTTTAATTTTCAGAAGACTTTATTCGATTAAATATAGGTCTGTTTCCCCATAAAAAAAAAGTAATAATAATTTTTATGACCAATTCATAGGAATGCATGCTTAGTGACATTTCCATGCTAGATGTCTGTGCCAGACAAAAATCATGGGCTACTATAGTACTATATTGGATCTAAGTGGGCCTAATTTGGGTCCAGACCCAATCAGTTAAGAAGCCTACCATGATTGCTTCAAAAAAAAAAATCTGGATGTTTTCACTGAAATAACTACCATTACTATTCCATTGACGTGCGATTGAGCACTCAAAAGATTAATCATTAAAGAGTGAAGACTACAAAGCTTTGACCACCAGTCAATTAACTGATCCCTTTAGAAACTATCTCAACCCTATAATCTCTTCACACGTTTCTTGACCTCCTCGTCCTTTATATACATGCATCACCGCTCCATAAACTCCATTCAAGAAATCAAGAACTATCAGTACAATATACTATTCTCCTCTTAACTGAAAAAAAAAAAAAAAAATTAGAAAGATGTTGAAATTCAACACTTTTTTCATGGTGGCCACCCTCTTCTTTTCCATGCTAGTTTCTACATCCACATGTCTTGCTCGTTCTGATCCTTCTCTGATGAAATCCCAATACAAGGCAAGTCCATTCTTTTCATTTTCTAATCTGTAGTCTCAAGCTTTTTCGTGCATTGATTTAGCCAATTGAGTATAGCGAAGTTGTTTGAATAAGTTCTGTACTTAAGTTCATGTTTCATCTATGCTAAGTTCATTTGTGTTTTTATTTCTTCCTAAATTGGTTATTCTTGCTTTTCTTTGGTAAAATTGCTTATTATATAGAATGGTGAGAGAGAAGAGAAGATGAATATTGGGATTGAAGAAGTAAGCTGTCAAGAATTGGAGACAGATGAGTGTTTGATGCGAAGGACGCTGGCTGCTCATACAGACTATATTTACACTCAGAGCCACAATCCATGAGCGAAGCTAGCTTCTCTGCATAATTTGCACAGACCGTACAAATATTACTAGTACTACTGTTAATTAATCATCCAAGAATGATGTTTAGTAAAAGGACAAAATCTAAAAGGTTGCTAGTTGTATTATTGATGTTTTGAAGCTTATGATGTATTGTTGTCGATGAGGTGTGCTTTTCAATTTACAAAAGCGTACTACCATACTGCTATTTTTTCGAAGCATGTCACGTTGATCTGACATGGCGTGTTTCTTTTCTTTTTTTTTTCTATTTTTTTATTTTTTGCGTATGATGTACTAAATAATTTGATTAAACAACATTCAGCAGCTTTCTATAAGTGGCAACCTGAGACCAGATCATTTCCCTGAATAGAAGCTAAAATGAGGGGGAGAAAAAAAAAAGATCATTGCTTATGCAGATCATACTGTGTAAATTTGTTTCCACCAATAACTAAGGGCCACAAAAACAAAAAGAGAGAACTTTAATAATTCATTGCCTGTCGATTTGGCCTGTTGTCCTAAAGTGAAATGTTATTTTGGTTTAAAATTGCAATCCTATTTACTTCACCTTTTTATTTTTCAAATATATAAAAAGAGGATGGGTGGAATGGAGACTGAGGAGCTATTGATTGAACTTTTTAAGACAAAAAATTCAATTTTCAATGTCCGAAAATGAGAAAATGAATATGTCACAAAGTGGAAGTCCGAGGTCTTATGAGGAGGAGTTCAACAAACTCGATTGTTGCAACAGACCCTCAGTCTTTGATTATCCTATGTCCATCTACATCACAACTTCCAAAATTTACCAGTCAGGACATTGGAGTACAAGGGTCTATCAAGTGGAAGACTGGAAGGTGGAGGACAATCAAGTGGAAGACTGGAAGGGAAAGACAAAGAAAGATTGATGAAGCAGGATGTTGTCCGAATTAGGTCCGATAATTCAAAGTTTGATCATGCAATTTTTTCGTGACCAAAACGTTTAAAAAGAGAAGCATCGAGAAATTAGCCACTCACCTTTTGGTCCAAATCTAAACGTACTAAAATCTGCCTCATATTCGGTGAATAATGACGACCTTCTCATATTCATTTCATTGTTTTGTCAGAATATGTTCTTTTTCCAAGTGGAAGAGAAACCATTCATCAATAGTCAAGCACTCGTGATAATATCTATAGTAGACAGACTAAATAAATTGGTACAGAAAATTTCATCTGTGGTTGCAAGGAACACGCTGAACTACAACAAAGTTGCAAATCACCAATCAAGATAGAATTTTGTGGTTTCTATGACCCGCAAAGAAAATTGCGCATAAATCTAATTGTAATGTCACATCTTTGCTATAGAAGTTGACATACTAGATAACTATGCAATAAAATGACAATATAACATCACCATTTTCCCTTCTTCCTTTCACTTCTTCTTTTTCTACCACCAGGTCCACCCCTAGGAGTTTCTTTGTTTCATAAGCCCATTTGTGCTACAAAACAGGAAAGTTCACAGTCAAATGTAGCATTAATTTTGATTATTTGCCATGACTAACAGATGTTCATGGGGAAGGAAATGATATGGCATCCTGTTGCTGTTCCAAGCTAACCAGGTTCTACATAATGAGTCATGAACAACTACTGTTAGAAATCTATGAGAATAATCTTGTGGTTGTAGAGAGAACACCAATAAGAGCACTTTTTCACTACTGTGTGTAAACAAGTTCTATAGATAGAAGATGGTTTCATCGATTTCTGTATTTCTAGACAAGCCTTGTTCTAAAACCATTACTATAACAAGAATTTGACAAGTTGAAAACACGTTCCTTTACTAACTAATGACCCACTGTACGACAGAGAACAATAATAAGACTATGCTAACAATGTTTATCTCCAATTTAGCTCACTCATCATTCTCAACAGGAAAAGAAACTTGGCATAGTCTTAGTGAAATTGCAACTCAGACAAAGACTAAAGTGCACCTAATGATGATACTTTTTGTAGTGGAACATTGAACAGAAAGGGGACAAAAGAACCCTGAAAAGACATTGATCTCAAAACTGGACTGCATGAACTACAATTTCAGCCCAAAGTAACTCTGTATTCACACACAACATTGAATCAAATCCTGTTTTCGCACAAGTTAGAAAAAGACAGTGAGAAGAGAGATCAGTCAGAGCAAGAACCCTTTCTTCTTCAGCAAATTTGAACTTCAGAAAACCACAATGGGGTGACATGACATTGAACAAACATCAGTCTCTGACGATGGGTTTCCTCACATACACATTGAAATCTCAATAATACTTAGGTACTTTCTGTCATTCATAACATGCATTTCACAGGAGATCAGAATCACATGAAATAATTTAGATAAGGCTTTTAGATATCTTTATATAATTTCATAGTATAAAACCCTTAGATGATTCTAACATTAGAAATTTAAAAGAGAGAAACCCCAGGTAATACAAAGCAGCAGACAGCTCAAAACACTAATTAACATTCACCCCAAACTTTACCTGAGTCAAATGATTTCCTCAGATGTTTGTTAGAAAAGAATTGCCTACCTTTTCTCCTCACTCTCTGTCTACATGACTCGGGACACCAGATTTCTTCAAGAAAGCAAGAATTGTCTGCAACGGCATCTACTAAAATTATGACCATGTCTCACAAAGATTGAAAAGTTTGTATTTAGCTGCACTATATTCATAGTTATGCAGGAAAGTTCCACTGGTACAATAAAATTCATAGACCAACCAGATTCTCATCTTCATTAATTTCAACAATGAACAGATACTGTTTGTTGCACTTTGAGAACCTAATCAATAAGCATATAAATTTGTATTTCAGCTAACTGGGACAACAAAATGTTTGTCGATGTTCCCTACAAAATAACAGATCAATGCCACTGTATTCTAACCAATTTTACACCTTACAAAATTAAGAGATCAATACATTTGTGCAGGTAACATAACTCGACCACTGCCCAACACATGCAAAAACAATGCAAGGCATATAGTAAGAATAACAGATGACTTAGCACCAACATATCTGATGACTTCCAATCCCCTATCAATAACATCCTCACGAATTACAGCAGAGCTTCTCTTTAACGCTTCTGAAATCTTCCAAAAGAAGAACTCCACAAGAGATCTGATGGTTTCAAATGTCACCCTACCAGTCACATCAAGCACAAATTTCCTATTGCTTGGCACTGCCAATGTTGATGAAACACTACTCACCCATCCATTATTCTGAATATCAACAGGTCTGCTTACTTGCTGAATCTTACTCAAAGCCGCTTCTTGGTCCAAAAGTTTATTGCTTGGCAGACTAGAAGCTTCATTCCGATCGGCCACAGAACAAGAAGAAGCAGAATTTGACACAGAACCAGATTTTGAAGCTGTCAACACCTGGTGAGATGTCTTAACAAGTGTTTCCACAGCCCCATTACAGACTGAAACCAGAATGTCTCCGACTTGAGTCTGATGCTTAGGATTAGTCATACCAGAGAAAAGTTCATCATAAAAGTTGATGCTCATTGTTTTATCAAGATATACAGCAACAGCAGTGCTCACAAAAGTCTTTATACAATCAGCTATTAGGACCTTACATTTATCATCACAAACCACATTAACCCATCCAGGCATCGACTGTAAACTTGAATTCATATTCAACGTACCATTATGTCCATCTCCATTCAACCCTTTATTCCCTTCACCATTCGAGTAAAACCCCATAACCAAATTCCTGGTGAAACTGCCAACAACAACTGAAACAAATCCAGTCCCAGCACTAGACATCAATTTATCCATAACCCTATCCGAAAAACCCAATTTACCAACCTCCTCAATCTCACCCCTGTTCTCAGACTTATAAGCCCTTAAAACCCCAGTCGTCATCGCCTCAGTAACCCTAGTCAATGACCCCGAAAACTCATCCGACAGAGCAATTTTCGACAACTGCTTCAAACTATTGGGGATTTCATCAGCATCAGACTGCAAGAACTCCCTAAAATCCTTACATACAATACTAATAGTATCCGAGGATTCGGACACCATTTCAGCAACTGAAAATAAAGCCCCCAATAATTTCAAAAATCTCCTCCTCTTCTTCACCACACTAGGCAAGTGATACACCTTATAAACTCCATAACTAGACAAACCAACCAATCCCAGCACAATTAACCATTTCTTCTTTTTTCTAGAATAATGCAAACCCCTTCTCACCAATTCAAAATCCATAGTCAGCTGAAATTCAAGAAATCAAGCAGCAGTACTACGATTTTCTTCAATTTAGACCCTAGAGCTAAAAATTGAAGAAACCCTAGAATAAAGCAGGGAAATTTTAGGGGAATTTTGGGAAAGGATATTTGCTAAAATCGAGGAGCCTAGGGATTAGCTCTTCTTTTGTAATTATTTTTCATTTTTGGGCGGACAAATTGATTGAAGAATTATTGCTAAATAATATTTTTGTAGAGAGAGAAACAGTTGAGGAAACTAACCAGTGACGACGAGGCGGAACCGCCGTTGTAGAGAGAGAAACAGGGTCTGTTTGGGCTTGGGTGAATTAGGGCAGAGAAAATTGGTTTTGATTGGTTAGTTTTATTTCTATTGCGAGGGAAATTTCCTGGACAATATTGGTGGTGGAATTTGATTCGTGGCTGGGATGCCGGGTCAAGAATTTGATGACGATCCAAATTTTGTCGGGTTTTATCATTTCGTCTCCGTCACGGATGATGAAAACCGGGGTCTGTCCCCAGCTGACCAATTAATATTTGAGTTAATTGCAATATGTCCCCTTGGAAGATTATAACCTTTGAAATTATCCCTAAAGCTATCTTTTGTAATACGTTAGGGTCTCATATGACAAAAAGAGATTCCATAATTTTATTAATGTACGATTTTAATATGAACTATTAAATCATGTATACCAAAAATATAATATTAGTTCGAGTATTTAAAATTTTCAATTTTTTTTTATAAGTAATATTCAACTAATGGTAGGATATTTTAACATAATTGTAAAATTTTTCTATAATAATAAGAATTTGTGGCTCTTTACTTGCTAGTATTGTTGAATAATTAATATTATGCGTGTTAAAGCATGAGAATTGAGAGTTAAGAGAGAAAATTACAAAGCAATGGTTGTTCAAGGGCCATATTGACAATTGCAAGGAAACCAATGGTAGTTGAAGGGTCATTTTGAAATTAGCTCTAGCAATTTAGTAGACGTAATCCAGTCCTCGTGTAATGTGTGGCGTATTAAATGCGTGGAACGGGCGCCACACACGTGCATGCGGCACGTGTGACTGACTGAGTCCCAATTTCTTGGTTGTTTTTTTTTTTTGTCAGAATTTTCATGGGTAAGGATAAACCAATTTCTTGGTTGTTATTGTGGAAAATGACCTCATGATGGAAGATTCATGGTTTTCTTCATCGGAGATTCTCTGTTACAAAATAAGATTTCAAAAGGTCATAAAATTTCTCCCCAAAAAAAAGAAAAGAAAAGAAAAGAAAATAAAATGCCTTTATAATTTTAAAGTGTGTACAGATTGTTGGTGAATACGTGGCACAACTTCTCAAAATCGACATCTTGGTCCATCTGAAAATTTTCTCTGCTTTTCTGGCTGAGTGATGGAAGATTTATGTTATTTCAACGTTATCAACACGATTAATTACTGCCTATTGAGTTTAAGAAAACAGGTTTCTGGTTTGTGATAACTGTTCAGTATAGTATTTCTCAATTGTCACTCAAATTTCTCATATTGACCGTGATATTTATAGAGATTGAACGTTTCTCGTAATAATACTATAACACGTTTTAGAATGTAATGTATGTAAAATAAAAAGATTAATTAAAAATATAAAAAAAAATATCAGAAAACATATTTAAAGAAGAATATTTTAATTTTAAGTTTTTCTCAAAAAATGGCCAATCTAAATGGAGACAATCTTTCGAGTTCCCACGTACAAAAGTTCATATCGGCACTTCAAGATTTCAAAATTGTCTAGGCCCAAAACTAAAAGAAAGGAGTCAGACAAAATTGTGAAGGAGCCAAATTTTAGACTAGCATTAGAGTCCATGTTTGAAATTATAAGGTACTGCTCATTTCCGAAGCCACATTCGGGCCTTCGCATTCGGAGAAAAAGGCCTGCGTCATCAGTCACATCTTAATTCTAGTTGTGCAGCAAAGCACTGCTGCACTTGTTAGCAGTTTTATTTTCTCTTGGTGTACTTGTTCCAGGTCTCATTAATTCTGTTGATAAACAGGCTATGTAACAGCTGATTATATACATGCATCCAGATTGATGTTACACGAAAGATTACATCCCTGATCTTTGAAATGCATGTACACTATTCATTTAACTGTTCTCAATACAAAAAGAAGGTTATACGCTAAATGCTAATTCTACAGTCAATCAAGCAATCTTTATATCTCACATCATTCATGAAATCGAGAACAATGTACCATATATGCCAGACCAAGAAGTAGGGAAAATGGGCTTTTTAACCATAAAGGGATAATTCGGATTCTCATGCTGTTCTAGCATCAATTCAAATGGGAATATTGAGTGACGTGAGACAAACAAACCCATCCCTGTTGACTAGACACCTTGCATACTACTGTAGATGGCCTCACATGCAAGAAAATTCTGCAATGTTGTGGAGTCAATAATGGAAGATGTACCTAGAATTTCTTCGTTTCTCATTGGTAACAGTTGTATTATTCTGTCCCCTCTAGGCCTCTCTAACATACCAAAGGCATTTTGAGTAAAAAGTCGATTACCCCCACCATAACATTCATGGCTACCGAATTTTTGGATAGATTGAAATGCCAATATACATGCATTTTGAGCTTAAGCAATAGATTATTAACTTTGAAAAATTAGGAAAAGAAGGTTAAGGAGGTTTTAATCATTAACTTTTTTGATTGCCTTGTTCTAATGGATTATGACTGTATATAGTGCTTCAATCAATTCAAATTTCAATGGGCATGAAAGTTATTCAAATAATAATGTAATGAAAGTTGTGACACCAGCAAGAAGACACAACTTGACTCCTTTCTATACCATTTAACAAGGGAACATACTGGGGATGAGGGAAAAGTTAGCAGATCTTGTATTCAACTTTAGAGAAGGGCATTAAAAAGTTAAAAAAACACACAAACAATTATTCAACGTTATAACAACTTTTAAAAGGCTTCACCTCCAAGGTTCTGAGCTCTCTCTCTCTTTTTTTTTCCCCCTTTTTTTTTTTTGTGTAATTTCATAACTTTTTCTCAGTCAAAGATCCCAAATTGCTAATGCCAACAAATACTTGTTTCCTGCTCTCCTTTTAAGGCAAGGCAAGGCAAGGTCTCGTGCGCTTTCCCACCTTCTTTTTTATCCTCCATTTGCTTATCCTGGTCCAAGATCAAGGCCAACAGGAAAGAGTACGTGGGGGTGGGCCGTTCGTTAGGAGACAAGAAAGTTGAAGCCAGCTCCTTTTTATACAAGAGATACACCATTCAATCATCAATATTGAGCGTATACTTAACACAGCTTTAGAACAAAACTTTACGAACTATTCCAGCAATGGAATGCAATGATTATATAACAAAATTGGTTAGGCAACTTCTGAAACAACCAAATAAATCACCATCACAGTTATAAATTTAATCTCCACACATGGTAATTACAATAACCAGAAACCAACTGCCTCTCCAAGACTTTCTACAGCCCAGTATCAGTCACAGGCTTAACCATCGACCAATTGGCGCTCCTAATCTCCCTCCTCTCCTATATCCCTTCTCCCTTCAACCTCCCATATGCTACTTGTATACAGCTCCTCACCTAAAGGATTAGTTGTCCTTGTCAAGAAACACAATGCAGGGAGATGATTAACAACATGCGTTATATAAAAAGATCAATAAACTTGCAAGTATACGTATCAAGTGAATTGAAATCTTCTCCAGTATTCACTGCTGAATCAAAATCTTCTCCACTATTCACTGCATGGAAAGTTCGAACTATGTCCCAAACAGGTTTTATCCTGGTCTGCAGCTATCACCACAAGAAAGACAGAAAACTACACCATTTTCTTCAGTTCGGTAATGGCTCGCTCTGATAAGATATTTTAGCCTAGCAGATGTACGAGGGTTCAATAATTCTCCGATCCATAAATCAGGATGTATGGTGTACATGTTTATATTTTAGAAGATGCCACCAACAATTAGGACAGGACAACTAATCAACATAATATCAGCTTACAAAATTACTGCTGGTAACAGGAAAACCGCACGAGGAAAATAGCATTTGCAATTTTAAATGAGAACATGAAGGCAAAAAAGCAATGCAAAAGCAGCAGTATACATGTAAGATTCACAATTAAAACAAGTATATACACAATTAACAAAAATTCACTATAGAAATTGAATAGATAGATGGATGGTGAACAAAAAATGGAACTGGCATAATTCTCCAAATGAGAATCATTAAAATTTCTTTGGAATTTGAATGATTGAAAACTCTACAATAGGTGAATTCTACACTTGAAAACCTATAGTTAAAACAATAGACAAAACTGAAACATGAATTTCCTCATGGACCTTCAAGAAAGAGGCAATAAACTCAATAATTTGGACTAATGGAATGTAGATCCAAACGTATTACAATTATAATCTTAAATACAAGGCTGGTAAAATTCGCTTTCCGTACCAGTTTATGAGTGTTTACATTTCCCAACCGACCGCAACACACCTATTGTCCGTGGCATTCTTACATAATGAAGTAACAGTGCAGCCAATTACTGCAGTGCAACACTGGCAATACCAGTTACACATAAGTTTGGATCGAGGCTTGCCAGGATTATTGCAAAATACCATTTGGAGACCAAGAGACAGTTAATTACCGTCTTATTGGTCATATTCATTTACCAAAGATCCACCTTAAGAGGGCTTTCATATTGCCAAGTATTTTATCAACATACACAAGGAGACACAGGTACCTTGAGGCTCAATGGATCTTCCGTTCGAATAATCTGTGACATTCCCGACCTCTTCAGCTTGTTTCTCCTCTGGATGGAAGGAGCATGAGACGATTTATATGAACAATTCACTGAATTCCTTCAATCATTGTATTGTTCTTGTGAGCTTACATTTTGAAATGAAAATGGTAGCTGTATAATTTAGACTACATAATTTCAAGAGCTCTGCCGAACGTTGCTTTAGCGCTGGATCACAACCACTCTGAATAACAAGAAGCAACTTCGCCGCAAGACCTGCATCAACAGCGAGTGCAGCACATTCCTCTGGAGCGAGCTTGCAAACTGCCCACAAAATTGACAAGGAAAACTGAGTACAGCTCTCTGACACCTTCATCAATAGCTTGACGATGGTGGGGATAGCACTAGGACAACTCTTCAGAGCCAGGCCACCCTCAGGAAGGGTAGACAAAGCTTCAAGAACATAGAGTGCCAATTCTAAGCACTCAGCATTCAAATTTGGTAACAACTCTATCAATTGAGGAACAGCCCCGATGCTTATGACAGAGTTCCTCACAGGTTCATGTGAGCAAATCAATTTGAGCAGTCTGAGTCCAGCCAACACCCCATTTGGATGTCTCTTATCCTTCACTAATCTAAGTACTCCCACCAAAAGACTCAAGCTTGACACAATTTCAGACTCGAAATCCTCCCCATCCATTAGTATTTCAATCAATCTGGTGCAGTTGATTTTTGTATCAATTGAGCCCTCATTCAATATGTCTACCATCAATGAAATCTTGGCGGGTTGTCTCAAGTTCGCCTTTGCATCCGAACTGAAATCCAAATTCACCAAAATCCCAATTGCTTCTGACCCAACAGCATGCATAGTGAAAGGACCCAGTAGAGAAGAAACCAGAGCAACTCCACCATTGTCCACTACTGTTTTCTTAGCTGAGTCATGAGTAGAAACCACCTGCCTCAACTCTTTCAAAGCTTGAACCCTGGCTTGGCCTTTAACTTTCTTCAGAGTCTCCAAAAGCTCCAAAGCCCTTCCTTGCACATCCTCTGACCTCTTCTTCATGGCAAGGTACTTCTGGGTAAACCAACTGTAAATAAGCTGGTAAAGGGTACTATTTGGGGTGACTGAATCATCCCAAAGCTCCTGCATTGTGGTGGGACAAGTGAAATGCCCCAAAGAGAACCATTTGAGAATGTTGGGTCTCTCGTAAGTCTGCCCTGTACAAAGGGTCACAGGATCTTGCATTGGCTCTAGGGAAATTGGACAAATAAAAACTGATGGAACTTCAATTGAATCCAGCTCCACAATCATCTTCTTCAGATCAAATTTTTCCCCAGTACCACAGCTATGAACCACCCCACATCCACCACCCAAGATCCCATCTTTGACTGCTGTTTCCAGATCCAAAACCTGCCCACCACCACTCACCTCAAATCCCTCCCTCCCCCTACTAGATGGCTTGTACATAGGCATCTTCACACACCCCTATTGCCCCCCAAACCAAAAAAACACCAACTTATTAAAACCACTTAAATACAGAATCCCTTTTCACCAAGAGGCAGTCTTTCTCAAGGGACATCACATCTGAAGACCAAAAATGAGAAATGAAGCGTGTGGATGAAAAAAGAGAGGGGAAAAAAAAAGAGAGTAACAAGAGAGCTTTACTCTCTCTCTCTTCCTTATTGACCAAAACAATCAAGAATAGGTATCAAAGGGGACATCTTTTCTTTTGCTTGTGCTTTATCTGAGCTCTTTTACTCTGGTCAAAAAAGCCCAATACTTCATTTTCACCATCATTATCATGATCAAATATTACTACTACTTATGGTATGATTCTTGATAATGAAAATGATGACAAACAAAATATGCAATAATCCCCCTTCCCTAATACCAAAGCACTAGTCAGTCCCTTTTAGCTTCACTTCCTCCTCAAGCTCAAAAAGATTGAAATCATTCAAATCATTCAACACCCCAGATCAAAAAAATAAAAATAAAAATAAAAATAAAAGTAGTACTAATATTAGTACCCCCAAAATAGTGTTCCAAAAAAAAAAAATAAAACAGTCCCAACATGGCCCTAGTACATTTGAAATGAAGAAAAAATCCCAAACTTTTTATTTTTTTCTCTCAAGATTTATATCAAGATAGGCATTGTGAATCAGAAAGAGAAAAAGAAATGAATAAATCTTACCAAATTTTAAAGAGAGAAAAAACAGACAGAGAGAAGCAAATCTTCTCTGTACGTGACCCTCCTCCTCCACTGCTATCTGCTTATGGGTTATGGTATGGTGCTAAAGGCACTATTATTTTTTTTAATTGTTTCTGAATTCTAAATATTATCTTATTTTACTGCGTTTCATTTTTTATTTAAAGGTGGGGTTACCGGAAGGGTACGGGTTGTAGGGCGTAATTTTGACTATTGGAGGCTGTGCACCACACGTGCAAGGGAGTGCGCACTCCAAAGTCACCGAGATATCCGGTCTTTTTAATTTATTCTTACGTTTTGGGATAATTATTACCTCTTTTTAAGATTAATCTTATATACTGAAAATTTTAACAAGTTTTTAATTTTAATTAATGACACATTACTCTCAATGTTTAAAATTCTTTTGTTATATACCTCCAAATGTGGCATATCTCCAAACTTGTTAATTAACAAAATCATTATACTATTCTTTCATTATTTATGTGGGATACATTAAACGTTCTCGTGGATAAAGTGTAAAAAGTTTCTTATACTGTCAATTTATGAAAGATTAATTTTAATTTTTCAAAAATGTTTTAAAAAAATCTTAAATAAATCTAATTTAAATATATATTATAATACAATGACAACGTACTTATTTTTCGTTGTTTAGGGGTTGAAATAAATGTTTCTTTTAGTAGGGGACATAACCTTTAAAGTCACGGATAACTCAAAGACCCAAAAAGACGCAACATCTTGGTCAGAGGTCAAACGGTAACTTATGGGATGAAAATAGAGACGGTCCATGCGCCATTGTTCCTCTGATCTAACATTTATTCAATTTTTTTTGTGTTCATTTGACCAAATATTATTTAGCATTTTCTTTCCAGCTCCTTCCGTTTATTTATTTACTTTTTTTTTTTTGTACTAAGTGGAATTATCATTTTCAATATCTTTTGGTATCCAATACTTTTTTTCTCTTTTTATGCTAGAAGGGTTAGTCTTCTACTCTATTTCTTGCTTTTTCTTCAAACAAAAGTCTATATGTTGAAAAGTTTTTATGGTAAAACAGTAGCATTTTTTCATTTGGAAACTTTCGACGGGAGCAAATACTTTTATCGTGTACGTATCTGTTTTGTGATAATGATATTTTGAATAGAAAACAGTTCCCTTTTTTTTTATGACGAATTCTTGCAATATATATATATATTAATTACATTTCGTTTCATAGCAAACAGTTATTAATCAGGGATGACACATGGAGGGGCCTCATGAATATTTTGAAATATCTTTCGAATTCATCAATTCAATTATATAAGAGTGTTTGGCCCCTCTAAAAGAAAATAATTCTTTGCATCTTCAATGCAATTTACTTTCTTGAACGCTCCATAAACAAAGAAAAAAAAAATCATGGAATAATAATGCAATAATATGCTTGAAGACCGAAGCAAATGGAGTTTCTTCGCATTTTCAATGAAAAATATTTGTAATTCACTTATTTGTTGCAAACTAAGAAATGTTGTCCAAATGGATGAAGCATTATAACATGGGAATATATGCTTGTAGACATGTTGGAGTTGTGAGATGTACTACTGAAATGAAATGCATTATATCCGTTTGTCAAGGAACAGTAGAGAATCCCTTTTGGGTTTGGCATTATGGTACATTGATTTTATACTTTTACTTCATCATGGACCCGCCATTACTTTTTATCGAAATGGTATTAGTAAGAAAATGGAATCTCGAATAGGATTTATCATCATTGGTAAATCAATGTATTATTGTTTCTTTTTTGGCCATTAATTTAAGCATAAGTAAAAGGATAGTTGATTTAGTTTAAGTAGCCTTTGCAGGGGAAATTGTTCATGACGCTGCGTCTATGAAGCACACTGATTTTTTATTTTAACCAAGTATTTTGTTGGCGGAAAAAAAATCATAAAATTTTTATTTAAAATGTATAAAAAAAAATGTGGAAGTTGAAGAGTTACAAAATAAAGTATCTCAACTTTCATATTAAGACTGATAAAATTGTCATAACCTTGCATGGATTTTCTCTAAACTCTCAATTTTTTTTTCAACTTAATACAATAACAAAATTCCCTATATATAACATATTAAACTTGAATAGTAAGAAAGATAATTTGAATAGATCTTATAATTCTAATAAGAAATTAACAAATACACAATATTTTAACTAAATAAACTTTTTAAAAACTCAATTAGAACATAACTTTTAAAACTGAATAGTAAATTTCTATCTCTTTAGGAGTTTGATTTAATTATTCCAATAAGCTTCTTCAATTATATTGACAAATATAACCTTTTCTGCCATGGCTACCTCAAGCTTACAAAATCTCCCCCCCCCCCCCCCCCCCCAAGCCTTTCCCCCCCAAAAAAAAAAAAAAATCTTTCCTTTTTCTCTCACAAAGTGCTTCTTAAATTCGATGGAAAAGCATGTCAAACCAAATTTATGGAGTCACATGGACAAAGAATTGAATTACACGCAAAAGAAATTCACAAATGTTATCAACAATTTTTTTTATCCAAGAAATACGAGTTTTGACACTTGACTCAAATTGATAGACTCTCAAAATGTGTAGATCAACTTAAAAAAATGGAAAAATTGCCTAGTTAATCTATTAATGCTTAAGTACTAGTAGAGAAGCATGCATGGCATAAATCAATTTATCAAGTAGTAACTTTACTATTTTATAATAAGGTGAATTAGTTTAGTAGTTTCATTCAAATTTGATGATCTCTATTGACCGAAATATATAAAATTAATTGACAAATTATCAATTAGAAACTAAACCATGGGTAGTTAACCAATTCCGAGAAAATAATTGAAGTTCAAAAAGGAAAGGGTGGAATTTGATGAGCCCATTTGGCGGGTCCCATGTACAGTGAGGGATTGTACCTTTGAAAAAGGTGCCAGCTCAGCGGATTGACCAGTCATAGTATTTGACTGTACAACCCATCCACACACATGCCATGCTGTCTTGTTTAATTTATTAAATAAATTATCACTTTTATTTAATTAAAGTATTTTTTAAATACTTTTTTATGTGCCTCGGGTCGGGACTTGGAGGGTGTTCCCAGTCTCAAGGTTTGACTGACCAAATTTTATTCTGTGGTCCGCGGTGTATGTGGGTATGTGGGCCCCGCTTTAGCCGAATTTTGAAATAGCTTTTAAGCAACGGGGAGCATTGACACGTGGCGGTGGGAAGCGTGCGGTCAGTGGTCTTCTGGGCTTTTGCTCTTCTGGCACCATCTCTCTCTGAATGAATCAAAAAGATTCAAAATTCAATTCTCGTCTCTGATGTCTCTTCTGTATCTCTTTAATTTGATTTTAGTATTTCATTAAAGCATCTTTTGTATGTACTTCGATTCAATTAATGAGCGAACAGGGTTTTTATGGGAAGTAGAGATTTGACGAGTTCTTATATTATTCTTTCTTGCTCAGGCTTGATGCAAAATGAATAGTATAAAACTTCACACGCCCTACCCAATTTTTTGTTTGGTCATGAAGGTTTAGTTGGAGATTATCGACAAGGGACCTTTATATTATCGAAACCAACAAACTCTTTTTCTTGTTTAATTTTTCTTTCTCTTACCTCGGAAGGTGCATTTTTGGTTTTTTGTTTTGGTGAGTCAAGGAGTGGAGTTACGTGTCCTTTTTTGTTTTTCCCTTTCTTTCCTCTTTCCTTTTGGTTTTTAAGGTAGGTATTTTATTTATATCTAGAATGTGGAAGATTTTAGATTAATATTGCATCCCTAATTTGTTGTTGAAATGGATGGATTAATCTTGATGTAAATCTTGTTTATGTTATTGATTGTGCCATCACGATAGATGCGAATTAAGCTGCTCGATATAATTTTTGAGTGATTTAAAATTAGAAAATTCGCTAAATTGGTCCCTCACATTATCACAAAAAATATTTTTAGTCCTTAACATTTAAAATCAGCCAAATCAGTCCCTAACATATCAAAAGTGTATTCTGATTGGTCCCAATGATCATTTTTGCACAGTTTTCCGGTAACATCAAGGGCAAAATAAGGAATTTGTCCATTTCCCATTTGTTGAAAAAATGAGCAAAAATGATTACTAGGACCAATCGAAATACACTTTTGATATGTTAGGAACTGATTTAGCTGATTTTAAATGTTAAAGACTAAAAAAGTTTTTTGTGATAATGCTAGAGACTAATTTGGCAAATTTTCCTTTAAAATTCTCTCAATACAGATTTGTTAGCTAGTCGAATTAGATTTGAATAAATTTTAGTACTTTTTGACATATAAAACTATGATAGTTGAGCTTGGATTAATAGGAATAAAGTTCGATATTTACATACAAAAATCAATTTGTTCGGGCTCAATTCCCTAGAATCTTTTCTGAATTTGGCCAGAGCAACGAACAATTCAAGCTTTTAATACAAGATTTAAACTCCTCAAATATCCAACAAAAGTCCAAGCAACATAATTTTGACTCCATTCAATCCCCCACACGGGCTAGTTTCTTGTGTCCTACCAAGAGCATTAATCATTCTTGTGGAGCAGAAGCTTCCGCCTAGCTTACCATTGTAGCCCAAAACAAGGACATGCTTTTAGTACCTATTCACGTCTTCCTTTATCAGAACGATGAACAGAAGAATGAAATGCATTTGATCAAACTCGTCTTCCCTTCGCAGGTGTGAAGAATATCATAATCAATGAGCACGTGAATGTTCTTGATTAATGGCCCTGTATCATGCCCGTCAAGTACTTCTTGAGTTAATTTTATTTGATTACTCCAATTATGCTGCCACATGAAAATTGAGATGGCTGCACACACAAAAATTACGTTATGAACAACCAAGAAGGAGGTCTGTAACACTTTAGAAATTCATGCCAAAACCATTTATTTTGTATCATATCTATTAGAAAAAAAAAAAAGGGCTGAATTAGTGGAAAAATAATAAGGAATGATTTTCTATTTTACTAGCATGTTGTACCATTACTTTTAAGATAAGTACCTAGCATGTCTTGCAAGATTCAATTATAGAATAAATGACAAAATCTCTTCTAATGACCCTTAGCCAAGTGTAGTCTTCCATGGTAAGAAAGTCAAGATTTACTTTGTTCTTGTCTTGCTTTGATTGGTCAAACTTTTTCCCAATTCTTTTCCATTTCTTTTCTTCTTCACTTAATCACTTTTTCTCTCTTTTCTTTAGCTTGGCCGGTTTCTCTCTTCTCTCTTTTCTCTCCATTTTCTTGGAGCTTTTACTTCCATTTAATCACTTTTCATCCATAGAAATTAAGTTGATTTTCCTCCTAAGCAACAATCTTGTCTTACTAAAGGTATTTCCCAAGAACTTTTCATCTTGTTTCAAGTATAAAGATCATAGTTTTCTAGCTTTTAAGTCACGTATTTATGGTTGAGTGTGATTTATTTTAGTCATGAAATATGAAGTTTTATTCCATGAATATGAGGTTTATGGACTTATATAACTTGTAAATAGTGATTTAAATTTGAAATGGCATGATTTAGGTTTGATTTAGTTGAAGAAACTTGGAGTAGTTTAGGTATTTTTGTGATGAATTTGGGTGAAATTGAAGTGAGTTTGATGTGAAATTGGTAGAACTACATGAGATTGGGTTGTTTGGATGTTTTCCTTGCAGGTTAAAAATTTTGGGTTTAGTCCGATTATAGGGGAAGTGCTGCCGAAATTTCGGTAAAACCTAAGAAATAAAGTGATTATGCTATGATTTAAAGCTTTATAAGTTGTGATTTAGTGATTAGAACATGCAGAAATTTCCGTAAGATAAGCTATTAGTGAATCGAATATTTCCTATCAAAACCCTAAAAGTTAGAAAAATCTTAACTTTGGAAACTCTAAACTCTAGGGTAAAACCCAAACTTCAAAACTCTAGAAATTTAAACCCTAGAGATAGTTGAGGTATTTCTCAACTTTTCTTATCGAATTACTTAGATTTTTATCCGGTTTTTATACGACTATTTTTCTTTTAAATTTCAGGCTTCGGAAGTGAAACCCGACCGTATTACGAAATATTTTCTTAAGCACTTAAGGTGAGTATTCTTATGTATGCATGATGCATGAAATGCCATGTAATACTTGACGTTATTATTTCGATGCATGAAATGATATGTTATACTTGACATGATTATCTAATGAAATGTGTTATTTGAGGAAAGATGTGTACTTTATCGCATCTATTCCGCAATGTGTTACATGCTTTCACTATCCAATGTGTTACTTGTGCATGAGACTTCCGTGACTAACTTCACCGTTACTTCACGGATAGTCAACCCAGACAGGCTTGGGAGGATATAAGGTGCTGGGTGTTTTAGGGCGTGTTGTTCTTTCCCTTTTGAGTTGTGAATCCTCAAAGAGGCCAACTCCAGATTGAACTTTCTCGCGTGTTGACCCTCCAAGGTCGAGATTACTTCTTGGATGTGGTAGCTTGTACGGAGGTTATAAAGTGAACGGTGGTTAGGGCGTGCGTGATAATACTGGCATGTCCTTTGATAAAGACCTGAGTTGTTATCTCGGTCCTAACATCATGGTTACATGAACAATACTTGCTTCTATTGCGGTTGAGCTTGCTCCCATAATTGAGCCTGTATCCGCCATTGACTACTTGTTAATTCAATTGTTCATCACCTGTCTATTTACATTGTCAATTATCTTGTTCAATATAATAATGAATTCTCGGTATGGTTGCATGACTTGGGCACTCACTCGACTATTATAGCTTATCCCGTTCATTTGTTTTCTTTAACCAAGTTTTCCCAAAATACTAAAGTTGGAAAAGCTGATTTTGGACGTTGTACATGTTATGTTTCATGTATTTTGATAGTCACTTGTTTAGGCTTTTCTTATAACTACTATGTGAATTTTAGTGTACAAAATATATTATTGATATTTGTACTTTCAAGTAAATTTTATAAATGTGTTTTATCCTGTATTAAGTATGTTTGTACGTATTGAGCGAGTGCGTATTTGAGTCCTGGCGAGAGCCGGGTAGGCAATCCGTTAAGCCCTTTGGTACGCCTCTGAGTAAAGTGGGGCTGTCACAAGGTCCCTTTAGAATATTTGATTTTCTTTTCAGCAATAGTTTGGATGTGAACCAACTGGGTGGCACACAAAAATTAGATTATGTACAGCCGAGATCAAGGTCCCTTTAGTATACTTGATTTTCTTTTCATCAATAGTCTTGATGTGAACCAATTGGGTAAACTTGGTTACCCAATGAAACACCTTGTCAAAGGTATGGAGTTCAAATTTTGGTCTTGAAAATTAGAAAAAGGGAAAGATAGGGCGGTTAGGTATTAGGTATAACAGGCGCTTCACGCCAGAAAAAAGAAAATGTAGAGCGGTTAGGTATTAAGTATAATAGGCGCTTCACCTAAAATTGTACGAGTCAAATATTTTGTAATTAGCATTAATTTCTAGCCCATATGAGTAGGAAAAGGACCTCCCATTTGTGTGTTGGCCAAATGTATAGGAGTTTTGATTTTCTTTCTGTTGTCCTTGAATACCTCTGATGGTCTGTATCAATTCACATCGATAATTAGAATCTACGGACAAAAGCAATTGGTCAAATCAAAATTAGGTAAGAATTTCTACGATAGTCTTTGACAAGTCTATTAATCAACTGGAGAAACAAACATAATAGAGTAGGACCATGGATGCTAATAGTCATTTCCATCCAATTCCACACTCCGATATACTGCTGGCCCTTGCAATTGTTAAAACCCCACCATGGATTGAATTTGGAGCTAACTTTTTTTTTTTTTTTTTTTTTGTGCGGATAAGATTGCTCATAAGTAAAAAATACCACCCCCGATCAATCAATAGAGCAGACAGCTTTAAGTACTAAGTTCAACAATATTTCTTTTGTAATTCGGAAAGCATCTTTTGCACATTTCACAATGAAAGAGGTATGAAATGAGAATATTTTTTTTGTCAAGTTTTAACATTCTAATATATTTCTAATCTATTTTGGGAGATGATTCAATTAAACTTGAAGAAGTCAATAGAGATTAAATCACCATTGGATCAAAAGAATACTATAGCGTTCCTTTAAAGTTTTTTAAAACTAACTAGCTCCTACTACAAGTGGGAATAAAAATCCCACCTGTAGCAGGGGAGCTTTTACAATGCTCTCCTGACCACCCAGCCTTTGGCTCGGTGGCTATGAAATGAGAGATTTGTCCTGTATAATTTACTAGTATCTAGCGTCCATTTAACATAAGCTACCTTAAATTCGATCGCCAATTTGACGAACATAGCCACACACTGATTTACTTTCTCTTCAAAATTGAGATGCTGGCACACATATTTTGACTCCTGAGACTTGTGAGAGTTGAAGGTGATCCATTGTTCACATCCATCAAATCTGTGCTTACTTTTTTGC
This sequence comes from Mitragyna speciosa, assembly GCA_024721245.1. Classification (NCBI taxonomy): domain Eukaryota; kingdom Viridiplantae; phylum Streptophyta; class Magnoliopsida; order Gentianales; family Rubiaceae; genus Mitragyna; species Mitragyna speciosa. Next base: position 20,454,191 of record CM045568.1, read on the forward strand.
TCTTAAGAATCATAATTAGTCAGTGGAAATAATTAATTCGAATGATCGTTTTAAGAGAGAAAATTTGTCATAAACAAACTGGCCTCGCTGAAATTGATTTTCACTTGCTGTCCCCAAAAATTGATGGCAATGGGGCACCAACAAGTGTCTACAATAACATCAAAAGCCCAACCAGGCTTTGTCTTTCAATGATTACTTTGGACTCTACAGGAAAGTAAACCGGGTTCTTCTATGGACCAGGAGCCTTTCCAGTTCAAGCCCTCGCATCAAGATTTAGGTCATTTACATTAAATTGGGCAGCCAGCCAATGATGCCTTTAAGAAAAGGCTGGATCACCTGCATGCTCGTTCAATGGATTTCAGTTCCAATTAATATCAGTTGATGACAACCCAAAAGACTGAGTGCCTTCGTTTGCAATTTCAAAATTCAGGCTGTGCAATTGTGATTGCCTTTTGGTCAATCACTGGGTAAAAAGTATGCACTCTTCTTGACAAGAAACTTGACTTTGACGTTTAACACCACCCTTTATTTGGATGGAACTCGATTGCATTATTTGTGGATGGAAATTTATGATGTTTCTTGAATTTGACAAGGATTATTTGCTCATGGCATGCCATCAACTCTTGATTTGGACCTTTTCAAAAAAAAAAAAAAACTCTTGATTTGGACTACCGACCTCTATAATATGCATGCCAATTTAAAGTTTGGTTTCCTCGGCAACAGGGTAAGTGTATCTGATTTAATCTATTGTCCTTCTCAAATAACCTCTTCTCAATAGTAGTCAAGATTATTAAGAAAATTGGTACAAGTTTTCTCTGACTAGTAATTGCCATGTAGCCTATCAATTCAACTTCCATTTTTTTTTTGGCTTTTTCCTTCCTTTGTTTTCTTTTTTAGCATGGACCCTCGGATGTGATCTATTGTCTTTATCAAAAACGCAATAAAGTTGTTCTAACAAGTAATAATGGACTTAGCTCAAGAAAAGACGTCTTGCTGATTTTTCTGCATAGACATGTTTACCGTCGTGTCAATTCCTTAGCATAATACACTATACAGTTGTAGTAGTTAATGACAAACTGCCCAGAGCCAATAGGTGTAATCATATTGTCCAACTGTCTGTTCAAGAATTGGCCGTCCTTCCTGCCCAGGACATGGGGTCTAATATTATGGACTCAGTGAACTTCTTTGTGGTTATTACTTAGCATAAGTTTTGAAAAAAATAAAAAAAGATCATTTCAGTTGTAGCGTCAATGTGATTGGCCATGTCAGCTACTCGGAGGTAGGTACATTTTTTAACTACCTTCCAACAAGGGAAGTTAAACTATTCTTGGACCTTTTTTTGAAAAAATCTTGGACGGTGTCAACTCTTGGCTGCCCTAGCAACTTTAGTGGAGTTAGACAACCCACTAGATTAGACCATTTTTGTCACGCCCTGGGCATACGGTCAGAATCTGAGCAATTAAGTTTAATTTTTGAATTTCGTCCTTATTAGTCCAAAATAAATATTTCAAGTTGAGCTTGAATGTTTAGGCGCAATTTATACATTGGTTTATATTTCTTAACATTTTTTACGTGAGACAAGGTATCACATTCATCCCTTCTTATTAGGCATTGAGTTCACAAAACTCAATCCATATCATAATCTGAACTATCCACTCGGTTGTGTTGGATTTTAGAGATGACTCGTATAGGTTCTAGATATGGCTCCTCTCACCTCGTGCAGAGATCACACGAGGTTTACTCTGATACCATTATGTCACGTCTTGGGCGCGTGATCAGAGTCTGAGCAGCTAAGTCCAACTTTTGGGCTCTGTTCTAATTAGCCCAAAATGGATATCTCAAGTTAGACTTAAATGCTTAGGCTCAACTTATACATTGATTTATGTTTCTTAACATTTTTTACGTGGGATAGGATATTACAATATTTACCATGGCTGCAATTGTTTCGTCATAGATGAAGGCTTAGGAGTTAGAGTATATGTTCACTAAACATTGGCCTGAGTGAGTGGTCAAGTGGTAGCCCTCTTGCAGCTTAGTGCGAGGGGCAACGATCAAGTATCAAACTTATGAATCAATTCAGATATATAACGGAATAGTTGTGAGACAATTGAATTTATAATTCATATATGTAGTTTCAAATAAGAAGTTTATGAAATTGCAATTCTAATTCAGTATAATTTCAAGAGAGAACCAGACTCGGCCTATGGCTCCATCTTTTTGGAGTTTACTTCGTAACACATACCAAATGTCTGCTGTTTTTGTTCAACAAATTTCCAAATGAATTATTGCAATTCTTAAAGCCATATCAAATAGAAATTATTGAGGATGATAAAAAAAAAAAAGGAGTCTAAAAATCATGGGACTCAGAGGAGGTGTTCATCTTTATTTCTGACTCCGCCGATGTGTTAGATGTTGGATATCATTGAGTCATTTAATTCACACCCTTCGTTTTTTGGGACTTTTAATGGTGTTCTTTCATGGAATCATTGACAAGTTTTGGATGTTGCTCTGGCTCTTATTTGTTGGGACATTGTGCATACCGGCCATACTTGGAGATTATGATTAGATTTATACAAGTAAGATTTAATAGGTGATTTCCTTATATCAAATTTAATGCCCAAAATATGATTGATGAGTATACCTTTGATTGTTGCAAATAGTAAATAAGCTTGGAGATTAAAGGCACCTATAATGCATGATTCAGGTCATGCAACGGGGGCCCTTCCATTAGTGATGTCGATATTTAAGAGCTGTTGGTGCCTAAAAATCTTGAAAGATCTCAGGAATACCTGTTTTTGTTTGTCATAATTCATCTTGATTATATTATAGTCAACGTTTCGAGTTTGTTTTTTTCGTGTTATCTTTGGGTGTTATTCTTGAGTGACTTTTCAATCATTTGGTTACAATGAATACATGCAAAAGTTGGCTAATAAAGAGATGTGACCTGAGTGAGCTGATGGAGATTAAAGCTTGGTGAAGCATATGGAGAAAGTCATATTATTGAGTGGCTTTTCAATCATTTGATTATAACGAAAACAAACAAAGGAGGTTAATAACGAGATGTGACCTGATGGAGCGGAAAGCGTAGTAAAGCAGATAGTGAAAGTTAAGAAGGATGACAAAAACATTAACCAAGGGACCAAGATATCAAATATGTATCTCTGAGGTAATTTTTAGTGCTTTCCACTTCTGTCTCCTGGTAACAGGAAAAAGTGCCTAATTTTGCAAGTGTTATAGGAGCATTACAAATTGTGTTTATGCTGCAGCTCCGTATTTAGCTGCAGAATCAATTAACAAGTTGACAGTAATAACCTGCTGTTAATGTTTTTGTCTATTTCTCCCCGTGTTGAGCACTTGAAAACATCTATTCTTTCCAAAAACAAATGATGAGCAGCAAGTCTGGTTTTGATTACTATGTGGAAAAGCAAAATACAACGCAGGAATAGCTTGTGTTGAAATTTACAGAACATGACATTTTTATGTTAGGAGTTCCGAGATCGGTGATATAGGCTCAGTGTTGAACTATTATATTAGACACAGCTTTGAAGGATGGTAAGCTAAATTAAATCTGGATATTATAGTCATAAAGAACATGATTATCCCTTCTACACCAAACATACAAGTTTGCCACTAAATGGCATGGCCGTAATCAGAAGATTCCTTTTTTGGAATCTCCAAACCTGCCCTAAAATGCGGACGCAAAGTCTGAAGTTTGTGCCTCATTTTATGTCTCAGAGTCGAAAAGTGAGACTAATCTTGATGATACTCTTGGATGGTCTGCGGCATTCTCTGAACTGTTTGATATATATTCTAAGTTTTTTCTCCACTTCGGTTCTAATATGTTGCTTAAGAATGTCAAGACACGTGAAAACATCTGTGTATTAGTCTGTTCTCTATCTTTTAACATTAACATACTGGTTATTTAGCATGATCTACAATTCATCCTCTATTTCTTAGCGCCTACCTTTGCGTGATTACAATGTAGTCGCACGTGTATGCATGGATGTATGCAATAATTGATCCGTAAAATGAAATAAAGAATGATAGGAATCAATGGCAAGGTAGAACTCCTAATTTTTTTCACAATATGTGGACAAAGATTTCAGTCAGCATGGTAAGATGGTTTGACTTAGAAGGAAGAAATCAACAGATTAGTGACTCAGTGTTCAGATGACATCAAATGGATTAATACAAGCTGAAAGCGGGGGAAATCGGGACATACAACAGCGGGGTGGATAGCCTAAGTTAGATTAGTCCATAAATCTTTGTGGAGTACATTAGTAGTCTGTGGTTACCACTTTAAAATAAGATTCAGCGGCACTGATTTTAAATGCGACGTAGCCACGATTAGGAAAACTTACATTTTTCAACAACTATTAAATAACAGATTTCAGACTATGGTAATGTCTAGCATTTTTTTCATAGCAAGAGATCCTGCCCACTTTCTCGCGTTTATCCATTATGATTTGACAGTCTGGTATATACATCCCAGATATATCTCGCTTGCACAACCTAGAATTATACTCTGAGGTAACGGTAAAGGAATTTTACTTTTGGGATTTTGAGAATTATTAGTGTACCATGAAAGAATTGTCAGGGCTCTGGACACATAGCTGGGAGGTGTTTGTATTTTTCCTATAATCAGTGTCATACTGCAAGGTATAAATTCATTCTAAGGATGGTAAGACCTTCAATAAAGATTTAGAAGAAATCCCAGAAAAACAAAAATCAATTATTGTACCTGTAGTGTATATATATGGATCACATTTTCTAGTGAGTGGCTGTCATATATAAGAAGTGGGGTTCTGTTTTTGGTCCCGTTTACTGGAAACTGACACTTAAGTGGTTCAAGATTCCTCACAGGTATTGTCGTCATTGAGTTTAGAGAGATTTATTACCAAATCTGCCCATTCAACTCCACCTCATGAGTTTTTTCTAGGCTGGCAATCCTCTAAGAGTGGGAGAATGTGGCTCATTTTTTGGTCTTAAACTTGGTCCGCATTTTATCATGGCCCTCCACTGGCCCTTTTCCTTTTGTGTTGTTTGTGCATGTTCTGTACACAGCTTAGATTAGTTACCTAATTATCTCTAAGTGATCCCACAGATGGTACTAAACATATGTCCATCACATGTTTTGTCAATAACAGGATAACGTTCCGGTTCCTTTATTACTTCTTAAATCATACTTGGCTCTATCGCAATACAGCATCCTGTTTAATCAGTCTACAGCATCCTGTATAGCTTTATGAGTTTGTCCCTCATCCACCTAACTCATTTCAAGAACTTTCCCAATATCATACTGAACGATTCATTTCTTGTAGATGGAATGGATTTCACAATGTGATTACATACAAGCAAATCTTGTAACTTTGATTTATTTATACATATAATTGAGGATAATCTCAAGTTTCAGGTTTTGCTGGACGTGAGTAGATCTCAAGTTTCAGGTTTTGCTGGACGTGAGTAGACTAGTTAAGCGTTGCTGAAGGCGATACGGAAGAATGCAACGTCAAAAAGGCAACACCAAAACAATACAATATTTGGAGAAGGACGACAGCTAGCATTTACAATTTGCATTTATGTTCTCAGTTTGTTTCCCACTGCATAGACAGCGAGAAAAATAACAGAAAGAAACAGTAGTAAACAAAGGTAAAATCAAGATCATCAGATACATTGTCTTTTCTTTTTACAAGCGCCAATGCTTTCTACCTAACCGCTGCTTCTGGATAAACACAGAACACAGTTTGCAACTTCTTATTGCTACTTCTTATTGCTATTCCCTTCAATTAAACATCATCCTGTTAATTACAGAACAGAAAGGATTAGTAGGTCCCTGAGGGCTGTCAAAAAAATGCTATATCGAACGACTTACTTGATCTCTCTTACTCAGCTTTTCCTGTCGTGGGATGGCTTCAAAAAACCAAAATGTTTCCTCAGTGCAGATTTTTCCTGAATGAACACACAAATTTGCATAAATACTTGGACAAAGTAACATAGCAAAAGGGGGAAAAGCTTAGAGAATAAGAGCAGCAGATCATCCATATTGAAATTTTCTGAAAGCAGATATGTAAGAACCTTGGATGGTGTTGCAGAAAAACCCTGAGAGATACCTGAACCATGCTCCATTAGATATTTATCATTCTTAGGAACTGCATTGTTCTGAAAGAAGGAAGTAATGTGAGAAAACCCAGAATATATATTGACAAAATTGGGTGCGCATGCCATGCTACTTGCCTTGGGGAAGATCTGGAGAGGGGAGCTAGCAGTATCATCCAGATGGAAATTCTGTTGGTTCTTTCTGTGCTCTTTCGCTTTCTTTCTGTTCTTACCCTTTTTTTGCTCTGAGGCTGAAGTAGTGGAATTGTATCTGGTTTCTTCAGAACTGTTTTCATCCTGACGGAAATGTGGAGGGCCAGATGATGCATCAGATAGCATCGATGAATCTTCATCTTCATCATCCTCATTCACATGCACTCCTTTGCTTTTGCAATCAATATCAAGTGGCATGCTTCTGTTGCATTGATCAGCAGAGCTTGACAGTTGATCCAAATACCTGGTCCAACCAGACTCGCATCCACCACTATATTCGGAAGTTGATGCATTCATTCTTAACCAATTCTTGGAAATAATAGATCTTTAATGAGGCTTTGTTATGATTAAGAAAAGCACTCAAAAATCAAGAACGAGTCAGTCTACTTTTTTCTTTGTTGCTTCTATATATATAAGTAGGAGATGACAAGTGTAGAATGATAACAATCCAAACATATTGTATAATCAAATCCTAGACTATTTTTGTCCTCTGCACTATCATTTTGCCTTTTTTTTTTTTATTTTTTCCGATCTTGTGGAGAAACACACTGCCAGTTGGCTTGTCATTTGGTTTTGGAGGGGTGGGGAAGGAAGGTGGTGAAAAGGACTTTATGTTTTGTTCAACAATTACTTAATTTTGTAATTACAAAAGAACAATTACTCAAATTTTTATCGACATTTTTACGTTTGTACCATAACATAAGTGGTTATGGAGTTACTGTTTTCTTGTTGAAACTCTGAACGAAACTGCAGACAGTTTCATTTCTTGGAAAAGTAGTAAATTTTACCAATCTTTCCAACAGAGAATACTGAATTATTTGGAAGATTAATGTCTCTTGCAAATTCTCTACAAAGGGTCCTGTAATTAATTGACTCCAATACCTTTTTATTGGAAGAGAAATAAGTACATTAGATAGGCCGAAAATGTAGAGAGTGCAAAACTCTCTACTTCAGTGCTTCGCAGGATGTAGTAGGGTAACCTGTGAGTCAGCTGGTCCCTAAATCTCATCTCATTTGCACATGCCCTTTTGCTTACGCTGTAAAAAGCCTTTTCCAACTTTCCGTTGTTCCCCTGTTCGTGAAAATTTAGTCTGTCACACAAGATACGAGTTGTTGATGAAAAATTTTCACCATTTTAATCAGTCCAAAAAAGCTTCTGTTCTATAAATCAAGCTTCTGTTCTATAAATCAATTATATTATGATAGGTCAAAATGCCTAGAATTGAATCAGCAGGACTTGACATAACGAGATGCGTAGAGATTGTGAGATTCTTTTCATTCGATGATATGGAATTTTGATCATATCAAATTTCGATGTTTTCATTGACCATGATTTCAATGGACAAAAAAGAAAAAATTACCAAGCATCATTGGTGCATGGTTGGGTACCTGCTAGGATAGGAAATATGAACCCAACATTTTGCTAGTGAAAATCAATAGTAATTGGTGTATGCTGCAAAGGCGTTGCAATGTTTGAAAATAAGAATGTAAATTAAAATAGGTTAATCCTCTCGTATATTAGTTTTGGTGAAACAGCAGGCAAGATGTAGTCATAAGAACAGTCAGATTCCAGCTGTGTAATAATGTTGTACTTGTGAACAAAATTATGTACAAACTTTAAATAAAAGTCATAAGCATATCAAAAAGAATCAAGAGGAACTGAATTAATGAAATAAAAAAAAAGTTAAGCATGAAAACACCAAGATGGTAAGCAAACAATACCAATCTAAGGAAAAACCCTAGCTTGAACTTCCCTACATGCAATAGCCAACTAAATTTCTAAAGAACCTGCCAAAACATATGCTCTAGCTAAAAACCTCTTCCCTAAACATCATCATATGTGGAAGTTGATTTGGAGTTGGGATGATGCGTTGTTATCTCCAACAACAAAAGTATGTTTTCCAGATGTCAGATGTTTATAACCCTTGTAGTCAACAAGTTCCAAACTCTTGCAAGCATTAAAATTGAAGTGGACACTCGTGCTCTTCCTAGCTGCAACAAAAACTTTCTTGAATGCAATCACTTGTTTGATAGGAGCATCAACAAGTCCTGTTGGAGGAACCCAATAAATAAATACCACCTCACTGCCATCCTTGTGCCCAACATTTGTTACATCAACATCAAAACCAAAAGTCAAATCGTCACATTGATCGCCCAGATCATCGATCAAAACCCCAGGGCACGAAGGTTTGGGAGCACCCTGAGTGTGGTTGAGGTTTCGACATTTTTGCAACTTGTTCAAGTTAATGTCAAATGTTGTTTGTGGAGCTGCCACACCGACGCTAAATGTTGTGTAACTCAGTCCATATCCGAATGGATACACAGTAGAGCCATTGAAAAACTTGTAAGTTCTGCCTGGATAGCTTAAATTTTCGAGTGGTCTCAATTGCAATGATGTCATTGGTATCAAGTCCACATAATCTTTCTCATGCCATGTTAGGGGTAATTTTCCACCTAGTAAAAAAATTATAATTAGATTAACAAATTAAATAAATCCATGTTAGTACATTATGGATATAATAAAAGAATAATATATAAAGAATCATATATATACCAGGGTTATATTTTCCAAAGACAACATCTGCGATGCCATGACCACCCTGCTCTCCAGGATATCCAGTCCACAAAATTGCTTTGATGTTCGGATTGTCTCTGGCAAAGGAAATATCAACACCACCAGCGGATATGATCACGAGAATGACCGGACCTTTGGATGCCGATGCAACTTGATTTATCAATTGAGTTTGATTACCGGGAAGGAGAAGATCTTCCCTATCCAAGCTCTCAGCCTCAACTGTTAAATCTAGCCCCGCAACAATTACGGCAGCATCGGCATCTTTAGCTGCTTGTATAGCTGGGGAAAATACGCTATCATTTTTGCATGCAATATCCACACAACCCGTTGTATATAACACATTCGCATTTCCAAGACTTTGAACGAACGCATCCAATGGGCTGGTGTATCCACATGGAATACCTACATAGCATTCACAGTCACGCAGATTACTAATTAATGCAAATAAATGAAATAAAACTACCTAGGATAATTATTAAGAAATGTTTTAATAAATTTTTTTGGGTTAATTTTCTTTCACACATACCATGGTAATTTCCTATCATAGTTGTAGTAACATTGGCATGAGGGCCAACCAATGCAACTTTAATATCTTGTGCATCCAATGGTAAAATTCCGTCGTCATTCTTAAGTAGAACCATTCCTTCCCTGGCAGCCTCGATGGCTAAATTTCGGTGGCTTTCAGAACAAATGTCGGCCTTGCCAAGATTTTCAAATTGTGGATTGCCATCAAAAAATCCAACCCTCAAAAGGACAACATAGAGGTTCTTCAAGGCCCTGTCAATATCTGCCTCTCTAACTTTCCCTTGTACAACTGCATTGCCTCCATAGTTTGTATAATACTTTCCACAGTCCAAATCCAAACCTAAAAAAATAAAAATCCAAATAAGACAATACAAAAAAGAAAATAAAAGAAAGCAAGAATTTTTCTTAAAACAAGAAATAATAATTATTTGTGAAAATAGAAAACAGATTTTGCCGCTAATAATAATTATTTGTGAAAATAGAAAACAGATTTTGCCACTTAATTTTTTTTTAAACAAGAAAAAATAATTATTTGTGAACATAGAAAACAGATTTTGCTACTTAATTTTGTGTTAATTAAGGAGTAAATAAATGTTTCAAATGCTACTTAATTTTGTTAATTAAGGACTAAATAAATGTGTCAATGGTTTTGAGGATTATAGATCTATTTTCCATTAACTGATTTCCGCTTATTTACAAATTAACAATTCAATGCTCCGTAGTCCAAATGAACGAAAAAGTAAAATTAACAAAAAAGTTTTAATTTAATCTACAAGTTAGATAACAAAACCTACCTGCTTTTAGACCTTGAGCAACGGCATCCTCTGGTGTGTCATTGAGCCATTTGTGATTCTTGATCATTACCTCAATAGAATCACAATCAGAAACTATGTACCTAATTTTAAGGACAAACAAATCGTGATTGTCAATCAATTGAAGTCAATAAAAATCCATTGTCATAAAATATTTAGTTTCAAAGCCTAAGATGTTCAATACCCATGAAGATTCCACTCATTTCGAATGGTGTCAAGGAGAAGTCTACGATCTGCACATGCTGGGATGCCATTGATGCGATTATAAGAGCACATAACACTCGAAACATCACCATCTTTTATACACATCTCAAATGGCTTCACAAAAGTTTCTAACATATCTTGCTCCCTCGCCTTCAAAAGAAATAGAACAAAACAACATAATACCAAAACTCTTGGACCAGTTGATTAATTGGGTTTTTAGGTTGTTATACAACTTACATATACATCAATGCCTTCGCGCTTGATTCCAAACCAATTATCAACATCATATGCTGCATAATGTTTGCAACATGCTGCAACCTTGAGGGGTCGAGAGTTCAAATCTGTGGTGTTTTCACTACCCTCAACATCTTGCAATCCTCTCACGTAGGTGGAGGCATATGTTCCAACAACATATGGATCTTCTCCAGGTGTCTCAAGAGCTCTCCCCCATCGAGGATCTCTCACAACATTCATATTTGGACTCCAGTATGTTAGACCCGCTTGACCTAAGTTGTTCATTGCTCTTGCTTCAGTAGAAACAGCCTATTATGCAATTTTTATCATTAGTATTCATTTCGTTCATTTAACAGCATTCATGAAACAATGTCCAGATCCAGTAGCTATATATAATATGCAAAATCTCCCTACCTGGCCAATTGCTTTCCAAAGTGTAACGTTGAAAGATGAAACCATGGAAATGGGAGTGGGGAAACTTGTTGCACCAGGGATGGTATCGTTGAAGAAGGTTGCAGTGTCACCGAAGTCTGAGACGCCATGCAATGCCTCGGACCACCAGTAGTACTTTGGTAGACCAATTCTTGGGACTCCATTGGCCATATCACCAATCTGCCCTACCTTCTCCGTCAAACTCATTCTATCTACCAAATCTTTGGCCCTAATCTCATATGGAAGCGATTTATCACAGTAGGCGTAATGCGTGACATTCAAACCAAGATCATTAAACCTTGACGGATGACAAACGTATGTGTAGCTCTGGCTTACAACGGACGACTGAGAATCATCGAGTTTTGGCGTGGATAAAGGAACTTTTTTGGCTGTAGCAACACAACAGCACAGAACCAATACGAGAAGTATACAGTAAAGTCTTGCCATTGTTCAAGTGAAAATGTAGGTTCACGACTCTGATTACAATGTTCCGATGGCCTTCATATATACATGCATGATAGAAGAGGTGGGGTGACTCGGCGTGCAATTACACAATCTTGTTAGCTTAATCTACCTATCCGATCTGTATGGATATGTAAATATGTTTATCTCTCTGATTACTGAATATTTATCTCTTTCAAGGATTAATCTTTGGAATAATTATCAAATTAATCATCAGAATGATTATTGGGAGATTATTCATTAGAAAGATAATAATGACACATTTTTTAAAGAAGTGCATGGGAATTTTTAGCATAAGTCAATAAAAGTTTTAACAGGTCAAAGAGATGAAAAATCTAAAATAAATCTTAACAGTCAATAGTCTAGCAACAAAATCTACAGTATGGTTACATATCTCACTAAGCAGCAACAAAATCTGCAGTAGGGTTGCATATCTCGATAGAGTAGTAGAGTAGTTGTGGAGTCGTAAGTTGCATGCTGGATGTACGAGCAATAAATTTATGATCAATAAAATAGAGATCGGCTAATTTTTTGTTAAACTGGATTATAACATGATTACACTTCATAATATCATTTCGGAGATTGACTAATTTCTTATCAAACTGGATTATAACGTGATTAGACTTCATAATACCACTTCATATTTACGTGATTACACTTCAGACCTAATACCACCTCATGCTTAATAAACTGTGATGATATTTAATAGGTTATAACGGGGAGGACATGTGAACTTAGCTTTATTTTAGAATTTGTGTTTTTAACAGGCAATAAATTACGAATCACAGCAAAAAATAATATAGTTCTCTCCTACATTATCAAATGTGTTAGGGTAAATATTATATATAATCAAATGTGTCACGCCCCATTTTTCCCATTTTTCGAAAGACAAAAAAAACGATTGGATTAGTGTGGAAAAGAGAGTTTTGGAAGTTTTTGGAAAATAGTTTTTTAGAAAAATGGTTTTTTTAGTTTTTTTTAAAAAATAAAGTAAAAAAAAAATAAAAAGGGTCTAAATGGGACTTTGAAAATGCGACGATTTTGGGCCTGAAAATAGAGTCTAAAAAGGGTTTTTATAAAAACAGGGAGTCGCCACTTGATATTGAATTTCGGTGCATCAAGTCACCAGAAAACATTTTATTACCAAAACGTAAGAAAAATCAAGAATAAATCTTTGGAAAACATTTTTGAGACAAACGTGAGAAAATGATAAAACCCTTTTAGACAACTCCAGGTCTTTGAAAACAAGAGAAAAATGTTCGGGAGTCATAATTGAAGAAAGGGAAAGCAAAGGCTCGCGCCTAAGGCACCCTTTCAACCTAGCCGAAACTAGTTGCGAGGTTTAGTCGAAATTTTCCTAATATAACCCTAAATTTTATTACACTTGGATGCAACTATATGAATGCAAACCTAGACCTAAAAAATAAATATCGTTAAGGGACAAAATGTTCTATTGAGGTTTGGTCGGGATTATCGCATTAATTGCGAAACTCAAATCTAGACCTCGATGGAGTCACGAGTGTAGATGCAAAATAGAATGCAAAAGAAAAGAAAAATAGCAATATAGATAGTAAGTGAACAAAGAAAGTAAGGATGAAACATGACGGGTACAGGGGACTAATAAATTCGTGACTAACTATTCCTACTCACGGAGGGAGAAACGGCTTGTTGATCCACCACTTTCCACGTAAGTAGATGACTATTTCTAGTCGAATCACACACAAAATGATCTGAGATTCTAAGTAAAATGTAACCTAAATGTCATACATTGTCGGATGCTAAAAATAGATAATAATAATAATAGAATGTATACAAAAAATCATACAAATATGGAAAAGGCCTTAAAAAAAAGTAAAGTGTTTGAAATGATATGAAATGCACACAAAGAGTGATCTAATGCTAAAATGACCTAAGAGTCTAGCGTTGGACTAGCCCTTTCTAGGGATTCCTACTAACGTTAGACTAGTGAAGCAACCGGAATTAACCACAACTAGCGTTGGACTAGTGTGGTGGCGATGATACACATATGTCATAATAAAGCAAGTAAATAAATAAATAAATAAAAACATAGAGTAAAGCAATAATCACATAGAGGCACGTAATAGCATATAAAAGCACGTAGCACATAAGCATGATATTTTAGATGCAAAGTCTTAGGAAAAGCGAGTAAAACACATAAGCACATAGCACACATAGCACATAAAAGCCCTAACTATTACACCAGGAAAAAACCTAATTACAATCTAAAATGGAAAAAGATAAGAGATGATCTATCTAATCTATCTATTACATTTTCTATCTAAAAATATAAAATCTTTTGTTAAATAGATAAAAATATAAACTATCTATTACATTAACCATTTAAATATAAAATTTTTGCTAAATAGAAATCACCTATCTATTACATTTTTTTGAATAATTAAAATTAAATTCAAATAAATAACATGACATAAATAAATAAATGCTCACACATGAATAAAAATAATAAACACAAAGAAATACATAAAAAAAACACATAGGAAACACATAAGAGCACGAAGGAGCATATAAAGAGACATTGAAACGATAATAGAAATACCTCTCATTCGTAAACTTGGTACAAATGCTAACAACATGAACAAACATATTAAGGTACCACTATTTAAATAAAAAAAACCATTAATTAAGTAGTTTAATATTGATCACTATAACCATGCCATAAAGTTCAAAACAATTCTATCAACAATAAATAAGAATTAAAATAATAATAATAATAATAATTAAACATTTAGGAAGAAAATGAAGATTGTTTAATTAATTAAAAATAAAAATAATAAATAAAAATAAATAAAAAAATTATAAAAATACAATAATACCTAATTAAGCTTCTAGCACACAAAAATAAAAAAATAAAAAAACACCAAAATAACTAAAAGAGAAACAAAGAAACTAATTTGAGCATTAATTAGACAAAAAGACCAAATCTTAGGACATTAATTGAAAATTTAATGTAATAAAATAAAAAAATGAAAAGAAATAATTAAAAGTCTTAAGAACTTAATTAATTGATTTTTTTTTAATTTTTTTACAAAAAATAAAAATTTTCCAAAAAAAATTTTTTTTGTTAAAAATGAAATTTTCAGCAACATTCTATAGCAAAATGTAATTTACAGCAAACTAAAGGATAAAATTACAATTTCAAACAATTCTTAAGGTAATAATATAATTTACAACAAGTTTAAAGGCTAACATATAATTTCCAACAAGCATAATGACAAAATAAAAATTTCCAGCAATACTCAAGGCCAAATATGTAAATTACAGCAAGCCAATGGGATAATACATAATTTACAGCATATTTAAAGGCAAAAATGCAATTTCCAGCAATTAGGGAGAGGTCACATTAAATTTCTAGTAATATTTGAGGACCAAAAATGAAATTCCAGCAAATATGAGGAACCAAATTGCAAATCCAGCAATTAGGAAGGGTCAAAAATCAAATTCTAGTAACATTTGAGGACCAAAAATGAAATTACAGCAAATATGAGGGACCAAATTACAAATCCAGCAATATTCAAAGACTAAATTGCAAATTCTAGGCAAAAACATAAATTCCAGCAATGTTCTAAGGTCATAAAAGAATTTTCAGCAACTTAACGGGGTAAAAAATGCAATTTTTAGCAATATGAGGGGCCAAATTTGCAAATTTATGAAATAAAATAATTGAAAAATAAAATACCAAATGAGATAAAACTAACTACGTTAACTAAAGTAACTTAATTAACTAACCAACTAAACTAATTTGCTAAACTAACTTAACTAACCAAATTATCTAAAGTCACTTAATTAACTAATTAGCTATTAAACTAAAGCCAACTTAAATTAAATCAAAAAATTAAATGGACTAAAAGAAATTTCCCCCTTCCCCAAAAATTTCCCCTTTCTTGTCCGTTTTTTCCTTTTCTTCATCTTTCTCCTTTTTTCTATTTTTTTTTTCTTTCCTTTTCTCTATTTCTCTCTTCTTTCCATCTCTAGATATCCTTTTTCTGCCTTCTCTCCTATCTCTCCTCTCCGCTCTCGGCAATCTCTCTTCTCTTGATCTCTTTCTCCTCCTCTCTCTGTTCTCTCTTCTCTCTCTTCTCTCGGCTTTCTCTCTTTTTCTCCTCCTTGAACTGAACGCCCCCTTCTCCCCTAAATCAGCTTCTACCCTTGTTTTGTCTAAATCTCCTTCAATTAAGTTCACAAATCACACCACCCAATCTTTAAAATCCGTAAGTAAGGTCATCATAAACCACTCAAGCATACACTAATAAAATGGGTATGAATTAACCGGAAAAGAATTCGAAGGACTTATCTCTCAGCCGAGGGATAAAGATGGCGGTGAAGGGGCTGCCGCCGGTGGTTGATTTCACTGCAATTTGGGATGTTATGGGGCTGATTTGAAGCTGGTTTTTGCCGTTGTTGTAGAGACTGTTTTGTGCAGAATTTTAGGGCTATTTTACAGGTTGTAAGGGGTATAATTTGCAGTGTGTTGGGGCTGTTTAGTGCCTGTTTTTGCAGGTTGTTTGGTTGTGATGATTTTTGGTAGTTTAGGGGCTGAGAGTAGTTGTTTTTGCTACCATTTTTAGCTACGATTTTGGGGGGATTTTGGGTGATTTTTGCAGGGTTTTGGGGCTGTAATTTGCAAGTTATTTGGCTGTTTTGTGTAGGATTTTTTTTTTTTGCACAGGTTTTTTTTCGTTGTTTTATGCAGCTGTTTTTGCCCTGTTTGAGGGGTGATTTTGGGCAGCTTTGGTAATGTTTTAGTGATGTTTGGATGGTTGTGTGTGCGTGTGTTTTGTGTGTGTTCTGTGTGCTTGTGAATGGTTATTTGATTATGTAGGTGTGTGTGAAATGTGTGTTTGTTTGTGGTTTCGTTGCTGCGTGTCTGTGTGTGTGCAAGGTATGTCTGTGCAGGTGTGTGTGAATGTTGCAGAGAGATTGGGTATGAATAGTGTGTGCTTGTCTTTGTTGTGCAAGTGTGTGTACGTGTGTTTGAGTGTGATGTATGTCTAGTGTGTGTTTTGTGTGAGCTGTGAGACTGAATTGTGTGGGTGAATGGTGAGTGTTTAGTGAGGTGTGTGCAAGTGAGATAAGAGTGCCGAGAGAGAAAAGAGTGAATTGTGTGTTTGTGAATGCAGGAGAAGTGTAGGTAGTGCAGAGAGGGAGCTGAGGAGGAAAGTGTAGTTGTGCCTTTTGATCGTGCCAAAAAAAAATGAGGTGAGAGTTGTGAAGATGGTGAGTTTATGTGTGTGTCTGTGGTGTATGAAGTGTGCCGAGAGATTGAGCGAGAGTGATGAAAATTTCAATGATTGTGGTTTTGTAATAATGATGAATTGAAGAAAATTCAACAAACAAACTCCTCAAAATCTGCTGAAGTGATTGCTTTAGGTGAATGATGGAGTCATTTTGAAGCCATGGCAGAAGCAACAGCAGCAATGCAGCTATTGTTTTAGTTTTTTTTTTTGTAAGAAAACTAAATTAAAAAAATAAAAACTACTTGGACCCCATAAAATTACAAAAAATAAAATAAAAATAACTAAAAACTCAGCATTGCAAAGAACGAAAATTTAAAAATGTAAAAAAAAAACTAGTATCCAATGTAATTTGGGACATATGCCATTAATAGACAGAAAAAGACAAAAAAAATTAAATAAATACCAAATGTACTCTAAAATTTGTGATTTTTTAAAATATATAAAATTCATATATAAAAAAAATTATACAAAAACTTCTTAAATAAAAGATACATTGGAAAATGTGACATAATATGACAAAATGATGAACATTAAGAAAATTACTAAATGACATTTAAAAAATCATAAAATTTTACACAACATACATTATCACATAAAGCATATATATTACAATTTTCACTCAAAATTTTTAACAATAATGCATTCTTGTGAAACGTGCATTTAATAAATAAAAAGCAAAAATTAAATAAATAAAAATCAATATCTAAAAATTATAAAATTACTACAAAAAATTTATAAATATACGAAATGCACATATAAAAATTTCACACAAAATTCTAATAATAATAATAGAAAAATGCATTGAAAGATGCGCGCTTAACTTGAAAAAATACCAAAATTTTGAATAATTACTAATGACTCCGAAGATTCTTTAAAAATTAAAAAAAATGATAAAAATCGTAAAAATATGAATTGAGAAATTAAATAAAATAAAAAGGTATTTATATGTTAAAATTATCATTTTGCCCCTGATACGATTAATAAGTCATAATTTGCATAAAAATTGCAATTGGCCCCTTGAAAAATAGAAAGTATCCCAAAATATTAAAAGACTAAAGGGTGTGTCAAAATTTGGTGTCTACAAAATGTAATAGGGTTTACATATTTGAAGAAGCGGTATGGGATAAATAATTTTTGTATAGAGATATAAAAATTGATTACAAATATTAAAAATATTTTGATCTAGTTAATTTATTTTATGTTGCATTCATAATTTTTACGCCTTCAAAAGTTGTTCCTTTTATGTTGGGAAGTTTTATTTTCAGGGCAAATATCTTTATCTACTTTTGATAGAAGCAAATTGAGAACTTACAATTTTTTTATTACCTATTGAAATATTTTGCAATTTTCAGTGGGTTTATTGTTGAAGTAACTAAAAATATTTAAAGTTTCTTAAATAAGTATAGTATTCTCATTATTTTTCAGAAGTAATATTTCCTTCATACTCAACATATGGCATGTGATGATCAAGTAAAAAAAAGAAATGATCATTAAATCAATGTAAAAATAACGGAAAAACTTTATATATTTTTACCATTTATTCTGATCTAAGTATAATTGTAATATATTTTCACAGTTAACAAATAAAGCATGAATATTGTAGACATACATGTAATCATTTTATCAAAATTTATCTAATTATGAAATATTTTCTTTATTATCTAATTTTGATGCATAAAATATAAATTTAAATGTTCTTTGTTGAAGCATTGGTTCTTTTATACAAAATCAACATATGGAAGGCTTTAGAGGGCACTATTTTATTGAACAATCTTTTTAAAGAATTGTAAGATGAGTTTTGTGATTGATCTGTTTATAAGTTTTGTGATTAATGAACAATATTTTATAAGTTGCCTGATGATACTTTACTTATTATTTATTATGGATGTAAATTAAATTTATTATTGATCTGTTTGCTTGAATTTCCCATAGCATTTCTATTGTGAAATTTTCATAATTAATTGATATATCTTAACTGTAGTTCCTATATCTTCAAAAATTACTGATGACTTTTGCTTAAAAGTTTGCACAATTCTAAGAATAACTTAGAATGGTTAAAAACACACATAAGCAATAACCGGATATTTACAAAAGTAATTATCTAAATTTAAAAAATATAAAAATTAAAAGCATTAGGGCATAAAATTTTTTTGTAGACCTTATTGACATGGTACTAATGTGCAGTATAAAATGAAAAGATTTTTGAGCAGTATATATATACCTAAACGACAATCTCAAAATTCTATAAAAAATCTACCTTATTAGAAAGTTGAACTGCCCCTAAGTATATATATATATATTTTCTTTTTTAATGTTATCATCAACTTTACACCTAGCTTTTCACGAGGCACACTTTTGTTTTAATATATAGTAAGATTTAATATATAGTAAAATGGTGACAAGAAATAACTATCTAGTACGATTGTGAATAGTTAATACGGGGACCAGGGGATATATGTTTCCCGCATTTTGGCAATCCTCCATTTCCCATCTACATGGTTACCAAATTACTTTAAACAAAGAATAATATTAATGGATGAACCAGTCTCTATCCTTTTATGTAGCTCTAGCAATATCAATATCTTAACTATATAATTTTCAACCGTCTCTCCTTTCAACATTGAGTTTGGGGGTGACAAAATAATTAGCCACTGACTTTAGAAATATTATTTGCTAAAATATTTAACTTATGTTGTACTATATATTCATTTTTTATTGAAGCAGTAATTCTTGGTAAAAGAATCATCTAAAATTTTTTATTCTGACTTAGTGTAGTTTCTTCAATATATTATTTTATTAAATGCTTATGTAGCAAACAATTATAACTATATAATTTTGACATTCAAATTAAGTGGTTGTGTCAAAAGATGAGGTAGCAACTTTTGGAGAAGTTAAAAAAGCAAATCCTTAAATGTGATTATCCAAATCCTACTTTTCTCATATTGCAAAGGGCCAATTCTAGTTTCCATTTGTCGATTGTAATTGCAAACTTAGTGTCTCACACATGTTAAGTTTTGGATTTTTCTTGGATGGGGCATAAATCCAACGGTAGATAAATGAGCCACCAAGGTTAGATGAACCTCACAGAACTTTGGTGGTTCACATCTCATCATTAGATTCACGGGTTCGACCCGTAGATCCAGTCCATGTAAGAATGCGCCATATGTATTTAATACTTCATTTGGATGAAGAAAGAGGAATAAGTATTGCGTGCAACACATGCAGCACGTGACAATACTATATGGTACACTAAAATTAATAATTTATCGTCACATGGCGATAGTGAGCCACATCTTATATTATTTGGCAACAAAAAATATTAGATAGAAGGCATGAAATTTATATTAGAGACTAATTGAGTACCAATGTAAAAATTAAAGGACACAATGGGTACATTTTAGAAGTTCGGAAACTAAAAATTTTACATATAAAAACGTTTAAGAACCATTAAAATAATTAAGCAAAAAGTTTCATTTTAGAAATTTGCTCTCTCACTTTACCAAATCGATCACCAACAATTGCACAATTCCTATGCACATGTCTAAAGATTTGTTGTGTAAACAAACACGAAGGCCATAGCAATAACATATACTCGTATGATATACGCATACGGATACCATTACACAAAAATCACAAGCTATGGCAATCAAATGGGTAACTTTGGATGGAATAGTAATATTTGGTTGTAAATTATCGTAAGGGGAGGCTAAATGACCTCTGAACTTTACATTTGCACACTTTTTGGTCTGCCAACTATTAATTGAAAAATATCATATTACCCTCTGAATTTCTAAAAATATATACTTTTAGTCTTTTCATCGTGGAGAATTGTCTTTTTTTTTATAATTATTTTGCGGGACTATTAGATTGTTACTCCTTCTGACACCATCAGCCAAATACCTAATCTAATTTCATTTATCAAAATTTAAAATAAAAATTGAGGAAATTTCTGTGGGAATTTTTTTTGGGTGCAACTATTAGATTGTTACTTCTTCCTAATACGATTTGTTTTTGGTGCACGGCTATTAGATTTTACTTCTTCTTAAAACGAATCAGTAAAAAAAAAAAAAAAAAAGATACATAGGGTCTGTTCTCAATTATATAGGGTCTGTTATTAATAGCTTTTTTCTACTTAATTTTAATTTCTAAAAATCTATTTTGCAATATGCTCAATTATTTTTTTTACTATATTTTTAGATTTTTTAAGCTAAAATCTGGAACAAATGATTTTTAATTTTTTTAAAATCAATTTTTATAAAAATCAAAAGCTATTGAGAATAAACCCATAATCTCGGGTAGAAGGCCACTTGACCAAACAACAAATCTGATCTTTTTAAATGGTTCACATACACAATGTGCCAAAATTTTTGTTCATGAATAGTTGAAGACGAGGGTTCTACCATGCATGATTGGTTGTACTACTTGAGTTTCATTAACCAGTATTAATAAAATGCTTTAACCAATAATAGTAAAATGCAGTGTCCAAGTATTACGAAGTTAAACTCCGGCCATGTGAATAACAAAAATGTGCAAACCTTGTGCAAACCACACCAATTGTATAGCACAAAATTGTGCAAATTTTGTGACCAATTGCATAGTCATTTTTGAACCACACATTCAGAAAATACCAATCTTAAAAGGTTGAACGATTACCTAATTACTCTTGCATATACCAATTTAAATGTCAACAATAATGAAATACTAAATGCATATACCAATTTAAGTGTCAATAATAATGAAATAATTATATAAAAACCAATCAGTACCCCCACCTAAACATTAGCTAACTTAAAACATAAAACTCCTTCATTCAGTGTTCGAAAACATAAACCTTCTAACCTATAAACGTCTCTCAAAAATAGCTAGCTTAAAACATAAAACTCCCACTCTTTCGTTCAGTGTTCGATATCAATGTGAAATTGGAATCTTGCATCGTTATTTCCAACAACAATGTTATGATTACCCGCTGCCAAAATGTTGTAACCTCTGTAATCCACCAGCCCCAAGCTTTTGCAAGCATTCAAATTGAACTTAACGTTTGACTTCTTCCCAGCAGCTAGAAAGATTTTGTCAAATGCAACCAATTGTTTAATGGGAGCATCAACAATTTCTTGTGGAGGAACCCAATAAATCAACACGGACTCGCTGCCATCTTTTTGTTCGCTGCCATCTTTTCGTCTAGGGTTGGTTACGTGAACCTCGAACTCAACATTGAGCTTGCCACAAATGTCACTAATATCATCGATTAGAACTCCAGCACAAGAGGGCACTTTTGTACCTGCAGCGTAATTGAGTTCACGGCAATATTGTAACTTATTCAATTTAATATTTAGTGATTTTGTTGGAGCTTTGATTGAGTGCTCGAACGTGGTATAGCTCAATCCATGTCCGAATGGGTACACGGTGGCGCCTTTAAAAAATTTGTAGGTTCTCCCGGGATACTTCAACTCTGGATTTGGCCTCAATGGCATGTACGTCATCGGTATCTGGTTAACATAATCGTTCTCAAACCATGTCAAGGGTAATCTTCCAGCTACAAAATAAAAGAAATTATAAATTACATTAGCAAAACAAATTATAAATAACATTATATAATTAAAACAATATGTACAATTAATTATATAGATATAAAAAAGAAAACCATATACCGGGGTTATAGTTCCCAAAGACAACATCTGCAATACCATGACCACCCTCCTCTCCAGGGTATCCAGCCCAAATAATTGCACCGACTTTAGGGTTGTTTTTGGCAGCAGAAATATCAACACCACCGGCGGACATGACCACAAGAATAACTGGACCGTACGATTGCTGTGAAACTTGGTCTATCAAATCTGATTGATAACCAGGCAGGAGAAGATCATTTCTGTCAAGGCTCTCTGCCTCAATTGATAAATCAATCCCCACAACAATAACAGTGACATCGGCTTTTTTAGATGCTTGCACGGCTTGGAAAATCAATCTAGAATCTCTGCAAGCAACGTCCGCACAGCCCGGTGCATATTCCACATTATCATCTCCAACAATCTGTTTAAATGCATCCAATGGGCTGGTATATCTGCATGGGACACCTGCACGTAACATGCACAAACGTATCATGCACAAATGCAGTATTTTAATGATTTGAATGAAAAGAAATAACAAAAATAAATAAAGTAATCAATTTAGTTTTTCTTTCCAAAAATTATATAATAGTTACCGGCATAATTGCCGATCATCACTTTAGTTGCGGTTGCATGTGGACCAATCACGGCCATGGTTTTATAGTGTTGAGTATCCAATGGCAAAGCATGGTTCTCATTCTTTAGTAATACCATGCCTTCCCTGGCAGCCTGAATGGCTAAATCAATGTTACTTTTAGAACAAACGTCAGCCTTGCCAAGATTTTCGAACTGTGGACTGCCATCGAAATGTCCAAGCCTGAAAAGCACTAGATAGAGGTTTTTCAAGACCTCATCTATGTCCGCTTCCCTAACTTTCCCTTGTACTACTGCATTGGCACCGTATTGTGTATAAAAGTTTCCACAGTCCAAATCCAAACCTGGAACAAAAAAAAAAAAAGAAATAAAAATAAAACCTCTCAAATCAAAGTTAATAAAATAAAATTTCAAGAAACAAAAAAGAAAAATCCAAATAAGGCAGAGTTAATTCAAATAAAGTTTTCTTTGGATATTAGTCTGAATATAAATCTCATTCCACATGCCTTATATTTTTAATCAAGTGCATGTACTAATATATGTTAATATAGGTTTTCAGTCAATTGTATGTACTAATGTATGTTAATTTAGGTCAGATGGTATGTGTGCATGCTTTTGGGAACTGTAGTTCTATATTTATTTACAAATTCATGCAATGAAAAGTAATTAAATAAATTAATGCGATGAATTAAAAACAGCACATAAACTAAGCCAAATATTTAGATCATAGACCAACCAGCTTTCAGAACTTGAGCGACGGCATCTTCTGGGGCGTCATTGAGCCAATGGTGCCTATCGACCATTACTTCTATAGAATCACAATCAGAAACGATGTACCTGATTTTTTTTTTCATTTAATAAAAAAAAAGTCAGTCAGTAAGTCTGTGTGACATATTGTCACAGTATAGTAGTACAAATTAAAAACTCAATTTCAAAAGTACATAATATTTGTTCAAAATACCCATGAAGGTTCCACTCTCCTCGAATGGTATCCTTGATTAGTCTACGATCTGCACAGGCGGGAATGCCATTGACTCGATTATAAGAGCACATGACACTGGTAACATCACCGTCCTTGACACACATCTCAAATGGCTTCACAAATGTTTCCATCATATCTTGCTCTCTCACCTTCCATTCCAAAACAAAACATTTATAATTGTAACAAATAATCATCAAACGACCAACAACCTAGTATTAAATTACAAGGTAGTAATAATGATGGAATTTTTTTGCGGACACTTACACGTGCATCAAAGCTTTCACGAACAACTCCATGCCAGTTATCGACATCGTATGCTGCGTAGTGTTTGCAGCAGGATGCAACTTTGAGGGGTCTGGAGTTCAGATCCTTAGTATTTTCAGTGCCCTCAACGTCTTGCAGTCCTCTTACGTAGTTGGAAGCATAAGTCCCAACTACAAATGGGTCTTCCCCGGGTGTCTCCAAAGCTCTTCCCCAACGAGGATCCCTCACCACGTTTATATTCGGACTCCAGTACGATAGTCCGGCTTGGCCTAAATTGTTCATTGCTCTTGCTTCAGTAGACACAGCCTGCAATCCAATTTTAACGTTACTATTTAGTAAATTTCACAATCATATCTACCAATTTTAACGTTACTATCTAGTAAATTTCAACGTTACTTTTTTACTAAGTTTCAACCATATATATAAAATTTCCAAAAAAATAAATATGCATATTGATTAATATTATATCAATCAATCTATTCTAATAACACTCACAAGTTATGCAAAAGTTTTCAGAAAAATAAATATACGAATTTGGTTAAAGTAGAAATTATTAGAAAAAGACAAATGGTTCTGCTTAGATGTATCGTTGTTTGGTTAAAATGATGAAATTAATATTTGTCCAGGATGGTAAAAACAATTATTAATTGATAATCCTTAACAAAAACCTTGGACAAATCACTTAATTCCCTAATAATGGTGACCAAACATGTAACCTAACAGTGTAAAACACAACCACTTATGCATAAATTCAGGCAGAAAGATGGAAAATGACAATAGGAAAATTGAATCGTATTCTCGTAATGTAGGATATTATCTAGTTCACATGTTCCTTATCTAGTAAATTTCAAAAAAATATATATGTAATTTTAAAAAAAATAAATATACAAATTGATTAATATTATATCGATTAATCTATTCTAATAACACCCAAATTTTTTATACAAAAATTTCCCAAAAAAAAATATATAAACATACGAATTTGGTTAATATTTTATCGATTAATCTATTCTAATAACAGTCATATAATAGTAACAAAATTAACAAAATTAAAGATAACAATTTGTTTATTTAGGCACCTGGCCAATTGTTTTCCAAAGTGACTGGTTGAAAGTTGCAGCCGAGGTAATGGGGGTGGGAAAACTCGTAGCACCAGGGACATTAGCATTGAAGAATGTTGTATTAGTGCCAACATCGGAGACACCGTGTAATGCCTCGGACCACCAATCGTAAGATGGTAGCCCAATTCTAGGGACTCCAGGAGCCCTATTGCCAAGCTGCTGCACCTTCTCCTTCAATGTCAACCTATCTATCAAATCCTTCGCCCTAACTTCATATGGGAGGGATTTATCACAGAAAGCAAAATCTTTGACCTTCAATCCAAGTTCTTTAAACCTTTGCGGATGACAAGTATAAGTATATGTCTGGCTTATTGGTAATCCAGTATCATTGACCTTTTGAGGTGCAATTCTAGCAGCCATGGCAAAACTGCATAGAACAAACATTGAAAGAAGGAAAAAACAACAAATCTTCGCCATCCTTTACGTGGGTAATAAAGCAACAGAGCAACAAATGCCTTTGTCAATTGAAGCCAATGACAATAAACTTAGTTGATTGTGCGTCCTATGCGTTTATATAAATAAACTGCACAGCGGAGTAGAGTCAAAATTAAGTTGTATTTAAAGTAGAGTTTGTCTTAATCTAAATATCCAAGATATACTGAGATCATCACGCCATGCATACGTTTTATTTCAGTTTCTTTAGAATCCTAGGAACACAATTGCTACATAAAATCTTTATTTTGACTTAAATTATGATACCTCATATACTTAGATATTTGTTAGGACTGTTGTCATTGAAGGAGTAAAAGTCTTGTTAAAGTCGTTATGTTGGATAGATGAGGTCTGATAAGAGGTAAAGCATCGGAGTTGCGTGCATGATGATGACTGAAAACGTTATGACAAGTATTTGAGAATAAGGAAACTAAAGGTTCTATAAATCATAAACATGTATGGGCGGTTGAACAAGTCTCTTTAAAACGGGATTCTTAAAAAAAAAAAAAAAATTCAAATTTTACTTCAACTTAGGAATTTTTTCGAGGAAAACTTCTGTAGCCTAAAAACAACAATAATGTATCTTTACTTCAATTCCATGTGAATGAAAGTTAATCTATCAAAGAAGTGAACAAAAAAGTAACATCTTTCTTTTATGAGGTTTGGTGCGAGGGTAGTCTAGTGGGGAGAGGCATCAGGGATGCCTGCTAATTAAATAAGCCATAGCATAACTGTTTCAATCAAACTATTCATGTTTTGTTGGTTAAAAAATAAAAACAAACGGCAACTAAGATCTTTCGTATTATGGCCTAAAATAAGTTTAATCATAACAAATACTACAGTGGCCATAGATAATTGACTTTGTAAATGATCTTAAAATTGAGTTCATATTTGGCTTGGTTATTACTTCAATAACTAAAACAACTTTGTGCTAGATGAAAGTTTTCAAAATTTTCTTATTAAGTTTAGTTTAAAATCTTATGTAGTGATAAATTTTGTTTTTCTTTGATTTCAAATAAACCTCGATCAAGTTGAGCTTGAATTAAAATGTCAAGTAATTTGATTATTTTTTCCATCTTATTCCACACACGTGACATGGAACTGGCATTACCAAGCAACAAAAGAAAATGTATCAAATTCTTCGCAAGTAAGAGTACACAAATGTCACACCATCCTATTCTACAATTTCTGCAAAAGCTTCATCCCAACCAGTTCGATGCTAACATAAGGCTGCCGTAAGCAAGACCTCCAAAAGACTTCCGGATTAGATCCGAACTGTAATTCCTTCGTAACTCAAGTAATGGGGACTTCTTGAATTCTCAAAAGTACATCCTAAACAAATGTACTAGGAACCACTTGATTATAATTTGTAAGAGGATAAGAGGATAGTAAGATAAGATTGCATCCCCTGGAAAAAAATAATGACTTTTCCCACATCCACTAGTTCATATGGATAAAATTTGACAACTTTTTATTGTTATCATCAAATACTTTCTTCCATTTGAGAATTGTCAGAATTCTATCTAAATTAAAGTCAGTAAAACCCAAAAGGATTGCATATTTATAAGCTAAACCTATTTTTGGATTGGTCAAAATATTAGGCCCACTTTACAGTAAGACAAAGCTCCAGAGATGATCTACGTTTTCATCAGCATCCTCAGACAAGTCCCACGTGTAGCTCTTATCTGCAATCTTCTACTGTCTGCCTCCAATCGAATGCATGCAGCAGAACCCCTACGCAACTTTACCTATTACCATCACTGTTTTCATGTTTGACCCCAAAAAAAAAAAAAAAAAAACTGTCTTCAAGAGTTTTAACGTTATTTAAAAAATTAATGATTTTTATAAACGGGGAGAATAAAGTAATTTTAATATTTGACAAGGATGAAAACATAAATTTATAAAGCTGGTTCAAACAAATCACTGATAGGTGTAGCCATGCATGGCATCCAACAACAACACGCGTTACGGTGGAAAAAGGGCCTTTCGTTCGGTGCAATGAAACAAGAGCCCACCGCCAGATAATTGGTAACAGCCAAAACTCATCAACGCTGTTTCTTAGCTGCTTTTGTGACTTTTTTTATCTCAGCAGTTATGTTTGTCAAAGCAAAAATCTTTAGTCGTCAAAAGATACTAGTGACATTAGTTATACAAGCGGTGATCTTCAACGTCCCAAAAAGAAGTGGAATAATAAAGAACAAGTGAAAATTCCGAACAAGGGATAAGCTCAACCAGTGAAAATTTGAGGGCTTGTTTGGTTTATGAGATTTGGGAGAATTGGATTTACTAATTTTGTGTTACCACATTTAGTTAGCTCTTCTGGGGACAAGTTTTACTAATGTCAATTAAGCATTTCATCTCATCTGTGTGCAGAAATAAATTAAAACTTTTATACAAGATGAGGTAGGATTTCGAATTAGTTAGCTAGTTAGGTCAAATGTTTTGACCAACGATATTTCTTAATATGATAATCTATTACTAATTTAATTTGTAAATGGTCTAGATCCCCTTTAGTCGAATTCTAGAATAACGTCTTTCTGATGAAAAATTTTGAAATAGTATTAATTCTACGACTCGTAGGTTAATTTATAAAGGGTTAATTGTGTTCGAAGACTTCTAAATCGGCTCAATGTCACGTTCAGCTAAAACTATGATTGAGTAGTTTCTGTTAAACACTAATTACTTTTAAGTCTTTGGAATATCCAAACACTTTCATATATTCCAAACAGGTACTTAAAACTAGAAAGGTTTTTTTCCAAAAAAAAATAGTAAGGTTTGTACTCCAAATGTTTTTAAACTTGGAATATTAATCCTTCCTAATTTCTTTCATGAAACAAACAAGACATCAGTATATAACTCATTAAGGAATAGTGTCCGACTCTGTCTATAATCTCCATTAATTGGTGAATGAATTTCTTATTAGTAAAGCTCCTTTTTTTTTTTAATGTATTTCTTAGAAAAGTTCTATTGGTTTCTTTCAAGATGTGAGTAGGTCAAGGTGGCAATCAATGACAATCCAGCCCTTCCGCCACAAAAGACAAAAGGAAAATATATCGTTCATGGTAAACAAACCATGTATCTATATCTACACTACTCGCACATGAGAGTGCAAGCATCCTCTCCTCTCCTAACTTCTCTTGAAGTTCGAAAATGTAACCGATGCGCATCCTGATAAGTGTAAGCATGCATGTAAGTTTCAACCTCCTCGAAATCCCACACGTCCCTATCTCTAAGTATTCTCAAACACGTACTCCCCGTACACTTCCAGGTGTCTCCTAGTCCTTTATGTTGCCCAATTCTCATTGGTTACCTTCACTCTTAAATCAAGGCCCTCTCTTCTCCACTCACATTCAAGTTCCAAAAACTTCACCTAGAGCAGCACTGCATCATCTTCCCCTACCTATCATCAGAGCTAGAGTTCTTTTCTTGAAAATTTGGTGAAAATCAAAGTAAAATTTCCTGTGAAGATGATGCAAACCCTGAGCCCTTACAACACAGCAAAAACAGCTGAAATCATGGCCAGGTATAGGCCTATTGCACCAAAGCCTGAATCCCCAGCTGCCAACTCTAATATTGATGGAGAAGATAGCAATTCTTCCTTGCCTGAGGGCATCAGGAAATCACCTTATCTCATTAGTGTTTGGACTCATTTACAGGCGAGGCCTACAAGGACCAGAAAGAGAGGGAGGACTGCCCTTGCACCACCTGTCATGATGAAAAGAGCAAGGACTTGCCTTCAAGGCCTTTCTCCTTATCAGGTATCAGCTTCCCCTCCCAAAACCTTAGCCTTACAAAAAGGTTTTGTTCACGAGCCAAGTGGGCTTACCCCGCTTTCCTTGATTCCTAACCTTGTCCCCCTCAAATGCGGGTTGGACACCCCAGTCACCACCCCATCAAACACAGTTTCACTCCCGATTTTGCCGTGCACCCCCACATTAACCAAGATTGTTGGAGGTGATAATGGGGGTGGCATAGATTTGAACAAGATGGCAGAAGCACCTGAAGAGGTGGATTTCATGCCACAATTGGAAGATTCGGGTGTGCCCACCACGAAAGTTGATGTTATTGCACCTCAGGCTATTAGGCCTGTTGGCTCCAGCATTAGTGTTGGATGCATCACTGAGGATCCTTCCTTTCGCTGCGAGGGTAAACAAGTGGCTAAGAAGCCAGAAGAAGTGGAGAAAGAAGTGGAAACTGAGGTTTTGCCTGCTGTCGTTTCGGACTCGAGAAATAAAGTCAGGCTGACAAATGCTGCCTACAACGAAATGGTGGGGCAACCAGAGTGTCCGTGGCTTGACTTCATGCCTTCTTCTGGTGGCGATGGACGAGGTGCATGCAGGAGGATAAGTGGAGAGGTGGTGCTTGATCTTGTGAATTCTAGCTTGCCAAAGACATCAAATGGTTTCACTTGTTGGGTGAGGATTGAGTGGGGAAAAGATGGCAAGAAAAATGTGGTGACTGCTTTTTGTGATGGTATTCGGTTGGGTTGTGATTCCAAGGACTACCTGTTTGAGTGGAGGTTTCACGTAGGAGGAGTATCTGAATCTGGTTCCAATGAATGAGTAGTAATTTTGTAAACAAAAAAGTTGTCTAGCTAGGACAAAGCTGATTACTCTAATCTGAATGTATATATAGTGTTAGTAACATAATCAAACCATGTATAGCATGTATAAAATGCAAATAGTGCCGTAGAAATCAGCTTTGTCAACCTTTGTATTAAAAGATCTTCTTTAGGAGATTATACAGAGAAGAAATGTACTATCTTTTCGGATTCTGCCTCTTTTTCTTTTCTTTTTCCCTTGTCTTTGTTTCATTAGAAGTTTCGGCTTGGGAGTTGTTCCGAGGAGATCAAGAACGTCTGCAAAAGGTTTAGTAAGCTCAGAGAGAAGCATTTTCTGTACAGATAAAGCACAGTTCTTACTGTTAGTCTCTCTCTTTTGGACCTTTGGTGCTGGAAGTCAAAAGCTGTAACCTGCATAGAAGCATTTTACAAACAAGAAGCACTATGTTTTGACCTATGAAACTCGATCACAGATACTAGGATTGTTTTACAGTCAATAAAAAAAAATTTACAATGGTACTATTCTCTTCTAATAAATCATTTAATGGCATGGATTACTGCAATTCTTCAGGTGCAAATTACTGCATACATATCCAACATGATCATCTCGAACACGTTTGCCAAAATTAATGACTTAGTAGTTGTCCAAGAAAGTTGCTTACAAAAAAAAAAAATTGTCCAAGAAAGTTCAAGGAATTCTCAAAAAAAAAGAAAGTTCAAGGAAAAAACCTTTCAAATTGGAGTTTGGACCAATTATTTGCCTGCAATAGAAGGCCTACAATGTGAATAAACTAATCAAGAGAACAAAAGCTAATGCTACGGATGTCATAATAGGTTAGCAATTAATCTGGCTTAAATTGGAGAGAGAAACTGCATCACACAATTGAATAATTCTGAACATCTTTTTAATTAATCTGATAAAGCTATGGACAATTGAATCATTATGAACATCTTTTTAATTAATCTAATAAAGCAATGGACATTTTTTTCCTTGAACGAAACAATCAATTGTGAATGTTGTCAAATTGGGACAAGAATAGTAGAACTTATAAGCCGAAGGTGCAATAGAGGCAATCCTTCTGTGAGGGGTAGTGCAGTTAAAAAGCAAAAACAAAAATTTAAGCTAGAAAAGGTGACTTTCATTAAAGCTACCGTTTAGTTAAACAATGAATGAAAAGGTTGATGTTGGGAATGTAAAAATTTATCAAAAAATTGTCCACTTAAAAAAAATAAAGTTTACATTTGAGAGAAATCACATACAAATATTGCTTTGAACCACGTAAACATTATTCTATTAGAAACCTCTACACCTCAAGCAAACTTGTTACAGTTTGCTTGTATGAGGAAATAGGGACTTCTTCCACGCGCACGGTTGTACTAAAAAAAACGAAAGAAAAGAAGTAAAACTTATTTTTCTGTCTGTATCTTTTTTAGCAGGACCTAAATCAAATCAGATTTTCAATACCTTCTTTTTCGGTACTAATTCCAAGTGTCACTAACTAGGAGTTGCCACTACAGTCACCTGCATATTCTAATTGTGTTAGGGGAGAAGGGAGCGTCATGGCTGATAAATCTATTCCTAAAAGTTGCGAGTCTTAGAATACGTGCTTATCTTATTTCAGTCGATTAACAATTCACCTTGCTAGCCAAGAATATAAATTAGACTGTCTAGAAGTGGAACAAATATGGTAATTTACTATCAACAGTTTGAAATTTAACCTCAAGCGATACCTCATTGCTTGCTTAAGATAATATGTCAACATGATTAAGAGTTTGATCATTTCAAAACCCCTTCTCCAAGACTGCTCCAAGGTCAAGTCTATTAAGGAAAGTACGTAGGAACATACGAATGAATTTCAAGTCTATGTATTCTTTATTATGTAATGACTGACTGGTCAGCAAGGAACACATTGAATAAGTTTTTAAGAAACGTCTTCTAATTTTTTTTTTTTTGTCTTTTTTGGAAATTAGTTTAGTTTGATGTTATTTACCCCCTCCTCAAGATGTCAAACAACACCGCAATCCATATAAAAACTTCCACGGAAGAATTTTACTGGCCTTCAAATCATTTGACCTTCCCGCTTAGTCCTATGTCTAGTTTTCTAGAAGCCCTTGAATAAGTGCTTCATTTGTTCTCTCAATCTCTCTCTTGATCATTTAATCTCTCCATCAAAATCAAAGTCAATCCAAGACACCCAAGTATCAAATCCCTCTCTTTCCAGATGTGTAGTCCCTTCAGCTGTGGCAGTTTTAAGAATCAAGAACAAGATGATTTTGAAGAACTTCTTAGCCCGTGCACAACGCCATACAGATCAAAGAGCAGTAGGAACCATGATAAAAGAAGAGATGGCAAAAACCCTTACGCAAATCAAGGTCTTGACAAGTTCTATGCACTTTTAGCTGAATTTGAAGACAAGAAGAAAAAGATTTACACACAAAAGGGCTCTCAAGACATCTCATTCATTTACTTCACCAATTCGAAATCCGGCAACTGGGATCCGATTATAGTAAAGGTCAAGAAGAAAGAAACCGATGCTTACAACACAACAGCTAAGCAAAAGGCGAAGAGTTCAGAAACACAAGCTAAACATGCAATTGAGGCCTCAAGAGCGGTTGTTGAAGTTCGACAACCAAGTGAAGAGCTGATCCAAAGACCGAAAACCAAGATCAAGAATTGGAGGCACATTTTTGGCTTCTTGCCTGTGACAATAGTCTTGATTTTGTTGTTATTAGCCATGTATGGGAGATCCTTTGCAATAATATGCACAACTCTTGTATGGTACTTGGCACCTATGATGAAGGAAAAGAGCTCAAGTTCCGACAGACCAAAGAAGAAGAATGAATATGTAAGGAGATTAAGCGAAAGGAATATGGCGAATGATGGATCATCGTCTTCTCCGATGAACGTTTGAAGTGGACCAGCAGAAAAGACACCCGTGCTGCATTCTTACAGGAAGAGCTGGTCCTGAATGTGCAGTATGATCGGAAATTTTTTTTTTTCTTTTTTTGTGGCCTTTTCAGATTACCTTCCGCTACTGTAATTTATTTTTTCCTTTTTTTTCTAAACTTTTTGGTAGGCTTTGTTTATATTTGTTTGTATCAATCTTTGATGTGTTTATCAGTGTAAATTATCCAGTGGACATGAACGGAAAGCAATTCATTTGCATTCGGTATTCAACGAGATGTCATCGCTGATTTCATGATTACAAATTGTCGTTAAACTAATCTTTTTTTTCTTCATTAACTACAAATTAGAATTACCTACCACATTTAACCTATGTTTCAATCTGATCCCGTGGGAACCAGAAAATCCATTTATTCGCTTGACATCTACCCTAGAAAATAAAAATAATGTATTAATGGGCAAATTTTACATGAATTCATGGGATTTATGATATGCTCAACTAGCAAAATATCCTTTCTAATACAACAACATTTGCTTGGCGACACAAAGTCAACAAGGAATATATCAATTCACTTCTCATGTATATTACTCAAATCAATTAGATATTGATATCTTATCAATTAAGTATAGTAAACTATGATTAAAATATGATTTAGCAAATCTCAGCCAACAGAACTTTTGAGTTACTGATTGCAAATACTAAACACAGATTGCCGTAATCCAAGGATTACTTGCACTAGATCCTTTGATTTGTGGATGTATAATCATTTTCCATAGGCATGAGCCAAAAAAATACGTCTTTTACTTCTGTCGCTTATTTCCTAAACAAAGTATTTTCTATTTCCAAGGATATCCATGGCAAATTTACAAGCCTCAAAGAGAAAAGAAAAAACCAAAAAAAAAAAGGGGATAAGAAGCAGGTGACATGAGAAGAGTCACTACCATGCATGTTTCCAGTCTAAAGTAGATTGCTTAACCTAAAGCTGTTAATGTATTTTAGGATAAATTTATGGGTTGATGTTTTTTAAGCAAGCATATAAATAACGGGCCTAATCATGGTTTGAAGAATGCTAATTTCAAATCCATATCCTTTGATCTTATCAGTTGCTTGGTTATTTGATTACAGATTTACAATTGTATGCAGTAGACGTAATTTTCTACTCTATCATGTTAATTCTGTAACAAAGCTTTAAAATAATAATAATCGGCTTTCATATGTTACGAAGTTCACGTCAGCTAAAACTAAACCTGACATTAACATCGTAACTTTAAATTAATATAGATGCAGCCCGTGTCTAACTTAAGAGCTCTCAATCTAATTTAGATTGTGTAAACTCAAAGATTAGCGTTTGATTTTCAATGTTTAATCATTTTCAGAGGCAGATTTAATACTCTATTCTGATCGAAAAAGAAGACATAGGCCAGGATTTCCAACGAAAATTCAACCCGAAACTGCAGCAAACGTAATCAAACAGAAACTTCATGCCACAAATTGACGAATTTTCTAGGGTGGTTTATGGCAGACATTACAGACTTTCTATCTTACATATGCCCGTCAATCTGCAATAATGACGTTCAAAGAATACTAAAAAACAATTGTCAAATCTTCTTTTCATATACCATCATTTGTTCGGGCAATGTAATAATCTCTTTTCACTGTTTCACCAAATTGGAGATTAAAGTTGGATCAGACTTTTTAAATAAGCAGAAACGCCAACTGAAACGCTTTGTCTGAACGGAAGCCAGAAAGATATAACGATATCTGACCTTTACCCAGCACAAAAACCTTCAAAACCATGCGATCGTCAAGCAAATCATCCTAACATATTCACCCATCATTCATTCCTGCAGTTGATAACAAGATTTGACTGAGAATATTCTAATATACCTAATCCCTAATG
Source organism: Mitragyna speciosa (assembly GCA_024721245.1). Taxonomy (NCBI): domain Eukaryota; kingdom Viridiplantae; phylum Streptophyta; class Magnoliopsida; order Gentianales; family Rubiaceae; genus Mitragyna; species Mitragyna speciosa. The sequence continues at coordinate 20,489,383 of CM045568.1, forward strand.
TATTCAATGCTTCAATTTGATAAGTAATAAGTGAACAGGGTTGGAGACTTATTATAGCAGTAGATTGGAGACTTATTATAGCAGTAGATTCCACTCGAGAGATATCATGATTGAATATAGATAATTCTACGTACAAACTTGAATTTTTTTTTTTTTCAGCTAGAAGTAATTTTAGAAACTTACCCTGAACCGTTTTGGGCGGGCTTCATCCGGGCTAAACCGAGTAGGATGATGTTGACGCCGGGGAGCTTCACCTCTATGACTTGCTATATGACTTCCTGACCCACTAGCAGGCACCCATCTGCTTCTTTCTTCTGGTTGTGTTCTAGAATGCCGGAAGAATCCATCCTTATCCCATGTTACCTCATAATCAGCCAGAAACCGTGATCCTTGCTGCATACATCAATAGAAATTGCACACATTACTGAAGTACCCAAGTAAATGTGAGCCAGAATACATATTTGCTAGTGCATTAACTCTTCCAAACATAGTTGCCGTCATCTTTTTGTCCAAATAATTATTTACCCAAGCTATTGACAATTATCTACAGTTTGTCAGCAATAACATGGAAAAACCAAAAAAGATTGTTATTATCAGTATTCAGTTTACATACATATAATAACCTTCAAGAAAAGGTTATTCTCCAAATAGAGCCAATGCAAGTGAACATGAAGTTATAATTTCCCATAAGTTTTTTATCAAGCTCCACAAGTCTGTATCATTTGATACACATGTCCAAAGTACAATTTTTTACTTCCTCCCCTGTTCTCAGTTTTTTTTATATTTTTTCCCTTTAACCACTTGGGAGAGGTGGACAAGCGAACACGCAAAGCATCAACCACCATAAGAGAAACCAGATATCTACCTTTTGCAATGAATGTCCACATAAGATTTTCAAAGCATTGTAAAAGTCCTTGTACTTCTCGAATCTCACAACAATCTTACACTGTAGACCTGAAACTATTTCTACTTCTTCATCTGCATCCCTACCTATACTATTGTCCTCAGCAACATCAAGATTCCTACCAATAGAAAAGAATTATGCCATCAGGTTATGAAAATTTGACAAATGTTTGGAAAAGAATGAATTCATGCAATAGTACCCAATTGACAACAAGGAATATAAGTTTGAGAAGTCAGCACTGATCCCAGGAAAAAATAGAACCATATCTTGGTAATGTTGATAATAGTTATTATTGCATTCTGAGACCTCATATGATGATTTCAGAAAAATAATGTCCTCTAGCCTACCTAAATGTAGAACACGGAGAAAACTACAAAGATGTAACAAAGTTAACTGCGAGGAAACATTTCAGTAATCATATTATGCAGCAAGGCAGAATGTGAAGGCCGGGCAACAGATTTACAATCATAACCGTTAAACACCAAGAACTAGCAAACCTATCATTTAGTTACAAATCCAAAGAAACATAAAAATAAAAATAAATAAGACATAAGAACTCGTCAAAAACTAGCAAACCTGGAGACTAACCATGAACTATCAAGCATTTTAATTCTGTAGAGAAGTGAACTGAAACAAGTGTCAAACAAGATATTGTCTACATTAACAAAAAAGGTATTGCCTAAATGGCACCCTATATTGTGTGTATCTGTTTATGAACAAATGATCAAGCCACTTTCAAATACCACTCATGCCCCAAAACTTCATCGGTGTCTTCGACACATCCTCCTAGATCCTAGTGAAGATATACATATTGCAAGGGCATTCCTCAGGTCAAGACATGGCATCATAACTGACATCTAATTCATGATAATTTCTACTTGCACAGACATGATAATATCTACAGATTATGCAAAAAAACTATGATTAAGACACCATTAAGAAGCCAAGTAAAAGCACAATCCCAGACAATTTAGTGCTGTAGCACCCAAATAGATTGCTAGCTATGTCAGAAGTCAACTACTGAGATTTGACAAGAAATACTGTCAGAAAGATAAGTCATACATCTGCATAAGCTATTCCGATCAACTGAATCCACCATACAACTCTAAGACTAAAGAACCAAGTATGTGAAAATATTATGCAAGACATATATACCTGGAACCCAACAGCATTTCTGATGACAATTACTAATTGCCCAACCCAAGGATCGGTCAAGTCCTTGATTTACACATACCTTATTTGCCCAAATGCAGAGAATATTGAATGCGTCACCAGCATAGAGGGCTTAGACGATACCCGTGGCTCAGCAAACCACCTAGAGGGTACACCTCTCAATATGATCGTATCAGGTTGCTGCCTGCTACCTCTATTGTATCCTGTATAATAATATGTAAATGCCAGTAGAATAACAAGAAGCATGAACAAAAAAACACAAACTTCATTCATTAGATGCATCAATAAAACTAGTTATCCCTTTTTCTAGAATAAGCCACTTATCCCTTTATCACAATATTGCATGAGAAAAATCCTCAAAGCTTGACGACCTACATTTTCCCTTAACCAACAGAAGGCACCTAGCTTGGAGAAAAAAAATCAACTCCTGCATAACCTTGGCAACATTGAGCACCACTTCTTGCTTCTTCTACCAATAGAAACGAGGCACCACTCGGTTCAAATATGTCCAACAAATTTAATTGACCAGTCAATCAAAAAACAAGTAAAACAAAGTTCAATTAAGCAATTCTAAGCTCAGTTATAATCTTGGCAATATGCCTCCTGAACTCAAATTAACACCAACTTCAAATTTGATTAGCTCCAACACGCTCGAGCTCCGCTTTACTAAGCCAATAGGCAACTGCTAACTATAATTCTACCACATAAATCACCAATATTTACTGCTGAACCCTTTTCCTAATTTCCTTGGCAAAAATAAATTCAACTGTAATACATTTTGCTATCTTCATTCATCAAATACCCCTCGCATTATACAAAGCCCCTGAAACAAAATCACGAGAAAAATTAATGAAATTTTCTAACCTCGATTACCGAAAGCCGCCATTTCCTCCCAGTCCTTCCTCATCGCCTCAAAATCGTCGGAGGCCGGCAATTCCACGTTCAATTTAAACTGACTCCCTTCCAAATTCAACTCCATTCCATCCATTTTCCCCACCAAATCTCTCCTCCACTCCACAAATTTCTTCTCCAGCTCCCCGTCTCTAAACCCTAAAGTCTTTGACAAAAACCCCAGCTCCCGAATTACTAAACTGCCCCTCGCCACTGGGTCATCGCGTTTCCGCTTTTTCAAGTCCTTGAACTTCGGAATCTGTAGATCGTCGTCGTCGGGGATGGTGATCGAGTGTGAGGATTTTAGGTAATCGACTATTGAGCGCTTGATTTTCCACTCGTCAATCGGGGAAACGGATTTGTCGGAGCGGAAGAGTGTTAGGAGGAGCTTGATTCGCGGTTGTAAAGAGAGTCCGCTTTCGAGTTGTAGAGGATCTAATGGGCCTAATGAATCCAAGGCTGGAGTAGAGCTGCTGTTGCTGTTCATCACTGGTGAGGTAGTCCGCTGGCTGGCTGGTTGAATGAGGAAGAGAGAGGGAAGATGAACAACGAATGGGTTGCAATTTGCAAATATGTGATTGAAATAAACGATGTCGCTCGGCTCTGTGTTTTTTTTTTTTTTTTGTGTTACCGTTGTAGTTACTTTTTACTTGGGCACCGTTTGGATTGAAGGAAAGGAAAAGGTTTGAACCAATAGAAAAGAAATATGACAGTAGAGGAGAATTTGTGATGAAAGGAAAAGAAACAATTAAATTTGTATGTTTGTTTACAATTTGAATTCAAAATTTAACTGATAAATTAGATTCAAAGGATTTTAAGTTAAACAAATAATTGATTAAGTTTGTCTTTATTTTCCTCTTGGTCACTTTTGGATGGAAATTAACTGTATACAAAATAATTGGATCTAACTTCTACCTTTTGTGTGTGTACATACATACATAAGTATGTGTGTGTGCACATGATACCTTTTCTTCATTAAAAATCAGTTTGAACACAAATATATATATATTTTTTATGTGTGTGTACGTACATACATACATACATATATGTGTGTGTGCACGCACTACCCTTCCTTCATTAAAAATTAGTTTGAACACAATAATGGCTCCGTTTGGTTACATTATTTGACCCATTTTTTGAAAAAAAAAATTCCAATCTGTTTGGATTGATGAAATTTATTTGGTCAAAAAGTAAAAAATTTTTTGGTCAAATTTTCCTACCAAAATTTCATTTTAAATTTCAAATGAACTTTAGAGACTTTTTACACAATTATTCACAAAAGCAAACATGTTTATGTTCAAATTTTGTTTAGAAAAACTGAAAAAATTGCGAGTGACAAAATGAGATCCATTTTCGGTAGGTTTTGAGGTTGGACGACGAAGCGAACGATGTAGCGGACGTCCGCATCTTTAAGCGAACGTCTACTAAGACACAGAAATGTCTTAGCGGACGTCCACTTCTTTAAGCGGACAACGAAGTGAACGTCCGCTTCTTTAAGCGAATGACGAAGCGGACGTCCGCTTTTTTAAGCGAATGTCCGCTAAGACATAGAAATGTCTTAGCGGATGTCCGTTTCTTTAAGTGGACAACGAATCGGATGTTCGCTTTTTTCAAACCACTATTATGTCACATCAAAAAAAAATTTCACATTCAAACACTTTTTCAACTTTATAAAAAAGTCAACAAAAGCCAATCCAAATAATTTTTTCAAATAATTTTCAAAAAACACTCCAAATAAACGGAGCCAATCTTATCCTGCCTATTCCTCTCGTTTCCTTTCTCTTACATTATCCCAATCCAAACAATGCCTTAAGGTGATGAAACAGAATTATCCACCCTAAATGATGGTGAATTGGGTTTACTTGAACAAGAATTTTGCATCTTTGTCCGAAAATCCAAGCTGCTAGTTGAAACATAAGGTTAAAATCAAACTAAATTATTTGATATTCAAATTGTGCTTGACTCAATAAAATTTTATTTGAATTTGATTCACTAATTAATCAGACCAAATATGAATAAAATGGAGTATTTATTCAAATTTTGATTGAGAAGCATAAAAACTTGAAATTTATTCTGAAATATTCAAACACTCAGACCTCGAACTTGGCATGATAAAAATTCATTTGAGTACGATTCAAAAAAATTTTAAAAAAAATATAAACTTCAAACACAAATTCAAACTTGTTAAAATAAACATATCAGTTTCAACAATAAAGTATTCGATTGAATTAGACTCATTAACCCTTTATTTGGGTATCGTGAAATGCCTTATTGAACTATGATATACTTGATAATCACTGTTCATCGTCCCATTTCTTCTCGTGCGATTTTAAGTTCATCGATTATGCCATTCTTAGAAATTCACCACGATGACTAGGAATATGATTGAATCTATGATTTGGTTACTTAATTCATCTTCTATTTATAGTTGTAGTTCTGTTTCTTGAAAAAAAAAAATAATAAGCTATAGAGTATTTAAAAATAACTTAAGAAGACTGTTGGTAAAAAAGCCAGTAAAATATTCCAGTTTTTGTAGACTTTTTCCATATGACCCATTTGACTACAAGACCTGCACTAAACATTTGGCCTAAACCAATAGTATTGTTCTGAATGTGAAGTTTTCTTACAGTGTTGACATTGAGGAAATTTTCCTTTGTTGTCACTGCTTTGACCTTCCTTATTTTTCCATTGTTGTTTTTGCCTTTGTTTTGTGGTTGACTTTGACCCTTCTCGTATGTCTTAAATGTTCCTTCAACAGCTTCTTCGTCCTTGTAAATCCTCTTTTGCTCTTGAGCTTGAAACGTAATCAGAAGTTCTACTAGAGATATTGTTGTCAAATCTCTAGATTATTCAAGGAAAGAGATCTTGGATTCAAACCTCTCTGGTAAAGTCACCATTATTTTTTCAACAACTCAATTATCGGGAAGTTCTTCTCTCAATAATCTAATTTTGTTGACCATCTTTAGGAATCTGTTTATGTAATCCTTCAAATGTTCTATTTCCTTCATCTTTTGCATCTCAAGTTATCTTTTCAAGTTCAAGACTTGCATTTGCTTTGTCTTGTTATTTCCATGATATTCTTGTCTCAAAAGATCCCGTGCCTATTTTGCAGTTAAGCAAGTCATGATAATCTTTGTGAATATATCTTTTAATACTGCAAAGTGGATACAGGTCTTGACCTTATACCTTTCCTTCCTTCCTATCCTTCTTATGATATCTCATTTGAACAATTGTTGAATCCTCAAGAAATGGCCAAAAACCACTCCCATAGTCAATTTACTTCTAAAAAAAACTCCATTTTCGCAGCCCATGTATGGTATTGTGAAAACTAGGGGTGTTCATGGACCGGATACTACAAAATTTTTTAATAGAATCGGTTCTATTGTTTAGGCAAAATTTTGAACCGTGAACCGGTCCACATGTAACAGGTACCCGACCTTCCGGTTACCCGCAAAATCGGTTCGAATAGGCTGGGTACCCAACTCGATCCTTCATAATTCACCAGTATTTTTAAAATAAAAAACAAAATAAGAAAAAATTGTAAACCATAATTAAATCACTAATAACACAAGTATCAATGATTTTAAAGTTAAACTACATCATAAAACTGTAATTTTCAAAACAATCAAAAAACAAAAAACTAAATAAACAAATAGTCGCTTAGTTTTTCAAATTCATCATCACATTTCAATTAGTCATAAAAATAAAAATACTTAATAAATTGTCAAATGAACATCCAAATAATAAAATAAATACTCAAATGTTTATCAATCAAGAATGAAATAGAAGTACAAATTAGTAATAACAATAAAATAAATCAAAAAATAAACAATGAATTAGTAAAACAATACCACATACAAAAATGACAAAATTACCCTTAACTATGGATCGGGTCGGGTATCCGCCGGTTCACAAAAATGTGAACCGCTACCCAACCCACTACCTGAGCGGATGTTAATAACCGATTCGGTTACCCTCTTTTTTCGGTTCGGAACAGGTCGTTTTCTCGATTTTTTTATTTTCTGGCTCTTTTTGAACAGCTCTAGTGAAAACTGAAGGAGCAAACAAGAAACTATTTCCCGCCATTGATAAAAGTTAGGTGTTTTAGTTTTTAGGCAAAAGGTTTTTCACTGATTCACTCTTACCGGCCCTTTAAGAAAAGGGCTCTAATTCCACTTTTTCGGTGAAAAAGGAATTAAAATACTCAAGTTTTTGCATACTTTTTTTGTGCGAACCATTTGACTACAGGACCTTCACTAAACACTAGGCTTAAACCAGCAGTATTGTTTTGAATTTGAAGTTTCTTATAGTGTTGACAGTGAGGAACTTTTTTGTCACTGCTTTGACCTTTTTTCTCTTCTTTTTTTTTGGCCTTTTTAGGTTTTTTTTTTTTTTTGGGTTGGGGGGGGAGGGGAGGAGAAGTGTAGAAGATAATATATTCTTTCATTCCACAACTGGTCTATTTATACATAAATGATTGCAACTAATTAGAGAAAATCACTCCTCTAAAATCCTCAAGAAATCCTTAACGATCCTTAAGATTTCACCAACAAACTAGAAAATAAATTCCTAAACTCTCTCCAATAAAAATTTAAAAAACAAATATAACTAATTGGCAAATTCAAATCTAAACAAATAAAATTCAATCAACCTCAATCTTACAGATTACCATCTGACAAGATTTTTTTTTAATTTTTTGCTAACAAACTTGTAGCAAATATAGCACTTGCTAACAAAGACGAACAAAATAAAAGCGTAATTGCAAAATTTTAAATAATAATTTGAAAAGAAAAGGGGATGAGAAGAGTAGAAGGCGATATCTTTATATGGATTTTGGCCTTTACATGGCAGGACAAACCAAAGGCGTGAATTTTGAGTGAATATTGTGTGCACTACACGCGTCACGTGGCGTGTCACATAGTACATTAGAATCAATCACACGTCAAATAATATAAAATATGACCCACTATTACCACGTGACGATAAATTGTTGGTTCTAATACATCACGTGATAATGAACGTGCTGTATTGTATATTTTCCGTGAATTTTACACTCCAAACCCCTGGTTTGTCTTCCTTTTGTCAGACGCGTCAAAAGTCAAAACATAGTTTTCGTCCAAAAAGATGGAAGATTAAGGAGACACTTAACAGCTTCTTAACATCTTCTAAAGCAAAAATTGACTAAAAATAGAGAGAAATTATCAAAATACTAACAATAATAATAATGGGTTGCTTCGCCTGCTTCGATGGAGGAGTGAGCAAACAACAGAGGAAACAAAAGGAACAATTAGCCTCTCAAGAAGCTCGAGCTAAAGCCGCTGAAGCCGCTGAGAAAAGGCAAGACAATCCCCCGCTCTATATTTCTGATTTTCAATTGATTTGGTGGGATTCTTTATCATTTGGGCTTTTCTGGCTGTAACGTTTCTTGAAGTTTAAATCGAGTGAATTGACTCAAAATTTCTTGATAAAAATGGGTTTTTAATTATTTTAGGAATTTGATGTTATGTTACTGATGTTTCAAATGGATTTAGCATAATGCTTAATTATTATTGGAGAACAGGAAAAGGAAGACCTTTATGTGAAAAAAGTTCATATATTTTTTCAATTGGAAAACTGGAAAAAGGAATCGCCTTTACGTCATTTTTTTTTTTCTAATGTAAAGGGTTAATGAAAAGTTCGTACCTTGACAAAAACAACATAATTTGGTATTTATGAAATTGGATATGCTACTTGTGTGAATGCTGCAATCCAATTACCCATTTAGTCCTGTTAGAATGTTACCCATTTGTGCTGGTATGCATAGGTTGCCTGCTGTGAAATTTGAGTACGACACCCTTGGAAACAGTCTGGAGTTTCGGTACACTGGTCTTGATTAACATACATCGACTATTGTGCAGGCAGGAGCAGTTTGAACAATCTGCTGCAGGAAGAGCTGCACGTGCTCAACAAGCAGCCATTGCCAAGCAATCTGCTAACACGAACAAGGGCGAGCCTGTATTAAAGGTACTCTTCACTTGTTTGTTATACTATCTTTCACTTGGTTTATGGCCTCAAAATTATGATGCTTGTTTCTTTTCTCATGAAAACTGTTTTTTAATTTACACTTTTGAGCTTAGTTCATTATAAGTTATATATTGGTAACATATGAATGATATATTGGACTTGAACACTGTTGCTAATACATTTTCTCGACACAGTGGCAGATGGGATAAGGTTTTGTTCTCTCAACTTGTCTTCAACACTACACCAGTGAGTCCTCATTCCCTGAATAAGATTCATGAAACTGAATTAGTTGATTATTTTTCCATTTTGTCCTCGAAGTTGATGTATTTGAAATTTGATACCATCCTTAATGTGTTCTGAGAAAAACTGAGATTCTTTTTGGAGATCAAAGATAATATGTAATTCATCTCAACATATTTTTTAAGCATGCCACCAGGCTTTATTTAGTATGACACTTGATTAATGGATGCTGCTGTAAGATGGATACTTTTTTCCTCCCCCCCCCCCCCCCCCCTTTCTGCAGTTGTTTCTTAGAAATGACCCATTGCTTGAGCTGGTTAACAAGTTCCATTGGATGAATACTCTTCATCTGCTTATTGTCTCTTGTTGTTTGCCTGTATACATGACTATGATTTACTGATACATTTTCCTTGAAAGGATCACGTAGCAGCCATAACTAGTTAATCAACATGCATATGTTGCTAGTGAACCAGGAGTGCTCTACTGACAGTTGAAATAATTACTATGTTTGTACCTTTTTGCAGTTCTAATGAAGGATGAAATCAATAAAAGAAGGAAGTGTTCTTAAAACAAGCTCTTGGCTGTACATGGACTGCTTGCCTCTTTGATTAGGGTTCAATAATCTATCTGTAGACTGGAGTCAATGTGAAGGTCGTGTGTCTCCTGTACAGAAGAAGTGGTTGCTTGAATTAGAGCTAAGTTATTGAACTTCGTTAGTCAGGAAACAGAAACTGTGCTTACCTTGTACCATAAAATCACATTTTTATTAATTTCCTGATATATTCCACGTATGTGTTTTGCCTTCTATTTGCTGCCTCCTTTCTCCGATCCTGAATTTATTTTCTTGGCGGATTTCATTTCATAGTTATATCATATAAAAACTATGTCATTGCCTGCCTGGTAGCGCTGATGCCAAATTGTTAGTCCTCATAGACAAGCACAATAGTTTGGTTCTGTCCAGTGTCATAACTGGGATCATGGTAATGTGCCTCTTGGAACATCAGTGAATTGAATGAGCCTAAGCATCAAAATGCTTGGGAAAGATGATATTCGGGGAACTAATTGTACACCGCAAAGTACACAGTAGCATGCTGCAAAATGACGATTATAACATGGCAAAATAAAATGAATAATCTGAACTCCAGTTCAGTAGTGTAAATTATGTCAGCCCTGAATATTTGGTGAAAGAAGGAGATGAAGTTTCATAGTACCAGAACAATAATAATAATAATAAATTAATAAATAAAGGATAAAGGAAAGCCTAATCATTGATATTCATTCAACTTCAGGATTTCAAATATTGCTTCACTTTGTGTACCTAGGTTGTTGGAGTTTGAATAAGTTAATCGTACATTTACATCCAAAGTGTATTGTACATCTTCAAGTTGGTGCTAATTTCATACTTCTCCATTCCATCTGTGAAGTGTCAATTTCTTCCGCAAACAGATTTTACAGAATTATATTTTTCAGATTTCACTTGCAGTATTCTGGTTATGCTAGTGCGCTGTTCTCTCCGCTTCACGATAGGGTAGATACTCTATTAATCTATTATATACTGACAATGTAGAATTTTGTACTTCTGAGTCTAGGTTCAGACAATGAATAACATCCAAAAATTATATCAATGATTATATGACAGAAAAGGTAGACCAGCTAATGTAACTAATTATCTGCAGCGTCAGTATATGAAGCCAAAACCAACATCTAGATTTCAAAAGAAGTTCCTCCATATCTGCAACTCGTCCTCGATGAAAAGTGTTGTTAGACAAAGTCATGAACAGGAGCAGAAAGCTTTAGCTCATGTGCGGCTTGGAAGTAATCTGCGGCTTGTTGTTTTAAGCCTTCAGACTTGGAAAGTACTCCAAGATAGAACCATGCATCGTGGTTTGTAGGCTCTAGTCGGAGAGCAGTCATCAACAAGCTTCTTGCAATGGGCAGAGACTGTCTACCCATTTTCATCAATACTCCAGCACTTGAAACAATACTTGGTACATAGTCCGGCTCTATGGAGGGTGATACTGAGAATGCAACGAGAGCTTCCTTGTATTGTTCTCGAGCTTCAAGTAATCTACCTGCAGATATATATAAAAAAGTATCCCTAGTCATTTTCATTGGGGAATATATTGAAAAATCCATTTTAATGGCAAAGTACAGAAATTGCCTTTCAGACCTTTTGTATGCCAGCATCTAGGGGTGATAAATTTAGTTGCCTTTGCTTTGTTGATACATATTTCTGCATCAGGCCATGACTCAAGGTCTGAATAGATCCTAGCCAAATCTAGCCAAGCTTCTTCCTCCAATCTTCTCACAGATAGTACCTGCAAGTTCAGCATAAAAAAATTTCTGAGGCAGAGGTTTATTTTCCAAAATTTACTTCTAGATTATGTGAATTTTGTTGTGCATTATTTCTAGATTAAAATTAAGAAAAAAAAAAGGATTTTTAGACTTCTGATTTCATATTTGCATACCCTTATTGGGAACACGGGGCTTGCCTTCAACTTAACTACAGCTTCATCTAGTATTGATATAATACGAAATGAACTAAGGAAGTGCTAGATCTCAGGCTCTGAAGTCTGTATACAGGGAGGGAGTTTCGAAGAATAGTTCAAAAATGTGTGAACCTACCTCATCACTGCTGTTTGGAGTTTGAAGTTCGGTTTGTGATTGAATCAAAGCTAGCAAAATTCTATAGGTTTCTATTGCTTGCTTCGGCTGTTCTTGAGCTGTTTGAAGAATGGCTTTCGTCCGAAGAAGTTCCAGTTGTTCAATCCTTCCAGTCTCATCCAGAGCAAGATCAACTATGGCCTCAGCATCTTTAAGTCTCTGCTGGGCAGATACGATTAGAGCCAATATTTGCCAACCTTTTGCAGAGCTGCCACTCACCATTTCCGAGTACAACATTGCATTATCAAAAGCTGAAGCCAAATTTCTTTGGATGGCATTTTCCAAACCAAGATTAAACATGATTTCAGGATCCTCCTTGTCAATCTGAGCTGCATGGTTCAGAGAGTTCAGTGATTCTCTTTGATAAAATACTCTTTCAGAATCTGAACTGCAAATTCTTGCGGCATTTCCATAGCAGATACCGAGAAATTTACGAGCTGGCCCCAGTAAGTGCTCATTTTGATTGATGGTTGCATCAATCACTTTACGGGCAAAATTTATCCCTTCATGAGCTTCTTTTGGATCTTTAGTACATAATTTTGCTCCCAGCAAAAGAGAAAACAAGTGAGGTTTGTGTTTAGCCTCCGAACATCCTGAAACCTTCTTTAGAAGTTCAACTGCAGTCTGATTCTGACCCGCAGCGCTGTAACATAGAGCAAGAAAGTACCACCTCTCTGCTCTGTTGTAGGTACCAGGAAGAACTTGCTCCACATGGTCAGCCAAACACTCATATTCCCCACAGATTGTAAGAGCAAAAGTTAAATGATCCACAACCTCTGGATCCCAGCCTATTTCGCCATGTAAAAACTTTCTCATCAGTATTAACAACAGAAGGATTGCTTCCTCAGTATTATTCTTTGGGGATGTCTGACACTGTAATTGTGGGCGAGGTGAAAGGCTTGCTTCAACACCTCCATAGAGTAGTATAGCAGCTAACTCTTTTTGTACAATTGCCAATCTCTGGGGATTCAAATTCCATTGCTTGGCAAGAGCCCTTCGGTATGCAGCAATAGCCTCATCCAGGAATCCTGCCAACATCCACAACTTTGGAAGCAACTCCAGTGCCTTGTGAAACATCTCCTGCAACTTACAATCTTCACCAATTCCCTCTGGCATTCCATTTGGTAGTGCCGAATCAATTACATCAAGAATAACTTTGCACTCCCTTGCAGCCTCTGAAATATATACAATCCCCATACCACAAGCATTAGAAGCAGTAAAATAATAGACTGTAAATTCAAGTGCCCTACTGATTGAAATTTCATCAAGTTATATAGCTGCTTGAAATGGGGGGAAAAATGTACTAACAAGAAATGTAATAATAGAATGAAATAATGATGCTTGATGGTCCAACTCAAATGCCTCGCGTTCAAAAACCACATTTTCCAGCACAACTAAAAAAATTCTACTAAAACAAATTCAACACCTTCAATCTATAATCTCCAATCAATTTTCCTGAGAAATGAGTACAGAGTAACCACGAAGCAACTGTTTACCTTTAATTCGTCCAAGTTCCTGTAAGGATTTTGCCTTAAGTAGAACTGCCTCCAGAAGCAAGCTCACTGAGTGCAGTGACATTACTCCAGCGAGTGAAGTTTCGCCTTTGGGCCGTGGCTTTCGTGGCTTAGTTCTCTCAGCAATAGCCTTAGTCATCCTTGGTGACAAGGTTTTGATATCAATTCCCTGGAATACTTGGAGGGCAGCATCAAAGTTTCCTCTTTGGTATTCAAGCCTCCCCAACAATGCCCTAGCTTCCTGCAATTTACACACAACTCAAAATTAGTAATGTAATCAATTTGCAATATGGAAGTTGAAAAAGAATAGTTTCCAATGTTATCATACCTCATAATTCAAGGAAAGTGCCTCCTTCAAGGTAGACTCAACTTCATCAACTTGGGCATCTTCTAATTTTGATTCCCAATCCCCTGTTCCATTCCTTGATGAAAGGCCACTGGCTGAGAAATCCCTTGTGGCCAACGACTCCGGGGATTGTGGAGCAGGCTCTTCAAACTTAAATTGTTCTCCTGAACAAGCACACAACATCTTCCCCTAAAGAAGTAAAGGGGCTCGTTCAGGACAAAGTTACCCTCAAGTTGTCACCTTTTACAAAGTTTTATTCTTTTGCGTTTTTTGCTCACCTGGAATAATATTCAAAAAGCTCATTTCTCAAGATTTAAGGCCCTTCTGATGTCTTTCAAGAAAAAATACTACTTCCATTCAAGAATGCACATATTCCCCAATCGATATTTTCTCTGAGTATAGAGCATTAAAATAAAGAACATTGGATCTGATCAGATTGAGCAATCAATATTTTCTGAAGTATAGAGACTAATGAATAGAAAGAACAAATTTTTAATCCCAAAACAGTACAATATGGGATAACTGGCCAAAAGCCAAGTCAGAGAATCCTAAGCAAACCATGAAATTCAAGAAAGAACAGAGAGAATACCCAAACATGAAACCAATATTGAAGAGCCAGGAACCAAGAAAACAAGGCTAGGAGAAATGGACAAGGGCGAGACAAACAAGAGAGCAGTGCATCGGACTTACCGCAAGACCAAAGTTTCACATAGGTGATTGATAATGTGACATGTGACAATGGCCATGAAAGCAACTTCTGAAGAGTCACTGTTTCAATGGTTCATGCAATGTGAAAACGAAGATTGTATAATGGGATTAAGGATCTAATTTTGAGATGAGTTTTTTTGAAATTTTGTACAAGTGATATTGATTTACTGTAGTTTATGTAAGCAGCTAGCTGACGTTAATAAAGTATAGAAGGGGCTTTCGTTGTTTGGTCTCTGTTGCAGTTGGGACAAGTCAGGCATGGGCAGTAGTTGGCAGAATCAGCTGCTGTTGGTAGATTCTCTGTTTATTTGCACTGTTTCTTTGGTTTGAATTTTGTTGTTTCTGCATTATTTTTATGACTTTGACAAGCATGGTCATTTTTGAGCTACCCTGACTTTAAAAATAATAGAGGACATTCAATTCTGAAGTATGGTTGATCACCAAACTGTCCCCTTGCATTACTCTTTTTTCACATTTTTCACTTTTTGTTTCACTTTTTTGCACTTTACTCAAAATAAGAAGAAAAGCTTATAATAACGATATATACATTAGGGTACTTGCACGAATCAAGCTTTTAAAAATCACTTTCTTATAGGTGCGAATGAATCTTGGATGTTTAAATTTACAGTACACTTGTGTGCTGGTATCCAAAATTATAATAACTTTTTTTTAATACAAAATTATAACACCTGATATAAAAGTCAATATTCTTGTCTACTCATAAAAGCAAAACACTTAGGCATTGCTCTTTCTTTCTTTCTTTCTTTCTTTTTTTAAAGCAATGACTAAGAAGAAAACTACCATGAATAGAGCACCCCTGCAAATATCCCTTTAGAATAAAGGAATGTGAATTTGCATACAGAGAAGAGGACCAGTTGAAATTCAGAAAGGAAAACAGCTGTCTGCAAATAGCCAAATTCTGGTCTATTATTACAGTTCCCTATACAGCGAAATTCATGGATACATAATAAAATAATGAGTGCCACTGTCACTGTCCCAAAAATATATTTATTTATATCCCACTTTCATTTTCAGGTCGATCATAAAACTCAAGTTTGAAATTGTAATGTATATCAAGTTTCAACTTTGAAGTGTTCAGAGCCCATTTTCTTTATGCTACTATATCCTTTGGATTCTTGAACACTGGTTGAGTTCAGCTGATGTTTGTTAGCCGAGCAGGTTGCTTAATTTGTTAATATACTATTAGTATTCTACAATGATTAGTCAAAAACTGATCTTTGTCAATAAAATTCAAATATACAACTGCCGTAATGTTCCATTGAAAGAAATAATTAAGAACCCACCATAGTGGTCATGGTTGAAAGTTGGAACTTCTTTGAGGTTTAAAAACAAAATTATATCATGTGGGCATCATTACGGATAACCTTTATTGACAATTATCTCTTAGTTTATCTATACTCCCACCCAAGTCCATCTCTCTCTCTCTCTCTTCTTTTGGTTTAATTTATTAGGACATCGTGGCCAATTGCACAGTGCTCAAGAAGAATGGTGGGATGATCAAGGAAAGATTTTCGGCCAGGCTGGTATAAGATGCACTACTATAACAAATCATATGAATATCTGATTAATAATATAGGCCGAAAAGGAATGATAATTCCCTGAAAGGAATCGTATGATTCAAAATCACATGGGCTATTTTTACTGTCTAAATTGTTATCAATGCATCCGTTTTCTTTATAAGATTACAACTAACGCAAAATTGTTTGGGTGGAATGAATATAAGCAAATTATAACCAACCATGCAGCGAGTTAAAGAGTAATTAATAGATCAATTGATGTAATGTAGAGCACATTGAAAGTTTGGTCCAGTTAAATCGTTTGGTCTACGTCATTGGCCGTCTCTGCATGCTGCTATACCTATCCGTAGAGCGCCAGAGAATCCTATCCACAAATGCTTTTAACTTTTCTTTCTTTTTTTTCTATAAGAATAAAAGTTTTTATTTTTTAATCTTTTCTTGACCAGATATTATGGAAGCATTTATTCAACAAAAGGTTTGGTAGAGAAAGCCATTCTTCTTTGCTGGAATTGGAAAAACAGTACTAGACTAGTAGATAGGATTTATGTATCTCAACTTTATCTTACAAGCTACAGGTCGACTAGAAATGGTAAAAAGTCAGACAACTAATTTATCTTGACAATATAAACAAATGTTGCTAAATTATTTGTCTGATCCGATCTAATGATGCACTCCATGTGAAGAAACCATCAAAGTCTTCTAAAGTGAAATTAAAAGTTTTGGGAGTGACAAGGAAAATTTTTGTGTATATTGTTTTTAAGGATGCCGAACTTTTTAGGTTGCTACAATGATCGAGTTCTTGCCTCCTCCACCAACTCCCCGGCCCCCTTCCCCCCACCCCAAAAAACACCAAAAAAGACCCCATCCACTCTTTCTCTTTCTCTCTTCCCCTTACAAAAAAAAAAGGTAAAAAAGGAAAGCCTGCCAAGTTGTCGTGATAAAATACTAAATCAATAATTTATTGAAAAAAAAAATAGAAGTTCGATAAGTTAGAAATTTACGATTTTACTTTAGAGGTCGGAGTTCGAATCTTATCAATACTAATTTTTCTTCTTTTATTGTAGGTTTAATTAAAAAAAAGATAATTTGCTGATCCAAAATGTCAATATCAAGTTATGCAATATAAGAAAACTGGGATTGCATTAGCCCAAAAGCAAGACCAAAATGACTTAAGCTTCTTGCAAGGAGAGAGGATTTGAGCTTCTTACGGTGATGCGACATCATTAACCTAAACAAAAATATGAGTTTTTTTTTTGTTTCTTTCAAGAAACTAATTAAGTTTTTATAAAAATTTTTACACTTCTACAAAAATTTTACTATTTTTTTTATAAGTTACGACTAATCATTACAACGTTTTCCAATTTAGCTCTTGCCCGAATGATAAATGTAAAAGTATATAATACATTATGTGTATTGTCACGTGGTGTACTAGAACCAATAATTTATCGTTATGTGGCAATAGTGGATCATTCCTTGTATTATGTGGCGATGTATGATTGATTCTAGTACACCACGTGACACGACATATGACGCGCGTGGTGCACGCAATACTCACTCTTGATAAATTCAGAACGCGGACCACCCCGACACCTTTCGTCATCAAACGCTAATAAAGTGGTGGGGACTTGTGAGGGAGGGGTAAGAGGATTTGTGGACTGCATTGTCCCTTTCTGTGCTCTAAGGTAAATTGTCTTTCCCCCTAAATTTAGTAGGCTTCCTGACTCCTGAGGTTTGTAGCCCCGAGACCATTTGTCATTGTGCATTGTCTCTTGTCCCCTCTCATATTTTAAGAGTAGCCATAATCACTTTGATTTTCGAATGGAGTCAATAACACAAAAACTGATGATTCTTGTTTTAATTGTGGGGTTAATATTGGTGTTGTGGGCCCAAGGGAACGAAGGGTCTCTGGCTGTCACCAAAGAGAATTTAAGTGCCATTAAGGCTTTAATTTGCTATAATAACTCTTCATTGCTCTTAAAAAGGAGTTTCCTACTCTACCATCTATCTTCCAACTACCCTTTTAATTGCAACATTTTATAAGACCATGATGGCTTGCTTAAGATAAGACCACGAGTCATGACTTATGAATTATTGGGAAATGTATTAGATTTGGACAAAAGGCAAAAGTCATTTGACAATGGTTTACCAGGAGATTGGACATTGAAACATTTTGTCTTAGATTAACAATCTAGATATGCGCAAGGAAGCTATTGGTTTTTCGTCCCAAATTTCTATAATTTTTAGGTTTTGATAAACATGTAAGACATGAAAAACTTCTATTTCTTGTTCCTTTTTTTTTTTTTTCAATTCCTTCATAGCACTGCAAATAATGCCTTGACTATTTAAGCAAACAAGCCAAGGCCTCCAGAATTTTTCGTATCTGACTAAAGGCTTCGCACTGGGCTCTCTCTGATAACACGATGAAGGGACAGATCAACCGAAGGTGCTATTCCTCTTATTAGAAAGGGAATAGAGGATTTGCGCCTTAGTTCAATAACAGTGATGTCTTCAATCCAAATTGGCCCAAAACGCTATTGAATTTTTCAGGAGGAGAAAAGTAAAAACTCCAAACAGAAAATTATCCTGAATAAAAGAAGGAGAAAAAAAATCCATGTAAATGAACCTTTCCCCATTTATTAAAAATGCAAATGGGTGCTTGCTTTTGTGGCATTCAATTTTTGACAAGAAGTTAAGTCAAACATTTTATATGAATATTAATTACTACAGAACTCTTTAGACTAGCATTATATTCCATAACACCTGCAAGTTAAATTGGGAAAAATAAGAAATGCTCAAAAAAGGAAAGCCTTGAACGATTAATTTTAATTCTAGTAGTAACCCTTGAAATCAAATTACTATTTTACCTAGTAATTAACCATAAATACCTTAACATGGTTTCTTAATTTAATCGAGCGAATTTGCTACATAGATGGAGATACAAGGAGTGGTCATGAATATGTCTTGCCATTCTGCCGAAAAGGAAATACTACAAGGAAAATAAAAGCGAAAATAGGACGAGGAGGACGAAGAGGAAAATAAAGTATGGGCTAAGGATTCTCGAAATTGGTAGTTGGGCTTACTTGAAAGTCTCGATCCATACGGCCATGGTCCATTCAAAAGCTTCGAAGCCATGAATTGTGTGTTTCCATCGTCAAAAGTTTTTATATTTTAAAGTCCCTTATGGCTAACTTTTGCGAGTTGTGCACGCACTTGAACAGAATGAACCAATTAAATTAAGCTGCCTCCGAAAGACCAAAGAAGAAAAAATAAAATCAATAAAATGAAGTAACCAACCCAAGTTAGTTGGGTCGGCTACCATCCTTTAAAAGGCTAAGTGAGATGGAAGGGTAATTTGGCCCCCCATAGAATGGGTTATGAATAAGATAGGATGTTATTGATGATTGACAAACTAAATAAATAAATAAATAAAATAAAGTGCGTATAATATTCGGTTCTTGATATATTTTTATGACAAGTGTAAGTAGAACACTATTGAAAGCAGGCCCAGTTACTAGTCATGGCCGAGTATCAATTGCTTTTGCTGTAATGTGGACCAAATGAAAAAGAATTCGTTGAGAAAATTGCTTGATACCTTCCTCCCTCACCAGTAATATTCAGTCCCATCGGTTTTCCGAGCCCAATTTAGCCTCCTATAGATTAGGTTAAAAGTAGAATAAGATACTGTTGACTATTGATTAAAAAATTAGAATAAATAAAATGAAGTGCGTATAATATTCAGTTCTTGATATATTTTTTGACGAGTAAGCACAACGCTATTGAAAGGAGTTACTAGTCATGTCCAGGTATCGATCAATAGATTTCCTGTAATGTGGTCCAAATGAAAAAGAATTCCTTCAGAAATTTGCTTGATACCTTCCTTCCTCACCAGTAATTTTGAGTCCCCATCGGTTCCTGAGCCCAGTCGGTCTATCATACGGTAGGTTAGAAGTATAATAAGATACTCTTGACTATTGATAAAAAAATAAAATAAATAAAATTAAGGGTCCGTTTGGTTGGATGTAAAACATTTTTCTAAGGAAATTGTTTTCCTAAGAAAATATTTTATATGGTAAATGTCATTTTCCTTACAAATTTCTTATGTTTAGATAACAGTGTGAAAATCTTTGAAAAATAATTTTTTTGATATTTTTTATTTGTTATTGTTAATATGAGTTAAATAGACTAATAACAATTGTAATAAATGTTTAACAAATAAATAGAGTTAACTAGAGATTGTTTTTTTTATAACTAATCTTCAAAATAATATAATGGTAAAATATACATAACTATATTGTGGATCTCAAAATGATGAAAAAATTAGTTGATAAGAATTAAAAACAAAAATTAGTTTGGTAATTGAAGTTATAAAAATAAAATACTTAAGGTTTCGTGTCACTCTTGAACTCTAAAGAAATAACTTACATTCATTGAGTATGTAAATTATTTTCAGCCAAAAGAAGAAAATTTGAAAAATATTTTATGCAGAAAAATATTATCTAGTGTTTGACACCAAGTAAAATTTTAAAAAAAATTTCACTCTAAACAAACAAACCCAAACTGCATATAATATTCAGTTCTTGGTATCTTTTCTTGACAAGTAAGAGTAACGCTATTGAAAGCAGGCCAAGTTACTAGTCATGTCCAAGTATCGATCAATAGCTTTTGCTGTAGTGTGGTCCAAATGAAAAAGAATTCCTTCAGAAAATTGCTTGATACTTTCCTTCCTCACCAGCAATTTTGAGTCCCCATCGGTTCTTGAGTTAGTCTACCATACAGTAGGTTAGAAGTAGGATATGATACTCTTGACTATTGATAAAAAAAATAAGATAAATAAAATAAAGGATCCGTTTGATTAGATGTAAAACATTTTCTTAAGGAAATTGTTTTCCTACGAAAATATTTTATATGGAAAATGTCATTTTCTTTACAATTTTCTAGTGCTTAGATGACAGTGTGAAAATCTTTGAAAAATAATTTTTTTGATATTTTTTATTTTTTATTGTTAATGTGAGTTAAATAGACTAATAACAATTGTAATAAATGTTTAACAAGTAAATAGAGTTAACTAGAAATTGTTTTGTTTATAACTAATCTTCAAAATAATATAATGGTAAAATATACATAACTATATTGTAGAGCCCAAAATGATGAAAAAATTAGTTGATAAGAATTAAAAACAAAAATTAGTTTGGTAATTGAAGTTATAAAAATAGGTATTCAAGTTTTCATGTCACCCTTGAACTCTAAGGAAAATAACTTACATTCATTAAGTATGTAAGTTATTTTCAGCCAAAGGAAGAAAAATTGAAAACT
This sequence comes from Mitragyna speciosa, assembly GCA_024721245.1. Lineage (NCBI taxonomy): Eukaryota > Viridiplantae > Streptophyta > Magnoliopsida > Gentianales > Rubiaceae > Mitragyna > Mitragyna speciosa. Next base: position 20,510,677 of record CM045568.1, read on the forward strand.
ACTTTATACAAAAAAATATTTTCTGGTGTTTGACACCAAAGAAAATTTTGAAAATATTTTCACTCCAAACATACAGACCCAAAGTGCATATAATATTCAATTCTTGATATCTTTTCTTGACAAGTAAGCAGAACGCTATTGAAAGCAGGCCGAGTTAAGAGTGATGTCCAAGTATCAATCAATAGCTTTTGCAGTAATGTGGTCCAAATGAAGAAGAATTCCTTCAGAAAATTGCTTGATACCTTCCTTCCTCACCAGTAATAATACTTCATATATTCAAAAAGAGAACAAACATGAAATTTGACAAACTTCTTTTGTTTGTGAAATTTTGATTTTATTTTGGAAGAAAATGATCACATTTGCACCGATGATAATATTGTGTCATCTGTTGAATAATCTCTCAAAATCGCCTTAATAGTTTGTATTTCTGAGCGACCAATTATTACAAGTAGCAAAGCTTTGGTGAGCGACCTAATTGGAGAAGAAATCTTAAAACCTTGATAAAAGCATATTTTAATGGCACCATGCACATGTGTTGGTGCTTTTATTTTGTATACATTTTTTAGTGTTGGTGCTTCCATTTTTTTATTATCCCTCATCTTGTCCAGACATCTAATTTGTTACCAAGTTTTTCACTGAGTGATATCATCAGATTCAGATGACTTCCAATGGACAAAGATATCTGTAGAATTTTATGGGGGAGTGCAATGTGGCTAGTAGAAAAGGAAAAGGTCAAGTATTTTACCATGCCAGGATTGAAAGCTAATCTCGAGAAACAAACAAGGACGAATTTGGCCGTTTTTTATGGAAATTCATCTCTATTTCTTTTAGTTGTTTGTTTTTCTACATGGTGGGTGGATTCTTTAGAAAAACATGTTATTGAGATAGTAAATACTTTTCTAGTCAAATAAACGATTTACCTTTTCATACTTATCTTGGTTTGAAGACAGAAACATTTGAAGGACAGTAGCATTCAATAAAACAAACTTTTACTTTGAAAGTGAATCGTTATCAACTGTATATCAATGAACTTTTATACAAGTATACTTACTAATAATATGATAATCATATAGGGCACAGTGGTTATAACAAACAATTAGTTGGCTATATAATTCTGTCATCTTTGTTGATATTACCATGACGATAGAAGTAGAAAACTGCCCCTCGTCCAACCTCGCAAAATAATGAGGCTGGAGAAATTTCCTTGTTCTCAACCAATGGCTGGACACTCATGGTATTTATCCACCATTCTTCTTTATGTATGAAATTAGTTGACTCTTGAGTTCTCAAAAGAGTGGTCAATTTTTGCAAGTCAAAACTCAAAAGTCAAATACTATAGTCGCAGAATAATACGATTTTAAAATATTTTTAAATAATTTAAAAAGTTCTATATTTTTCTTGCTAAATTTTTGTAATGATTTTTAATTTAATACTTTGTTATCACTTTGGACTTTTCTTAGATTTTCCATCGAATGTGTACCTAAGTACTTTATAGTAGAAGATAAGTCCAATACAAGATAAAATCTAATAATTTGAATAAATTAAGAGATATGTCTTTTTAATTATACGAAACAAAGTAAATAAGTTTACATTTTCATTCTCTTAATCATGATCCTTAACATCCAACTTTTTGTTAGAGGAAAAGTATATAAATTAGTAGTTTATTATTGCTTCTTAAAAAGAACAACTCATGCAAAAATTGCTATTGTAAAGCAAACACACACGCACATGCACACATACATATGTATTATGTAATGAAAAAGATATGATCAAAATAGCATCCCTACTTGTGAAAAGAACTGGAAATCGTTAACAACCATAGTTTTGTCATTATACATCAAATATCAATTAAAATAATAATTTACATATAATATCTTGTGCTATACTTATTTAGATGTATCCACTAAAATAAATATTTTGCATTATTCTTACCGTACAGCTACATTAATGTTATCTCCTACTTGTGCCATCCTTGCTCAGAAGCCGTGTAGCATCTTCCTTCCGCTCCGTAATAGCTAGCCATTTGATCATTGATTCCTTTACATGACCTCTCATTTGCCAAACCAGATTTTTAAAATAATCAGCCCGTGAAGAGCCCTGTAAAAAAATTCATCCATAGGTACCTTTGACTAAAGGTTAGGTTCGCCTTTGAAATATTTACATACAGTTTTGGTGTGTTTTGGAACGAATAGAAAGTCAAGTTTGAATAAGAAATAGTATCTAAAAACATTCATATAGTAATATTGTTCTACTCCCTTAGTTTGGATTTGGTACAACAATGGCTAAATTATGTTTCCAAAATATTGACTTTCGACAAAGAAGAATAATTTTAGATTTTAATAATTGATTGTCAAATTTAAATTTGGATCTCACGATTCTTCACATTTTGATTGTCAACCCAACTGAAATAAAATGTTTGATGGACCGTGAAAAGTATGGACCGTGAAAAGTACGATCATAAAGACGGGTTGATCCAAGTGAAACGAACATTATACTGCTCAAATTTAGTTTACATTCTCAATAAAATTGAACTTTGTTAGTGTTTAAAACCTGACTCATACTAGTTTTATATAGCAAATCCGAATCAAAGTTAAATAACTTCATGTTCTCATGTGTGTATTTTTGGTTTTATGTTAATCGAGTCAAGTTTAAATTATGATTTGAAGGTTAACCATTACAAATTTTTATTTACGCTCAATACGATTAGTTTGTAAATCAATTTAAAAAGACTAAGGGGGTGTTTGGTTTAGGAGAATCAAGGAAGGGAATGGGTATCACAAGTAATGATACCCATTGTTGATGTTTGTTAAACAACTATCACATTATTCAATGGGAATAATAGTGATTAATTGGGGTGTTAATGATTCCCCCCAAAATACTAGTCTATCAAACCCATTAACTCTTATGATTAAGAGTAAAAACACACTTACTAAAAAAATACATATCTTTTGAGTTACCCACCCTCAATATACTCTCTCTCTCTCTCTCTCTCTCATGTTTTGATTTTGAATATTTTTTAATAGTACTCTATAAAAAATTTTATAAAAATTCTTTTTAATAATTTTTTCACATTCAATAATTTTTATAAAAAATTAAATTGAAAATCAAAGATACATAATACTCTTTGTTAATATAATAAAAATGACTTTTTTTTTAAGATTATCATTTGCATAAAACTCAAATTAGAGCATGACTATATTTAAAATTGAAGAAATCTTTTTAAAAATTTTCTTTAAAAATATACAAAATAAGAAATCTAAAAAATATGTATATCATAAATAAGATTTAAAAATTTAAAATTTAAAATTTACTTGAAAGTCATTCCAATATACCAAACAAGTATTCTTATAATAATACCCATTCCATTATTAACCAAACATGTTGGGGGAATTATCAAAACCCATACTCATAATAGAGTTAATGATACTCATAGTGATAGTGATTAAAGAATTTGAACCAAACGGCTCCTAAAATAAAATTCTAGTATGGAATAGCTTTATTAGTATTTTACTAAGTTTTAACCCCTAACAAAATCTCTTAATCAACCTACAAAAGTGGCAAAACTAAAGCAAAGCAAACCAAAAAATACTAGTAGGGACTGGGATGTTGCCATGTTGGGGACCTACTACAAAGCAACTATTGAATAGCGAACCTTCTAACCACGCGTGAAAAGAGGAGAACCAATCCTCCCCGCCCCACCCCACCTCTTTCCTCCACCTCACACGGAAAATTCTTAAATCGGACTGGGATTCCGCACAGTTCTGCACGTGTCCCTCTCCCTCAATCCGCCTAGCCCATATCATTTTACTACTCCCTTTGTTAGTATATTCTTTCCTTCACCTTCTTGCACATTTTATTCCCACTCATAGAGATTGGCCCTATACTACTAACCCCTGTATAACTATCTAATAGGGTCCAAGGAACTCAGACGCTGTCGTTTTCGCCTCCTCCTGCTCCTCTCGAATTTGTTTCTTGATTGATGCACTAGTAATACTGCTAGTATTCATTGATCAATGGAAACAGAGGATCAGCACTCCAATAGTTTTACTTATATGGGCCGATCCTTTAGCAACTTAATCATCAACGATAATTCTTCTTCTGCTTTTAGCGACTGCAACAGCGACAGATCCGGTGAGTTCCTAACCGCTTCTTCCCAAAGCCGACGATTGATAATCGCTTGCGCTTCCTCCTCCTCCTCCTCCTCCGAAAATAATACCAATAACAACTCCGATGAATTGATCCGCCAGCTCGTATCCGGTCTTAATTCTCCATCACCGGAAGAGCAAAAACAATCCGCCTTGGAGCTGAGACTCCTTGCCAAACATAAACCCGAGAATCGAATCAAGATAGCCAAAGCTGGCGCCATCAAACCGTTGATCGAAATCATTTCCTATTCAACTGACGTTCAGCTGCAAGAATACGGGGTCACCGCGATTCTCAACCTCTCACTATGCGATGAAAACAAGGAAGCTGTAGCGTCGGCTGGCGCCATAAGGCCGCTGATAAAAGCCTTGAAAGTGGGAACTGCGACGGCTAAAGAAAACGCCGCTTGTGCTTTATTGAGATTGTCGCAAATTGATTCGATCAAGGTTGCTATAGGGAGGTCAGGGGCGATACCGCCGCTAGTGAACCTTTTAGAAAATGGGAGTTTTCGTGGGAAGAAGGATGCATCAACGGCGCTATATTCATTGTGTTCGGTGAAAGAGAACAAGATGAGGGCTGTTCAGGCAGGGATAATGAAGCCTTTGGTGGAATTGATGGCGGATTTTCAGTCGAATATGGTGGATAAGTCGGCGTTTGTTTTGAGCTTATTGGTGTCGTTGGTGGAGGCAAGGGCGGCGCTGGTGGAGGAAGGTGGGATTCCGGTGCTGGTGGAAATTGTGGAAGTTGGGACCCAAAGGCAGAAGGAGATTGCGGTGGCTATACTGTTGCAGCTTTGTGAAGGTAGCTTGAGTTATCGGAATATGGTGGCACGCGAAGGAGCTATTCCTCCATTGGTCTCCTTGTCCCAAACTGGAACCAGTCGGGCTAAACAAAAGGTAAAATAATAATAATAATAAATTTACTCTCAAAATAATCTTTTTTTACTTCATATCTTCTTTTTAAAAATAATGCCATATTTAGGGTAAAATAAATTTTTTTTAGAGTAAATTTGTCATTTCTTAGGAAAACAGGTGGTTTATAAAATGCATCCGGCATTTGGCTTCTAAAAATATAGAATTTTGGGGGAAAAAAAAACTTTTAAGAAGATTGTTAGAAAATTTTTGCCACACAAAATCTTTGAAAATTACTGTTGTGACGATCGGAGGGTAAAACTTGTGTGCTTGTTAAATGTGGTAGTTTCGTGAAATGTGTGTTATTAATTTAATCATAAGCTAAATTAAGGTGGTAAGAAGATGCTCGAAATAGGGAGAGGGAGTATTGTTTAATGTAGGGTGGTCCAAAATAATTACTAAATTAAAGATTAAAAAAAATCATTAAGAAGCAAGATTTTATTTAGACGATGTTTACTTGATTGTCGTTATTTTGATTCTTCTAGATAAATGATTAAATATGAACTAAAAGTTATTTGTAGCCCTCTAGTAGATTGGAAAGCTTAAGAAAGTGGAGTAAGAAAAAGGATTTGGTATTGAAAAGAGTGAAATATGGTGGCAATAAAGTTTACTTGTGGCGTGACATTTGTGATCGGCGATGGAATGTCGTAGTGAGGATTGACTTAATTATACATGATAAAGTTAATAATGTAGAATTGAATTAATATCTTCTGAAATGACAAGAAAATCTGTCACGACTTATTAGCCCTAGAATGGAGAAAATATGTTTCATTTTCATTTGAATGGTTATTTGACATGTTTTTTTGAGAAAAGACTTTTACTGCGGTATATTCATAGATTGTTTTGGTTAATAGATATAATAGTTGAAAAAACGCATTTAAAATATTTTAAATACGTGTTTTAAAAAAAAATTAGTGAAACAAACAGAGTAATTATTTGTTCTTTTTTCGTGCATCTTCTGGTTTTTACTGTTGTTCATCGGATTTGGGAGGGCAACATGGCGAGAGTAATCGTAGTGATTTGCGGGAGTCGCTTTCACTTTCAGCTTGCTTAATTTGCCTAGTGAAAAGTGATAATGAAAGAAACTTCAATAATTAGAAAAGAAACTTTGAACAAATCCTATTTTAAACAAAGTAGTGATTTGCTGATTTGTCGTGTATGGTGTATGATTTGGTGGACAGGCGGAGACATTGATTGGGCTTCTACGGCAACCTAGATCCGGCAACGTCGCTGCCAGGGCGTCTTCTGATGTGTCGGTTGCTTAGCTGCTGCATGTCTGCTACACACCACATGATCGCCGATCTAATCATACTCATCAAATCTTGGTGGCAAAAAAAGAAGAAAAGATAAATAGTGAATGACACCCCCCATTTGGAAAAAGAATAGGTCTAAACTGTAAATATGCAGTTAAATGTAAATGAAAAATTGTAAATTGGTGACAGCCAATCATCACATCAATGCTTCGTTTGGGTTTTGGATTTTGTATTTTGTGGCAATTTTTTTTTTTTTTTTTTTTGGTAAATCAGTAGAAGTGTTTGATGAAATGAAATGGGAGTTTTGTATATGTGGATTGAGGGTTTGATTTGAGTGTTGCTTGTTGTGTTTAATTGTGTGCCATTGAAGTTTCTCACTTTTTACTTTATATCTTGAAAAGATAAGAAGTTTGATGGTAGAAAGAAACCTTATGCGAGACTTCATTACTTTTTCTTTATCTTATTGTTTTCCTTTTTTTCAAGAATTGTACGGTGCATGTGAATTATATTTGATTTGGTCTAATTGAGCTCCTTAAATAGCAAGTGTTAACATCATATAGGACCCTTCATTTTTCAAAGTGACATATTTATGGAATTGCAGGCTACGGTACGAAAGTCCAATTTATCAAATAAACACAAATTTAGAAATATACGGATCTTCATATTTCCCTCGACAAGTTTCATTCTAAAAATTAAATGTGTAAATATTAAATTCCTCAGGGCTTGAGACTAATCACAAATCTTGTCAATATCTCCTCATATAGAAAAAGAAATGACCTATATCTCCATCTATGGCTCCGCTAGAATTACTTCCAATTTGACGCGTTTGATAACTAGATTTTTGTTATCATCCTTTTCAGCTTGATTTTATCGTTTTTATAAAAAAGAACCAAATGTGTTAGCAACTAATTATTCGATTTTCTTTAACATTTGGATAAATTTGGACAAAATGACGCGTTTTCATACCAAGAATCCGTCGCATTTTCAACAGTTCGAATGTTTCATGATTTCTATTTATTGTAGGTGGAAATTGGAATTGTACTGCCATGGTTGAATTAGAACGAGTCTAATCTTGAAATTGGACCATTTGTGAATTAAACGTCATTTTAACTCAACCCGGGTTTATGTAATAACGGTCAGTTTCAGAAATTTGTCTAATCTGACGCGTGGTATAAATTTGTGATCATGGGACCCTAAAGATGGATCCGAGTATCATATGGACCACTTTCGAGACTGACTAAAGATAGTCTTGCAATAAAAGCGTATTGTTCCCTCAGAACCGGAAAAGCGATGCTGCATTGTCCTCAAGTAATCCATTGAAATTTAAAACAACGGTAGGCAACGGACAGTTGACAGAAACTCTGCTTTTAATTTTTGAATCTATGACAATCTCGTTCAAGTTTGTACCACGTTAAATGAATGACGCCAACGGAAAATATTTTTGGCATAGCCATTATTTGGAATATTATTTCCATATTTACATATTTTTAATTAATCTATTATTATTTTTTTATCTCACTTTCAATAATATTTCAAAATAATGCGATCCATACAGAGATATTGTTTTAGGTTACGCCTGTGAATGCTGAAAGTAGGTAATCAATTCACATGTAGAGAACTAGAGAAGCAAATTGGTAATAATAACTTAAATGGCAAAATAATTTATTTTCAAGATTTACTATAAAAGACTTTATAATTATGTCAAAAGTAAGGGGAGATTAATAAAATATGTATTTCAATTATTTTTATTTGAAAGTATTCAAGAATACACGATATATGTAAATACTGAATACTGAAAATGAATAGAAGGTCGAACAGTTTGAGTTCCTACGACTCTATCTAAAAGTCGAGAATTTGAATCTTAACTAATACCAAAATTTCCTTTTCATATATAATATCGTAGGTTTATTTAAAAAAAAAAATACTAAGTACCAGCACAATCATACTCGTTTGGCACAAGGGCTAAACTAATCAGCAGGGCGACAGCTAAAACTGTTGATGCATCCACCTACAAGTACAAGATTTAAATAATTTTGAGGCAGATATTCTTACACGTTACCATTTTCCCGCCCACCTGTTTCATGTGCCAAATTAGTACGTTCATTTCAACGCAAAAGTGATCTGTCTACACTACATATCGAATTGTTGGTAAAATATCTGGCCTATGCTTAGTACGGGCATAAAAACATTTGTGCAAGTAAATCTGGCTTCTGATTGATGGTGGATAAAGAATTTTCAATCATTAATAATTTCTAATTAATGTAATTCACGCAAACTTTTCAATAACATTGGATTTAATCGTGCATATCTACAATTTTCTTTGAACAAGGGACATTGCTATAAATCTAACAGGAATAAAAAATATTTATTTGTTGGTGATTGGCCACCCAAATATGTGGTACAATCTTCTCCTTAAAATATCATATGGTTTCTTAACATAATAAGTTCTTGCAAATTTTTTAATTGCCGTCATGCATTGGTTACCTACTTCTTTCTACTTCTCAATAGGGATTTTATGATTTGAGACCGACTACTGCCCATTAAGTTTCTTCATCTGAAAATGAAGACAAATTTCAGATATGATTGAAAAAATTGTTTGGTTTTAAAAAAAAAAAAAAGAATAGACTTGCATAAGCTGCTAACTTGCTCGATCTTGCACTCCTATCCTCCAATTGCCTACAGAGAAATGCCTCAATTTCACAAGCATAAAACGTTTGAATAGAAAGAAACTAATGTCCCTTTCCCCCGCGTTTCACAAATGGTGACGATTGTCCTCAGGCAAGCGTCAACTTTTGGATAACGTAACAAACTGAAATATAGTTTTTAAGTAACAAATCTTCATTTATGCTTTACCAGTTATGCTTTATATTACACTTTTTGATAGTGTAATACATCGGTCAATTATATTTTAATTTATTTATAATTTTTTATTACAAGAAATATACATTAATTTATTAAATTATGTAATATAAAGTGTAATATATAACGAGTAACGGACGACGACTTGCTTGCTTCATGGCGGAGCAGTTCGCATGCCACCATGTATGCATATGACTTGGCCAACTTTTAAATACATACTGATCTCTTTCGAGAAAATAAAAAATCAAATTAAGTGCGTGATAGGTTGACCTGTCATTTCAGTCAACCCATCAACATTTGATGGCTATTATTTTGTCAGATATATTTTTCAACAATTGTGGCTGCTAATCTTTCTCCATTTTTTACGTTTTTATGATCGTCATGGCTGCTTTCATTGACAAATAGAATTTGGTCTTGGTAATGTACAAGGAATGGGAATACTTTTGTTGAATCCTGTTGAAATGCAAAACTATCTCGAACAACTCAAATAATTACTTGAACCTGCTAAACAAAAATGTTTACTTTTTTTTTTTTTAATGAAACAAAAATATCTACTTCAATTCATATGCCTTTCTTGTTTTAACAGCATCAAACTTAACAATTCTTTAACCAACTATTCGAAACCACCCGTACGTTATTAAATATTTTTCCTTAGATTAACTTATGTTACTGTCGAAATAGCAAATAATAGCCTCTTGGTGGAACTCAATTTTGTTGTTTTAAATTATTTTCGACATATATTTTACTCAATAATCTTAAAACATCCACATTCATTTTGTCTTTACGTTACCCTTTAGTAAAATATAATTCCCTTTTTTAAGAAAAAACAAAAAGAACTTTCAAATACCAAGATATGCTTTTTATTTCTGTAATATAAAGCAAATAAATCAAAACGAGAACTTGTGGGAGCAATAAAAGTTACAGGCTTTCCTTGATCGTTCAACTTGGGCTTTTGGAATATAGACATGAACTAGAAGTCCAGAAGAATGGTTCATGCAGTCAAGGTAGCACTGTATCAACAAATAAGTGCAGCCCAATTTTTTCTTCCATGGCTTTGTAAAATACTTATGCAGACTTGGCCCAGTACTAAAAGAAATGGCTAAGAAAGAAAGCCCATCAAGAGAGTGCCCACGTATCGGTCTATAAATCAAGCAATTTAACTCTTATAATTTCAGCTTTTAACTTAAGTCCACTACTAGTTTAAACATTGGACTGACAAGGTTAATTTACCCACTATTAAATCGGTTTAAGCAAATTTTTGATTGATTTGAGATGCTTAAGCCTTATGGGTCGTGGACTTTGCCTTGATCGATAGGATAATTAGGTTGAGAGTGTGTTTAAACTAATGGTTAAAGGTAGAGAAGTAGAGGATGTGTTTAATCAAATTGCTAGATTGAATTAGTTGATACGATAACGTGTGTATGAATTATAGTTCATTTTGTGTATTAAATCTTTTACCCTTTCTAATTGTACTAATGTTCAACAAGGTGAAAATCTGTACAAAACTTTTGTTTTTAAAGGCAATTTGATCAAATTCTGCACATTTTCTCCTTCAAATCAAGGCTCAAAACTTATCAGACCTTAATTAACTGCATTCATTTTCTTAGTTTCCAAATTAGTGTGTAATTGTCAAGAAAGCAAAAGTTTCTAAACTCTAAACTTGTTTTTAATCTCATTTCATCTCAGGCCTTAGTTTTCATCACTACGTCCACAATCAAATGTTTGAGGTACAATTTATTCTTACTGAAACTTATTGCCAAATCAAATTGTCCCATGTTTGCGGAGATAATATGATATTCCCGAATTGAATGTGAAACAAAAGAAACGACAATTTGGTTGGGAAACCAAGAACTGTGAAAAGGATATGCAATTGGGACACACACACACCAGAAATTCTGAGATAGCAAAGAGGCAATTATTTGTTTGCTTGAAGTAGAGATAAAGCCAATTCTGGGACTGGGACAGAGAATCCATGGCAAGACTTTCGGAAAAGTATACAATACACCACGTGTATTATCACGTGGTGTACTAGAATCAATAATTTATCGTCATGTGATAATGATGGGTCATATCTTGTATTATTTGGACAATATGTAATTAGTTTTAATATACCACTTAACACGCTATGTGACGCACGTGGTGCATGTAATTACTCACTCAAGACGTTCCGAGTGGTGGGGACGACAATATTCTGGATCATACCATTGCCAGTGCCCCATGGGTATCTTCTCCTACTTTTATCCTCAAATTATTATGTATCTCTACACGTCTGTTTTATTTTTTTATTTTTTTAAAACTTGAGGCATTTATTTTCAGAAAAAAATAATATTAAAGGAAAAATGTTGAGGCATTTACTTGCCTGAAATTTTGGGAGTTTACATTTAAAACATGCAAGTGCCTTAGTTTGCTTGTACCCACAAATTTATCCCTTTCGAGTTAACCATATATAGGAGCAAATTGTCAAAAACATCTGATTTCAAAATATATGCTGCCGCATTAGTAAGCTTTTAGTTAATCTAAGTCAGACTTCTTGTAGTGAATTTTCACCAATCCACCATGTTATTGGGGACTATTCTCAACAGCTTTTTTCTTACCTGCTTTTAACTTCTAATTTTAAAAAAATTTATATTGTGATGTTATCAACTATTTTTTTTTACCTTACTTTTAAATTTTTTAAACTAAAATTAGGAGTAATTAAATTTTAAGCTTTTTAAAATTAAGGGGGTGTTTGGTTAAGGGGAATCATGGAGGGAAATGGGTATCATAAGTAATAATACCCACTGTTGGTGTTTGTTAAACAACTATCGCTATCATTCAATGAGAATGATAGTAATTAATTAGGGTGTTAATGATTCTCCTCAAAATACTATTCTATCAAACGCATTAACCCTTATGATTAAGGGCAAAAATACACCCACTAAAAAAATACATATTTTTTAAGTTACCCACCCCCAGTATACTATTCCTCTCTCTCTCTCTCTCTCTCTCTCTCTCTCTCTCTCTCTCTCTCTCTCTCTCTTGTCTCTTGATTTTAAATGTTTTTTATTAGTATTTTATAAAATTTTTTTATAAAAATTCTTTTTAATACAATTTTTTTATAAAAATTTGAACTGAAAATCAAAGATATATAGTACTCTCTATTAATACAATAAAAATGACTTTTTTTTAATGTTATTATTTGCATAAAACTCAAATTAGAGCATGGCTATATTTAAAATTGAAGAAATTTTTTAGAAATTTTCTTTAAAAATATACAAAATAAGAAATCTAAAAATATGTATATCATAAATAAAAGATTTTAAAATTTTAAAATTTACTTGAGTCATTCTAGAAAACCAAACAAGTATTTTTATAATGATACTCATTCCATTATTAAACCAAACACGTTGGGGGAAATCATCAAAACCCATACTCATACTAGGGTTAATGATACCCTTGAGGAATTTAATCCAAACGCCTCCTAACTTTTACAAAAATCATGATCCGTTCAACAAGCCATGAGAGTGTAGAATTTGTTTGTAGTTAACCGTAATACTCTTGTTGCATAACAAAATTTGACTGGACAAGTTAAACCTCAAAATTATAGACATTGTAACGTGTTCTTAACTAATTTTTTGTCAGCAGTATATATATCTACGGTTTTTGTTCTCACTCTAAGCAACCAAAGTGAAGTATACAACCAACCTCCACCAATATTGTTCGGAAATTTGTTGAAAAGGGTCTTCAAAATAAAAACTTGTTGACACGATTCTTATCTTTTCTTTTCTACTACTATTGCGTTGTGATCAAGTAGTTATCAATCGCGACTCTTGCAGTACCAAAATGGATGGAGTTCCAAATGAATGCAACACAACAATTCTAGAAAAATTAGAACGAAAGTACGCAAATGATCATCATTTCAGTTTCTTTCACTTTTGCTATGATACCAAATGAAGTTCAAAGAAAAAACAAGAAAACGTGACTGAGGGGACAAAACACCAAACTAAAAGAGAAGACAAAACAAATATGCCATCATGTGAAAGTCATGTGCAAATTCTTATCCTCTACTCATCCCCCCTTTACCTCCTTCAAGAGTCAAGAGGGATGATAGAAAATTTATAGTACAAAGAAAAGATAGTAAATAATAGTAGTATATCCAAAACATCAAAAGCACTCTTGTCCACAACTTATTTGCCATGTATCAACAACATCTGATCTGCCCACTTATTCATTGCTCTTATCATTGTCTTTTAAAAATTAAAGTGGACCTAAAATACAAAAGTCCCCCCCGAACCCCCAAAAGTAGGACTAGCCAAGCCTACTTCTATCACCGGGATAGAGCTCGCCGAAGCTCCTGAGCCAACAAAGCAGGTGCACTCAGGTGGGGGAGGTGGCCTTCTACGTTCAACATGTGCACCGTGCTCCTCCCACCAAGGTGGTTCTTCAAATAAGTCGCCACCGATGTTGGTACCGAAACATCCTTAGCAGTCTGAATTATGCAACATGGCACCTTTACTAGGCCTAGCACGCCCCTTAAGTCACTATTAAAAACTTGCCGCGACACAAATAATGTTATATCAGGCCTCATGTTGAACAAGGTCCGGCTGAATTCTCGGACCGCCGCCGGGACATCGGCCCCCACGGCTAGTGGAGCGAACCCACTGACCCATGCCTCGTAATTGGCCTCCATTGCCGAGAACACTTTATCAATTTCTGCTTGCTCAAATCCACCATGATAGTCTTTATCGTTCAAGAACCTAAAATTGGACGACAACATTATTGTTATTGCCCTGGGCTTAGACAGATGGGTATATTAGTAGGGATAAAAAGTAAGGAAAGGCTCTTTGATTCATCATTACAATTGATCACTCGCCCCTTTAATTATTCCTTAGCCAATCAAATCAAATTTTAGTTCGGTACACAAGAAAGAAGATTCCATTTCTGGGCTAAGTCCAGTGCACTCTTTAAAATATGCCATATTTGTAAAAGCAGCAAATAGTATTAACATCAACATCATTACACGTATGAATAACAAATAGAATTAAGGTACTAGTGCAATTTTTTGTTACCTCGGTGATGCGCCAATCAGGATGAGCTTAGAGAACAGCTCAGGGCGGCGAATGGAGGCTAGAATTCCGATCATGGCGGAGACGGAGTGGCCAACGTAAGCGCAACGATCCACACCAAGGGCATCGAGGATATGGAGGAGGTCATCGACATAGGCATCTAGAGTTGTGTAACGCCGGAAATCGAAGTAATCAGGATTCACACTGCCAGCACACACAAGGTCATAGAGGACGACCCTGTATTCCCGCAAGAAAAAGGGCAGAATTCGTTGCCAGGCAGACTGATCAGTGCCGAAGCCATGAGCTAAGACGAGGATTTTCTCGCCAGTGCCCACAACTCGCACGTTCAATGCCTCCAAGAAGCTTTGAACCATGATCATGATTTTTCTTTTATATAGTCAGGGAAAAAGTACTTTTTTTTTTCTAAGTTCTTGAACTGATAAGAGTTTTGATGAGTGGCTGTCGAGAGAAAACGTATGCGATGTACTATTGATATAAATAGGAGGTGGGCTGGTAAATCATCACAGTTATGTGTTTTCTTCTATACAGGTCAAAGTCTTGACTAGCTTGGGGATTTTTTTACACAGTTTAATAAAAAAAGATTAATTTTATTAAAAATATGAATTAATTTATGATAGGTTTGCAGATTTTTTTACACAGTTTAAGAAAAAAAGTTAATTTTATTAAAAAAATAAATTAATTTATGATATTATTAAAATATCCTTATATTCATCATTAAATATTTACATTAAATACAAATAGAAAATTACACTATAAGTCAAATTAATTTAATTTGATGTATGAATACACAGTTTGTTATGCACTTTCAGTTATAAAAAAGTAATTAAATATGGACATTTTAGAGAAGTTGAAAATTAATTACATTCTTCAATTGAAAAGTGGACTATAATTTGGGACGAATGAAAAAGAAAAATAAGCCTATCAAAATGGGACGGAGGGAATATTTGCTAATATAACATGGGATATTTCCTTTCAATTGGTGACAGCTGAATTTAGACTCTTATTTTTTGGACACGGGCCCTGCAAGTTGGCTCGTGCCAATTCAGACAAAATGAAACTAGTGTAAGTAGTTATTGAAGATATATAAATGATTAGTGAATATATATAATCATTCAATTAAAATTTGTAATTACTTCTCACTCCAAAATGACGTCATTTTTTGGTTTTTAATTTGGCCAACATGGTCTAATCTAAGCTATCCACTATTTGCTTATTTAATCTGAACTGTAAACTTGTTGCAAATGAAATTTGTGAGGCCCATGACCCATTTTTGTGGTGCTAATCTTGAGAATATATATTGCTATTTTTTTTTTCTCATTTTCCAATCAGAGTGTACCATATGTTTTAAAAGTCATTAGTTGCTATAACGAAGTAGTATCAAAAGATACCAACAATTCATTTTCACGTCAAATCTTCTGTTTAATTTTTTTTAGTTTTCAGTTATATTTGATGTAAAATTATATCGTATTAGTTTCATTTTAAACACAATTAAAAACCAAAAACATTGAACGGAGAATTTGAACCCATTTTCAAGTCTAAATGAACGCTAAAATTGATTGTGTCCATATCAAAATTGACAAGTGAACGTTAATTTGTATTTTACAAGCTTATGCTTCCAAGCTTCTGGAAAGAGGCATTGAAATACTGATGATTTTGGCAACAGGGAATGCTGTCACTGGCTTCCACCTAAGAACAGTCAAACTGCTCTCAATGCTTTACAGAAGAATTCCTCTTCAATAAATTTTGTTATTGGAATGTCATATTCCTTGGCTTATCCACATGCTGCTGTCCCTTCACGTAATTTTCAGATTAGGTATAAGATGAAAGGGCGATATAATGAAAAGCCAAGAACTTAAGTACAATCTTCGCACATAATATTTTGATTCTTTAAGCTTTATGAGTGGCTTAAGCAAAGGATTTTCCTGTACATTCTACATAGTACTGTTTTTAGCAGAAAATACAGGGGAAAAGGAAAAGGAATATATTGAGTGGATGATGATAATGGCAACCATGTTACAGCCATGACGCAACCGCTGACAACGTTGATAAATTGGCAAAATAAAATCCCAAAAACAGGTTGGCCCTAAAGAACATTACTTCTAAATAGACATTTAACATCACTAGAAAAGATAGAGCTGCATTGAACCTGGTCCAGGGCATCTATATACTTCCTAATTGATTGCTATCCAACTGCAGGTCATGTTGGCTTGCTGAAAACCATACCTAAAAGCATTTCAATTTTGCAGGGAATCTCCATCTACTGCAAAATGTGTAATTCTTTTCTTTCCCTGTGCAAGGAAATGTGAAGTGAGGAGTGCACCATAGGCTAATGGAAGAATCTGATGCAATACATAGAGGCAGCCTTCATGCCCAAAAAACAAAAACAACATTGCATGGTCCCTCTTTTTCATGTTGCCGCTTCCATATCCGTTTGTTGACTAAACATCTCTAATCAAACAAAATTACAAAAAATGGTTCGCTAATTGGCTCAAATATCAATGCTGCCGGATGTTCTAAATATGACCCTGAAAAATTGAGTTGCCATCTCTGCCTCTGCACATTATGATGTAACAAAACATAGCATTCATCCAACGTTCTTGAAATTATCATAGACTAGTGCTAAATTCTTGTAGAGAAGACGTGGAAGATCCCAAATGCGACACCATCTAAAGGACATCTACTGCGAGATCAAATGAACAAAATTGAACGTACCTCACATGCTACAACAAATTAAATCTCAACAAACAAAATTTTGTGATCAGAAGATCTGAATTACTATGCGTATCTTGGTGGTCGTTATTATTTGGTGGTTGAATCCTTTGCAGTTGTTTGCTGGAGGAGAAAAAGTAAATATTAAAGCAGAATAGCCATTAAAACAAACCCAATGTACATGGTGTATATGTTCTGAAGCTTAAATGTCCACAACTATATATTTATCTGTTGAGCATTCAATTAGCACATCCAAATGAGGAAGCCATTTTGAGCAGTTTAGATAAGGAGTACCGCTTGACCAGGCAATTGCTTCATGGGGTTAATCATTACACGATATGTCATGAGGATCAGAGGTTATATATAGGCGAAGCTATGTCAGTAGGTTTCCATCAATGAGCCCAGGAATTGAAAGGGCACGAGTTTGAAAGTAACAGAGGAGCCAACGCCCTGATCCTATCCGGGCCTCAGCAATTATGGACAATTAAATTATGCATGTAGACAAAACCAAATGTAGACATTAAAACTGTTGGATCTACTTCATTTTTAATTTTTGTTAAAATTTTTTTTCTTTACTATACATTTTTCAAATAGTGGAACACTAACCGAAAATCCCTTTCATCAACTATTCTGACAATTACTGAGACTTCCTGATCCGATCAATGGTATAATACGTTGACATTGAACAAAGACTTAAGAGAGATATAGAACAAGAAGAAATTAAATAAAGGTTGGTGATTAAAGGGTTCTGCTGTTCTTTCCGTACAACCTCGCATGCAGAGGGAAATTTCCATAGTGACTATTTAGATTGATGTGTCATCGGGCTTATCTTATCTGAAGACTTTTTTCTCTGCTTATATTCTTCTCTTTTTCTTCACTTTGTAGTGTAGCAAGCATCTACCACAATTATCTTTCTGACTTTGTCTAGGTTGGAAAATGATAGCTGAGGGGATAGATACGGCAAAATAAATTAATACGATCTCATGACCACATTACATGCATCTTATGTCCTCCAATCCAACGGAAAAAGTGCATAATACATCATGTGCATTGTCACGAGGTGTACTAGAATTAATAATTTATCGTTATGTGACAATAATAACATCATGTGCATTGTCACGAGGTGTACTAGAATCAATAATTTATCGTCATGTGACAATGATAAGTCATATCTTGTATTATTTGACGATGTGTGATTGGTTTTAGTGCACTACGTGACACGCCACGTGACGCGTGTGGTGCACGCAATACTCACTCCAATCGAACCCCCTATTCAAAGCTTTCTGAGTAATTACATGTGCAGATAAATGGAACCCTCACGAGAACTCCACTGTCTTTGGTCCAAATTGAGTGCTGATAACATTGTACAGTATTATGGACCAATTCTTGGATACGTGTCGCGTTGTGTTGATATTACATATGTGCTTCAATTTTAATTTTTTTAATACACGAGTATCCTTTAGAGAAAAGAAAAACGGTTGTTTTGAAAATTGAAACATTTGGTGTCATGTATGAAATAGTATAATTGTGAAGTTATAACGAGTATGTCATACTTGCGCCATTTTATATGGACATTTTTGGTTATTAGTATCGTGCGAATGTAATATACAATCTAGAACAAAATTTTTACTTGATAGTATGGTTAAGTGTAATTCTTTACTTTCGAAATGGTTTGTATACTGTAACAGTCACAACAATAGAACAAAAAGCTGATTTGATTTACTCTTTGTAGATAAGAAGTTTTGGGGTTTTGAGATGCAAGATGTACAGCCTAATATAAGCACATGAAGTTCTTAGGAATGAATAGAGATTCGCGTGGATATAACTCTACTTCTTCACTCCAAAAATAGGGAGTTTGAATCGCATTTAGCACCATTCTCCTTTCCCCAGTTGTAATAGTATAGGTTTGATCCAAAAAAAAAAAAAAAAAAGAGCACACGAAGTTCCTGATACATTATTTTCACAATCTCATGGCTTTATCAAGAAGAAGGCCGTGCCAATTAGGGTTGTCAATGGATCGGGTCCAGACCTGGACCCGATCCAAACCCGTTAAATATTTCTGGATCCGGACTAGAGGTAAAATTCCGTTTACTCAGACTCGGATTCGAACTCGGACTTGGACCCGTTTTTTCTAATTAAAAACAGGTCGGGTACAAAATAATCAATTCCGACCCGACCCGGACCCGTTAATAAAATAAAATAATATATATTATATAAAGTGGGGCTTTAAAATAAATAAGAAATGGTTTTTAAATTTAGACTCTAATGTTCAAAAAAATAAGTGGGTTTTAAAAAGAAAAAAACTTGGGATTAAAAGAAAAAAGAGACAAATTTAATAATGGACCTTTGGGCTAATAAGGTGTGTATGTATGTATGTATTATAAAGTGGGCTTTAAAATAAATAAAGAAATTATTTTTAAATTTGGGATTTAATGATTAAAAAATAAGTGGGCTTTAAAAAAGAAAGAAACTTGGACTTAAAAAAAGAGAAACCAACTTAATAATGGATCTTTGGAGTGATACGGTCATTTTTTTTTTTTTTGTTATCGGAACAAGTCTACCCGGATCCAGACCCGAACTCAATCAATTTCGGATCCAAACCCAATTTGTAAGACCCATCAAGTATATGGATCCGAATCCAAAACATCTCTTTCCAAGCGGTCCGAATCCGAAATATCCAATTTCAGCTCGGACTCGACCCGTTGATAGATCTAGTGCCAATATTTTGGCCACTGAACCTAGAAAGGCCCTGCAACTTACTGGCAAAAAACAAAATCGATTTTGCAGCTTTTGACATTTCTAAGCACGGTTGCTATTGCATTCCAAGTCAGTTCCAGAAATGATGGGAGTCGTAGTCATATTTTCTAATCCAATCATAACATAGGAGATTAATTCCAATATTGCTCCATATCCATGTGAAAAAGCTCTTTAGCTTTCTTCTGATATCCGAGCAATGAATTAGGTAGGAGAAAAAAGTGGAGGAAAAGAGAGAGAAGTACATTATCTTGAACCTTCTTCTTTCCCTCGCGTGCGCCAAGGTACCGCTTCAGTCAATCTGCTACCCCACTTCACTGTGGTACTCACATGTGACCATGGGTGGCATTTTCAGTCATAAATTTAGATTTGATAGACATAGATTAGGGGTCCTATTAGGCTTCAATAGTTGAGCTTCCAATTATCCCAATTAATATTGCATGCAATATGTGAATTGTTGCAAGTTGCAACTTTGTCACCTGTGTGAATTGTTTTGGAATCCACACTAATTTTTTATATGTAACATTAAATTGAGTTATGTGAATATTCTGAATGAAAACGTAACAAATGTTGTCTAATGATTTATTAGAGAGCCAATTAGACTTTTTTTTAGTGAAGTTTTATTCGTGAAATTTTTCAGTGTGACTCGATTTATCATTGTTGCTCGCAAGTGATGTTGGAGTATAATTTTACGACTATGAAGATTAATTAATTTGAAGTGCATATGAATTCATCCTAAATATGGTCTTAGAAAATAAATTTAATGCCTAATCATCAGCTTATCTCCGATCCAAATCACTTGGTTTGATACTCCTCAATGTTTGGACTTTGGGCTGTGAAAGGCCAAACAAAATTGAAAGGTGGATATTCACCTTCAAGGGGTCAAACATCAAATTAATTAGACTTTAAGACATAGAGTAAAAAAAAAAAGGATCATAATGTTTAATCATATTGTAAAACTCACTAAGTTTGATTAGATTAGAATAGATTAGACATTAGAATGTGCACGCCTTCCACAATGTCCATTCACAATCAGATATGAAAACTTGGAAAAGGAGCTGTTTTAAAAAGATTCTATGCGCTATTATCTCATTTTACAGTTTCTATATCAATTTGTGACCCTGTCAATCAGTTATCGTTATCTTTTATCTGTTGGATAGTAGTCATGATTACTTTTCTTTTCTTGTCTTTGAAACCAAAAATAAATAAATAAAGCAAAGTGGAAGGAAGGCGAACCGTTCAAAATATATCATTGTTATTCGTTGTTGTTTTTGTGGTTTTCGGGTTTTTTTTTTTGTTTTTTGTTTTTTGTTTTTTTTGGTTGTTGTGGTTTTTTTTTTTTTTTTTTTTTTTTGGTGTTGTGTGTGTGTGGGGGGGAGAGAGGGGGTTGTTAAGGATAGGACAAGGCCAGGAGCAAGATTGACATTTGTTTGGGCAGTGAACAACATGATCTTTAGATTTTGTCCCATTAAAACAGGCGTTATGCTTAATGTTTTGGGCATCATTTCAACAAGCTTTCCATGTATTGTTAAATTTTGAGAGTCAATCCAATCAGAAATAGTTCATTAAAAATAGAAACAAAAGAAAACAACGACAATCTTTCCATTTATTTCAAATTTTTTAGAGTCAATTCCAATCAGAAATCATTCAATATCAAGAAAAAAGAAAAGAAGAAGAAGTAGAAAGACCATCCTTCAGTCCCTTGAGTTCTGATCTCAAACTCAAACTCTTTGATGCAGTTATCATTTTAGTCTTGTGAATTTATCAACTTCTTATACTTTATAATATCTCTCTTTAGTCCCTTGATTGATTCTTCTCTCTTTATTTCCTTGAACTCATCAATCTTCGAATTTAAATCAACCTCTTAACGAATTAAGTTCAAACCATTCATTAAAGTTCGGTTAATTTACAACGTTAACATTATAGTCCAAAGGTGAACCTTTATCCAATGCCTCACTTTTTCATTCTCTATATAAGAAAATAAAAAATGTTTATCAAATGAAAAAAATATATATCACTGCTCCCAGGCCATTAATTTGGACTACGGGAGGGATTTGTGGGTGCTCAGTTGTAACTCGGACCATTGAACCTGGTACATGAATTTATGAGAAACTGCAAAAGAAATAACTCCGACATTTGGGCTACGAAACGAGAGCATGTTAAATTTAGGAGAAAAGAAGATTTTTGGGTTTGGACTGATGCTGGAATTTTGTCATAATCGGTTTCAGACAAATGGGCCTACAAAGCATTTCACAAAGTCCACCTAAAGCAAAATCCTGAAATGACATTTGGGCCTCATGACTTTGGAGGTTATCATTATGATCCAGGCAACAAAAATTCTACAACCTTCATATTTTTTAGAAATTAAAAAATAAAAAAAGAGAGAACTTTGCAAACATTGGCAGTTCATATTACTTCCCAAAAAATCTACTTAGAACTAACTGAAAAAAGAATTTGGGATTGGGTTTGTTAATTGCCTTTTACACTTTATCACAAAGATTAGCTAAAACCTTGGTTTTTAAATTTTTGCTCACAAATTCTCCTCTCTTTTTTTGGACAAAAAATATGTCCAAAATTTTCACATTTTAGACAAGACAAATCAAAGAGCACAGGAAATTTACACATTATCCGTTAGTTATAACAAGCTAACATGTTAAACAGTACTTACATCACATCCAAATGTTTTTTTTGCATCACACAAACAATCCCCACTATTTGTGAAGTGGAGTTGAGATAATTAATTTGCCACTAAAATAAATAGAAGAAGAATAGCATGGATGTCCTCTTGTCCAACTTGGATTAAAAGTGCTTCAAAGTGGTTATGGTTTTTCTACTGAGGAAGCACTGAATATATTTCTTTTATTATTATTATTATTAATTTTTTTGTTCTGATTAATTGAAGTGGTATGACGGAAATTTGTCAAAGGCTAAACTTTAAATGGCTGAATATGTGGCCTACTCAGCTTTGAGGAAAGATTTCTCCATTTGTATGTGCTTCTTTTGGATTCCAGTTTCTCCAAGGAAGGCAGTATGGATTAACAAGGACTATTTCTTTATCAATTTTTGATTAGGCTAGAACTTTTTTTTTTCCTTCTGTCTGATCCATGTGAGGTGATACTTCCATGTTTCTTTCTCTATCTAATTTGTGTGAAGCGATTCTTTTTTACAGATGATCTTGCGATTCTTCAAGTTTAGGTGGTTTTTGGCAGTGGTGAGTAAATTCAGTGCGAACGGATTTAATACATGAAGTAATTGAATTTGAAATAGTTACGGCAATAGTTTTTGATATTGTCTTTATTAATAAGTATTTTTGTTTAAGAAAATATATTCCAAGAATGATTATTTTAATACGATTAGATTAATGAGCTATATGATTTATTATTAAAATTTTGTAATTTACACTTTTGTTTAATTTAATTTATTAAATTACATGATGGCATGGCGGATAATTATGGACAACATTGCCAGTGACCTAATGCTTTCACTTGACTCCCTTTCAAGCAAAAAATTCAAAAGTCAGAATTTATGACGAGTTTCTATCAGTCAAGGAGCATCTAATTTGGTGTGAGAAAATGAAGCCATAGAAGACCCGTTCAAGTCATTCAAGTCTTTGAAAATTTATGACAGTTATAGCAAGCTATCGAGATTTTGATAATTACACTCACTGTCTCTATTTTGACTGATCAAGTAATTAAATTTTATAAAAAGCTGATATCAGCTAAAGCATCACATGAAAATCCTACATTACACTAGTATTTTTTTTTCCCTAAAAAATACAAAATTTATTTTACCCAAAAAAAATCATACCTTTTACCACCAATACTAGCTACCACCCACCAAAATACATATTTTTAAAAAAAAAATACAAAATTTATTTTACTCAAATAAAATCATATCTTTTACCAGTTCAGATCCTCGGTGCCAGTTTTTCTAATGCCACCCCAGTGCCATTCATCATGGACCTTGCATTCACACTTATCACACTTGAGATTAATTAGATAACTATCCTAGTGTGAATACAAAGTGGCAATCTTTGGTAAATGGCACTGGGGTGGTATTGAAAAAACTGACACCGAGGATCTAAACTGATCTTTTACCACCAATACTAGCTTCCACCCGGCTCTTTGCCACCAGTATCCATCTCTCCAACCTCATCCATCCTTACAAATAAAAGTACCACCTTTGTTTTATTCCATGATCACCACTTTAGTTTGGCTTTTTCTAATTTAAATAGATTTTTGAATCTCTCCAAAGTCCAAATCCAAAGCAAAGGCTCCAATCAGCAGCATTCCCTTCTTTCTCTCATCGAATTGTATAAATAGAACGAACATCCTCCCCTTCCCTTCGATACTAATTCCATCCTCTCCCTCCCAAACACCATTTTTGTTTATTCAATTTCTTTTCATTTTCTTCACAACCAATGAAAATGCAAGTGAATTAAAAGATGCAGAGGGAATAAATTCAACTACAGGTTAAGCAATTGGCATGATGGATAATTATAAACTACATTAAGCTTTCACTTTGCTCCCTTTCAAGCCAAAAAAAAAAAAATTCAAAGTTGGGAATTAATAACAAGTTCCTATCTCAATAAGTGTCTAATTTCGTCTGAGAAATGAAGCCATAGACGACCCTTTCATGTCTTTCAAGTCTTCGAAAGCTATCGCTTACTTCATTAATTGGAACCGCGATACACTATCGAACATACTATTATTTAATCAAGTTCTTCATGCATATCCGTGCCACACAAAAATAAAATAAAATGACGAGGAAACCTTTTCTATTATCTATTTTCATGATCTTTTACTGCGTTTTGATGATTTTCAGCATTGTAATTCAACCCACTCTTTCTATATGACCATTCGGCAAAGTTCTCAGCGGTAAGTACACACGCAAATACACATATAATTATATGTTACTAATTCAATTTATTGTTTAAACTTTCCAAAGATATTGTGGGACGAAAAGTTATCAAAAAGAGCAATACGTTCATAAAATTAGTAAGTTTTATTGAAACTTAGAATTTTTTTTAAAAAAATTATTATATTTTGTTGTTAGGATGACTAGGAGTTTTACCATAAAATTGTCACTAAGACTTGTGTGTTTGGTCGTTGGCGGTTGGCGTTAAAAAGATTGGTGTAGTGTCGAGTCATTCAGATCGAGCTCATATATCAAACCAGTCAGGGAAAATTTCTTAAATGAATCTGGTTCATAGGTTCACCTGTGATATCTTGTAATTTAAAAGAAAATCATATAAATATTCTTTACTTTTAAACTTCAAGGTCCATAAGTGAGCCGTAAATCCAATTCACCATGCTAACCCTGGCGCGGGATGCAATATCTTATCGGGAGTTAAGTCCACCAATTTGCTCCAGAACTCGTTATACAAATTGCGTGGTTACAATCGGGCCAAGTCGACCCTGCAACTACTCCTTGCTTTGTCTATTGTCGTTTTCAAGCTTTCTTAAAGGGAACGGATGGTGAAAAATGAAAATACAATTCCGTTGTTTTTTTGTTTTTTTCTTCTGGTTTAGTAAGAGAACTGCACATTGGTTGAAGTGAAAACATAAAAGTTGTGTCCTCAGAACACGTAATTGCTGTTTATGATACATAAAGATGTATTTGCTCCAAATTAACTTGACGGATTTAAGAAATAAGATTTATTTGAGGGTGATTGCAACAACTTTCCGCAGACAACTCAAGGAAAATGCATAGCATGCTCGCGGGACAGAATGGCCAAATGATTAGAATCTTTTTCTTTTCACTTCTGGAGAGTAAGTCAGTAACATCCAACATGCCAATTCAAATCTTTAGTGCCATCTTCTCAATACCACCAAGCAGGAGTTGTCACATTGCATTCACACTATAAATTAGATAACTACCAAAGTGTGAATGTAATGTGACAACTTTTGATTAGTGATAAGATGGCACTGAAGATCTGATTTGCCAACATGCTGAAACACACAATATAGTGTCTTACCGTCAATCCTGCATGACAACATCAATCAAACTTAACATCAAAACTGGCAAAATTTTCTGTTAAAACAAAGAAAATTATTGCAACTTTTAGATGTGTTCATTGCCTTTCGGTTGAGGTCTGAGGTACTAAAGAGTTGGTATTGTTTTTTTTTTTTTTTTTTGATCCCTGGTATTGTTTTTTTGGAGGCTCATCTGAGATGGTTCTGCTTAAAATCACGATTTTCATTCTTAGTTTTCTTGATGCAGAAAAAGGTACGAGAATGAGAGTTGAACCTGACAAAGACGATACGGGACTTTTTCACTTATAAAGAACATACACGACTACCTTATCTCAATAGAGGGTCACCAATTTTATTGAACTTCCAATGTCTCTCTCTCTAAATATTCATTTCGGTACAACAAAAGCATGAATATTAGTAACGGAACTTCTGTTCCAGCCAGTAGAAGAAAGTATATTCGGTATAGCCTGCTATGTGTTGTCACATACAAGGTTTGTTACCATCAGTATTTGATGGGAATAATGATGAAAGAAAGAATTTCCTCTTCAGATAAAGTATTTTCGATATGTCAAGCACTTGAAAACACAGAAATAGACCAGTCAGGATGAATATGGACAATAATATGTTTGGCAACGAAGGCAGCTGTTTGTTTGGAGGAGAACGGGCCAAAAATGTACCTAAAGTTTCTCACATGGTCGATATCTGAAGGCCCAATGACACAAAATTATAACAAATTAGTGCTCCACTCTAAGTTCTTAATTATCTCGATTTCCTGCTTGAGAGCACCTGAGACCAATTATCCATTTGACAATATCATCCATGAAACCGGAAGAAAATGCAACAAGACATTCTCTAATACTAATTCTTGAATGTTACACATATCTGTTGAATTATCCAGGGTCAAACTGGACCAGATGGTAAGTTAAAAGCAACTAAGATTGAAAATTTAATACATAGAAGACTAATTGAACTAAATATGGTGAAGATGTGAATTATGGGGTTCTTTTGTTATGCGGATTACTAGTTTATAATGCACTAGTTTGATTGCATAAATATGAAGTTGAATGGAATGATCAATGGACAACCCCCCACCCAAAAAATAAAATAAAATAAAATAAAATGAAAGGAAAGGAAAATGACACGAGGCTTATAATTCAACAAGGGTACAGGCACTCGAAAGATGATCAAATGTAAGAGAAACCGAGAAAAGTAAGCAGAGAAGAAGGAAGGACATGCCAGTTCAGAACCACCTCCCCCGACAATTCATTAATTAGCACTGATTCGCATGGATGGGTCTCTTTATGGAAGTACTTTAGCAAGGAAAAGGGAAAAAGGACAAATGAAAAAGGACCTTTCTTCTTTTTCCCACTTTCCTGTTGGCTCACTCACAATCTTCGGCATATATAGAGTAAATTACATTTGAGTTAGAAGAACAGAATCCTGTCTAATTCTATGTAAAAGAAGACAACATTTTTGGAGCAACATGCAATTACAGCAGTTAAATTAGTGTCAAGCTGTCCAGCAATGCAAGACATAAAAATTTGGATATCTGAGGAATAATTAGTACTTTATATTGTTGGCATACAACATTCTTGTTATTTGCTAATGCTGATACTTATCGTTGTCTCTTGATTAGGTCCTCTCAGTTTTTTGTAAGTTTTCAAGTCTGAGAATCAATTTGAACAAATCCAAAATGTTTGTCTCTCCTAATGTCTCGGCTCAGAGTGCTCAGGTCCTTAATCATAACAGCGGGATTCCTTTAACTACTGATTTGGGTAAGTACTTGGGGGTGCCAATTGTCCACAAAAGAAAAACAAGGCACCAATTCAAGGAGATTATTGACAGAATCACGACCAAACTCTCTGGCTGGAAAGCAAAGTTGTTATCTTTTATGGGTAGAGCGACTCTTATTCAGTGTATTATTGCAGCTATACCAAATTACACCATGCAAACGAGTTTGTTACCATCTTCAGTTTGTAGAGAGTTGGATAGATTGAATAGAAATTTTCTTTGGGGTGATGTTGAGAAGAAGGGGAGAGTTCACTTAGTTAATTGGAACACAGTTTGTCAAGAAAAAAGCATCGGAGGTTTGGGAATCAAAAAAAGTAGCACAAATAACATAGCATTACTCTCGAAGCTTGGGTGGAGGGTAAGTATTGAGACCAGCCAACTTTGGGTTCAAACTTTGAAGGCCAAATATCTTAATAATTCTTCTTTCAGGGATTATTCATCAAAGAAACCTGCCTCGCATATTTGGAAGGCCATTATCAAGACCAGAGAGTTTGTTTCTGACAATACAAAGTGGATTGTAGGAGGAGGAAGTAGTATCTCCTTTTGGCATGATTGGTGGGTCTTAGACAAGCATTTATTTTCTTTCAGACTTAGAAAGTTCACTGATTTTGATCACAAGCTTAGGGTTTCTGAAGTTCTTTCTATAGATGGTAGTTAGGACTTGAACTACCTCAATTATATGCTTCTACACGAGATTACTCAGGCTATTATTGCAATTCCTATTCCTAGGTGACTATTCAAGAGGACAGGCCCACTTGGGGTCCTAATAGTTTAGGTAAGTTCACAACAAAGTTTGCCTATCAGAAACTCTGCAAGAACACTTGTCCAACTGGTAGATGGAGTTGAATTTGGTAAATAAAGATGCCACAGAAACTAAAAGGATTTCTTTGGACATTGAAGCATGGGAAAACACTCACAAATGAGATGAAAGCTAAAAGAAATTTACAGCAAATACCTCTTGTGAGAGGTGTAACTGTTTGGTAGAGGATATTACTTACTTGTTCTAGGAGTGCCCTTGAGCTAAACAAGTCTGAAGTCTTTTCCTTCCAGAGAGTGAAGTAGCATAGAATATAAATATGAGCTTCTTTGAATGGACTGAGTACAATATAAGGTGGAGAGACAGGGTTTCAAGATCGAACATCCCATGGTGCTATTCATTTACCACAATTCTTTGGTATATTTAGAAAGACAGGAATTAGGAGTGCTTCGGAGGAGTTTCAAAGCCAGCGCCTGTAACTGCTAAACTAGCATTGAACTATGCGACAGAGATTCATGATGCTTTCACAGCAGGTAAGTCACTCGTAAATTTAAAGGAGCCTAAACTAATTAATTGGTCTTTTCCTCCTACAAGTTTTGTCAAACTCAACACGGATGGTGTAGCTAAAGAAAATCCTGGTGTTGCAAGTATGGGAGGAATTTTCAGAGATGAACAAGGCAAATGGCTTGGCAGATACTGTGAAAAAATTGGAATTTCTACAAGTTTGATTGCTGAGCTTTGGAACATTAGAACTGGAATTGCTCTTGCAAAAAAGTTGGAATTCAAGAAACTTACTGTGGAATCTGATTCTAGACTAGCCATTGATATGTTGAAAAATAAATGAAAATTCCCCCACGCGCCTTGGAATTAATAGCAGATTGTATATCCTACTCTTAGGGAATAGTCATTATTTTTCAACATATGAATAGGAAGGGGAATTTTTGTGCAGATTTTTTAGCAAATTATGGGGTTAGGTCTAATTCCCTTGTTACTTTTTGTAGTCAATGACCTATTGAGTTAGGTCATTTACTATATGCAAACACTTTACAGGTTAATTGGGAGAGATCTAGTTAGCCTGATTGTTGTAATTATGTAAATAATTTTCCTCTATTACAAAAAAAAAAAAAAAGAAATTCCCCAAGTACAAGAAGCCACTATCTCTCAATTTCAGGAACAATCCAAGTTGCCTTGCCAGATCTCAATGCCACATGACTACAACATGTTAGGCAAAACGGAAGCGAAATAGAAATAAATCAAGCACGCAATGAAAATAATGAACACGAGATTTACGTGGTTCGGTCGTAAGACCTACATCCACGGGCAGACCAAGAGAGAAAATTCCACTATGAGCAAGAACAACGGAGTACAAAGCAAAACTTTCTAAAAACTCCTCTCACAACTCACAATAGGCACTCTCTACAATCAACCTCTTTTTTTTTTTCCTTTAAAATACAAAATGACTAAATAAAACCCTTTTTATAATTTAATGGGCCGAGCTCCAAATAATGAGGAAAGCCCATCAAATCTCCCCCTCCGAATTATTTGGAAGGCATCACCATCCCAGCTATCAAGCAACAAGTTTCAAACTTCTCCTTGGGAAGAACCTTCGTCAGCATATCAGAGCCATTTTCATCTGTGTGAATCTTCTCAAGCTCTAACAACTTAGAACTCAAAACATCTCTAATCCAGTGATATCTGACATCAATATGCTTTGACCTTGAATGAAACTGAGAGTCCTTACCAAGGTAGATGGCACTCTGACTATCACAAAATAGTTGATATCTCTCTTGAACAAAGCCAAGCTCCTGAATGAATTTCTTCATCCACATCAACTCTTTGCATGCTTCAGTGATTGCAATAAACTCTGCCTCAGTGATAGAAAGAGCAACACATTTCTGCAACTTAGACTGCCAAGACACAGCTCCCCCTGCATAAGTGATAATATAACCTGAAGTGGACCTACGAGTATCAACATCCCCAGCCATATCAGAATCAGTATAGCCAACTAAAATAGGATCATCACCTCCAAGACAAAGTTTCAATTCTGAACTGCCTCTAAGATACCTCATAATCCACTTAACAGCTTCCCAATGTTGTCTTCCAGGATTTGAAAGAAAACGACTTACCACACCAACTGCATAAGCTATGTCTGGCCTCGTACACACCATGGCATACATCAAACTTCCCACTGCTGAAGAATAAGGAACCTTCTCCATTTCCTTCTTTGATGCATCAGTAGTAGGGCACTGTTGAACACTCAACTTGAAATGAGTAGCAAGAGGAGTACTTACTGTCTTAGCATTATCCATGCTAAACCTCTGAAGTACCTTGCCAATGTACATCTCTTGAGATAAGTAAATCCTCCTAGCAGCTCTGTCTCGAGAGATCTCTACGCCCAAAATCTGTTTGGCTGGGCCCAAGTCTTTCATAGCAAAAGACTTACTCAGTTGTCTCTTTCAACTCATTGATCTTCGAAACATTCCTGCCAACAATCAACATGTCATCAACATAAAGCAACAAAATAATGAAGTCATCATTAGAGAATTTTTGTACAAAAACACAGTGATCTGAAATAGTCTTCTTGAAGCCTTGCTCCCCATAACAGACTCAAACTTCTTGTACCACTGCCTAGGCGCTTGCTTTAAGCCATACAGACTTTTCTTTAACTTGCAGACATAATTCTCTTTCCCTTTTACTTCAAAACCCTCTGGTTGCTCCATGTAGATTTCCTCTGCTAACTCACCATGAAGAAAAGCAGTTTTAACATCCATCTGCTCAATCTCCAAATCAAGGCTAGCTGCCAAGCCAAGAACTACTCGAATAGAAGACATTTTGACAACAGGAGCAAAGATTTCATCAAAATCGACTCCTTTCCTCTGACTGTATCCCTTAACAACCAGTCTAACTTTATATCTCGAGTGTAAACAAAACTCATCTTTCTTGATGCGAAAGACCTCACCTATTCTTTAAAAGCCTTCTTGCCTTTCGGAAGTGCCACCAACTCAAAAGTGTTGTTTTCATGCAAAGATTTCATCTCGTCATGCATAGCATCAAGCCACTCCTTTTTGTGCTCATCATCCAAGGCTTCTGCAAAACACTCAGGTTCTCCCCCATCAGTCAGCATCACATACTCATGAGGAGAATACCTAGTGGAAGACTGTCTAACTCTGGTAGACCTTCTAGGAGGATCAATAGGTAGATTCTCAAGCACTGGAGGCTGATCATCAGGATCAATCTGTACAGGAACATCTGCATCAACTGCAATCATGCTGATCAATCTGTACCTCATCAACATTTTGGTCATTCTGAGCATTCTCTACAGCCTGTTGAGGAACAGTGGTCAAAGGAACTGAGATCAAACATAACCGAATCTGTTGCAAACTCTGTCACGAGTTTTTGAGTTTTCTCAACATCTTCAATAGTCTGATCCTCCACAAAAACCACATCTCTGCTTCTGACAAGTTTCTCCTCAACTGGATCATACAACCTGTAACCAAACTCATCTTGTCCATAGCCCAAAAACACACATTCTCTGGTCTTCACGTCAAGTTTTGACCTCTCATCCTTAGGGACATGCACAAAAGCTTTGCAGCCAAAAACACGCAAGTGATCATATGAGACATCCTTGCCTGTCCATACCCTGTTAGGAACATCAAACTGCAAAGGAACACATGGTGTGAGATTAATCAAATGAACGACAGTATTTAAAGCCTCACCCCAAAAAGATTTTGATAATTTGGCATGAGACAACAAACATCTGACTCTCTCAACCAATGTTCTGTTCATCCTCTCAGCTAAACCATTCAACTGTGGTGTTTTTGGTGGAGTCTTCTGATGTCGAATGCCTTGATGCTTACAATACTCATCAAATGGCCCAATGTATTCTCCCCCATTATCAGTTCGAATACACTTCAGCTTTTTACCTGTCTCTCTCTCAACTGAAGCCTGAAACTGCTTGAAAACATCCAATACCTGATTTTTGGACTTTAACGTATAAGCCCAAACCTTCCTCGAGTGATCATCAATAAATGTCACAAAATATGAGGAACCACCACGTGTCACTGTCTTCATGGGGCCACACAAATCAGAATGAATCAAATCTAGCACATCTGATTTTCTAGAAGGAGGATGATTCTTAAAACTGACTCTGTTCTGCTTTCCTGCTAAACAATGATCACACCTCTTCAAATCTGTACTCTTCAATCCAGACAACAGGTCTTTCTTTGCTAGCATTTTCATCCCTTTTTCACTCATATGACCAAGCCTCTTGTGCGACAAATCAGTTGCACCAGAATCATCTGCAACATTAATGCACTCTTTGGAACACTTGGCTTGCATCAAATACAATTTGCAATACTTCTTACCTCTTGCCACAATCAGATTCCCTTTGGTGAGCTTCCATTGTCCATTGAAGAACGAACTACAAAAGCCATCATCATCCAAGCTTCCCAACTGAAATTACATTCAATCGGATATCAGGAACATATTTAACATTCTTGAGAACTAACCTTGTGCCATTACCTGTCTCCAAGAAAATATCTCCCACACCAACTATCTCAGCATGACCATCATTACCCATACTCACAGTGCCGAAATGACCAAGTGTCAGGGATGTGAACAGGTCCTTAAGAGAAGTGGCATGAATGGTAGCACCACTGTCAACTACCCAACTGGTTTCAGGAAACACAAGATTATTTATCGTATCACACACAAGAAGAAAATCTTCAACTGCAGCAGTGATTCTCTCTTCAGCATCATTTTTCGTATCACTGCCTTTGTCATTTTTCTTTCCCTTATTTTCTTTCTTCAGTTTCCAACAATACTTCTTGATATGTCCCTCTTTGCCACAATGATGACACTTCACATTTGCAAACTTTCCTCTGGACTTACTTCTGCTCTTGTCTCTCTTGCCTTGTTCTTTGGTCTGATTTCTGCCTCTAGATTCAACAACAAGAATGTCTGACTGTGAAGTAGTGGTCCCCTGTGTGCATCTTCTGCTTTCTTCATTAATTATACTACCCTTAGCATAATCCAAGAAATCACACCACTAGGAGCTGTATTGCAAATTGTTGTTCGAAAAGTTTCCCATGAATCTGGTAGAGACCCAAGAAGTATCAAACCTCTAATCTCATCATCAAAGTTGATACCCAAGCCAGTCAACCTATTTATGACACCTTGAAACTCATTCAAGTGATCAGTCATGGAAGTACCATCTCTGTATTTCATAGACATCAACTGCTTAATCATAAACATCTTATGATAGCCACTCTTTTCTGCATACAATTCTTCAAGTTTGTTCCACAAAGTACGAGCATGAACTTCATCACATACATGATTTCGCACATTATCATCAATCCATTGACGAATAAAAGAACAAACTTCCATATGCATGACTTCCCAATCTTCATCACTCAAATCATCAGGCTTTTTAGTCAGAAAAACTGGCTTAAACAACTTCTTAAGATAAAGCAAATCTCTCATTTTACTTTTCCAAGCATGATAATTTGTACCATCCAAACAAATCATTTTTGAAGTATTCACATCCATTGCAAATGACATGCAAGAGCCCAAAACTAGCAAAAATACTCAGCAAATTGAAAAACAGACCTCAAAAATGGATTCAGAACGTCGAAAAATGGTGGAAAAGGGTTGCACCGAAAAAGTCAACGGTCAACGCCGGTCAACGGTCGGTCAACGCCGGTCAAAAGTCGGTCAACGCCGATCAACGACTGGTCAACGGTCAGATGGTCAACGGTCAACACAGTCAACCCAGTCAATGATCAGTCAACTGATCGGACGGTCCTTGACAATAGGGTGCAAGATTACACAATGCACCCACCCACACCAAATCAAAACTAACTCTTCCAATCCAACGGTCAAGATTGAAGATTCTAAAATCAGATCAACGGCTGAGATCAAAGGCTCAAATCAGCTTACCACACTTGATTATCTCTTCTCAAGAACAAAGCCCACTCTCACCCAAAACTGGAGACGGCAAGTGCGCTTCACCCCGGTGGAATCCGGCGACTGAATTTCGGTGAGCAGGTAGACCTCGAATAGCTCTATCCAATGGTGGTGGAATTTTCCGGTGAAGATGCCCAAAAAGGCACGAACGATGAGACGAACAGATCTGTCTTTCGCCGGAGAGTGACGCAAATTCCGGCGACCAACTCCGGTGAAACTTTGCAAATAGATAGATCGGGAGACGTAGATTCCGGTGGTATCAACACCTCCCTCTAACTCTCTCAAAAACTCCACGAACCAAAAACGGCTCCTCTCTTTTTGATAGGCTCTGATACCAGTTTGTTAGGCAAAACGGAAGCGAAATAGAAATAAATCAAGCACGCAATGAAAATAATGAACACGAGATTTACGTGGTTCGGTCGTAAGACCTACATCCACGGGCAGACCAAGAGAGAAAATTCCACTATGAGCAAGAACAACGGAGTACAAAGTAAAGCATTTCTAAAAACTCCTCTCACAACTCACAATAGGCACTCTCTACAATCAACTTCTTTTTTTTTTTTCCTTTAAAATACAAAAGGACTAAATAAAACCCTTTTTATAATTTAATGGGCCGAGCTCCAAATAATGAGGAAAGACCATCACAACATGGGAATTTGGCTTTACTAATTGGCGCTTAACAAAGTACATAAAATAAAAAATCTGTTCTAAAAAAACATAAGATTCATTGAAAATTTCCGTCCCTTTCTACAATCAATATGATGTTTTTCTTCAGCCTTCAACACCATGTATAACCCTATATAGCCAATGACAGAAAACAGCAGGAACCGCCTCAATAGCCATGCTACAAATATTCAAACCAATCCAATCAATTTCACCCATTCACAAAAATTTCTTCTGAGTTCTGATGGCCAACTTGCCTCATAAATACATCAAATCACAGAGTAGACAGCTACAGTAACCTCATTTCCTGTTGCTCTTCTTTCTCCCCAGTCTTTTTTGCTTTAAACATTTCGAAGACTCAAAAAAAAAAGCATCCAAGCACTCCCTTAAAAACTTAGGCTTGCAAGAGGTACATATCTAACAATAACCAAAAACATAAAAGAATAAAATAGAAAAACAACAAACAAATAGATTTAAGTGTCAAAATAAAGAATGACTCCTAGCGCAGATCTTGATTCCTGAAGCAGTCCTCCTATCCCCAACTTATGAGCTGCGACTCTCGACTTCCTATCAGGCTTTTCATGTTGCCACAAAAGTTCGCTTTTTTATATCCTTTTCTACATTCCATCCTTTCACCTATCTTTTGCAAATAGCTCATGAGACCTCCAATCAAATTCACGTCATATACTATGAATACTAAGATGTATGTATTGGGCGACTAACAAAAAAATCAGCGAACTAACCAATTAAATAACAAATCATATAATTTGTATGTAGGCCTAATATAGGCAACCTCTGATTCGTTTCCCCATCAAACCACTTTTAGAAGATTTCTCTAGCATCGTCGTTTACTACCAGGCATTTTAATGTCTTCATCACTCTTATCAGCGAAAGTAAGTCTCTTTCTTTTAACACAAACACCAGAGCTAGTAATTGAAGAATTCTCCACAACATCAGTCGCAGTCCTCTGCAGCTGATTTGGAGTTAAAGGAGGAGATTTTATGCCGTTGGAAGTGTTTAGTTCTTTCATTTGATTATAAAACGAAATTACCTCTTCCTGCCAAAGAAAAAAGTGGAAAAAGATTAGCAAAACATCAATTAGGACAAAACAAAACACTAATCATCAAATTGTGGTCTGACAATTTTTAAACAGCCACTGGAGGATAACGCATTGATCTTAAGCTCCAAAGACTCCCTATTTAATCTGTGATCAAGCATCAACAATGCTGCTGCTGCTGCTATTGCATATGGTCTATCATGGATTAAATTGACATCTGACATAAAATACAAAATCAACACACAGTTAATCGACAGTCAAAAGGTTCACTTTTGAAACACAAATTGAAAAACAGAAGATGACTGACTTCTTATAGCAATAGAGATTATCTCAATAACTCTGGATACTGTGTCTCCAATTTGATCGTTTTTGCAAAGTTTTGATACGAAATAATGCGTGAAAGTGTAAGGAGTAGCTATTGTCATTCTCCATTCCAATGTCTCTAATATTAAAAGCTCCATTCTTCTTATCATTTTGCTTTCAAAATTGTAATCTTCAATCATAAATTCTGACAAAAGGGGCACTCTGCATTCTTCCATTTTTGCAGCCAATGATAAACAAGCCATTGCTAGCAAACGTATTGCCCATTTTTTTTCATCCTGCATATATATGACAAGAAAACGATCAAGCCCATTAGAAAAAATCAATGGTTAAAGATAAAGGAAAATCCTCGGAGAATCGAGATTTCAATAAGGAGATAGGTTACCTCGATGAGTCTCCGTGAGAGAAATTTATCAAGATATGTGACAGCTAAATAGGCTGTTTGGATTTTAAAGCCAAAGAGTCCACTGGTCTGTAATGCATTAAAGACGTAAAGGATTGGAAAGTCATAAATCAGAGCCAAAAACATTAATGCACATTAATCCATCAAATACTAATGATACTAACGTTGAGAATATATTGGATTGCGTCGAAACGAGCTTCCTTAATCCCATTACTGATGCTGTATGCACCTTCTTGTTTCTGTAATCCAAAGCCATTGAGTAACATCTCTACATACTCGTCATCATCTCCATCTCCATCTCCATCTCCTCCGTCAATTAATAAATCATCCGTACTCGTACCACCATCATTTAAGAGAGCCTGACATGCTTCTTGGCATAGTAGACTTGGAGGAGATAACAACAGTGCATCCTGAGGATTTTGCATGTGTACATATATCTGCCTTTATTACTGATTTATGAGTGAAAGCAAGTGATTTCTGATTTATATAAAAAAAAAAAATTGTAAGTAACAGAAATTTAGGATTAGGAGAAGGAAGGTGAAAAGGGATCCTAGACTTGTACCGGTGTGATGAGATGAGGTTAGGATACAGTTTTGGTGCCGCTAAGGATGTGATAGAGCAGTTAGCAGCATTGTGTACTGTGTACTAATTTTACGTATGCGTTATTTGCTAAGAATAAGTAACCGTTATACAAGTGAAACAAACATAAGATAAGGTAAGTTTACCAAAATCTAAATTCATGGGATAGCATATAATGAGGCATGAATATAGAAAAGAAGTAAGAGATTGGAGGACGGTGGTGATGGTGGTGGAGGAGGAGGAGGAGGAGAGCGGTTTCTTTTTTTAATACGAGATCAGAGGGAGTTAAAAAAAAAAAAAAAAGAGTCAAATTGAATTTGTAATCTAGTGGAGAGTGACAACTGGCTTTGACTGAAGAAGTGAGATGGATTTGCTAAGTTTGAGGGGCACGAACGAGAGAACATGAGCTTAATCTTGGGATGCATGGGAGTGGTGGCAGGCGCGTGAAACAACGTGCCTTTGATCATGAATTACGTGGCATGGTTTAATTTGGGGTCCACATTCTGGGTGTAGTTCTTTTGCGATTGGCTGGAAGATGGGGCCCTTTCGCTAGTTAATCCCAGTCCCAGTATTGTCGCATGACTGGTCAAAGGCTACTATGTAAGCAATCTCAAAAATGGATTTTTTGGGAGAATTACCTGGCAAGACTTCTATGATTTGGCTTGCCTGCCCTGTCTCGTTTTCTTCCCCGTTCTATTTTTTTGTTTTTTTCTATCAAACCTACACTAGGGTTTTTTTTTTTTTTTTGTCCATAATCAACAGTATACTATCTTACTCTTAACTTATAACTTACGGAGAGGCCTAACTGAGCTCCGAAAAAATCGATGGGACTGAATTATCATCGGACCAAACGGGTCCATTATGTATCCATTTAGATTTTTTATGAGAGGCAATATTTGAACCCCTATCCTCCCACCCCAATTTTGAAATGGTGAAATTCCAACCGTGAAGTAAAATAATAAAACACTAATTGCTCCTCGATTCTCTATTCGTCCGTTTTAATTTAAACTATTTTTTCCTAACTCGTATGATTGTATCCTAGCAATACAACTTTAGTGGCAGTATCATTTGAACGAAAAACCTCGGCATCTAAAAAATATCACTAACCAAAACTTGGTTCCATAATCTAAATATTGAGCTTGATTAAATAACTAATTTAGTTTAAGTAGCTTTTTTAAATTTAATTATTTCTTTTATTTAAGCTAGTAATAAATGACTTTCTACTAAACATTCTAAATAATAATACTAAAAAATCTAAGAAATTAATTTAGAATTGAGTAACAAAGTTACTGCTCATATCAGTACTAACAACAAGTCCACCATATAACTTATTGATTCAGTTATCTTATTTATCGAAATATTAGTAGATTAACATGAATAATTGCATTATATTTAAAGAAAGTCGGGTGCGTTGATTTTTATGAATTAGTTGTTATGAAATTGATGATCTCCAAAATCATTACATTTCATTCGCTCATTAGTATGAATGTTATTTATGTATAAAACAGCAAATAAATTTTGCTTTTGTTCCTTTTCTATTTAGATACGTACGAAGACTTGAAGATTCGTTCCTTCCACGTTTAATGAATATCTTAAAGTTGTTATCTTGGACCAGGATTCGTTTTGTTAAACTCTTCGAATCTGAAAATTTTATTTGTGGATTCATCAATTAAATGTCAAGCACCCCAAAACAGCGATGGTTATGGCTAATATTTAACCACTTCTCCATTCAAGAAGAAGAATGACACAAGATCCAAAATGATTAAACTCTCTTGAGTAAATGATGCATTGGCTACTTCTGCATCTATGTTTCCACTACCATGTTTTTTAATCAGCATGTTCTGTCTTTATTAGCTTAGCAGAACTGTGATGGACCATTTTGATTATTCTTCCAAACGCTAGCTGGAGCTAGGTTGATGAATTCAAACGTAGTACTTGTTTATTGTTTATACGAACCCACATACTTTATGACCTCGACTTCAGCAAATTGGGTCAGTCTGTAGTTGTACTAAAAACCAAATGCTCAGTAAGTAGCTTGTTAATCTTCATTTGAAGCAATAAATAAGAGGAAACTGTATAGGATAAGATTATTTTTATGTTAATGGTGTCTTATTTGTTGCAATTCTCTAGGAAGTTATACTAATTTGGGGTCGTAATGTAAACATTAGTCATCATATTCAGCCTTGTTATAGACATAGCCCATTAAGCTACTGTCACCAAAACGTGGATACATCTCAGATGCATCAGAATGTACGAGGCCAACAATCCACGATTTTACAGTTTTTTTTTTTCCTTCTTCGTTTTTATCTTTTGAGTAGCATTTTGTTGCAGTAATGACAAATTTACATGGAGCATGATGGTCATTAATGTGTAAAAAGACTGCAGTTCGTTTATTATTAAGATTTATTATCGAGATTTTCAACTTAGCGATATCATTATCAGAGTCCTAGACCATGACCATACAAGCACAATCATGAATGAATATGGCCAACTTCTTTTTCTAGGAATCATGCCATCATGCCAGCAAGTAGAATAATATGGCTTCATAACAGAAAACCATTTGCAAAGACTTGTTCTTGGTGATTATATGCGTTTGAGGTAAACATACGACTACCCGTCACAACAATACAAAACACATTGATTTGAGATTATAGAAGTACAGCAAAATCTAGTCGAATTCTTAACAGTTGTTATTGCCGTATTTAAACATATGAATCACTCTTCAGTGGAGCTTCGCTTAACATCATAGAAGGGGAATCTTTAAATCCCCATAAACAAAACATTAATTGCCAAATATATTTGAGCATTAACAAAATAATGAAAGAAAAATTGAGATTTAGGGGTGGTCCAGCTTAAATGTTATGCATCTATTGATAATTGATAATTGTAAGTTGTTGTCCTACTGATGTTCGTGTGCTAGATCTCGGATTACAGGAATAGACAACGGGCAAGACTTGATATTAAGTCTTTGTTGCATTAAGATCCGTAAAACGTCCCACTCACAAGGAAATCATCCTCATCATGGGGAATATATTTTCCTCATTCTTTTGTTTAGGAATATTATCACTAAGTGTTCCTTGGTAAACCTCTATGCTATATGTGTGCTTTATTTCCAAATGTGCATATACAAGTGCTATTCTATCAAAATTTATGCCCATCCACCAAAATTAAATAAATAAACTCCATTTATGAGTGAAACTGCAACGTTAAACTTTTACCTTGATAATTACTAGACCGCCCAGAGTTTTTCTCATGGATATCGCCTGTCCCATTTTCTCCTCTATAGCTACAAGTTCCTCGTGGACAATCACTCTATACACAATGCTATTCCAGTAGATTGGTATATGGGATTAGTACACAAATAACTGCCATCAAGGCTGCTCTATGCAATCAAACTGTTTGACGATATTAAAAAAAAAAAAAAAAACCCAACACACACAAAAAATTAGAAAAAAAAAAAATCTTTGTTGGCATTAAAGAAAAATGCGAAGGAGAAGTTATGTTAGTGATTGTTTGTTTCGGAACGTTACTAAGTGATGGCAACCATAGAGTTAATTATAAGACAAGCTAATAAGATAAAATTATGCATAGGATACGCAGGTAGACATGAGTGTTCTCTCCTACTAGACGATATAAGCGTGATGCCCACTACCAATCTGTTATTCCATTCTGAAAGAGGAAAAAAGGAAAGAGAAACACATGCATACGCTTTTCTTCTCTGCACAAAAGTGTTTGGACGTAGTACCTTAAGTGGAAGCTCACTGGGTACGTAAGGTTATATGGCACAACTTTTTTTTGACCTTTTGTCTTAGTATTAATAGAATAGAAGCACAGAAACTAATTAAGGGGATTAGAAAGTGGGGGGTTAAAGAAGAAAGATAACAAGAAATTGCGTGCGTTTGACTGAAAGAACCTTTTAGAAGCAAACAATCACCTCTTTGTCAGGATCATGCGTGAGCCAATAAATTCTTTGCCTTTTTTATTTAATTAACTTTTGATGTTATGCTTCAATATCTTTCTAGGTTATAGCATACTTTTTGCACATTTTCACAAACCTGCTTTTTGTATTGTAGAATGCGAGAACCTCAGAGAATACTATGAAGAAGATCAATCGACACCATGGTCCATGGACACAAGATATGCATATATATATATATGTATACAATGTTTGAAGTTGTCTACTTGATTTGTTTGAGATGAGAGGAAATGCTTATGACAAGTCCATTCCTTGATTGAATTACGTAACATTATGGAAAGTCAAGTTTCATTTTCTTCAGTTGAAATTCGTGACAATTTTCGGATGAAAAAAATGAAGAATTCACTCATTGTTTTATATAATCTGCAATCACTTAAAAAAAAGTTCGTTGCAAGACTCTCCGATCACTAAATTTTGAACATATCTTGTGTTCCATTCTTGCTGATATTTGCATACAGGAGGGTGAATTTTAATGCACGCACGCCATGCTTAATACCATGGTTCATCACTTGGCATTTTGCACCTTAATTTATATATACCAAACTTGTTAAAGAATAAATATTTGAAATTAATTTTTTTAAGTTATCCCAAAAAAAAAAAAAATAGAGTGGTTTTATCTAAAAGTTTCAGATAATGAATTTTTTCTCGTTACAGAAAAGATGATCATATTTTGGATAATAAAATTAAACAAATAAATGCAAATAATGAGTTACAGATGGTGTGTAAAAAAATAAGTATTTCAACGAAACTATATAATTATTATACTAGCTTGTATTTCATGTTTAGTCAGGTCGCGCAGTACCAACCAAGTCATGAGTGTAGTAGTTCAAGGTATATTAAACATCGAGCATTGGATCACATATGAAGTGAAGTCTGAAATTAATCAAAAAAATGTGAAAGAAAATTAATAGTAATAAAGCAAAAGGGACAAAATCCTTCAAAAATGAAAGGTGACATGAAAAATGCTAATTATTAACGTATTATGCAAAATAAATGTAGTACATCTGTGAAATATCTCTGATTTTGACTCCATTTTACAGATAATTGAATTAATTTCTTGGGCTTGGCTACGAAGTTTAAACAAGCTTGATATGCAGCGGAATTTTATTATTTTGCCACACAATGATGAATATGAGACTGGATTTTTAATATGAACTAATTTCACAGTTCTAGTTAGATTGTCATACTGTCCAAAAGTCATAATTAATTATATTTCGTGTACGTCATGTAAAGAAAACTAAAAATGATTACCAAGTAAGTAAACGATCAAGTTATTGCAAACTTACCAAATTTTTCAAGTTCTAATTTACCTCATTGGCAATTGTCAGAATAGTATTCAATTGTTACCAATAATTATTAACTCGTATTGATTTTTCATATCTTGTTCAGTCGTTACAACATTAGTTCAAGTATAATATTTCTACTAACATTCCCTTTAAGTTGCGAATGAACTTCGATTAATAGCTAATTTTAGATAATCTACATAAGTACACAATACTCTTATCGATTATGTATTCCCTTTTATTGCATCATTTAATTTTGACCGTGAACTTGTGTTAAACGTAACTTCAAATTCAGTCGGGTCTAATGTGGACATATGTGTCGGTGGAACAAGTTAATTTGCTCAAATAGAGAACTGGGGGAAAAGAAAGTGGAAATTACAACCCGAAAAGCTGGGATGTGGATGGGTTGTGGGAACACACACAGGAATGTGCCGTACATTATTTTGGTTGGCGACTTGAAATTTCTGCAGAGGGAAAATGGGTACTCCACTCAGTACCCTTATAACTCTTTCAGAAAAAATCATCAGAATTTCAGTAACGTAATTACGTGCATAACCTATACACACTTGAGTAACTCCCGCGTCTGGCACTGCCCATCTCTTTCTACACAAGCCCTCTGCTCTGCCACTCTTAGAATTATATTTCACCTATAACTGATGAGGAATTCATTGTTAGAAATTTACAATTTTTTTTAAATTAATAGTAGAGATTGAAAATTGTTTAAAAATTTAAAGAGATAATAGACTGTGACCACTATAACTATTATGATTCTAGTATTCATATTTGTAAACTTAATATAGTCCATCTTAATATTTATATACACAATTCAATTGTGCAAAACAACTACAGTTTAGATTTTTAATGTTATTTTTTCAAGCCAAGTTCAATGTCAGTGATAAAGAATTGATACTTGGCATCACACCTTAGGCAAATTAAATAATTACTAAAATGTGAATGTGAAAGAATAACTGTTTATTACTGACACTGAAT
The DNA here is from genome assembly GCA_024721245.1 of Mitragyna speciosa. Classification (NCBI taxonomy): domain Eukaryota; kingdom Viridiplantae; phylum Streptophyta; class Magnoliopsida; order Gentianales; family Rubiaceae; genus Mitragyna; species Mitragyna speciosa. The sequence continues at coordinate 20,554,131 of CM045568.1, forward strand.
GTGACACTAATCAAAACGACACTGAGCATCCAAATTGAAACAATAGCACTAGAAATTGTTGAGAATCCGTATTTCACTAGAGTCAAGACTTTGGAGTCTAAAGGAAACGGATTAGAAAGAAAATTGTGGTTGGATTCCCAATGTTATGTTTGACTGCACCTGATCCCCTTTCAAACCTTGTCACTCCCCAAAAAATGAAGAAACTTCTCTGGGCAGTGTGCTCACATGGGTACTTCCCATTTGTACCCCACCCGGCATTGCTCTGCACCTGTCCAACTCATTCAAATTGAGTCCAACTCTTTTGGGGAAAAATATATAATACACAACGTGCATTGTCACGTGGTGTACTAGAATCAATAATTTATCGTCATGTGGCAACGGTGGACCATACCTTGTATTATTTGGCGATATGTGATTAGTTCTAGTGCACTACGTGGCACGCCACGTGGCGCGCGTGGTGCACGCAATACTCACTCCTCTTTTGGACGGTCTGTCCCCCCACAAACTCTCTGGAATTGGTCGCCTAAATTTTCATTAAACAACAAGAAGTTTGTGACAAGAGAGAATCGACTCTCACCATGTGATTTAACTAAAGATTTTTTTTTTTTGGGAAAAGATGGAAAATTATCTGCTGAGTGACTAATGTAGCCCCTTGGCAATTGTTATTGATAACGTTTTCTTTGTTGTGAAATAGGCCATGGTGGTTGGTGTAGATAACTTAATTGCTGAGCTAGAGTAGGCTTTTTTATTTGCTCGTTGGAGAGTGAACTATATACCCTTAGTTTTACAGGTTACATGTTTCTTTGAATTCAATTCGAAATTGGTTAAAAGTGAGCATTTACTGCTCTTCCTGCAAATAAATAATTCAAAATTCTATGCCTTAGTTAATCCAAAAAGTAGTGAAAAGCATAACTCATAATTATAGGTGGTAAATGGTTCTTTTTTTTTTTTTTTCTCCTAGTCTCTTAAATCCATTTTTCAATTAATTATATTATCTTTTACTGTAAAAAAAGATTAAAAAAAAAAGTAGGGTTGAGAATGAAATTCGAGTCCACGACTTCAAAAGATTACACAATGCTTTTTAAACCACTCGAGCAACTCTCAAATATTAATCCAATTTAGTTGCTTTGAGCAACAATGCTCGATCTATAACATACTGATTTTTCTTGATCGTGGAATTTTTTTCAGCGTGGTTATCAAATTACACGCTTATTGAACTTACAATTTCACTTGATGCTGTCAACTTTTCCACAGTCCAACTTCAGCAGGGGTTAGTGGGCTATAAGTTTCTCATTTAGCAAGCAAATAGGGCCTTTTTCACCCCGGCGAAGAAACCCACTAGACTACTGCTGAAATTTGTCTCAATAGTAGAAGCCCTTAATTCTTCTGGGCTAGTTCATGATTGACCTGACAAACATGAGAAACCCCAAATGTATCCTATTATTGTCCAGTTATGATTTTGGATCTAATTCATATAAGGCCTGGTATACCATTACAACTCTGTTTAGATTGATGTAACGTGGCCCGTACTTGCGGGTCCCACCTAACCATTATTTACTCCCTGAAATGAATTGAAGGGCATTAAGTCAAATTTGGACAGCTTTGCTAATTAATAAAAATGATTTCATTCGTTCATAATTTGGGGTTCCTTTCAAACAAATCACTAGTCAAACAAGGCGAAAAACCATCTTTCGTGATAGATATACTCTTAATTAGACAGATGAATTGTCTTGCTTTAACAGTCTTTTTGATAACAATATATTGATACATTACATGCAAAAGCGTTGAAAATTTTGATCTATGCAGCCAAAAAATGTGTGTGGATAAAGTTATCTGGATGGCAGCATTTTTGTAATAAAAAAGTAATTTAAAAATGCGTCTGAAAAATGATTTTAAAAAAAACGACAATTAAAATCTTCTGTTCAATTTTTTTACGGTGTACAATTGTTTTCATTAAAAAATTACGTCATATTAATATGAAATTATACGAAACTATATTGTATCATTTAATAATACGACGTAATTTTGTCCAATTTTTTTACGGTGTATAATTGTTTTCAGTACAAAATTGCATCCTATCAATGTAAATTATACAAAACTATGTCGTATTATTTAATAATACGACGTAATTTTCTTATAATACAACGTAATTCTGTATTAAATATAGTTGTACACGAAAAAAAAAATGAACCGGATATGAACCGAAAAATGACATCCAATCACACAATGATTCATTTAATTAGTCATATCATCGTATGAGTTGTCCGTTTACATCTTTAAAGAGAATCGGCACATGAATTTTTTAGTTGGATCCCATGCATGTATAGAAACATAACATAAATGGAAAAAACGCGGCACATATTGGTGGTTCCATCTGGATCATTGAGTCTACATCGATTCGATCCTTTAAAAAAAAAAAATCCAAAAAACGTATTTGCATATGCTTGTTCTTTTGTGCGAAAACTGTTTTTATTTCTTTTTAATTTGGTAGAAATGAAAACTATCCTACACCTCCAGAAACGGTCCAATAATAGAGGTTCTTAGGCCTAATGTGGACATGACCAGTTCATGCACTTACTTTGAAACGAATTACTACTTGCAAAGTTCTCCTTCTCGCTAAATTTAGAAACTTGTTCATGCACATCTAAATTCTGATGACTACAAAAACATCTTAAACTGAAAACGATTAACTAAAACAAGACTGAATTGTCTTCTGATGTACAAATATACATAAGATTTTGCTAAATTTCCTCAATCTCTGATGTCCCACCTTTCAAATTCTATCCTATGCCACAAAACTGAATCGCAATAAAAGAGTAGCAGATTTTCAGAGTGTTCATTGTATTGTATTAAAGGAAGACAAATAGTACTGTATATCTCCTGGGTCAAAAAAAAAAAAAAAAAAAAAAAAAGAACTGTATATCTCACGGCCAACAATTAAAAGCACGTGCTCCATCTCGCGGCAGCTACCCATCATCACAAATCAACCTCTCGTAACAACTGGCCATGTAGACCCCACGTCTCTCAACATCATCCCTCCTTCTCCCACCGATCCTCAATCTACGGTCTAGATCTCTACACGTCATCACAAATTTTCCTGCCCCACATCAGGGCTCCAAATATTCCAAACCACCCAACTCGAATAATGCACTCATCCTCCACTTCACAGCGTTTCCATTAAGCAAAATTGTGCAAATGGTCCTTCATATTTTAAAATTATTACTATATTTCACTCCCTTAATTTTAGATCGTTGACATTCACCCATGTTAAATATCCAAAATGTGACATTTTCGTGCCAAATCATATTTTGGTCCTTTTTTTTTTTTGGTCTTAAACTATTTACTGATAAGTTGTCGAGCAAAGCTAAAATTAGGCATCTTTGCTTCCAAATGAAAGGCCTATCCATATTTCCAACCAAATGTTTTATTCCTGAATGCAAATAAAGAAGGGCATATAATGTGTATGTGTTTTAAGAAAAAAATTACTTTTTTTTTTCATGGGACTTATTTCCGGAATGTAACACTTATTCTCAATTAATTCTGATTTTAAGTTAATTATATTTTTGCAAAATCTAAAAATTAAAATTCAAAAGTAAGTCTTTATTTACTTTTATATTTGTTTAAAGAAATTTAAAGTAACAGGAAAAAAAAAAGTAATCGATGACATCACAAGACAAATTTTTTAAAATAAAAAATCAAAAGAAACTTTTAAAAAAACAAAGTATAATATTTTGAACTGGTTTCAAATCAAAATACATCATTGCAAATGTGTGAGACAGAGGTCTGATAATTTGTAGATGTGAGGACCAGAGGTGCAATTTTGTCTCTCCAATTTCCTTAAAATACTTGGTCTTTCATTTCTCTGTGCTTAACTTCTCTCATAAAACAACTTAACCTTCAGACAACACGTATTCTCTTTCATTTCTTCTTAAAATCAGTTAGAAACAACGTCAAAATTCCGTCTTTCAAATCCCCCCACCTTTGTTCCTCCGAAAACTTTTTCATGGATACATTTTTCTGCGATTTAATCAAGTTGGAGAAGTTGAATCATCTTGCCTACAGTTCTTTTACAGTTTCTTGTTCTCAATCTCAGCCGTCCAATCTTTCTGTTTCAATAGCTTTTCACCGTCCAATTCCGATTAGTCAATCTTGTTATACTTCTTATTTGTAGCGTTACTCAATTAGGAGCTGTCACCAATCCTCCACCACCATGGGCAAACGTATGTTTTTCTTCTTTTTTTTTTTAATTTTAATATTACTTTGTCTTTTTCTTTTCTGGGCTTTAATTGAATTGTTATTTTTGGTGGGGGTTAGTTCTGATTTTGCAACTTGTTATATTTAGATTAATGAAAGAATCATGAAAACGATTATGGTTTTGTTCATTTCATTGCTATTTGGGGAAAGACCTTTGCCTTTGAATTAATTATGCTAGTGCCCAGATGAAACTTTTACTTCAATTTTAGTAGTTTCTAAATTTGCAACTTGTTATAGTTAGTTTAATGAATTGATCACGAAAAAGATCCCATTTTTGTTGATTTTTACTGGAAATGTTGTTCAATTCTGTCCCAGATAAAAGCTGCTGGTCCAATAGGGCTTCTGAAGAAGTTCATTCATTTGTGTGCCTTTTGTTCTTTGGCTCCTCTCTTTTGCTAGAAAGATTGTTGCTTTTGCCATAATTTTGCTTGTGGTGCAGATAAAAGTCAACGCTTTAATAACTATTTGCCTGTTTGGTTTGATGCAATTTGCTTTAACGGCGTGCTTTCTGCTAGAAGGTCACCTAAAATTGTTGTTTATAACATTGCATTAATATTACGGGTGATTATGGGGTTGAAAATTGTAGGGAGTTCACGAAAGAAGAATGCTGCTATACTAGATGGCGATGATACCGATAGTGCTAGCTCTTCATCGACTGTCCGTTCCGACTATATGGGTGTGTCTGGTGCTGAGGAAGTTCAATTTGATAGGGAAACTTTTCTTGATCAATGTTTAGATTCTCTTTACGAGAAAAGGTACTGGTTTCAAGCTAAGTATACGAATTTTTTGCTTACACGCTTTCTGGAGTTTGGACGTTGGTTGTATTTGGCCATTTGTGTTTGTGGTAACGTTACTTTTCTATAAAGGGGATTTCTAATATTTGAGTCTAAGTATGTATACAGGGGGTCTACTCGGGAGAAGGCATTGGCATCAATTATAGAAGCTTTTAGTAGCAATCTACAGCACGAGTTTGTGGAAAAGAAGTAAGGATTTTTTTTACTATTATTAATTGAGATTTTTCTGTTTCTGGGATTTCTAACTCCTAAGGATCTAATGAGACTTTTATTGTATGTACTGTTAACTGGGTTGGGCTTCAAGAGTTGTTTTTCTCTAATTTTGTGAAGATTTAGGGACTTGATAGACTGATATTTTATGACATTTTGGTGGTTCTTCTATTTGCCTGTCAAAATGGTCAAACATACATCGATGCTGTATTTGAATAACTGATCCTACATGGTATCTAACTGCGAAAGCTGGAATCTTAATCTGATGGGGACTTTTATATCAAAAAAGTTATTGTCAGAAGAACATGTATTATGAATTTTTCATGATTGTGGATTTAGAAAGCTCTTTAGTCAAAGATAAAAGAGCATAAATGGGGGAACAGGGAACTGGAGAAGGGTTATGTTTTGTTTGTTTTTATATTTTCAGTTTGAAATTTTTAGTATTGTCTGTTTGTTCAGGTGGCATTTATGTAGTTTTCAAATCCTCACAGTTATGTTGTTTTCTCTAGATTTGCTACTTTACTGCATCAGTGTATAAATTCCATCAAGCGGGGTTCTGCTAAAGAGATTGCTTTGGCTGCTCATGTCATTGGTAATCCTCGAGCCTATCGTTAGTTCTCTTGCTATAAATTTTGGTCTGCTTAACTTTCAGTTCTTGTCCTTTGTAGGGCTTTTGGCTTTGACTACAGGTCCTGGTGACAAATCACAAGAAATACTGGACGAGTCCATCTCTCCTATATCTGAGGCTCTTAAATCTCGAAGTGAAACATCTAAGATATCTTCGGTGTGTATATTGATGGATATTTGTTTAGAGTTGGAGATGATTGAGTTGTAATGTTTTGCTGTGAAATCTGATTGTTATTTATGGACCTATGCTGATTCCAGTTATTGGAGTGTCTGGCAATCATCACTTTTGTTGGTGCTGAAGAGCCAGAGCAAACGGAAAAATCGATGCAAGTGATGTGGCAAGTGGCTCATCCAAAACTGGGTCCCAATGTATGTATATGTGTACCTTCCTATTCAGTTTGAAAAGAAGGATTTATCTTTTTACAAACTTTATCATTCTTTTCGCTGCACATTCTACCTAGAAACTGGGCATAACTGTGTATAATCAAGCAATCCTATTCATCATCTTCAATGTTTTGGTAATTAGCTTCTAATTTATTATTGGTAACTGACATGTAGATCTTTTTAAGCTAACGCTGTGTGTCTATAGAGTTTTTACTTAGTTCTGTAGATGTATGTTTATTTCCTTATTTGGTTCCTTTACTATTCAGGTCACAGCAGGTAAACCTTCACCCGCTATAATAACCACAGTAGTGTCTGCTTGGTCATTCCTCCTTACCACTGTGGATAATTGGACGCTTAATTCGAAGAGTTGGCAAGAGTGAGTCTCTCTACTTCTCCTTGTCATAGTGCATGTCTTTGTAACCAAGGAGTAAAATTAATCAGCTCTGCTGGTAGAATAAATCATCTTAAATTTTCTTTATGATGCAGGTCAATTTCCTACTTTTATACTTGGCTGGAAAAGGATGACAGATCTCTGCGTATTGCAGCTGGTGAAGCTCTTGCTTTAATATTTGAGCTTGGGAGCTTGGAGAAGTTCTCTGGTGAAACTAAGGGAGACAGTGACAGCTCTAACAATGAAGCAGACAAATCTCGGGAGCTGGTGCATATTCAGGGACTGAAGGGTAAAGTCCTTAATCAAGTGAAGAATCTTTCAGCAGAGGCTGGTGGTAAAGGGTCTGCAAAGAAAGATCTCAATAACCAGAGAAATATATTTCGGGATATCTTGGAATTTCTTGAGGTATGCTAAAAATTGTTATGTTTGTTTGCTGTGGTGGTGATGTATACTGATCCCAAGGTTTAAAGATTTTATTGATGATTTTCTTTGAATGCTAATTAGTATGGATATAGTCCAGAGACTTCAATGAAGGTCGGTGGAGAGTCTCTGAGCACAACTTCATGGGCTCAATTGATCCAGGTTGACCTGCTTTTTCATTTCGAGATGTCAGGGATGCAAGCTTTGTGAAGGCTAATCATTCTTTTGTTTTGACAGTTGAATTTTTTAAAGCATTTTCTTGGGGGAGGATTTGTGAAGCATATACAGGTTTTTTTAATTTGCTACCTTATTTCATTTTTGTCTTAGCAAATAATTTGATAATTGAACATTTTGCTCTTGATAGATGTTTATGGGTCTAAATTCATCTTTGTTCTCCAAATAGGAAAATGAATTTCTGCATGATGTTTTCGGTTTCAATCCAAAGAAGAAATTTCTTTCAGCTGTTGAGCATCGTTTATCTGCCAGTGAAAAGGTGATATTTTTCTGCCACTTTTGAGTTGGCGGTAGATGTTTATTTTCTGGATCACCAACTATTCTATCTAACTGTATGGGATAGATCAGCGAATTTATCTATTCATCTTGTTTTTTTTTTTCGCACATTTGTTTGGATAATATGTCCACTTAAGTTTTAGGGATTAATTCTTGTTTTGTGGTTGATCTTTCACGATGAATCGGCTACTTTACCACTGAAGATAAACAGAAAGATATTGTTTGCTTGCTATTTGCTACCTTTTTGTCCACCCAGGCGTCTTTCATGCGTGTGCGTGTAAATGCGCTGCGCGTGTGCATGCATTGGTCAATAGACTTTCAGACAGGTCTCTGTCCTTCTGTCATTTAGTTGTCCTTGCTTGTCAACCTAATCTGCTAAGTTTCATCATCCTCCTTTTGCCTCTGGTTTGTCCTGATTCCCTTTTCCAGCTGCGTGTGTTGCTTGTTTCCTTTTTTTCTTTGGGTTGACAGGGTGTGTCACATGTTTAAAGAATGCATAAGCCGAATTATTGTGATGACTCTGGTTTTTTTGCACTACCTCAGAGGCTATATAAATCACCCAATTCCTGTCTCAATAAGGCAAGGACTCAGTTGCTGAACAAACAACGGATGATATCCCAGGTAATACACAAAGTTCTCATCTGACATGTGCATTACGGATGTCGCCCTCTTAATATAGGATGTGCAATAAGATTTTTCTCTGCATATGGATGAACACGTTCAAACAGCTCTTTTTGATGCTAAATAAAAATTAAAGCATGTGCTATTGTACTAGTGCATTATTGGCATATTATTCTGGTAACAATACAATCTGCTTCAAAATGTAAAAGAAATCCACTTTTGGCTGCTAGCATGGAATGACGTGTCATTTGAGACGGACATATTGTTGAAAGTAGATTTTATATTGCTTGAACCATATAGGCACATGATTAAATTTGGTAGTTTTTTACAACTGTTAAGCTGTTTCTCGTAGTTGTAAGATAGCTTCAGTTGGTTTGTATGTTGACTTTGTTATGCTCATGTGCAGGACAAGAACACAGGACACTATGCTGTGAGTTCTGATGAGTTCGCTTGATAACTGGAGATGTCAATGGCAATTACATCTGGCCATCTTTTTGTTTGTATTCCGTTCATTGTTATATCAGTAGTCACAAGGCGTGCTGGTTTCCCATACTGGGATGTGCATTATTCTTTGTTCTAATTAAATGGATAAAATTTAATGTAGTAGAATTGGTGCTGTATTGCATTTGATAAATTGTACACTTGGATGAATTATTGGTCTCCCATATCACAGAAGTTGCAGTAAAGTGCTAGTGTGCTGAGTCTATGCATTTTGATAGTGCAGATATCAATATCCGATCCTCCTTTGGTCTTTTCACTTGCCTCACAATTTTACGATACCAGAAAATCAAGTACACTGTCAAAATATCAAAGAACTTGCACAAACCTTGCCACCCTTTATCAAAAGGTTGATAATAGGTTCACGTACTCGGATAACAGAATAACTATATTCTTATTTTTGTTAACTAATGGATATTTCTCAGCTCTTGTTGCAAAAATTATCAGCCGTACATTAAATTATACAAAGTGATCTTACCCCGGTCATACAAAAAACGAATATTTAATTGTACGAGTCAATTCATTATTCCAGAAAAAGGCTTCCTCATAGCTTGATCTTTTCGGTAATGGCTTCTTCCACCACCTCTTCTTCCTCTTCCCCTGATATTACCTCTAGCACCTCGTCCTGCATCTTCTTTTATATCGGGTCCGACTTCAATTTCTTCGTTAGACTCGACCAACCTTTTAACTGCACCCAATGGAATATTACCACCACGTCCAAGGCCATGGATTGTCTCCTTCTGGGCTTGATTGACTAATGTAGCCTCATTATAATTAGCAACAGCAACAGAACCTTCCACTTTGTAGCTGTAGTTCTTACCATCCTCGACATAAAACTGGGGCTTTTTTCGAGAGTTCCATTTCAAGGTACTGTTTGGAGCTGAGCTACCGTCATCAGCCTCCCTTGATTTTCCCTTGTCAAAATTCAATTTGTCCCCCAAAATCTCTGTCTCTTCCAACCCTGAATCACCAACACTAAGGCCCAGATCATCAAAAGAATCATCATACTCGTCCTCATACTCCAGCTGTGAAATAAGAGCAGAAGTTTTTGCCATGTACTTCTCATCTCTGCAATCTAGGTCTCATAATCAGGCAAGTCAGTAGTAGTTTTCCTGATACCTTCCCAGAGAAGACGAGGAAGATGAAATTGACGGACCCTCAGGTTGATAGGCTACATGGTCACTCATGAGTGGTGCAGATTCCAATCATTTACCTGTTCCCTTGGCCAACATGCTTACAGACGAAGCTGATTTTCTTAGTGGAATTTGCTCCAATGAAATGTCCAAAGATTGAAGATCTTTATGCAGGGTACCCTCCAGGATCCTCTGAATCACTTCTTCTGGATTGTGGTTATATACTTCAAGACAAGCTGCTAAGAATCCTTTGCCATAATCGGGGAACAAATCCTTTATTTGACTGATGTTTGACTCCAAAATTGCATCGTTTCCATCAGCCCGTAGGCCGTCAACTATTCCAGGAGATGCCATGTGCGGTGCATAATTCGCATTGGTTTCCAGTGGATGCCTCAGGATACCAGAAAGGAACTGGTTTTGATCATTGTCCAAAGACATCCACCCTGCAAAAAATGAACTATATATCACAAAAGAAGAAAGATGAAAAAGGTCTTGTCACAATACAAGCTGCAAATTTCAAAAGGTTTATACACACACCCATGAATAATAAGCATTGGAAACAAGAATGATATGTTTCATGTAAGTTCTCTGAGAATCACTTATAATAATATGTTTCATGTAAGTGTTCTGATTGCTTATAATTTTCAAACACCTGGAGAGAGGGAAAACGCGGCCCGGGGGGGGGGGGGGGGGAAGGTGGGGAGAGATGTGCTTGTCTCTGTCAGCCTAGAAAAGAAACCAAGTGATCCTCCTCTGGGAAATATAACAGATAGTAATGCTACAAAAATTTCTCACATACACAAAACTGGATTACGCTACATGAAACAGCATTAACTATAGTTAACAAAATTTTATAAAATCGGACTCTGACATGAAATATAAAAATAAAATCCTATATCTTTTATGATTCACCTTCAAGAAAGTAGGATTTAGAAGTTTGATAACTCCACAGGGAACCAGATACGAATCACCTAACCAAAATAGACAAACCTCATCACCTATAAAAATATACCTGTGTTTCTTAATAACTCAACTCTGTGCATGATCTTGTGATTCTTCTCAATATTCTGGAGAAAAGTTCCTCTTCTATCTGCATCAGTAGTGTTTGAGATCTCTTGGCTAATATCTCTCAATGTTTGTACCAAAATGTCGTCCTTATGACAGGGTTGTCCACATTTGCTGGAAACATCTTCATGGAAGCCGGAAAAGGACAGGTATTTTCGAATGCCTCATCACTCAGATAACAGAAGTACAGTAGTTTCCAACCAAATTTTACTATTCTCATTGATAACAACTTAAAACTGATGAAAATATTTGAAAGCAGGTCACCAGATGTTTCTTGAAGTGCATCATCCCTCGAAGCCAAAATGATGCAAAAACCCCTCTGCAATGATGGCAGTAGTGAATCATGTAGTCTTGCAAGAGTAGTGAGCAATTCCTCATTTCCATAGCTGTAGGTAGTTAAAAAAAAAAAAAACAAACATAGATAGGAAAAAAATTAAGCATTGGACTGCACCGTAATTGAACATAAGAAAAACTATTTTCTCGGTTAGGAATGTAGTTCTATCTCATTAATGCTTCATGATATAAATGTGGAATTGCAAAGAAGATGAGTGGGGAATATGTGGGATCACAATATTACTAATTTGCAACAAAGCACAACATCTTTTCTCATCCTTCACCCACATAACTTCAATAAAACAAAAAAATGTGAAGCACTTTGAGAGAAAAAACTGTATAATATGATCCATCACCAAATGCAGAGGCAATTTTTACTTAAGCTTTGTTGGGGTCATTCCTACTCATATTTTAATTTGTTCATAGAGCAGAACTGCATCCTTGGCTACTTCATTCGGCCAGTTAGCTACACAGGCTTACCAAGAATATTATTGTTACAACTGCATTATAATGCTTGAATATCCAAGAAGGCAGAAATCCCATAGTGAATTCATTACCTCGTATTAACAGGACAACAGAAGAAGACAGCTGCATGCTTGTATGCAGCAACAAATGCATCCATATTGACAACTGCATCATTTATAAAATCCATAACCTGCAATTGACAGAAAGATGATCACATTGAAAGGTAACATATGTTGACACTTGTAGAAAGTGAGGAGAAACAATGTTAGCCTCAAATAGGCAACCACTTGAAGAGAGTATAAGTTTTGGGTGACCGACTACACATTTATGCACTGATGATGGTCAACATTAAAAATCTTTTGTGACAAATTCAAGGCAATCAGATGTTATTCCAAAATCAATTACAAAATAAGCCAGCAGTAAATGGTAGAATGCTCTCTTTCTGAAAGCTGTGGCGAAATTCTTCAACAATTTGAAAGGGAAAAGGAGGAAGTTCTGGGTGCTTCATTTGTTTTTCTCTTTGGTGGTAAGGAAGAAACTTCTTTTTTCTTCTTCCTTTTTTGTGTGAGTTTTTTCTTTCTTCTTCTTTTTTTTTTTTTAAGAAAAAAGAGGAGGGGGGGGGGGGGGGGGGGACCTATCCTAAAAATCTACTAAGAAAGAGTAAAAGTTACCTCTAAGTAGTCCGCACGAAGCTGACTAACTGGTTGATCCTGCAAATTACCAGTGGTGAACAGGACCTGCAAATGCACAGGTGTCTAGCTTTAACTTAAATATAAAAAAAAACGCTATGATCGAACAAAATTTGTCATTTTTTCTAACATATTTTTGCATTCTTTGAACAACTTAGATTTGGAAAATCAAACTTCAAATATCCAACATAGCTGGTTGCCTAAAATTTATATTGAAGAAATCTGAGCACTAGGACCATTAAGGGCATCTAATTGATTCATAAGTTAACAATTTTAATGGAATTATCACTATTAGATCCTTACACATCCAAATGCAAATTTTAACTCCACCAGCTAATCACATTATGCCAAACACTCCCCGCCATCGATACAAAATATACTATACTTTAGTATACGGATGAGAAATATATCCCAGTTCATCCATTATATGAAAATCATAATTTTCTGTCACCTAAAATGTCATTTAAATGCCAATAAGAATCATGACACACTACTAATATCAATGTGGGAGGGTGGCAATAGGGATATGTTTTTATGTACGTGTACACGAACATGCATGGCCATTCATGGTCAAGTAACAAGAAGGACAACATATACTTATGCTAAACTTAATGTTCATTGCTCCCAATACAGAACTATGAGAAGATAGAGAACAATTAAGCCAGGCTCTTGGAAAGAACTTCCGACATAATTCTAAGCTCAACTAAAAAGCAGAAATTATAGAAACATTTTAAAGAGAATAGATTATCCGAATAAATTCTGTATAAATACATTCAGCAAAAATGACCTATAACTAGTATCTACTCCACCTGCCAGAAACCATGTAAATACAAATAGTAGGAAAAAGATCACCTCTAAAGATGAACTACAGCGTTGATACATTGTCTTGACAAGGCTCAGAAAATGTGACAAAACTGCTGTAAACTTATCGTGCATCCACCACTGAGCTTTTATTGCATTCACAACCTGAAGAACGCCATTATGCACAGCGATATGAAATAGAGAAAAGGAGAGAAAGGCAAACCAACTCATACAGCACAGGCCTTTTGCAACATGTTGGCTGGCACAATTTTACTTTAAAATTTCAAATTCCAGATAACCGAAAATTTATGATGCAAAATCAAAATGCAAACATTGAATTAAATCCTGCAAAGTCTGACCACAAGGAAAAGTGATATCAGGCATGCATTGTCCTAACTGATGCTGACGTAACTAGAAACAAGGAGAAACAGAACCGTAAAAATCATTCAACATCCCTAGTAGATAAATACCCAAAACATAAAGAATGCTTCAAAGTAAAATCAGAAATCAAGCTGTTTCTTTTCACAGAATAAGGAGAAGGAGAAGACTGAACTGGAGTCCCATGAACAATTACAAACCATGCACACCTGTATGATGTAACAAACAGAAGCAACAATAGTTGAGGATTGCAAAAAAATGAAAGAGTTACTAGCCTGATCACAAACACTTACCAATAATCTGGTCAGATCTTCATTCTCATGGCCATATAAGGCACAAATATCTAGTAAATTGGCAAGTCAAGCAACTTCTTATCCTGCAAAAGAGCTACAAATGAAATTAGTAAACAAAGTGTACTTAAAAGAAGTCTAATATATGATCAGAATTCAAAATTACACCTTCTTGAAAATTCTACAACTCAGTGTTTTCAGTGTCACCATGGCATTTGTGTGAAGATCTTAGCAAAATTTTCTCCTTGTTTGAGTAATTGGATATCTCAAAACAAAAGGGAAAAAAAAGATCAGGAACTAGGGAAAAGCATACCAAGAAGACATGCTCTTTTACATACCAATTTGTTTTGCATTGCAAGGCTAGAGAATCTAGACATGCTCTTTTACATACCAATTTGTTATGCATTGCAAGGCTAGAGAATCTATCTTCCAATGTGCACACAGACCAGCATGCTATAATAATAAAAGTATATAAAAAAAGAGGTTGCAAGGACTAAATCTCTCAATTATAATATTTAGTATTTTCTTCCAATGAGGTACTGTATAAATGCTAAGATTCCATCTGAATTCTTCTTATATGATATTTGCATCTTCAAATTCATTAACATCTAACGCAACACGTTGTTTGCACACGTTTGTTATGTCACACACAACCACATACCTGCATGTTCTTTTAAACTGAGAGTATCAGCAGTCTTAGCACCAGGATCCCGATTTGAAGATCTGCAGCATATGAATATCCAATTAATCAAATCTAGGAGCTGAACTTCACAGAATGAAAATAACCACAAGGTTAACTATAACATTAAAAACTTACACATGATACAAGACCACAAATACACAGCGACATAGCTCAAACTCCCCAACAATCATTCCAGCAACTACACCCTTGGCTCCACGATATGGGAAATCATACCATCTGCTCTTGTACATCAAGAAGCTTTCTAGAAAAGCATGCAGGGAGGCGTCGCTGGCCGCTGTGAATTTGCATAAAGAATTGGGGTGAACAGAGAACTTAGTTACAAGTATACTTAGCATCGAAAAGTAATATTTCATGTATAGTATGCCCAATAGCTTCCGGTTGTATCACTAATTTACTATCCTTACCAATTACCAGCAGCATTTGACAATTCCATAACTTTATTTCTTTAAGAGAACTCTTTCAGTCGGCATTGTAATTCGTTAAAAATGTACAAAGTTGACATCATGCCATTAAAAAAAAAAAAAAAAGAATTTACCTTAGACAATGGTTTTTTGATCCTACTTAGTTTCTATCATCATTTCATGTAACCCTTTTCAATTCATAACAAACTAATTAACACCAAATTCAAACTTTTTATCAGAAAAACAAAAAAAAAAAAAAAATTTAAGAAAAGGAAAAAAGTCACCTTCTTTCCAGAAATCTCTGGGCTTCAATTTGAGCAACCTCGACAACTCCCTGTTAAGAAGATCCACCACTCGCTGAGACTCCACAGGGTCCATTCCGCCCTCATCAGCGCCAAGCCCAGATGCCACGGCCTCATCTTGGGGCAAGTAGATTACGTAATTGCCACTCTGAATTCCACTACTACTGTTACTATTATTGGAAACCCAGCTCCCATACTCCCCCATCTTGACCCTACTACTCCCAGCAACAGCTGTTGCACCGCCGGCGGCGGTGGATGCTGCATCGGATTGGCGGGAAAAGGACTGTCTTAAAGAATTGGATAAACTTTGATTTGCATGTGATTCTCTCTTGGGAATAAATTGCCTTTTGGTTTTATTAAACCCCTTTTTGTTATTCTCATTCCTAATATTGTTATTATAGTTCTGATGGTTGCTGAATCTATTCGACATTTTTTTGTGTTCAATTTCAGAAAGGGGTAGAGGGAGAAGAGCGGGGAGCGCTTCTAATCCTCTGTCCCAAAATTAGTCTCCGTCCCTCGTCCCCTGTTTTCACGGAAAAGTATACAATACACCACGTTCATTGCCACGTGGTGTACTAGAACTAATAATTTATCGCCATGTGGCAACGGTGGGCCATACCTTGTATTATTTGACGATATGTGATTGGTTCTAATGCACCACGTGGCACGCCACGTGGCGCGCGTGGTGCACGCAATACTCACCCCTGTTTTCACTGCTGTCACGTATCCTAAAAATAACTTGATACCTGATAAACAAATTAACTAGTTTCTAATAATGTTGTCTTAAAAAAACTAGTTTCTAATAATAAAAATAGATAACTCAAATCGTTATATTTTTAACCGATAAATCAAAACTTTTCTATTTCCTTTGAATAAACCAAAACGTGACATTTATCCTTTGGATTTATCCGAACAAAAAAAAAAATTTAAATGAAAACATCCATTAATTCACTTTACCTAGAGTAAGCAAGAGATTGATTATTGCTTATTGATTCTTTGAGCATCTTTTATTGCAAAATCAAAGATGTAATATGTGAATCAAAGTTTATTACGGTTTAAGAAAAAGATGAATTGGAGAAGAAAAATGCTGTTGACATGAACTACTATGTTTCCAGAATTTTTTTTTTAATTTTCTTTGGATAAATCATAAGGATAAATATGCCATAAAAAAAAAAAAAAAACTTCCCATTGACATCGTTCTATATTTACAACATTTTTTTTTTATTTTCTTTGGATAAACCAAAAGGATAAATACCTTTTGGTTTATCCAAAGGAAATACAAGAAAAAGGTTTTGATTTAGAGTTATCTGTTTTTGTCATTGGAAACAAGTTAGGTTATTTCAAAGATACACGTGGCAAAAGTGGAAAGAGGGGATAGGGGGACAGAGACTAATTGGGGATAGAGGATTTGAAGTGAGCAGGGTGCGGCAGCAATGTTAATGAAGAGTTGAAGCTACATAATTGTAAGGTCGACCAACCTAATTAGAGTATAAAGCTATTACATTTTCATGTTTTGTTTAATTTTTATGTCTAGTAATTAAAGGTTAAAAATATCAAATATGTTTAGACTTGGTTTTATTTTTCAAGGTAATTAAAGGTTAAAAATATTGAACTTGTTTAAACTTGGTTTCATTTTTTAAGTTAATCTCAGATATAAAGTAAAAAATTATTGAGTAGAGTAATTTGATTTCAGCTCAAATAGCAACACCTCATTTGATTAATTGATTACTTGACCAATTGATTTTTCAAAAGGTGTCATTGAGCTGAGATGGATTTAGACTATTCGACTGTTTGTTTGCATGTGACTTCGATGGAATCCAAGTTATGTTTTAAAACAAAAATTTTACTAAGATTTATGTATAATGTTCTCTACTTTTTGTAATTTATTAAGGCAAACTAAATAGGTTTACCTTTCGAATTTATGAATTTTTACATGGAAATTGAAATAAGATATTAAACCCAAAAAAAAATACTGATAAACGAATTGGCTCCTTATACGAGTATTTGGTTGGAAGAAATATACCATGAACTACGTTTTTCTTACAAGGTTTTATATTCCTTTTGCGGAGAGAATGTATTACATTTTCCTAGAATTTGTCTAGATATTTTTAAATTATCTCTGGACAATTTTTAGTTCTACAATAAAAGGCAAAGAATGGGAGGAGGCCCATTAACATTAAGAATTACCTGTCCATTTCCATTCCAACTCCTCTCCAAATCCAGAGTTCTGGTTCACGTCCAAAACAGGCTTATATTAGATGCGTGTTGCCAAGCATTTTCGTATACTTCGCTTCGTTCACTAGTCCTACATCCATTCATAACAACATCTGAATTATCAATTACAAAATAATTGAGGAGAATTTGGTTGACAACCAGGGTATATTGTGATAGTAATCAACTTCTCATCAGGTATTCAAACATTTTATGCAACTTAATCTTTGAGGGAACAAATGGAAGCATCCACACAACACCTATTTATGTCCAGTGACGCCATTATCTTTCCGCAGCACAAGACGATCTGATCAATCAAGTTTAAAAACTGGAATCTTTCATGGCCCAGGTTAAATTTCTGGGGGACAGGGGAAAGAAATCTAAGATTGGAACAATAACGGCTGAGCAAATCACAAAGCTAAAGACGGAAAATTGATCTGTTCTAAGAAGAATGTCACCTAACAGAGGTCACCCTTCCTTTTCTTCCCTTGCCTCCGCCAAGCTAAATAGGTCAGACCCATTCAAAATTTGTTTCTTTAGGCAACACCAAACCAACGAGGCAAAGTGACGGATTAGGAGCAATAGATAGCATGGAACACACATCAGGCGAATATGGAAGAATAAAAAGAAGCCTTGCCCACATGGATTTTATAGCAGGGATTTTGATTACACCAGCACATTCCCTTTGCCGCAAGTATAATATAAAATCTTGAAACTGCACGAGAATAAGTGTCTGTGAGACAAGATAGAAATGGTATCCATATAAAAGAAAGATGCTGTCAATGAAATTTTAGCAGAAATGCATTCCATCAAGATATTTATACTAAATCAGTAATCTGATTTCGCTTCAAGATGCAATTTCATGATTAGTTGTAAGCTAAGCATTAATAGGAGAGAGCGAACACAAAATAAGGGCATTTATTTTCCCACATGATAATATCATATCTTGAAGCTTGAAATATTTTAAGGGTTAGTCTAATGGGTGCACCAGAGGCACTCGGTAATCAGGAGGCCAAGAGTTAATGGGATAATGAGTGCATGCATTTATATAGTAATAAGTAATTTGTATATTTTAATGATTGCTTCCGGGGCATGTTAACAAAATTCATATTTTAAATAATAGTGCAAAATGAACTTACACCCTTATGGTCGTCTTGAGAGGAGGGAAGCAACAAGCATATCTCTCTCTGCATCACATAGAAAAATAACTATAGTTATATTTCAAATTAACTCAAATTATCAAGAAATCCAGGACAAAAATATGAAACAGCATTAGAATAACCAAAATTTTAAGAACACAAAACCACAAAAAAACTTGCTTTCTGATATCATGTGATAACATGTTGAGACTAAAATATATACATGTATAAGTTGCAAGGCAAAATGGTACCCAGTAAAGGAGAAGTAATATAAAAAGGGGAATACAAATCAGGCCTCTTATTGTGTTAAGGGGAGGGGAGTGAAGTACGCAATTTTACAAATTTATGTCATGTCATTATACAACTCTGGTTGATTCAGCTCCCTGGAGCTAATTTGTGAAGAATGTAGTGACAACAAAGTAAAATGCTTTTACTCATCATCCAACATCTAATGACATATACTAAACTGCATAAGTTGAGAAACATTTCAGAAATGACGTCATGATTAGGCATACAGCGTGTTGTTTCCTTCGATTCCAAGTGGCATATAACTGCTAACAATTAGAAAGAAAAATCCTGATGATTTCTAACTATTACAATGTAACTAGCTTTCTGAAAAAAAGCAACCACTACAAGGACCAGACTCATCCTTTATCTCCTAGCTGCCAGATAAAATAATTTTAATAAGCTGACTAAACATGCGTACATCTGCCAAAGAAACTTAAACTGCCTACTTGTGACGTCCAGAAAACATACAAGAGCGCGATAAAACTTAAGATCTGAGATTAAGATATTGTAACAGAGAAGGGGAAAGTACAAAAAAAATTTTTTGGGGGCTTGGGGGGGGGGGGGGGGGGGTGAGAGGAAAAACTAAATTATAAGAGTTCAATTACTCACTTTGTGTGGCGGAGTATTTGAGAATGTTGTCTTGACATGCCGGAAATCGGTGCGCTTTGTCATATCTAATTTAACAGGCCATCTGCAGAGACAACAAGAAGAAAGTTTCAGAGGCCTTTCAAATTCAGTTTGTCATATAATGACATGGGAATCAGATCTGTACTCTGTCGGCTCAGCCATCTCATCCGAATACTTGCAAATATCAGAATCTACTCGCAGTGCATAAATTGTACAGTAACGGACCCCACTTTTGCTTAAGGTTCCCTGCCACTTGTATTGTACATGAGACTGTTTAATATATTCTGAACTAGAAGATTCTGAAGGTGGAGGGGGAGGTGGAGAACAAGGTGGAGGAGGAACCACAGGTGGCTGAGAATAAGGCGGTGGAGGCGGGGGTGGAGGTAATGGAGGTTGCACATCAGGTTGAGAAGGGGGAAAGGGGGATATGACGGGAGGTGGAGTAACCAAAGGT
Source organism: Mitragyna speciosa (assembly GCA_024721245.1). NCBI lineage: Eukaryota > Viridiplantae > Streptophyta > Magnoliopsida > Gentianales > Rubiaceae > Mitragyna > Mitragyna speciosa. The sequence continues at coordinate 20,574,119 of CM045568.1, forward strand.
ACAGAATACATCTGATCAAATGATGGCACAGAGTTTCCATGAAATTGAGCTAATGGTGTCACAGAAGCCGGTATAAATGGTGGTGGAATTGGGTTGCGATGTATATTAGGCATTACACGAGGTGAAATTGGATTTATAGGCATATGACTATTCAAACCACGCGCATCCCATGGACCATTTGGTGGAAAATTACGAGGTTGGAAGTGGGGTGCTTGAACTGGTTGTGATGGTGCAAAAGGAGGCCCAACAGTAGGTGCAGGTATGCGTGGAATGCTTCGTTGTCCAGAATGCAGCTCTGATTCAGGCTTTCTGTACATCCACATCTGTTCACCTGAACTTGAAACAACGTGACCCCCTGAGCATGAATCAGAAAGGTCAAACGATGAAAATATTTATTCTTCCTCCAATAACGTAAGGAAAGTCAAAAAATGCATGTGGTTTGTACTTAATATACGCTACCATCCTGTGCACATAAATGTATAATATGACAAAAACTACCTCCACGTGAAGGATCTACAAAAAATGCTTCAGGAGATCTAGATCGAACTTCAGGCATCCCACTATGACCAACATGGGCCCAGTTTGACTGAAAAGCATGTCCACCTTGCCTCATGATTCCATGATTTTCTGGCTTTAGTCTTGGTGATATAAGCTCCAGAGCATTGCTATCAGGCTTTGCCAGGACTGGGGTGGTGTGGTGCTTCATGGGATGGCTGTTCAAAACGTTATGAAATACTTCTGTTAGGGCTGCAGAAACTGATGTCTTATATATGTTCTCAAAGGAAGAAGAATAACTAGAAGAGGTGCTGTTCATGCCCATTCTTATATCAACAGAACCAATAACAACTCTGTAGGCTAATCAAAATTTGAGCCCAAGCAAATGTTTCTTGCTGAAAGGCAATAGCAATCGAGCATTTCAGAAAACATGTATTTATCTCCTTCAGTCCTCAAAATAAGCACGATAGGATCACAGTGCCTCTAACAGATGCATAAAAGCCTTAATAAGACAAAAACATCTTAGCAGATATGTCAAAAAGAGGAAATTTTTATAACAAAACAAAGGCCACCTGTACCACACCATCTATTCATAGCTGAGGAAAATGTTAAACAGAGTAAAAGAAAATAAACAAATTACAAAGATAAAATAAAGTGATACCTAATTAATTTGCACATACCTACTATTTTTTGTTGTTTATGGGAACCAATTATAATATCAAATACATAAGAACTCTTCCAAAATCTCTGTGCAATCAGCAGAACATGCCTAATAGCAGTAGTAAATTTGAGGCTCAAAATCAGTAAACCAATTCTTATGACTCTCAACTCCAAGTGACAACATGTTGTATGGGGATTCGTCATAAATTGCCTCTTATTACTAGATCTGAGGAACAAAAGGTCTTCAAACAAAACTACATAAATTGTTTTCTTTGTTTGTATTAACCCAAAAACATAGATTAAATGAGCTATATTTCCTAAACCCACTTTTCAGGACAAAGCAGACACAGAAATCTTAAAGCAACAGAAAAGGAAAATTCACAGAAACAAAAGCAAATTGATCTCCCGGGAAAAGGCCCCCGGGGGAGCATCAGCAGCAATTTTGAACCTGAATTCAGAATGGAAGAATATCTCTGGACAATCGCGAAAATTCCTTAAAAGTGTTTTTGCTGTTTCTATGCTGCTGCATTCAACAAACCAACAGGAACCCGCAGATACATTTTGTCTAGTCAACCTGACAATAGATCCCACATTGTTGAGAGCAACATTACAAAGAGCCAATAGTTCATCATCTGTAAGAAACATGGGGTTCATATGTGGAATATTAATACACAGAGTAGTTGTTGGCAATTGTTCTTCTTTTGTCGAAGCAACGTGATGATTTCCAGTTAAATGAGTATCAGGATAAGCTAGGTTTCGAGGAACATTATACTTCGTTCGTAACTGAGAAATCATAGAAGACAAATGTGATCCCCTGGGCAAATAACTTTCAGATGGCTTTTCAGGCATTGCTTGAGCATCAATGGTATTATTACCAAAATGGCTACTTCCGTCAGCCAGGATTGCAGCAGGACGATGTCTAGCAGTTTCAGCATGCATTATCAAATCAGCAGGACCTCCATTTGACCGCAGAAGAGGATTACCACTTTCCCTGCGCCACTTTCTTAGATGAGCCATCACAATATTAGCTTCATCAGGTGCATCAAATTTCATCAGCAATGCGCCTTCACTGGTAAGATCAGTTGCCATGCGAGGCCCCTTATGGAGTATTTTGTTGACTTCATTCATTATCTCATCCCTGACCCATCGGTTTGAGACATGACCAACATAGACATGGCAAGTTGAACCAACAGTGGCAGCATTTATATTCCCCCTAAATCCTGTGTCTGAGAACTTTATGTGAATACAAGAACCCCAGGTTGAACACCCTTGCATATTTTCCCTTGCTTTTAAGGCATCCATAATGTTTCTGTACTCTATTAAGGCGAATCCTTCAACTGGAGAATACATGAACTGATCAATGGGACCAAGCTTCTCAAACTGAGACCTTATAAGTCCTTCAGATGCATCAGAACCAAAAGGACCCAACCAAAGCTGTTTAGAGGCTGCAAAAATATCCATGGCTGCCGGGTCACCGTCAGAATAGCAAGTTACTTGATTTGTTGGAGGATTTCCCAGAGACAAATGATTCTTCGGTGAATCAAAAGAACAATTTATGCCTTCACTGAAAGACCTCAACGTAGGCGAAGAGATGTCCATGCTCAAAGCTTGACTCTTTTCTCTTTGGACACCATGGAGTGAACTCCTTGAGCCCCCTGGTGTTCTTGTGATAGGTGAGGGAAAGTGTCGGTTCAACAAGTCTCTAGGAACAGAAGACCTAGAATGGGATGATTCCCCTGGTCCCCCAAAATCAAAGTCCATGGATTTTGACCCTCCACTATCAATGGAGGGACTTGCACTTGAACGGTAATCGACTGAGCTGCTTCTTTTTAAATGTGAGCTGGAAAACCTGATAGTCATGTTATCAGGACAAGATTTATCATATATTTTTGAAGCATAATCTCTTCCAGTAACTTCAGATGAAGATTCTAGTTGACTAGGTTCCCTATATACCAAATATGGATTAACATACTTGGATTGACTAGATTCACTCTCATCACCACCTGCTTGAGTTTCTTCAGCATCTACTTGTTCTGTGAAAGATCCAAAAATTCCATCCAACACAGAAGTAACATCGGAAACAATCTCTGAAGGGGCTGAAATACGTAGCTTTCTATACCTAGAGAAAATCCAACTTTTCAGGGATGAGTCTTTCCCAAGAACCTGCAAAGGAAAGGCCGCAAATTGGACATGAGGAGCAGAAAACATTGACTAATGAATCAGAATACAATGTCATGCTGGATACCAAATTAATTAAAAATCAAAAGCAGCCCTCAAAACTCACCAGGCCTAGTAAGCAGTTCCTGGAAACTAGAGATATATTTCCCGGAACATGGTTGCTTTTTGGGACAAGTCCATCACTACTAATATTGTTGCCTTGGAAACTTTTTCCCATGAAACTCACAGTTGATTTTTCATCATCACTTCCGTGGGTCAATGAGTAAGAAACAGCATCGTCAAGCCCAATTGTCAGTTGGCGAAGAAAGTAATGTCCTTCTTTATTACTCACATCTATCGTAGTAGAGTCGAAGAGCTCAAAGCATGCTGAAAATGAATATTTTGGGCAACTAATGAATAACCTGAGGAAACTTACAGCACGAAATTTAGATAGTTTCAACAATGTAGAATCCCCTTCATCCAAAAACTTTTCTTTGAACATAGAACTGAATTCTTTGGCATCTAGGACCTTTAGAGATTCCTTGTCAATAATTTGAAAAATATCCTTCCCCTCAAAAGAAGATATGAAGAAGGTAAACACGCTCTTAAAAACTGCTGAACAAATGCCTTGAACAACCGATGATGTTGGTGCTTCCTTTGCAGCTGCTCGACAGATATCAATCAGACCAAAAATACAGGCTTCAGCAGTTTCAAATGCAACACCATCAAAATCCTCCCCATTGCTTATCAGCAACAAGCTGCAGTTATGCATGTTAATAACAACTTTTGCTGCTGCTTCAAGTGCAGTCGAACAATATGATGCATATCTGGGAATCAAATCAGCTACTATACGTTGTACACTGGTACAGCCTGAAAGTTAACATTAACAATAATCAGAGTTAATTCAAGCTACCTTCCTGCCAACAAAGTGGAACAGGAACCTGACAAAGAAAAACACAATTTCTTTTTTTTTTTTTCTTTTGGGGAATGACTCACAAATAAATATGCAATAGCAACTTCAATAGTTTTATATAAAGAAGCACATTGATTAAAAATTACATGCATATATTCTACATATATTCAGTCACTTTGTTACCAAAACAATTGGCACGATATTGAACTTTACACGTGGATTATTTATATCTATTTGCCAATAAAAGAATCCTGTCAAAGGTGAACGACAAACCAAGTAACTCCACACTTGACTCAAGCTCGGCATTGTAAGAGCATATTTGAAATTGGCTCATCATGTAATCAAACCACTCATGCAAAATATAATGCCAGTTAACTTTTCAAGCTGTGCAATAACCATACAACTAGAATGTTGCATATAAATTAATCACTGAGCTTAGCTCAATAAAAGCACATTTTATCCAGCCTTAAGTGATAATGAAGCCAAGCTCAATATAACTTTAAGCTCGTTAAAACAATAAAACCAAGCTTAAGCACTACGGTATTCGCTTGACTAGTCTTACTTACACCATTAATCCCGGAAACTAAGACAAAAAAATAGGTTATATTCGTAGAAGCTTAAAGTAAGGTTTCATTCTCAACACTTTTCACTCGACTTGTACCCACAATTTTCTTGAGTTTTTACAATTCCTTCTTTTTCTTCTTTTTCTTTTTGCCCAACAATTAGCGATTAAACCTTCACAATAGAACAAATCACATTTAATTCAACCCAAAAATCCGCTCCATATATTCCAAAAATAAAAAACCCTAACACTAAACTAACCTAAATGCCTTTTTTTTCAATCCAACATGCACATTTAAAACTGACAAGAACATCAACAAACATAAAATTAGGTAAAAAAACGTAAAATCCACAAAATAAAGGGGCTAGAGTGTAATAATTTACTACTAATTTGCTAACCCCGGGAAGCGGTGATGAGATAGAGGTAAGCTTGTTCGAGTTCGGGCAAGTGACGGGGCTCCTGCTCCTCTTGGGCGATGAAGCACTTGATTTGCTTGAGGCAATGGTAGACTTTTCGGATTTCTTCTAGGTTTCCTTGTCTTCGGAGAATTTCCTCCTGTGTTAGCGGCTGGGCTGGCGGCGTTCCCGGAGGTGGCGGTTGTGATTGTTGTTGTGGTGGAGGTGACGGGGGTAAGGTTGGCGTTGGCGGTGGCGGTGATGGAGATGATTTCATAAATTGTTCGTAAAGCTTCCGCTTCTTCAGCGGCTGCTCCGCCGAAGCCATGGTGGCGCAGAATGATAGATCGGCGGGACCTAAACTCTATAAATACGATTGGAAAAAGAGGGAAATCGTCAGGCAATTAGGTGGGTCCCGCAATAAGGGGTTATGTTTTTAAGGGACCGTTACCTAAGAAAAACTATTAAAGGGACTTGGTGTATAAGAGCCGAATTTGGTGGCTCTCAGGTGTCATTTTTATCAAGTTAATGGCTAAGATTGAATGTGGTAAAATAGATAGTTGAGATATGTGTATGTTGGTAAATTTTAAAAGAAAAAAATATCAAAATTGAGGTAATTTTGGAGGAAAAAGTGGTGATAAAAAAATCCTAGACAATTACATCAAAATGTTGGACAGTTACATAAAAATAGAAGTAGTTAGACAGCTTCAACTTGAGAGAAATAAAGGACTCCTAAATTGAGAGGCCCCCAGCCCATCAGAGCCAATGATTTAATACTACGTACTAACAGTGTCAATCCTATCTCTTATATGAGCAGTTGACAATTGAATGCGATTTTAACTAGTATTTTCATATCCGTAATAATGCGAAAAGAAGGCCCGACTCCAAGTTATTCAAGAATAGTGGTTATACTTTTGATTATTTGATAATGTGTTATTATTTTTAATACATCATATGACATATCACGTAATGTACGTGGTGAACCTAATATGTACTCCGGTAACTAATGGGAGGAAAAAGATAAAGAAATTTGGGAAAAAAGGGCTTAGCGCAAGATATTTGTGTTACTACTGGTTTTATGAGAGTCAAATTTGTTCTTTTACTAATACAATAGTTTTACTATTTCTTTTTGGCTCCCAATGAAAACAATTTCCAATACCTCATGAAACAATACTAATCCCTCAGCTCAGTTGACCTTTGATTTCAAATATTAGGATAAAATATATATATATATATATAATTAATGGCAGGGAGAGATTTGGCCTTAAATTCAACCAATTTCTCTTCTCTTAAAATATTTCTAACTAGATCAGGATAGAAAAACTTTATAATGGCAATTACGACTTGATCGAGGTATTTATTGAATCTAGAACACAATGTAACGTTGTTATGAGCATGGCTAGAGAGGTGTAATCTTGCAATATACACGTTAATATTCACAAGTAGTATTGTTTTCGACTAATCTGTGTATATTTAGAACTAGGGGTGGCAAGCTTGGCGGTTTGGGTCGAAATCGGGTTGGCCTTAACTGACCCGTGAAGAAAACAGGTTAAGTTCAGGTCAAAGGAAAGTCAACCTGCGAATCCAAAAAAAAAAAAAAAAAACAGTTTGTAACCTTGTTTCACTCATCTACATCCAATACAAATTTTACCTATTGGATAATTAATCAAGTAAATTGTAAGAGAAATTAAAAATTCTACTTAGGTTTATGAAGAATAAATTGTAAAAGAAATCAAGTGTATATTAGTGTGTGACTTTGATCTTATTGTAAGTAAAAAATGTGTTTGATCCTTGTGTGTATGAAAAATGTGTTTTAGCCTCTTTTCTTCCTTGTTCTCCTTTTTTTTCGGGTTCATGTGTCGATAGCCAACCCGTGGCTAGTCGTATTCAGGTTGACTCGTCACAGAATAGTGGGTCAACGGTCGAATTTAGGTTGACGGGTTTCTTGTTATACTTAGGTCTCAACCTGATTCGATGGCCACCCCTATCCAGAACGTGATAGTAGATGCTTGTGTATTGTTTCTCTTTTTCACATCGCGTCAGTCTCTTAAGAGGTCCCGAAGTTAGTATTACTTTTTCTAAGGCAAATTAATATTATTTTGTTGGTAAGAGTTATGAATTAATCATTGATTTCGAATACAGGCATGTTTAAGTGCATAAAAATGTGTAAAAAAATCATTTAAAATATCACCGTAGATGATGTGTTATTGTTCAAATCTATTTGTATAAAAACTTTTGACACTCTCAATGCATAGAAGATCAATCCATGAGTTTATTGGTTGTATTTTATCATAACGTGATGGTGAGTTAAGCTAAAACTAGCTCATTTGACGTACTTTCCTTAAGAAAAAGAAATCCTCAAATACTTCATCCATTTTAATCCGTCATAAAACAAAGGACTCACCAAAATAGTTTGCATTCTAATGCCATCTTTTTTGTTTGCCTCTGTTTTAAGGATGAAGAGGTACAATTTAATGATTGGTTACATCCATCCTCATGATCGTAAAATAATTTGCTTGACAATGGCTTTATTTTGATTGATCAACCCTCTGAGATTCATGAAATAGGTAAACAAGCATTTTATCTATAACCATGTAATATTGATTCACTTAACGAAATTCTAGAACAAGCTTATGTTTTTTTTCCGTATTCTTTCCCTATTCTTAAACAAATGAACGTGAAATGCAATCATGGGATATTGGCCACTGAGCCGAAGGCTCAGTGGTCAGGGGAGCTCTTGGATTAGCTCCCCCTGCTGCAGGTCTGGGGTTCTAACCTCACCTGCAGCAGTTGGATGGTATTAAATCCAAAGGAGCACCTCCTTTGGTCCAATGGTGGTTTAGTCCCCATTGGCCCCTCAGGTCCAGTTGGACCATCCTCTTAAATAGGTTAGGAGTAGGCTAGTATGTTGAATCTTGACAAAAAAAAAAAAAAATCATGGGATATTGAAATGGTTAAAGTCAACTTGTCCTTAGAAACTTTTTTCAACTGCTTTGGAGCGATAAATGTTGCACAATAAGACAGTGATTAAAAATTATAAATTCAAGCATGTAGTTCTAACCATATTAATTAATTTTGTACTCCCAAATTTCCATATCTAGGGGACAGTTATCGAAGGAAATGCAAAGTTTATATAGAATATGACCACCAATTAGCATAAGCGACAGGATATTTTGTTGAATGTACATGCAAAAACACTATTTTACGTCTCTTCACATTCATTACATGTAGTATTATATCGAGTTGTTCAGGAATCAGGAACATGATTGCAAATTTGGAATTGATTGAGTAGATTCATGAATCTTAATCTTTGGTACAAGGGAAGTACTCTTTGAGTACCATGTGCAAGAATAGTTTAATTGTGCAAGTTATTAGTATAAAACATGGAAGTTATTCCTCATGATCAACATGAGATTGTGAGAAGCAATTACAAGTCAGATTGTACAGTTTCTTTCATTTGTATCTGTATTTTTTTAAAATATTTTTACTCCTCTGGCAGCAGATAAAGAATTTTAAAAATGAATATGAAAACTGCAGCAGCTTCTTCTAGGATCATAGGGTTGGAAAATTTCTCCCATATAGACCAATATCCAGTCCATTGTAGACGATAGGAGCATACATCCACATATCATCTGAGCTCAGTAACTGCAGATGCAGAAGAGGATAGGACTTAGCCAAAATTGTCCACAAACTTAGACAGTTAAAACAAGGTAACTTCTTTGGCAACTTAAGACAGGATTGTCGGGTTCTTCTTACCTTAATCTGAAGCTGCAAAAACTTGACATAGTGGACTGCCTCTTCAAGCATTGTGCTAATGTCAACCTGTCAAATCCAATTAGAATCATTAGAAACTTTTGCCATTCCATATCCCACTTAAATATGATACTCATTTCTTGTAGCAAAGAGCATGGCAATGAGACACTAAGGTTCTTAATTGAAGTTTACCTTAGTTCCATTGGGGATAAGATTTTGCAAGATTCTCAATCTTTCATTTATTCTTTCTCTTCTTCTCTGCAATACAGACAATCAAAATCTTTAGTAAGTTAATCTTGCAATCCGGATTCGATCATTAATATCATAATTCCAATTAAAATCTAAAAATTGTACAAATCTGGTGAATTTCTTACCCTTGCATAGAGGCTTTGTGGATCAGTTGCAGAACCCCTGCTGGCTCTTGTTTTCGTGTTCAAGTTGAGGGCTGTCTCTTTGTTATCTGAAGTTTCTCCTCCATTTGACTCCTGAGAAGCATTAGAATCATCCTCCGAGTTGTGAGAGCTGGATCTCTGTCCATTCTGTGCTGCATTAGCCTCCTCTTCATCCTTGATAATTTGCGCAACCTTCTGGTCCTTTTTTGATTTGGGCTGTACATTCCTTTTATTTTTCTGAGCCTGCATTCAATAATCATAATGCATGAGAAATCATGATAGATCAGATGTGTTTACAAAAAAGAAATAAACTTACAAGCCAAGTTGCTAAATTTACTCACATTTCTTGAAACTCGAGATTTCTTCCTAGGATTTTCGACAGTGTAATTGTTAAATTTGTCTTCCGCTTGAGCCTGAAGTTCTGACCTGGTGAACTTCCTCTTGAGCAGCAATCCATTATCTGAATTAACAATGCCTGCAGCCTGACTCTCTGCATTGCACAATTTTTCACTGGCCATCTCTTCTTCTGGAGAGAGAATGTCTTCCCTGATACCATCAGGGCCAACTGGAATCGATGAGTTATCATTTTTCTCATCCATTACATAAAAATCCATGGACTCATCAGGTGTATCATTTGTTACTTGGCAAACATTAATACCATTAGCCTGGTGGAATTCGTAGCTTGAATTGGGTAAAACAACACTAGTATCACTTGCAGTACTATTGCTACTGTCTTGAGAAATATTTTGGAAGTTAGTATAATCAATAGAATCATCACAACAGAAAAAACTCTCACCAACCCAAGCCACATTTTCGACGTTAGCTTCACTAACAGGCCAGAAATTTGCTGGTGCCTGGAAGAACAGACTGCTATCAAAGTCATTTGATAGCAATTCTTGACCACGTAGCTGAAGTATGCAATTATCTGCATCTTCAATGGAGAACATTCTGCTCAAAGATTCCCATTCTTCATCCAAAAAAGCCATCCGTTGGCTCCATTGTTTCTTTTGCAACTATCAGAGCCTTTGGGAAAAGGGAATGCTTGTATGTATCTCTAGTGAGACTGATGATATACTTTGTCACGCTTGGAATGAACAAAAAACTTGGGACATATATATACTAAATGGTTACAATGGAATGAAAGAACGTTAGCAAGGATTTGACTTGATCAGAATATTGCATACTTAAAACCTAATCAACCAATTCTTTTGGGAAGGTCCCAATTCTTTGTAATTAATCTTTCATGAGTCTACTGTGGGCTAAACCAGGCAAACTACAACTCAGAGGGGGCCCTCAATTTCATGCAATTATGGATTAAAATACTTCCATTCTGTCAATGGCCTTAAACCATATTAGACTTAGCTTAAAAAAGCATTAGCATTGACTAGAGGGTTAACTGTCACAGTCTAACGATTCTTAACATTCATTTAGTTGTGACTAATTATGACTAATCAGTTGCTAAATGATGATAATGTGGTAGTTTTGATGTCAAAACTAGACTCGGAGTTATGGAGAATGAAAAGTTGTACTGATGGGATTGGTACAACGTGGTTTGGTATTTCCAATACTATAACTCAAACAGGAAAATTCTATTCAGGGATGATAAACAAACTCAGAGAAGTCGGCCTGATCGTGAAGCTAAGTATGACATTCTTACAGAACTCCATATCCGACATCATAACCTTAAAGCTCGTTTATTGTCCCCTGAGATTGCCTAAAAACTAACCAGTGTCCCACTAGTTTCAAGTTAAAAATTGATACAAGTTTTCAAATTCTTATGTGACAAATGCAATTTGCACGAGAAGATGTATCCCTAGCTGTGCAAGTGTGAAAACCAAACGGGCTATGTTCTTATTTGCAGCTTTAATGCTAACCACATAGATCTCTGCTAAACACTATTTTTTGTTGATTTTTCATTGATAGGCTCGAGTTTAACGGGCCAAAATTGGAATAAAATAGCAGTAACTTTGTGTTAACGCCTTTCAACTTTGGAGGTGGAACGTACGTTAATGCAATCTTCTATTCTAGCCATAGATTAGTGGTTCTATCTGGCCTGTCTTGATGACATTATTCTTCCTTAGTATTATAAAAATTCCACTTCATAGCAGATCAAGATTTTCATTCTGTCTGCTGGTTAAAAATTTAAATTTAATGATTGATCCTGTCAAAAACTTGAAAATCGAAATAATTATATATTCACAAGATGGACTACAATGCAAATACTTTCGTGCGAGTTACCGACATCTTTCAATAAAATATGTTCATTTTACATCATCCAGAGTGTAAAATCCTTTTGAGATAATGGTTTAAATACGTTGCGAGGATGCATAAAATCACCTATTCAAGCCAGTTAGAGATGTAATACAATACAATTGTTCTATCTGGCCTGTCTTGGTGATTTGCATCTTCCGTAGTATTAAATCTACAGCATATCAAGAATTCAATCCTGTCTGCAGGTTAAAATCTAAAATTCGATTCATCCCGTAAAAAAAATCTTAAAAATCCAAACAAGTTTACATGGACAAGAGGGAATCACGGATAGAAAAGAATTGTAAAAATGTTCTTGGGAAAGACAGTATCCTACAGACAGAACCAAAGCCCAGCTGTAATATCTTTGGTATATAAGATTAAAACACTTGGATATCCCACGAAGCTTAGGAGCAATGGATTCAGATTACCTAGAACATAGTCATTAACTGCATCATTCACCCCCACTGATTCCGCCGATTCTAACGCATCAATTCTACGCGTCAGAAAGGGACTGAGAATCCCTTTAATTTCATATGCAACTAGTCTACTACTACGTACACAAATCAAGTACAAAAATATTGCAGATTTTTAATCTTTCTAGGGAAGTCCATGTATGATGTACATAGTCTCCAATGTACCATACAAGGAGAATTAGTGCACCGCCCAATGCACGATCTCTCATTTCATTCTATCTCAGAAAATTATGCCAAAAAAACAGAAGAAGAAGAAATTAATTAGTAGTAGAACATTTGTATGTACAGACTTGGGAATAAAATCTAATATTTGGAAGCCCAAAAAATCAGATTTTGTTCTCGTTCTTGGCCGGCTTCGCAGTTTGCACGACTAGAGAAGGTATTTTTGTACCTACGTACGAGTTACTAATATAAAGTAGTCAATTCTTGTACCGTTTCGCCCAACTATTTAGGGGCAAAAATTCGGGTGACAGCTAACTTTGTCTTATCAAACTACCAACATCAAGACTTTATCAACAAAAAAAAAAAAAAAAAACTACCAACATCATGAATTTGTTTTTGTCTTAAGCCAGTTATTAAAGGACACGTGAAGTTCTTATGATGAGCCACGTAATCTTCTAGCAACTCTTTGCCTTTGTGGAGGTTGTTGTGGTAATATGGTTTTTATCCTTTTCTTTTTTCATTCTTTTTCAGTAATTTTTTTTATTCTCCCCATTGGAATCATTAAATTATTAAGCAATTTCCATAGTCTATATATGTTGGTGTACATAAAATTTGAGCTAGGTGCAAGGGAAATGTACTACTCCTATATGATACAACTATTTCATATGCATCTACTTCACGATTTTCTGTTAATATTAGAGTGAGGTTATAAGGAGAAAAACGAGTTTTTCTTAGTTCAAAACGCTTTCACTTTTAGACTTTTAGAATAGTGGATTAAATAGGCAGCACCAAAACATGTATTACTTTAGTTAATCTTTGACTTTGTTAGTCAGAATAGGTTAAAACTCAATTAGACAGTGAGAAAAAAGACTCATGATTGAAAATACGAAAAACCAAATCCGAGCTAAAACAAATGAAACTGAATCGAGATCAAACCAAAGAGGTTGAGAAGTTACAAATTCAGATTCCATGCGATCAAGGAAACAAAAAAGCCCAATATCTTCATTAAGTTCTCTTTTTTAAAAATAAATAACCTTATAAAGTTGCTACTAACATAGTATGCATTTGTTTTTCAAAGGTACATAAAAAACACATAAGGAAGTATATTTCGTTAGATATTTATTCTTTGCAAGCTATATCTGAGAGTATGCATCCGTAATTTAATATAATTAAGGATTAACGAATTGTTAGTTTGTGATTGGCAATGATTTCAAATACTTTCAACATTGATTCAAATAAACTGTGTACTTAAATCATGATGCTCACTTATATCCTATTTATGTATAGACATTGATTTGCACTTAATTATGAAGTAGCCATACTTATGCAATTAGAAAAAGCTCATATACTAACCATGCGGCCGTGTTGCAACAAATACTTTACTATTCACTTGTCATTTTTAGATAATATTGCTCATTGCTTGAAAATAAAAGCATCCGTTTCAAGATCCAGTCTGATTTTCACTCTTAAATTTGTTTGTCAAACTTGATATCTTCCTTTGTTTTTGATATTTCTACTTATGCTAGTGTTTGTTGTACTTAGATTCATACCATTAAATCAGTCGAAATAATTGAATTGTCCCAACATGCATAACACAACATCAGCATTTATAAAGAAATAAACTGGAAAAATAAAAAATTCATTAACTCTATTCACTCCAACATGAAATAAATAGCGATATGAAAAGGTATCATGTTGTATTTTCTTTTTAAAAAATAAGAACTATCGTTTTTTTTTTTTTCCTTCATATTTTAAGATGTTATATTATTGCAGTGACATGCTATTTTGTTTGTAGATGTTATATAACATATTCGTATAATAATGCAGGAGCACTGAGTTTGCCTTTTGGCCGTGGCTTTTCTAACTGTTAAGAGTTGCAATTATTTGTTGTCAAATTACAGGCTAAGAGAGCACAAAAATCATAGTCTCGCCAATGATTAGACACAAAGATAGGATTATATTCCCTTAAGCTATACTTAACGTTATTTAAGCTTATCCCATCTCTTCTAAAACGTAATTATAGGATTTGGGCGTCAAAAAGTCTTCAAAAATTCTTATGATAGTAGTATCTTTATTCTACAAGTTCAAGATTTAATTTAAAGAAAGAAAATGAAACATTGTAAAGCTTAAAAAAAAAAAACAGCATGTTTCAAGAAGTAGGCAAGAAATAAAGGCATAAAAAATGAAGAAGATAAGTTTATTATGAACAAAAAGAGTAGGCGGCAACAGGGGACCATTTCAAGTTCTCTGAGTCAGCCCCAGATGGTATAAAGAATAGTTTAATATTCTTGCTGGTTGACTTGTATGAGGCATACAAACAACTAAACATGGATGGTCTTCGAACTCGCTAGTCTCAGGCACCTAGTATCTATCTATTTTAATATTGTACATAATTCATAACTACCTAATACTTTATTGAGAGGATTAGAATATTTAAATCTTAATCAGAATTATAAATATATGTTTACTTGAAAGTATAGCTCCATAAGTCCTAGCACGCGTCAAAGAAATGCTATAATGGATGCAAATCATTATTTCATTTTTCAACTGATCCAGCTTAGAGAATTTGACTTTAATTACTATCATAATTTTCTTAATTTTTTTGGATTGGGATCAGGATTTGCAACATGATGCTTTTGATATCAAGAAAATAAAGAAAATGATTCGTTCTTTCTTTCTCTTTTTCTTTGGTTTTTAATTTCTAAACTATTTCATCAAGTCATTGCACGTACGTACTTGATATCTTGCCCTGAAGGTGCAAGACTCAATAATGCACATTCAAGAATCATGCCCAAAATAGCTACGAAGGCTACCCAAACACAATTCTTCTTCTCTGCATTTCTGCCTTTTTCCAACTGATTAGTGCCTTCTGCCCTGTTTCAAACGTGAATTAAAGCACTGCATTTTGAGGTTCTTCGGATGCAATTTGATTCACAATGCCATGAATGGCGAATAATGCAATGCTAGAGCTGTGTACTTGTGGAAAACACATACCTTGAGCCATAATTGCATAATTGTAGAAGAACATGTCTAAAACTATCTTAAGCTGCTTCAAATTTATAACAACCTAAAACAAACTTACGCTACATACTGGATAAACATTCATAAATCATTTCGTTTGGTGCAAATGGAAGTTGAAATTTTCGTCTTAGTCAACTATACTGAGTACCATCAATAATACTATTAGTAGTATAATAGCAGTTCAGATCCTCGGTGCCAACTTTTTCAGTGCCACCCCAGTGCCATTCACCAAGGACTGCCACCTTGCATTCACACTTATCACATTTGAGATTAATTAGATAACTATCCTAGTGTGAATGCAAGGTGGCAGTCCCTGATGAATGGCACTGGGGTGGCACTGAAAAAGCTGGCACCGAGGATCTGAACTGGTATAATAGTATAATAATAGGAAGTCTTCGCCCTTCACACACCAAAATCGTAGTAGAAAGTTTGACTTTTCTTTTAAATAAAGTAACAAATCTTCTCATTAGGGAAACCGGAAAAAGAAATATCCTCACTTGTACAAGACTTTCAAATTCCTATTGCCATACAGAATTCAAGACCCATGAAAAAGCTGAAGAAAACCAAAAAAAAAAAAGGAAAGCACTTTTCATTAAGAAAAATACAGAAGGAGAAGGTTGAGAAGAAAGAAGCAGGAAGAGCGAAGGAGAAATGTACCATGAAAAATCGAATTATCATTCTAAAAAAAGGAATAAAGACCCTTTAACTTTTGAATTATTCACCTTCGACCGAAGAAAAAAAAAATACTAATGTCTTGCTAAAGATGGAAATTGATGAACATTATGTATGCTGCTTTATTATCCCATTAAAGGAAGCCGGGGTTTGACAAAGCACAATGTCAACGCATCCCAAATGACAAGTCAAACTCAAGTGCATCTCTCTGTCTCAGTGTGGGTTTGATAAAGCATAATGTCAACGCATCCCAAATGACAAGTCAAACTCAAGTGCATCTCTCTCTCTCGTTGAAAAGTCAACTGCAATAGGTAGGATACGAGATTTCGCACTTATTTATATTTATTCTGGAGTTGACTTTACACCCAAAATGTCGGTGGCTGCAAATATTTCTCCAGGCGAAGAATGTAAATCAGTTCGAGAACAGGAAACTGTTGTTCATAGTCATAACCCGTACCTACCGTATGAAGTTTCTTTCCAAACGAATTGCCAAAGACAGTAGGAAGCAACCAGCCAAGGGATACAAGCTGAGAAAGATCTTCCAAATGGTGCCAAGAAAATGGAATTTTTATAGCCAATTGTCAAGTGTAATTTGATCAAATTTAACAATAGAAAGCATATTCTATAGCATTGAGCCCCAGCAGGATGATTCTGAAGTCAGGCATCCTTCTCCCAAGTTGTCTTGTACACAAATCTTCAGCCCAAAATTAGCAACTGGAGCTTAATACAATCCACCAAAAAAAATCGAAGAGTGAACCCACTATTCCAAAAACAAGATTCACTTCCGTTGGACCCAAATGTCTTTAATAGTTCTATACTAATCTAGCAGACATGAAGCAAACTTCCATATTGCACTTTCATGACAGATTCCCAGATCAGATTTAGCGTATGAGAACAAAAAGTGGTTTGTCTCCTAATCGGTCCCGACCCTACAGTTAAACCAAATGCAGGATTAGCAGATTAATAATACTGGAATAAGAGTACACAAGAAGCAATACAAGGACACAGACAAAAACCATAAGAATACTACTTAGAAGTTTCTGACTAACGTGATTTAAATGGGAAGTTGGAAACTTCTAAGCCCTAGTTGATCCCATGCATGTACTGCTGCAGAGAGCACCACCCACCATACAGTGCTATCTGATTTATATAAGCATTATAAATATTCCAAGTTATTCCACATTTACTTTTAAAAACTAATGACATATGTGGTGTAGACTTGTATATAATGAACAGATGACCAACATTTAAACTAACAATGTATCACCAAGGTATGTACATTTCCTTATAAACTTTACCACACACGGTAGCAAGGCATGATGCTAGACTCATAAACGTAATCATTACCCCTTTCTCAGAGTTGTAGATATATTCAAATGATCAATTGACTGATAACATTGTTTTGAAGTTAACAGAACACATAAGCAGTCATTAATTAATTAGACTAGAGAGAGACATATGGTGTCACACCCCCAGCTAAAAGTTATTTCTCAAAATCCAGTTGTCTAATCACAAGTCCAAGCAAATTTTTGTACGAAGACATGTTAAGCTGGGAACGCTTAAAAACAGGAATAGTTTTAGATCTGATCTTAGCATACCTTGAGTTCAGGCAATTCAATAAGACATGCGCATTCAACCACATGAACTCCAACACGCCCTGCAAGGATAAGTAAACTACAAATGAACACTGGAAATTCCAAAAGGCCTGAATAATTCGTTTTGCAGGGGGAAAAAATATGGAAAAAGGTAAACTACAATTCAAATTTTAAAGAACTAGATATCATTTGATATTCGAAATATTTATATATCACAGTTCACAAATTTCATGAGCAGTATTGTGAATCTTCAAATAACCTCTTCTTTAAATGAATTTTTCACTTTCCTAACAGCTTGAGCATTTTAATGAAGAGGTGCCAGTTATGCAGTAGGTAAACGTCTGAGCTAAGATATCATGAAGTATGGACAACAACTCTGTTCAATAGCACAAACCTATTTTAAGTTCCATCCACCCATAAGAGAAGAAAGAGTCAACAGCATTGAAAATGGAACAATAAAAGACAGAAGGAACAATTAAGTTATAAGGTCATCCCCACTTTATGCATAAAATAGGAATGGTTGAATTTCATACGAAGGTAACAACTACCAAGTAGCCTGATTGCAGCACTTAGTGTCCCTCCGGATGCAATGAGATCATCTACTACCAAAGCACATTCTCCAGCTTGTACAGCCCCTACATGCATCTCTATTTTGTCTGTTCCATACGACAAGGAGTATTCTTCTGAAATAACCTCTCCTGAAAAAACAACCATCTCCATTTTATCATTATAAAGTAAAATGCAGCTTTAAGAAGCTTATACTAAAGAGATGTTCATATAAGACAAACTGATAGATTCATAAGTCATTATACTACATGTAGAAGAAACACGTCAACCACATAGGACACCTTTAAGTAATAACAAAAGGCTGAATAAACAGACAGCCTTACTGAAAGCAAATTTGTGTCTCCTGATGACCAAGTCATTGATAAGATTTAAAAAAAAAAAAAAAAGCATTTGAAACACGGATATACTGGCAGGCAGATATAAACACTGTCACAATCACAACATTTCTAGGTAACTAACTACAGAAAAGAACACGTATCACCACAGACTTGAGGAAAATTAAATCCACCCTTTTACATAGATATTATGTGTTAGAAATATGATGTTGAGTAGCATAGGCAAAAAAAATATAGAGTTTCAAAATCCTTGTACACTTAATATTACCCAGGATCTTTATCCAGATCTTTCCTTTTCTTTATAGTTCTACTTTGCACGCACAATTCTGTCCAAAAAATCAGTATAAAGCAGTCATAGAAAGGACAAAGACGGGAGTATAAACGATTATACCAGGCAATTTCTTCGGTTTTCTCATGGGAACAAACTTTGCCCCAATAACCATTGCAATAGGAGGGCCAAGTATAAAGCCTCGTGCCTCAATACCTGCCAATATTCGATTCCTATCGGTATCAGATGTTTAATATCAAAATGCATCATCAATAAAGACATAGGCAAAAAAAAGATAGAATTGTTATTACTCCTACTATTTAAAGATCCTACATAAACTAGTACTATTATAAAAATGCAAACTTTTAACAACTATAGAAACTGCAATTAATCAGAATTTGACCCCAGTAAAAAAAGAAAACAACAACATAAAGAAGTGTTTGGAATAGCATAGTAAAGAGAGAGAAAAAAGGGAACTGACTGACCTGCAACAACATTGATCTTTTTGTGTTTGTATCTCTCGACAAACAAATCAATAGTATCCTTAAAAGCCTCTGGATCAAGCAACAACGTTGTTATATCATAAAACAGAATCCCAGGTTTTGGGAAATCTGGTATGACCCGAATGGCGGATGCAATTCGAGGAATTCGATCGTCGTCTACAGCATCAGCAGATGAGGCCATGTTTTGTCTTGATGACGTAGCGCTATCTGTGTCTCCCCCGGCAGCTCTTGCTGCCGCTACTGGTAATAACTTGGTCTCACTGCTGGGATGCGAGGCGGTGGTTGAGTTGGGTACTTTAATGTTTTTACCGAATTGCCACTGCAGAAATGTCTTTAGGCGGTTCTTAGTCCGGTTTTAGCCCCGAAGATTTTGCCACTGGTGGAGGGTAGTTTGGTCTATGTGATTGGACGGCCAGGAGGATTTAGTAATATATCAGCTGAAATTATGGTAATTGGCCATGCGTCTTAGAAGGAGGATTGTATGTTAAGGTTAATTTTTGGACAACATAAGCCAAATTACCACGTAAAATGTATCAATTTTGTGAGATTATTCATGCGCTCAAAAGTCAGTTGGATCCTCAATGTTAAAAATTTTAGTGTCAATCATAATAAACTGACAGCTTGCGTTCACGTTACGTAACATGGATGATCTATAAAAGACGTTGAGTGTTTTCTTTCTTTACTTTTTCTACCTAATGGCCTCTCTGCTTTTCTTTTCCAAGTTCAATTTTGTATGCATTTTTTGTTTTTACTATTCGACCACTGCATTGCCTAAAGCATCATGGCAATTGGGCCTTTTCTAAAGTGAACCAAATGTCGTTCTTCTTAATGGTCCGGTTACCCCTGTTGTTGGACCACTACCTTTGTCTTGCAAGTTTTTTCCTTGGCATAAATCACATTGTGTTCTATTTAACGAATATTATCCGGAAAAAAATAGTTTCTTGACTTCGAATTTTCAAGCAACTTCTGGCTTGTGAAGCACATTTTACTTCCTGGTATGAAGATTTTTGTAACTATTAATACTACTATTTATTTAACCGTGCAGAAACCCCATTGGCTATTCATATTTCGCCTCAGGGTAGAAAAGAATCATCAATTTGTACGCAAGAACTCAACAAAGCTAAAGAAAATCTCAAAGGTTTGGGTGTGGAAATGTAGCGTCTGCTAACGTATGTTTATTTTATTAAAGCACGTGTTTTCAATTTAATTACACGGGTTAAAAAGTACTTCCAATATTTATTTATTTATTTATTTTGGTAAGCAGTACCTCCAATATGTTAATGGGCTTTCAGTCACTGTCCACTCTATTCTATAAATTGGGTAAAGATATATGTTCTCAACGTGATTGAAATAGTTGGTTTTCATAGCTGCGACCACCAAAACCCAGAACTACAAACCAAGGGTGGGACAGTAAACTGGATAAATTAGGTAAGCAATGACTTCAAACCACTAGATTATTTGGCACGTGCTGCCTTTTGGCCCCATATACCATGCTTATCTCGTTAGGAACAACCAGAAGAACACAAATTGGATATGTTTTGATTTTTCTCACTAACTACAATGAAGTAATGACTTACAAACTTTCTTAAATATCGAAAAGTCTCATGAAGTTTGTTATTATTATACTCATGAAAACCTTATTTAACTTCTACTTTACAATAACTTCCGCTGCTAAAAGCTACTTTTATTCAACCCAAATTTAAAGATTGTAAATATCTACGTGTTATAGATAATGCTGTTGTGACTAGGCGTTACCATGAGGTTGTACTACTTTTTTGACAAAATTTTTAGTTCATATTGTTCTGTGGTCTCTTATATTATTATAACTGTAAATAGCTTAAATATGAAGTAATTACATCTGATCTGAGGGAGGTTTAGTTTAAGTCAAACATTTGTGGTATAAATAGAAGGTAATTCTACACTAATGAAAGTTAATTGGATAAGATAGTTGAATCAAAGTCTGAAGGCAGTAGTAAACAGATAGAAAGGAATCTGGATGCTTCGAGGATGTGGATGTATCTTTTAATTATATTATTATCTAGAAATAGCCACCAGAAAGAGAGTAGAGACCAGCAAAGCATGCATCCAGGTCAAAATCCAGAAGAAGAATAGTCAGTCAACAGAAGAGGCCAGCATTCTCTTTAGTAATAAAAAAAAGTTGACCAGTGAAGGTGGAGGTCAGCTCAGCTACCTCCGTTAAAAAAATATTACAGCAATGCAGTTGGCGGCCTCCAAAAGAAAAAATGAAAATTCAAATCATGTTAATTTCTTTTTCTAGTTTTCTGTTTTTCCTATCGCAAAAGAAGTTTTAACACAATTCTTTTAAGAGAAGAAATATATGTTTGACTGTTTTCGAGAATCTTCAGTCGGGCAATTCTTAGTCTAGAAGCATTTCCAAATTTGCTGTCAACTGTCCTGGATGTAACACGTAGACATGAACCTATTCCACAAAGCAAATGTCAAACACGATACAAAATGCCCAAGTGATATGCTTCCATGGGATGACTCAGCTACCTGCTCAGATTAGGTGCCCAAATTCGTCTAGGTAATCTGTATGGACTCCTCCGTGAATACATCGCAGGTGGACAAAGGAAAATTTTTGACATAGTTTCACCGCTCTGTCTGTAAATTTTATATTATAAAATAAAATCACATAATTAGGTTTTTATTACTTTTTTTACATTAGTAAGTATCGTTGTATTTATCTAATATTTTTTTAGACTATAAGATTCATAAAGTGTATATGCGAATTCGGTTCATCAAAGAATCTCCCAACGGACAACTAGGAGGATGGGTGATTACCAGTTCGCGCTTCCAAGTCTAGTGTAGTACTAATTTATAATTATGAGTCTCTGGTTTATTTACACGTCTTAAATTCAAAAAAAATTTAAAATGTTCAACAAAGTTGTACGCTACCACAAGGTAGTTTGTTTTTAAGCATGTGATGCATTTCGTTTTTGTATGGTTTAACGTGATATTTTATTTCCTGATGAATGAAAAACGTAGAATTTATACAGTATTCTTTTTAAGTTTCCTGAAAAATGTGTCCTTCTTAACAACCATCGAACAGAATTCCTCTTGAAAGAGCAATTCTTCAACAATGCTCAGCCCCCAAACACTACAATTGTTTTCATAGTTGAACTGGACGTAAATAGGCAGGGGAGAATGCAAATTGAAGTGTTGTCTTAAGATTACTATTCTCCTTCCTAAAAACTTTTCTTTCTTACCAAAAGTTGTTGAACTTAGAATTATCCGAAGTTGACTGGAGCTTTGGATTTAGCCAATTTCAATGTTCCAAGTCATATATCAATTTTTGCAATGTGCAAAACAGCTGCCGGTTGACAACTTCCAAAGGAAGAGGTGCATGAATTTGCTTCGAAACAGTACATTGCAAGCAGCAAATTGTTTAGGTAGGGTATTAACGAATTAAATATTAATAAAAGCAAAATTAGCCGCCTTTTCTCAAAGCCTAAAGAGGGGTTCTTTTTGGATTCCCAATTGGCTGCTGGCTGGCGGCTGCTTCCCAGAACATCTCGGACAATCAGTGAATAGTGCTAGCACTATATTGGGCCGCCACTTTTAGTTTTATTAGTAACCAAATAGGAACTAACATACTTAGCGGTTAGAACTCTATTCTTCAACTTCAAAAGTCGAGGTTCGATTTGTATCAATTCTTTTTTCCTAAAGGCCCTTCCCTAAAAGCCCTTCCTAATAAAATAAGCTTTCAAAGAAAAATCAGTAACCAAATAAGCAAAAATTGGCACATATTCACATGTGATTCGGTGCATGATGTAGTTTAAGGGAATTCAATCAGATATTATAGAAATTCTCTTAAATCTAAAGAAAACACAACTTAATTAGCATAAATTGGTAGTTTGACTAGTCATGATTAGGTAAATATAACATTCGAAATTTACAACTACTTATTTCTCATGATTTTTCCTGAAAAATTCACACTAGTGATGGTTGAATTTTATCTTGTGTACCACAAAAATGGACCTAGTTTGAATTTTCAGTACCATGTTATCATGGTACTAATTCCAATCATGGGTGTGCAAGTTGACCCGGTGATTCAAAAACCCGGTCAATCCGATCTGATTGATCTGAAAAATGCAAGTATCCCACTCATCGGGTTTTAGCGGATACGAGTTATATGCAAGTTACTCTATTAAGCGGGTCGGATACGGATCATGATTTTTAAAACCAGTGGATATCCGACCCAGACCCGCATATGGGGGTAATAATGTAATTTTATAAGGTTTCCTAATGTTAATATGTGATCTTATTATGTAATATTACTATGTGATATTATTATTATTATGTAATATGCTGTTAGATATTATTATGTGAAATTACTATGTAGTATTTGTTATTTTTTATTAATATTAATATCAATATCATTTATTCTTATAAAGTTTCCTAGTATTAATATGTGATATTATCATGTAATATGCTGTTAGATATTATTATATGAAATTACTATGTAGTATTTGTTATTTTTTATTAATATTAATATCAACATCTTTTATTCTTATTTAGTAATCTTAAGCAGTAAAGAGTACTGTATTATCAACATTAAAATGTGAAGAATTGAAGATGTGGTAATATAAACTCTAATTACGATAGTTGTTTTGTGTGTTTTTTTTCATTCTTTGCCTCAAAAATATGATTGGTATTTATGTTATAAGATTTGTGTGTACGGTGTTTCTCTGTCTCAAAAAATTGAAATTTTTTTTATTGCTTGCCATAAATTCATGGTTTGTAACACTTGATTTAATATATGTTATTTAAGTTTATGTTTGTTATAAATGACGCTCTAATTATTAGTAGATTATCTAGGATTTGAAACAAATTTAACAGTATGCCAGTACGACTAGAAAAAATATGAATATTAGACCCGAAAAATACGGATATTCGATCCGCTAGATATCTCCATATGTGGATACGAATACGGGTTACAACTTTACCTGACTCCGCATATAGCGAATCGGGTCAAAAAATACACTATACAGGTTAAATATCCAACTCGTGCACACCCTTAATTCCAATGCCAACAATAAAGAGTTGACATGTTAGTATTTGTCAAAAGCCAGGTGTGTTCGTAACTTTCAAAATAAATCAAATAATTATAAGAGTAAAAACGCGACGTAATAAGTCTTTATTAAAACTAAATTTGAAACCAAAAATTTGAAGATAGACGTGGCCAATAATTTAAAAGGCAAACACCGCGTTAGTGATTGTACATGTAAATTGACTTTGACGCAGTCTTTAGTCCAAGGAGAACACTTCTAGTTCTAGTACAACTCAGTCTACTCCCTAGTCCCTAGTCTTCAGTCGTCGTCACTCGTCACTCCTTCACTCACTCAAAACTATCTCAATTGCTTCCTTCCTTCCTTCCTTGTTCTGTAAGCTCCACAAGACACGCATACACATATTAACCGACCTCAGCCATGACAAAACTCCCACTTGGCCCCCAATGAATCCGAGTGAGTATTGCGTGCACCACGCGCGCCACGTGGCGTGTCACGTTGTGCACTAGAACCAATCACACATCGCCAAATAATATAAGGTATGACCCACCATTACCACAGTGACGATAAATTATTGGTTCTAGTACACCACGTGACAATGCACATGGTGTATTGTATACTTTCCCATAAATCCCCTCAACTAAACGTGCTCCACTCACTTTCCATATTTTAAATACTAGTACATATAAACTAGTACTTATTTCCTCATTTTACCAATTTTGACCAATATATTATTACTGTTTTTTTAAATTTGGAAGAGTAAATAACTTGCACAACCTTCCTACTGCTGCTGCTACTTTCCTATCACCCCTCACGCAGCTTCCTCTAATTTCGTACCTATTCTCTATCCCAACCCTTTATATATATATATCCCCCTCTCACTTCTCACTCTCATCAGTCGTTCAATTACTCAGCTCTCACAAACAACAGCTTCTCTCTTACAGCTTTCAAGAACTCTCAAAACCTTTCCAATTAACTTTCTCACACCCTTTCTTGAATTATCAAGGAAATAGCTGATATGGCTCTAGAGGCATTAAATTCTCCTACAACACCTACTCCCTCGTTCCCCTTCGACAACCCAAGTCTCCGTCATCTAACGGAGCCATGGGCTAAGGGGAAGAGATCAAAACGACCGCGTAGCGTTGACCATCCGCAGCAGCCCACTGAGGAAGAATACTTGGCTCTTTGCCTAATTATGCTTGCTCGTGGTGGAAAAGTAAACTTGAGCCTCCCCTCTTCCTTCCCTTCTTCTTCTTCCTCCTCCGACGCCGCAGCTACCACCTCCGGTGCCACGGCAAAGGCTTCTTTGCCTCCTCAGCCGTCTCATGTTTCGACTTCCCCGGATGTTCCGAAGCTTTTGTACAAGTGTTCGGTTTGTGGTAAGGCTTTTGGATCATACCAAGCTCTAGGTGGACATAAAGCTAGTCATAGAAAGCCTCCGAGCGCTGGCGGCGATGACCATCCTTCCACATCTGCCAACATGGTGGCTACGACTAGTACTAGCGGTGGAAACGGTGGCGGGAGGACGCATGAGTGCTCTATTTGTCATAAGTGCTTCCCTTCTGGACAGGCTTTGGGAGGCCACAAGAGGTGCCACTATGAAGGCACAATTGGCGGTGGCGGAAGTGGTGGAAACGGCGGAGTTACTTCATCTGAAGGTGTGGGGTCAACTAATACCCACAGCCACCGGGACTTTGACTTGAACTTGCCTGCCTTGCCGGAGTTTTGGTCCGGTGAAGATGAGGTCGAGAGTCCTCATCCAGCGAAAAGATCTCGTTTCACTTTGCCAATTAAAATCGAAAATTAATTAGCTGTTGAAATTCCCGTTTTAGATTGAAATATTCACGTTAAGTTAAATTCGTTTTTTTTTTTTTTTTCTTGGTGAAATTTTTATTTGTCTATGTACAGTTGAACTCGTCAATAGTGACAGCATTCAATTTAATTCATTTTTTTTCTATTTATCAAATTTAGACCCGTGTTGTAGTGGACTTTACGTACTCTTTGTTATATATTTCTATTTTTGTCTATTTACAATTAACTATTTTTGAGAAGCGGGTAAGTTCAATTAGCTTTTGATAAATTATGTTCTGCATTTCTTAGTATAAGTAGTTTATATGAGAAAAACGTATGTGTTGATAAATTACTAAAAATAGTTTGAGTGCAAGTAAGATTTGACATTTTTTCAAAAGGATTTGTTATATTCTTTTTTCTTAATAAATTTACAATAAATGGGCTTTTTCTCAATAGAAACAAGATATTCTAATATTTAAAAAAATTGATTTGGGAAAAGTTAAAAATTAGTTATCTTGAGTTTAGTTTAAAAAATTCGAAAGTTAGAAAAACAGTTATGAATATCACAAAATAGATCTTGAAAATTATAAACTAAAAACAGTTAGAAAAAAAATGTTAAGGACAAGTTCATAATATAATTGTAAATCAAACTAAACTCACATGAACCAAAACTTCTAATACCTTGTATTCTTTGTTGTTAATAAATTTACAATTAATGTACAACGATAGATCAATAATTAAGTAACGACTAAGTGATGGTTCAAGTAAACTGACGTTCGATGAGAGACTTGAGCCAACACCTCTAATTCCACAATTACAAAGGGTGGAATTCCTCACACTCTTGACAAAATGCACAATGTATGTGAACATCTGGAAGTAATTTTAAGGTGAGGAATTATAGTCAAATAATCGATTAGTCAAATAATCAATTTGTAAAACGAAGCGTGAGTAGCGGGACAAAAGAAAAAGAGTCGTGGTCGGAGGCAAGGCACATACGCGTCGTCATTCATCTGTGTCTGAACTCGGTTAAGACCGTAAGGTCAGAATTGAGAGGTGACGGTGGGGATGGGGAATGGGAGATTTGTATATGGCTTTTAGTAAGCTTTTGTTGGCACGTTTGGAGTTAGTTGAGGCCACTTGGATTTCATATGCAGCAACGAAGCTACGACCATTTATTCCTTCCAAGTTCTAATAACTGTCCAAAAGGCTGTCCATGTGGTTCACGCGCTCCTCCACAGTGCCATCTTAACTAGGGCTGTTCAAAAAAACTCCGAAAAATCGAAAAATCGGGAAAATCGATCCGCTCCGAATCGAAAAAAGGGTAACCGAACCGGTTTTTGGTGGCGGGGCGGTTTGCGGGGCGGGTTATATTTTAATCGGGGCGGTTCGCGGTTCCCATTTTTGCGAACCGGCGGGTAACCGAACCGAACCGAAATGGGGGTAGTTATGTAATTTCACATGTCACTTATGTAATTTCATATATTAGTTTGGGTGTTCATTTGGCTATTTGTTGAATATTTATGTTTTTACATTGATTGAAATGAGAAGATGAAGTTTGAAAGACTAAGTGATTATTTTCTTGTTTATATAGTTTTTGGTTATTTGTTGAATATTTATGTTTTTATGTTGATTGAAATGAAAAGATGAAATTTGAAAGACTAAGTGATTGTTTTCTTATTTATTTAATTTTTGTTTTTTTGAAGATTAAGGTTTTGGATGTAATTTAACTTTAAGATATTAATGTTTGTATTATTAGTGATTTATAATATTTTGTAATTTTTCTTGTTTATTTTTTTAAAAATATAGGTAAATTATTATGGATCGGGTCGGGTACCCGCCCTATCCGAACCGGTTTTGCGGGTAACCGGAAGGCCGGGTACCCGCTACATGTGGACCGGTTTGCGGTTCGAATTTTTGCCGAACCGCAAAGACCGGTTCGGTTCACATTTTTTGTCCATGGACCGGGTACCCGGTCCATGAACACCCCTAATCTTAACCACATTTCCGTAAATTCTTTGTATATTGGGTTCTTACTTCTTGCTGACGAATGTATTATTTTACCAAAATACTAGCAGTTGAAGTAATATAAACACAGTACTATCCTCCCAAGTCTTATGTTACATGAGCTTTATATGGTGTAGGAGAAAACTAGAAGGATAACCAAATAAAGTTTTTTGTTTTTTTCCCTTCTTTGAACTAAAGAACAAAAATAGTTAATACTCTAAGCGATGTTGCAAGAAATTAATAGGAGTGCTTATGAATCGCAACGAGTAACTTATGTTGCATGCCTATCCTGGTAGCATGATTGCTGAAATATTTTAAGGGCTGCGCTTAGCTAGAATGCAAGGCTTTGTCTAGTTAAGTTCTATTATTAGACAATGACGACTTGACAAATGGAAATCAATTTGTGTTAGAAGACATTAATAATACTTTGTGGCTTATTTCTATATGTTTATGAGGTATGAGACGGTGAGGAGTGATGAGGATGGGACCTGAGGCTTGGATGGACGGTTTGGTGCGGATAAGATAGTACTGCCAAGTTGTTTTGCTATTGTGCTGATTAAGACAACAGATTAATATTCTGCTTAATTTTTTTCTCTCTGCTAGTTGCTACTGCTTGCTGGTCATCCAGTGTGCTAGCTAGTTGGTTTGCTTCAATAAAGATGTAGGGATGAATAAGACTACTACTTTAGAGTAATGTGATACGTATAATCACCCACTATTTGCCATATCTTCTAAAATACGTGTCGTGAGGATTTATCCAGTAGACTAGTCGCCTGGATATTAGATGGATATGACTGCTTAATGTAGTATGAGAGATTAGGATTTTGAGTCCTAATAATTCCATTCTCTTTCCAAAACTAAATTTAACTTACCATATTTCTATTTTGGATTTTCTGTAATACAATTTGGTGTTACACCCATATTAAACTACCTAAATGATTGACAAGTGTATCTGTATTTGGAAACATAGTTAGTGGTATACATTTGTCAATCACCTACGTAATGTAACATGAGTGTAACTCCAAATTATATAACATAATACCTAAAGCCCACCCAAAACCCCGTATTCCACTGTGTCCAAAGTTTGCATTTCTTTACGAGGACTTACTAAAAGAGTTGACTTACATGTTATTGACAAAACAAAAGGAGAATAAAACTTGAGCTCCAACCATAATTTCTTCTCTCAATTTTGGCAAATTATTCATGTCTTAACAAGTTTGTAAAGGTCTGTAATTAATTGTCAGACAGTACATTTCTATCGAATGTTTGTGATGAGCCATATTCCTAGAAGCTTCCTCAAGCCCAGGAGTCTTTTCACTCTGCATGCGTTAAACTAAGCACAAAAGAAAACAAACAATTCTTGAAAAAAGAAACATTAAAAATGATAGTAGAAAGGCAAACATTTGGAAGCAAGCATCTCTGGTGCCTGACAGCAAACAAAGAACGATTTCTAGAATCCAAAAATATGAAATCAAATGATCTAAAAACAGACAATTATGCAAGCACGGTTTCATACAGAAGCCATTCCACATTAATCCACCGCGTTGAACTTCAGAAGCTGATTATGGTCATCAACATCAACTCGGAAAAGACCAAAGACTTTTACGTTCACACTTTTAAAAAGGTTAAGAACGAAGAAGTCTTAATTATACGTGGTCGTATCAATCATAGTAAGTAGTTAGAACCTAAACTTCAACCACGTCAAAAATTTAATAGCTTCACCTAGACAGATTCGTGCTGTCGCCACGACTCTACTCTTTCGTTTCTTTTCTTCCTTTTTTTTTCCCCCCGCTTTTAATCCAATTAGATCCTTATCTCTACCCAACTCCACCGTAAAATCGTGCTTAGCATGAAGACCATTCCAATACGCCATAATTAATAGTAGTTGGCGGCCCCTCGACCGAGAGAACTGGTTTCAACTAACTATGGTCGCCCATTTTAGATGGTCGGTCGGCTTTCTTGCACTCAACAGTTGGAATTGTACCTACTTCAAACAAAACTACTCTCAACGGTAGTTAATGAAGTCTTTGCTTATTGGCAAAAATAATTGAAGTTGAGGTCTGAAAAGGTAAAATAGTTCATATTCTAATTACTAGCCCACAATTTATTTTTTTGGGGAGTTACAGGAGCAACTACATGATACAAATTGAGCCGCTTCCTATATAGATTAATCTGGACATGTTAGATAGATTTTTCACAAAAAAAAAAAAAAAATCACTTAAATCCGAGATGCTCTTGGACGAGCACAAATCATTTCAGTCATAAACCATACAATACAAACTGAGCCGCCTCCTATATTGATTAATCTGGACTGTTAGATAGAATTTTCACAAAAATAAAGAAATTGACTTAAATCCGAGATGGTCTTGGATGAGCAAGAGTCATTTTGGTCGTAAACCATACAAGATAATGGGATTTAATAATTGTCAAGACTCTTAATTCTTTACCTTGATTAACAGTACAAAATAAATTGTATATATTATAAACAAAATTTCTATTATATATCGTCAAAAGCTAAAAAAAAAAAAGTTATCTTAGCCCTCCTGTTACGATGAATGATAAAGCAAATAGACAGAGGCACTTGGATGGCCTAGATAACCCCTTTTGGAACTCTGATGCATACCGTACTGTATATTTCTAAACCAACTAAAAATCGAGGATTGATGTGCATATACTTAGCTGGTGTATACTTCCCGGAGTGGGGTGCCAAATGGTTGGCAAAATTTCAATCCTAGTGCTCCTAAATTTCAATCCTAGTGCTCCTATATGCCACCTCAACTTGATTTGAGCTGTCTGTGGAACACTAACGAGATGCTTTGCCCCACCGGAAATTAAAAAAGAGGAAAGATCTTTGTCGACGTTCACATTATATGCTAGTCATCTTTAATACGACGGTGCACTCATAAAACTTTGTTTATATAATTTTCATAAGGAAAAAAATTATTGTTGCACTATTGCTCATCAAAGTTAATAGTTCTGCAAATCATGGATACCATTTGGTGAGTCAGCAGCTTCCTATGGGCTAACACGCATGCTTTCAACCCACCGGAGTTTTCTCTCGTATTGTCTTGGACCACTCAAGTAGTATGGTGATCGATGCAGTGAACTCACAAGGAAAATCTTGTTTTGGCCACATCAGACGGATGAAGACAATTTCGATTATGCATGATCGTTGAAATCACAAAATTTTCTCTACCTAGAATTTGGACAAGGGCTGAGTATTATGTGCATTATGTATGCCACGTGACATGGCACATAATATATTTAAACTAATTACATATCACTAAATAATATAAGGTATGAACCATTATCACGTAATGATAAATTATTATATATAATACACCACGTGCAATTTTCTGAAGGGCAAGGCATAAACATGTGCAGGTGAACATGAAAGGAGAGTGACTCATATTTTTCCCCCCAAAAAAAAAAAGAAAGAAAAAGAGAATACAATGTGTAAATTTTAATAAGATTTTAATAAACTTTTCAAAAATTTCAAAGGTAGATAATATGATTTCTAAAATCTTGGTGGTGGCCAAGCTTACAGCAGCTTCCAATTGCCAATGGCATTCCTTCTCCTCGGGAAAAATTTCGACTTGGACTTATAGAATAGTACTTTAAATAATTGTAAGAATACAATTACATGCACCTTCTCCTTGCCCAAGCATTTAAACCTTGGTCGAGCAGTGATAAAAATAAGTTTAGTACTCAAGTATGTTTCCCTATGGATTTCAAAAAAATTATAAAAAAAAAGGTATGTTTCCCTATGGGATTGTCAATTTTGAACTCAAATATGTATCTTTCTTTCTGGATATAATCTTTTTGGTGCTAAAAAATATATAAACTTCCATCTCAAAATTAATTGAAAAATCAATTGGAAAATCAATGAGAGATTTTGTCTATTGACATTTGGAGAGCTCAAAGAAACTAAAGAAATCCAAGAACTTTAGTTGACTTCTATCCAAACTGAAGATTGCACGGCCTACAGCAGAAATATTACAGTGAAAATATGCCCAGATAATTTCAATTTTGGCTTTTACGTACTAGATATACTAAAATTTTTTTAGTAAAGCAATGTTGTTTGATTGAACATCTGAGCATTCGGAAAAATCTAGATGATTTTCAGGTTTCAATGCGCCCACACAAGGGTCTATACCTACTTGGACGGTGCATGCTGAAGACGGATATTAATGGTTGGTAGGAATTTTTCCGGAAAAAAATGAAAGACGTTATCTTAATCCTGATCCATCTAAATTATCATTTGCCAAGGGTATATAGACTTGATAATGAATGTTAATATTGTTGGCGATACGGAGTTTATACTCTAATAAAAGACGAATGTGGTCAAAAAATAAAAAAATAAAAGACTAATGTTTGTAAAGCTAGAGTTTAATGGAGAAGCTAATTTGAAGTCGGGCAATTCAGCTATAGACTATTATTAAAGAATCCACCAAAGATTTAATGTTACCTGCAGCTGAGTATTAATAATTTCATTACATGAATTTGATCCAAATAATTCCTTCATGTAAAAGAATATTAACAGATAATATACATAACTTAAATCTTAAGACGAATTAGAATTTCTTAACGAGTGCTTTTGTTTTTTTTTTACGGGTTAATTTGGCATTTACTATGGGCCACAGGATTTCTGTCCAATGCATCGTTTATGTAGTACATGGGCTAAAACTTTTGTCCAAGCAGGACTGGGTTACGAATTGTTTTATACCCGAGCGTTTGGACTGATACTCAGGTATGAAGTAGTCCTGGACCCAGAAGACAGACGAGGAAAAGAAGATACTAGCCCATAAATAGTTCAATGGACTCTTTTGTCTATGGGCTCCTTGACAAAACCAAGCCCAGATAGTTGGCACGGCAAGGGCACTGCAGGCCACCATTTTAACGATGGTGAACTTACAAATCAAGAGTCATTTCAATAATTGTTGCTTACTTCATTGGGCACATTCTTTTTTTAACTTATATTAAAAGAGTTGTCCATTACCATAAGTAAAAAGTCATTAACCCATTTCCATCATTTTTTTTTTATTTTTTGTAAAGGTTGAATTTCGAGGTGAATAAATTACAAAGCCATTAACTATCCAATTTTCGTCTTGCAAGTTCCGTTTATAAAGTTCCAAATGTAGTGACTGCAATTTAATGGTAATAGATCTTAGATAGAAGCTAACCTTCAATGAATGGATAGTTAATGACTTTTTAGTTCTTGAAACTCAATTTGATAACAAAATCTTGGTAATTACGTACAACAACTCTTATTTTGTGTTTTGATTTGAGCTTGTCTCTCAAATAATGATCCAACTAAATCTGAAAATAATTTTCAAACTCGTTTCGCAATTGATGTTTGGGAGTTTATGGAAGTGAAGAAGATGTGAGAAAAGTGCAATAGTTTCTCTCTTGTTAAAAATTTTTGAAATACGTGATATTATTTTGATATGCTTTCACTCTCTCTGTCTCTCTCCACAAATTAAAGACACCATTTTCTCTTACTTCCTATGCATATTTCTGCATCATTTGGACAGATCAAATCGGGGGAAAAAAGAAACAGAAATCAACTATGGCAAATTAACGGTGGAAGAAAAAAGGAAGTGCGGAGATAGGACTTGAAGGGTCAAATCTATCCGCCCCTGCTAGTCCCCTCTAAAAGTAGGAATAAAATACAAAAACAAGTGAAAAAGATATCCAAATCCAAAGGTGGAAACTGACTCATCACAAAAGCTGCGGAAACATGTAGCCGCTCGAACCCAAAGTTCGGAAGATATATTCCCTCCCGTCATACCCCTAATCCATCACCACAATCTCTTCAACCCCACAATTAATTAATTTCCACAACTATTACAGACATCACATCACATTAAACTCACATTTCCCATTAGCTACAAACAAACAAAAGCAATTTAACCATAGTTACTCCAACTTTTTCTTGCAAAATGCTTAATTTGATCTCGATGGTAGTAACTTGTTTAGCATTTGATGTTTATGGCATTAAACAATTATTCGAACCGAGTTATTAGTGAACGCAACTTGACTTAATTTAACGAATTAATTTCGAATACAAATTTTGACTAATTTACTCGTTTAGCACAAGTTCAAACATGAAAGAGTAACATCTTATGCTAATTATAGTTCTAAATAGTATAAAATGTACTGGTCATTAAACACACAATGCAAACATTTAAGAAGGACACCCCCTACCTACTTCATCTTTGCATTCTCTTGTTCTCCCAGTGGCTTCAACATCACTAACTTAAACTCGGTCTATAACTATTCACTCATAAAAACACTGTTTAGATCCAATTCGTATGATTGTATGATTATGGCTGATATGAATATTAGCTAAACAATGGTGAAAATTTTGTTTCGACTTTTAAACTTTTCCGTTTTTCTTTTCACTCTGGTGAGAGTTAAGAGTTTCAGCTGGCATTGGGGGTTAAAAAAAAAGCAATGGTAACTTTTTTTTTTTTTTTTTTGAAAATACAATGGTAACTTTTTTTTTTTTTTTCGCTTGAATGCAATGGTAACTTCAAATACTTATATAAGCATGGGCATCTTAGAATTACAAATTGTGATACGCATAATACAAATACTTGTATAAAACAAAGTCTACCTGATGTTAGTAACTAGCAAGTAAATTGTCCCCCACACAAACTACTCCTACAGTCCAACTCCACTCTATAACTTCAACATCACCTGTTGCGCTCAAGTCTTGGTTCAATTTTCCCGTTCCTGCCTCTCTCTCTCTCTCTCTCTCTCTCTCTCTCTCTCTCTCTCTCTCTCTCTCTCTCTCTCTCTCTATTTTACTTTGGCTTCAAGAGGTTTTAGTTCAATTTTCCCGTTCCTGCCTCTCTCTCTCTCTCTCTCTCTACTCTATTTTACTTTGGCTTCAAGAAACCAAACAAAACATAAAAAAGTTCAGCTAATTAATTAGAGTGAAAATTGTACCTACCTGAGAAGGAAAAAAGAAAATGAGCTGCAATGGCTGTAGAGTTCTACGAAGACGATGCAGCGAAAAATGCGCCCTTAGGCCCTGTTTGTCTTGGATCGATAATCCCCAAGCCCAAGCCAACGCCACTCTCTTCGTCTCCAAGTTCTTCGGCCGCAGCGATCTCATGTCCTTCATCACCGCCGTCCCTGACTCCAAAAAACCCGGTAATTGAAAATTACTTAGGTTCCGCTTGGATGACCTTTTTATAATTTTTTTTAAAAAATATTTATTGTCGCGTTTGTGAGATAAAAATATAATTCAGAAACATCTTGAAAAATAAATTTATCCAAAAAATTAATAACCAAAATAATGTGAAATAAATCTGTAGTAATTTTGATGTCTAATTTTTTTAAGCTAATTATTTTACTTGTTTTATGTTCTAGCTCTATTGCAATCGCTGTTATACGAAGCCTGTGGTCGTACGGTAAATCCGGTGAACGGAGCGGTGGGGCTATTGTCGACCGGAAACTGGCAAGTCTGTCAAGCTGCAGTGGAGACAGTCCTCGCCGGCGGAACATTGCGCCCGATGTTCGGCGTCGGAATTTTGAATCCTGAATCGAAAGAAGCCTCGAAAGCATTTTGCGGCGGCGGCTCGTGGAGAGTTCAGAAGCCGTTGTTCATGCACGGATCGGATTATGATAATGAAATGATGATCGAATCTGAATCTGATCAGAAAATGTTTGTGGCGGCGTCGTTTCGGCCGTCGGAGATGTCTGACGTGTCGGCGAGTTTTGGAAACTATGATGATGTTGGTGGAAAAGAGCCAAAGCTTTTGAATCTTTTTGTGTAATTTTGAAGAATAAAATTTATTTAGTGGTGGTAATTAGTATGACTAAACGAGTGAACTCGGAACTCGGTTTTTGTAGTACTTATGCGGCTGAGTTTTGGAAACCAGTGGGCTGAGAATCGGCTTATTGAGTTGGGGGTCTGAGTTGTTAGATGACCTGTTATTACTAATTTGCTTTTTGCCGAATAAATAAAAGGGTTAATAACACTTTGCCCCCCATAACTTAGGCCGTAATCACACTTTATCCCCCTCAACCTTAAATACATACACTTTGCCCTAAAAAAACTAGTCAAAGTTATAACTTCAAAAAAAAAAAGTGAATAGTTATGACATTATTGCCCTTGCATTAATGAATATATTTATAACTTAATATCATCACTTTTATTTTTAAAAGATTTATATATTCTCTATTATATTATTATATAAAAATTTCAAACTAAAAAAATTAAAGAAAGTTAATATTTAATTTATATTCTTAAAATTTTTTTTCTTGGATTAAAATTTACTTCTATATATGTTTTTTGAATTTATTAGACTTTAATTTAAACACTTTTAATAAATAACACAACACTAAAAATAAATTCAATAACCAAAATTTATATAAAAAACATAATACCAAACTCATTTATTTAAAGTTTTTTTTATCATTTTAATTTATTTAAACTTTTAGACTAATATCATTGTCATTGTTATATTTATCAAATTAGTCCAATATGAAATTCTTAATTAAAGAATTTTTTCTTATTTATTCTTTTGGACTAAATATTATTTTTTTGACTAATATTTTTTTCTTTGACTTATTATTTCTTCTTTGCCCTAGTGCTAGTATAATGGACTAACTTTTCTCTTTTTTCTCAAAATATTTTTGATTAAGAATTTCATATTGGACTAATTTGATAAATATAAAAATGACTATAATATTAGTCCAAAATTTTAAATAAATTAAAATAATAAAAAATTAATTTATATAAATGAGTTTGGTACCTTTTTTTTTATAAACTTTGACAATTGAATTTATTTTTAGCGTTGTGTTATTTATCAGTTTTATTTGACTTAAAGTCTAATAAATTAAACAAAACATGTATAGGAGTAAATATTAATCCAAGAGGAAATTTTCAAGGATATAAACTAAATATTAACTTTCTTTGAATTTTTTTAGTTTGATATTGTTATATAATTAATACGATAAAGAAGATATAAATCTTTTAGAAATAAAATGAAATGATATTAAGTTATAAATAATTTTATGAATAAAAGAGCAATAATGTCATAACACTCACTTTTTTTTAAGTTTCTAACTTTGACTAGTCTTTAGGGAGCGAAAGTGTATATATTTAAGGTTGAGGGGGGTAAAGTGTGACTAACCCCAAAGTTTCAGGGGGGCAAAGTGTTATTAACCCTAAATAAAACTAGCAGTCTATTGTTACTACTAAGAAAGAAAAGTGACGAATACTCATTTTTTGTGGAGATTTTCACACACGGTAAACTATAAAACTGTGGGAGTTAGTCCTCTTACACTATGATTTTTATTAGTGCAAAAATAATTAGACCTTTTGGATTAAGGCTGTAAACGAACCGAGCTGTTCGCGAACACAGCTCGGCTCGGCTCGTGAAAGCTCGAGTTCGGCTCGTTCGTGAAGCTAAACGAGCCGAGCTCGAACACAAATTTTGGCTCGTTTATTAAACGAGCGAGCTCGAGCTCGTTCGTTTAATAAACGAACAAGAGTTCGAACATGAGATACTCGGCTCGGCTCGGCTCGAATAACACTTTTATGCTTATTTGAACCGAGCTGTTCGCGAACAAAAGCTCGACTCGGCTCGTGAAAGCTCGAGTTCGGCTCGTTCGTGAAGCTAAACGAGCCGAGCTCGAACACAAATTTGAGCTCGTTTAATAAACGAGCTCGGCTCGGCTCGGCTCGTTTATTAAATGAACACAAGCTCGAACCGGCAATACTCGGCTCGTTTACAGCTCTATTTTGGATTGTTTTTTTTTTTTTTTGGATAATAATGTTGCAGCAATTTTTGACGTTTGATGTATGCGAGAGATTAGAAATATGAATAAACGATCAAAAATATATTGAAGAAATATTATAAAAATAATGCAAATTTATATTTCTCTTATAACAATATTTCCGTTACTTCTCCCAACGTTCGAGGAACAAATTCTGAGCACAACCAATAATTTATAGGGAAAAAAATCATTCACAATATTGGAAATTGTACAATCCTAAGTAAGATCGTTAAATCCGCGAATATTTTATCATGTTCAAACCGATGTTTCAAAGGTTCTTTCCTTTGCTTTTTCTAGTATGCGATTTAGCCTTTTTGTTATGCCTTTGACGCATTGCGAGATTAACAAATAAGTAAAGTGGATGTCAATTCATTAATATCATATCAATAACATCAGCACAGCATACATGCGGTACCCGTCAGCAACGTCCAAGGTTTCTCCTCCATTAGCAGTGGGATCCACGTCACCCATTCTATTTTCTTCTTTAGTTTCCAATAAAGAAAAGATTTGTTTGGAAAGGAGCCCGGACAAAAATATTGGACTAAAACAAAAGGAAAAAGAGATACATAAATGACAAACGATTCGCTAAACGTTGCGTTTCGCCGCTTCCACAGACGTGGGTCCTTGGGTCCTACAATCCCTCCACCTGCTCCCACCAGCTACAATTAAATTGACCCTTGGTTGGTTTTCTGCCCTCCTTTCTTTCCACGGTTTCTAAACGAAGCTTTTTAGTTCTCTTACTAGTACTAGTTCCTTGTGTTTGTTGTACATCACTTTCATGTCTCAACAACTAGTCAGTACAGTGTTTCCAGGGCTCAATTCACAGTTTTCATCCTAAATCTACGTTGTGAAAATCTTAGTTATGGTTCGAAGGAATGTTACTTCAAGAGGTGCGGCTTTGAATTTAATCCCTATACGATGATACAGACAGGATCAGTGAGCCAATCCCACCACTCAAAATACCCAGCTTTTGTGCTCTAACATGCTTCTAGAGTTATATTATATTCTTGTAACCTTGAGGTTGTATAAAAATAGTTTGGAATACCATTTGACAAACAAAATTTGGAAATCGTTGACAAAGTGTTAGATTGTATTGAGCTAGTGACTGAAGTTAGTCGCGTATGCTTTATTAACCAAAACAAATTTTTTTGCAGATGACAAGGGTAAATTAGTTCTGCTCTTAGTTTGACAGGGCGTCAATTCATAAGCAGCGAAGAAAGCAAGGGTTAATTTTTTTGTTTGCTTTGGTTCGCCCTCTATGGATAAGGAAACTTGGTTGAAAATTTGCCACACCTGGAAAGATTAGTGACAGAGCAGAAACACATACTACTGTTTTTTTCAAGCAAAACAATAAAGAGTTGGGTAAGTAACTTCTACTATTCTTTAATCCTTTTATCCTATAAAATGAATAAAGACAATTCATAGAAAAAGCCATGATTAATTTGAATGATGTGATTTGCTAAAATCTTGCTGCGAAATCTTACAAGATATTCTCCGAATTAAAGATAAGGATATGGATAACCATCCTTGACTTAAACTTTCTTTTCCTGGTGGTTAAAAAATAAAAAATTTCTTTTCCTGTCCCTCAAGACACTAGTGTTATATTAGTAGAATAAAGTTGACAAAAGAAATCTATAGACAAAATGTGATATGTTGTGTTGTTTTTCCATTGTGTCACTTCCTCTGGCTTTCAACTTTTCTGACTGTTCTTTTACCTTCAATTTTAACTCAATATCATATGATTCCACCATGTACAACTAGACCCCTACCCAAGCAACCAAAAGAACCAAGTAAAACACAGAGAGAAGAATCCCCAGCAATGATACAGACGTGTGCATTGTCGAGCATCAGAAGCATCGTTGGACATATTTACATATATATCACCAAGACTATACGAACGTAAGCAGTATACAAATCTAGGTCCTACTTAGATGATTTCCTACCAACTGTGCACGCAAAACATTTTCTTTTGACTACTTTCCGGAATGCTGAAGTAAATGCCCGTTCTTCAGTTTTTCAACCCAAAAATTAACTGTTTCAATGTCTTTTAGTCACCCCCACTTGTGTTATCCGAGGCAAAACTTGGCCTTACGGGGCAGTGTTAGGATTTTAGGTCAGTCAATTGAAATCAGCTTTTAGTCTTTGGCTGTTAATACAGGAACAGGATGCAAACGTCTTAACTGTAGTATGTGTGCTCTCAAGCTATAATCCTTCACCTGGAAAACATAAATCTCTATCAGGAGTCCCTTAAATGTTGGGGATCAAGAAAATATAAATATCACTAGCAACCAAAACTAATAGTAATTATAGGTCTTAAAAAATTTCAGCTTTTCTTTGGAACAGAAAGCTAGTATTTATTATTACCTCCAACTCTGTTAACTTTGAAAAAAGATCTTTGGATTGGTCAATCAGAGCTCGTTCTTCTGTAACCAGGCTCGCAAGTTCAGAAATCCATGTGTTGACTTGCTCAACCTGGCTGACCAAATTGTTCAGAACACAATTGAAAGATAATTATGGAGGACGAAGAAAGACAACTGAAACATGCGTATATTATGCTACGTTGCAGAATATGATCCGGGGCTGAATGTCCAGAGCCCGCCAAAAGCACCAGATTAGTTAAACAGCGATACAATCTACAACCTTGTTCACTAGCTGCCCAAAACTTCCCACCGTATGGTAGAATTATTATTTTTTATTTTTCCAGGGAAAGAGAGAGGGGTGGGGAATCACATGCAAAATGAAAATAAATAAATAAATAAACAGCACAGCAAGCATATAAGTATGCTCTAGAAACTTTTCCATGCAAGGCATGGAGATGTGTCAACAATGGTAAATCAGAAGAACTTTGCTTTGACACATTTTGAGTGTCCTAAGTGTTCGTTCATGTGGGTAAGGAGGTTATGCAGCAAAGAGTAGTAAACTGAATGATGTATTGAAGTCAACAGCAAAATTTCTTTACATGTATGACCCTAAACAAAAGAAAGTTGTGGCATCCAAAAATTTTGTCAAACAATGATGATCTATTGCAAAAAGATCTTCCTTCACCAAATATAATATTTACACTATTATTAAGTTTTCAAGCGAAAGAACGCAGGACACCCAGAGGCTGCAAATAACATCCAGGTTACCTCAAATTCACAACCAGCATCCAAATTAGAGTGGTGTAACTCACACTTTCCTTTTGTTTATATAGGATAGGTACTCCATCCTTGATTTAGTTTGTGAGTGCAGACAAGGTTTATCAATCCATCAAACAGATATGCGAAGCACATTGAATTAGTAATTAAAAAGCAAATTCTCTTTTAAAAGTAGAAGAAAAGTTATTATAAAATAATATTTATTTGCTTCTGGATTAGGAGTGGGACCACATTGCGAGGACAGATAAGATTCATCAGGTCATCCCGATTATTAGCATTTGTCATAGACACTGTAGATTTCCTCACGTGTTTATTGTGTCGTAAAAAATAACTTCCAAACTTGTTAATGTTCGAGTCAAAATACTTTTTCCACATTGTGACAGGAAATTGGCAACTGTACAATTCCCTTTTTACTTAGTAGCTTTTGTTTCAATATAAAGGAAGAACACCTTGAACTTGTGACTTAATGCTGCATATGCAAAAACCAAACCTATTATATAAGTTGTGGCCACGTGGTAGAGTCATGTCCATTTTAATTTCCCTTCAACTATTTTCTTTTGCAGATAGATGCTGGGAAGATGACAAGCTAGTGAGCTACAAAAAGCCATGCTCAGCAGTTGCTAAATAAAAAATGTTGAAGCAATAATGGTTTCACGAAGACCAAACAAATAGCAGTTAAACAGAGATTCCTACACAAATTCAATAATCAATATGTAGCGCCCTATATTTAGTGAAACAGTAATCACCTTGGGAAGCAAAGAACATATTGAGGATGCCATTCCTTGCATCACATCAATAGCTGAATAAACCGCATTTTCCACATCCTGAATGTCTGCCTGCAAATACAGTAGTCAATTCGAGAAAACAGAACATTAGGCCTACACATGCCAAAATCCGAAAACAACGGGATGGTTAGCCTATAACACAATTGAAAATAACAAATACCCTGGCACCACCAACAACTGGAAGACGGACAGTGCTGGATTCCAAAGCTTCTACAGCCCCTGACAAAGCTGTGCAATGATCTCTCTCAATCACATCCCAGTTGTCCAGATATGGAACCTGAAATAAATAGACATAATATGACACTACTATTGTCAGTAGACGGAAGCAGTTTTTATCACTTTTCCTAAAGCATCAAAGACAAACTTTTTAATTCATTGGTACCTACTAAGGAAACATAGATTTGAGGAATAGGCTTCAAATTCAAAAAATTTGTTCTAGTGTGAGCATGGTGAAAGAAGAATTATCACATAGAAAATGGCTACCGACAAGGTTGAAAAAACATTCTTCATCATCACAGGGTTAATTAAACAATTAATTTGCTGATGCCCATTCAAGAAAGAACCAAACAATATATCTTGAGCTAAGGAAGAAAAATTAACAGCTTCCTAAAAAATTTCACGACAATGGCATTATAGGCCTTATGTAGGTCTTCAACAACAAATTAAGAAACACACCATAACAGAAGTTGTAATTTGTATAGAGCATTATCACAGTAGCAAATAAGTCTTACTTGTTCATTAAGGATTGCGAATAGCCTCAAATTCTGACTCAGTAGTTGCAGCTCCATTCTTTTTAATTTGACAGAATGCCGCAACTTTAAGGTAGTCACCCAGGCATTATATAGAATTCTCTGGTGGAAAAGCAAATCAAAGGAGATATCATACAACAGAATTGAAGAATAAAGGGACTAAATTCATTTCAAGGAGACAATATTATGATACTCAGTACAATGAACAATTTGACCTGCCTAAAAATGAACAACGTGATCACCCCACGTCGGCCCAAAAGAATAACATATTTATGGGAAAAAAGACGTTTCTGTTAATGTTATAATAGCCAAAGCTTCATGTGAGAGAGAAGAAATGAAGGTTTGCTAAAAACTCTTTGTTGACCAAATTAGACCTTCCATATGGCTCAAGCCATAGCCAAAGCAAATGTTAAAAACTTGACGATGTCAACAAAACTGCCGATTATTGTGGCATGAAGAACTGTATATGATTATTTTGATTCATAAAGTAATTTAAATTAATCAATATAAGTTGTTTGTTGCATTTGTCAGATTAATGGGATTTTAATCATGTGAATCCAAAGTCATGGACCATGACTTTAATGATCAGTTATACATAATTTTCACATGTCGTTCATGAGCTTCTGTTTTTACTTCGCTTACGAGCAGTAGCTAATATCTTTTGACGCACCCCAAAAAAATAAATAAATAAAGGGGAACTCATTGGAAAAAAAATGCACAGGAAAAATCCTAAACAGTTGTTGGTAGGTTGTCTTTTGAT
This sequence comes from Mitragyna speciosa, assembly GCA_024721245.1. NCBI lineage: Eukaryota > Viridiplantae > Streptophyta > Magnoliopsida > Gentianales > Rubiaceae > Mitragyna > Mitragyna speciosa. The sequence continues at coordinate 20,617,343 of CM045568.1, forward strand.
TCAGAGGTGATGTCATGTCTCGAATGAGGGCAAATTAACCTGAATACAATGTTGATAGACTGATTTGAGAAAATTGCTAAACTGCAAACTCACTTATAAACTAAATCAAATAATCATTCTCACCGAAACTTTTTCTTTTATCGGAATCCCTATTCTCTGCCTCCAATAATTTGAGATTGCAAAACCAACTCACCTCGGGCTTTTCTTACTGAACCTATTAATCTTCGCCTTATGTTCTCAATACCTAAAAATAGATTCCAAATTTGAAAGGTCTGTTTCTATATATTTCTTTCAAAAGAAATTCCTAGCGTTTCTCACTTGTTTCTGTGTTCATTCTATCTTCTCCTAGTGTAAATGTATTAGTCTATTTAACTCATGTGGACTGGCAGCAGAAGTATGTGGTTAGTAGTGCCGCTACCCCATAACTCCTTCCCTGTCATCATTTTCTGAAATGCATGCAAGCATGCTTTCCTCTTTGAAGTTTGAAGTTATTTTTAAAGAGGAACTTAAATAGCCTCCCTTTCTGTCATATCTCTTTAGCATTTAAGCTCCATATCCCCCGGAAGTTCCCAGACTTTGCCATCCCCAGAACCTATCCTAGTTATTAATGTCTTCATAAATATTAGCAACCAGGCATCCACCTACACCCACTTTAAATTCGAAAGTCAATACTGCAGGTGATAAAATGTAGGCGTCCTGATTATTTTACCGAAGATTCAAAAGGCACATTAACTGCTTACTGTTAGTCATAGTTACAACTTAAAACTTTAAAAATCCAACGAGACATTGCAATTCAGAGCCTCCAGATGAGCCCAAAGAAAAGCAACAAAATACCTAAAATCAGAAAAAGCCTAGGAAACAATTAAGGAAAAAAAAAATCCAAGCAAAGCTAATGTTATACCTGAACAGCAAAAAAGCAAGATGTGCATGAAAATGCAATCAGTTATTTTTTAACTAAAGAAATTAGGGACAGCTAATACTACCTCGGCTGTCTCAGTCTGAACCAATTGAGCAGCCTCTGCCCTTGCATTCGCAAATCGCCACTGCAATTGCCTATTATAAAGTAGCCTCAGTTCATGTGCATCTTCAATTCTGTTCTCCCCCACCTTCCCTCTTCTCATATCAACAGCAAAACTCAAAATAGACGGAGTGCCACAGACATCATTACTCAACATACTCGCCACACCATTTCTCATCCTTGTTGGACTCGGCATCCCTCGAAATGCTGAATTGATAGATGAATTCAAACACTTGTTAGGTGATGATGGCCTTGTTATGCCTCGAAGAGGAGATGATAATCCCCTACTACTCGAAACTACACGAGGAGATGATACAAGGCTATCATTAAAATTCTTTTTTGCACCAGTTAATTTTGAAACATTCATAAGTTTTGATCCATTATTTTTTGAAACTGGAGAACCAGGCTCCGGAACTCTCCTTAACCTACTATTAGTCTCTTGCCAGAATCTGGCTGGCACAATAATACCACGTGGGACTCCTCGCGATTGAGCCACATTCCCGGATTCCTTTAATCCTGTAGTACTGTCGGAAGAAACACTCTCACAATCTGAAGGCAAAGCATCAGCAGTAGCAGCATTAGATGAAGCTAAATTGCCCTTAGCAACAACCTCAACTTTTCTCTCCAGCTCAACATCTTTCGTATCTGGCTCAAATCTAGTTTCAGTTTTAATTCTATTATTCACATCAATTGTAGATTTTTTCATTGGTGTAACAACACTCAGAGATCCATTAAATTTCGCTTTGTCAGCAGCTGCACCATAATCCAAGCTCCGAGTCATAAAACTCGAATTCCCCGGCTTTGATCTCCCAGGCCAACGCTGCTGATCGCTACCCTTTGAACTTGAATTCACCGTCCGATCCTTAACCGGCGTCGGTTTCCTTCTCTCCGGTGTGGTTTTCCTCGCGCTACTCAAACCACTAAACGCCTGAGCAGAAGCCGGAGCCGGAGACGGAGACGGAGCCGGCTTCGCCTTACTTACTGCCTTCGAAAACGGCTCACCTTGAAACGACACAGACAAACTCCTCTTCGACGTCATAAGTAGCTTCGCCGCACTTGACATCTCCTCCGACGAAGGCCTCGGCGTCGCCGGCCTCCTCCGTTCCGCAGATTGGGATCTCCGCATGGAATTCTGTGGCGCCGGAGTCATTACCGTCCTCGACACCATCGGCGACGCCAACCGGCGCGAGGAAATGGAATTCGAAGAGTTCGAAGACGACGACGTCGAAATTGAAGAAGACGATGACGTAGACGATGCCGATAAGTACCGGGAACTAACCTCTCTGGATTTCGGTCCGCCGTAGCTGTCCAGTGGGTCCATTTTCAGCCTCAGACGGCAACAATGGAGGTCTCTTCGGATTTTGCCGGAGATTACTACTATTACTCTTATTCGCGAATTCTGATGAGAGCTTAGGGTTTGGTGTTTTAGCAGAAATAGTAGCCACCATTTCTAATCTTCACATTTCTTAAAAGCCCTAATTTCAAGAAAAAAAATGCACTGAATTTAGTTAGAGAGAGTGAAATTAAGACCGAGCGATTATGTCTATACAACTGTGTGTGTTCAGTGTGAGAGTGAGAGAGTCGGAAGAGTGGGTTTAATGGGTAGTTTTAGAGAGACAAAAGAGAGGGAGAGAGACAGAGATCGGAAAAATGACCGTTACGGAATCCGGCGACAATATACGCGGAAGTAATAGAGAGAGAAAGTGCGGGCCAAACGGGACGAGATTTTGGGAAGCATAACCGTCGTTCCAGTGTGTGACTGTGTGAGAGAGAATAATTGGTGTGCTTATAGGTTTAGACTTTGCGCTGCGTAAGTTGTACGTCGATACGGCTTTACCGCGTGAGGGACGTTGTATTTGGATTTTCATTCATAAGCGCGAGAGTAAGATTTGGGAGTACTCGCTAGGTTTTAAGGGCGTGAAGCGTGGTTTTGGGGGGATGGCAAAAGTTCTATTGGGTGCAATTTGGGAGCCCGTTCGAGTGGATTACATTGGCATGTTCTTTTTTAAGTTTTTTCCACATTGTTTAAATATTCTTTTAGAAGCCAAATTCAAGTATACATCATAAAGTGAAATAAATAATGAGTCTGTTTAGATAGGTAAATTTAATTTTAAATTATTTAGTTAAACTTTTTTGGTTGTTTGGATTATTCATAACTTGTGATTTATCTGTTCCTTGAGAATGAATTTAAAGAGCTAAAATTTATGAATTTTAAAATTACTTGAATTACATGTCATTCTAAATTTTTTCCTTTTCAAATCTATTTATTAAAATCCTTCTTTAAATCCGAGTCCGTCAATGCAAACAAAATGAAATAAGAATATATAAAAGAACTTTTAATATTCAAATATATTCTCCCATGAAGATTTAATTTAATTTGTCAACAAACATTAATATTGTTCCAAAAGATGGCTCGATCATCATTTTCACACTTGAATCAGAACAAATTTTTATGAATTACATCTCAAGTCAAACTCAAATATCTTAATCTTTGACATTCAATTATGAAATTTATGTCCTTTTCAAATCGATTCCTAAATTCACAAATTAATTTGATTGTTGAACAAAAGCAAGTTCAGACGATCGAGGCATTATCTAGTCAAATTTGCAAGGTTGAGTGAAGCATCTAAAGGAGCTCGATGCGCATTCTAACATGGATTGAGAAGAATTAAAGACACGTGGAGGCGAGTGGGAGGTTGAAAGTTGGGGTGCTGCGTAAGTGACTTTGGGTGCAAAGAAAAGTTGAGTGAGAGTGGGGGGCACTGATGAAGACTAGGGAAGGATTTTGGTGAATCTTCGGAGAGACGTTACGTTTAGGACAATTAATTATGTATATTTTAAGGTTTAGCGGAAAATTAGACTAAGATATTTCGTGGACTTATACTAATATTTTGGTGTTTGTGACGTGATTGTTGATGGAGATTAGAGAATGACTTGCGCGCGAAATTAGGATTAGTTCAAGAGGCTAGCAAACAGCAAAGGACAAAATTAAGGTTATTTATCTGAAGAAAAAAGGTTAAGCTTTTCTTTGCTCTTATGTGCAAAAATGATAACCACAAGTAAGAAGAAATTATTACTCTTCTGATTAACGTTATTAGCGTTTTCTTATTATTATACTTTTCTTTTACATCATGTAGATTAGACAATTATAATGGTTTGTTGTGTATTGTTTGCAAAGTTTTTGATGAGGGAATGATGAAATTTACATTACCAATTTTAATTAGTACGAGAGTGAGATTTTTCCACTCCACGAAGTTCACAAATTTGACTGATAATGTAGGTTATGTGATCGAATCTTGCTAGTCATTTGCAAATATTCTTTTTTTTTTTTTGAGCTTGTATTTTGACAAAAAAGAAGTGTTCAAAAATTGCACAACTAATTTGTATGAATTAAGTTGTGATTTATCTTAGCAAAAGTGCTTAAGATTGATATTTGAACCAACATAAATATCATTTATAATTGTTTGAGACAATTAATGATCATAATTTGGTCATGACATCACAACTTTTCTTTGATATTTCATTGACTATTTTCTTACATCTCATATTCTACATGCATTATTTTTTGAACATGCAAAGAGTTGAAACCATATAAACATTAGAGAGAGAGAGAAGAGAGAGAGAGAGAGAGAGAGAGAGAGAGAGAGAGAGAGAGAGAGAGAGAGAGAGAGAGAGAGAGAGAGAGAGAGAGAGAAATTTGAAGTTACAACCTCGGTATTGGCACATCTTCTCAAAAGCTTGAAGAAATTAATTAATGGTGAAATATAGAAGATTGCCAAGCCACACATACACACACATATTAATTTCTTTTTGGTATTTATTATCATGTAAAAGGAAGTAATAAGGGTTCTTAATTTTTCTTTGTTTCGGGTAGGTTAGAAAAACAGATGTAGCCTTTAATTCATTGTTGTGGAAATTTTTGCAAAACCTTGGTAGTTGTTGTTCATTGTTTATGAGATGACTCATAATAGTGTTTTGCAATATAGTGGCAGCTTATGAGTAAATTTACTAGTGGCGACATAATGAATTGGCCATCCAACCCCAACTAACGCACGAAGTTTGGAGTTTACGCCATTGTGCTTGAAATAATAATTTGACGAGGAAGAAAATTATAAGACCAATAATCCTTTTCAAATCGTGTGATTATCCGTGTAATGTATGATGAGGGGAGCCCTTTTTTCTTCAATTTTAACTACAATGATAATATAATTCTAAGGAGTCGTTTGGTTCAAATTATTCAATCACTATCACTGTGAATATTATTAATCATACTATAAAATATAGGTTTTGATGATTCCCCAACATGTTTGGTTTAGTAATGAAATGTGTATTATTCCTCTAAAATGGTAAATGAGTTTGATAGAGTAATATTTTGAGTAAAATTATAGATTCCAGTTAATTTCTTTCATTCCGATTGACAGATAATAATACTTATTTTCAAAACATCAACAATGGATATCAATACTCCTGAAACCCATTTCCCTCCCTAATTCCCTAAACCAAACACCTCCTACGATGAGTTTTTATGACTAATAAAATTTTCATTTTAATAATAAGAAAATTTTGTAATGGTTGGAAATGTTTTCATGAGCGTTTGGTTGATATGATCACAAATCTAATGAATTATTCAGATTCAAAGAAGGGCAATTAGATACATTACATTCGCCATAATTAGTTTACGAAGAAGTAAAATTTAAAATCGGATTACTCAGATGAAGTACTCAATTTCTCATTTCCCTAAAGCAAAATCAATAACTGGTCCTTGTGAAACTGATGGTAAGCACTATAATAAATACACATAGAGGAAGGACCAGATAGAAAGCTGGTGAATAGGTGATGATTCAGAGGCAGACGATGTTGGTAAACCAACAAACAATTTAAGTCACCAACTGCTGCTAACTTTAAAACATTTGACCAATTGGGACTCGCAAAAGAAACCAGACATTAACGTCAAGATTAGTTAAGGCCAATTCACCTGACTAGTATTTGATTAATAAGTTTCTTCAATCCTCTGAAAGCGATAAGCATTTTCGCCCCTTTGAGTTCTTGAAATTCCATTCTTTCTTTATGTTAATCCTAAGTCACACTATTGATATCCAATCAAAAAATTAGGCACATCATCACCTTTTTTTTGTGTATCCATTTCTAATCTAACACTAAATTTCCCTTGTTATATTAAACTTCAAAACGCTTTGCATCATTCGACTTTTATGGCATATAGGAATGAGACAACAATTTATCGTTATCATAATTTTAAATAAAAATGGTAAATTTTTCTTAAAAAATAGTGAATTTCAACAAACTTTAATAAATTTTACTCACCACAGTATATTTCCCTAAATGCATTAACATACTATTGTTTCATCATTTTCTTTGCTAACTGCTCCGAAAAGAGATGGCAGGATTAGTTGCTGAAACCTACGCAACTGCAATTACGTACAATACTCCTCTTAAGGAATCATCATTCTATTTTACAGAAAAAATGGTCAACAGATGGAAATCTAAAGTTGACTGCAGGAATCTTCCTTGATCAAATATCAACCTCGAGAACAGTAAAAAAGTTTATGCACGTGTGAGAAGTCTTGAATCGAAGAGCAAATCAAAGACACAACACATGCATATACAAGGACCACTCCCAATTCCAAGGGTTCATATCTTCTCCAGCACGTAAAAGAAAATGCTTTTCCTCCCTTTTATTTCTTTAGTTAACATCAACAGATGTCGACTCCGCTAGGCTTCTTTCAAGAAATGAAATAATATCCGTATCATTTCGCAGGTACGGCTGCATTGCAAACACAAATTGAAATCATGGTCCAGTTCTGTAGCTCAATGGTGCAAATCCCTTTAAGCACTTGGATGTTTCTTCCCCCCGGCCCCCCCACACCCCACACACAAAAAAAAATCATTTTTGGGTCAGGTTCTGCCATTATTTCGTATATAAAGAAAGGAAAATTGATAATGTAGCTAGAGATTAACATAAAGATAGAAGAGTCTTGTTAATGATGGTTAATGACAAATAGTCATTCTTTGGTCAACTACCCTTTTTTGGGCGGATAATGAAGTACATTATAGTGTTAATACGTAATCATATATCTTTATTCAAGAAAAAAAACTAGAGAAATTGAATAGGGCAAAGAACAAGAAATTATGCAGCTACATAATGACCAATTAATTAGTAATTACCTAGTTAAAGTTTTATCATTTTACGTTTATTGCCTTTGAATTATGTTGCAGAAATGCAGAACTACCACAATATTATCATTAAGAAGTTAAAGCATCCACTTTGAGGAGGAGGAGGGGGGGGGGGGGGGGGGAGGAGCGCATGGTGCTAAGGGAAAACTGGGGTGTATTCGCAGACTTTTTACCACATATAATATAATGAGAGAGTGACTCTCAATCCTAAATTTACCCATTTTTTCTTTCCCTCCTCCTAGATGCCAGGTCAAAGTTCAAATCCTAACCTTAGTACAAGTGCTCCCTAACCAACCCAGCAAAGAGGGCCTGGATTTTGCCAAGTTATGATGTGCAGAGCGTTGTTGTTTGGTCCCCACTTATTGCCTTTCCTTGTCAATCGATATCTTTGTTATGCTACTTTACTTGTTGCGCATGGTGTCTCAATTTATTAGGTCCTACCCGCTGCAGGCACTTTCTCTATAACCATGGAACTGGAAGGCACTTGGCACAATACATATCCTTGTAACTCTGCCTTTGGATAGTGCAAACTGTTCCTGTTTATCTAGAGCCAAATATCTTTTCTTTTGAAGCATGCTTACATATCTTCTCGCAATTATGTTTGCACTTCGTTTACAACTTGAAGCCATCAACAAAGTCATAATTTGCAAATTGCAATTGATGGAAACGTTTCATTAATTAACCCCACGTTTGGTACGTAGGAATGGGGTGGAATGGAAAGGCCTTTCCAACTTGTCCATTCCATTCTCATGTTTGGCATGGACACTTTAAGTTGGAAAGGCCTTTTCCACCCGGAATGCTATTCTAGCCTTTTCCACCTGGAATGCTTTTCCTGGAATCCCATTCCTCAACAAAATCTAGGGAAAGGCCTTTCCAACTTCATCTTGGAAATGCCTTAAAAATAGGAGTCAATTTTATCCCCCACACATTTTTTTTGCTAATTTTTTTTTAACCTATGATACATTTACTAATTTTTATCTTTAAAATTTAAAAAATATAAAGTTTTTAATAGCTTCAATTAATAATTTTTTATGTTTTGTAAATCATAATCAGTTTAATATATACTTAGAAATTTTTTTTCTTTTTGCTATAAAAATGTTTAAAATACTTTTTAAATTTTATGCAAACGTGTAAAAACTAAACTTTTTATTAATTAAATTAAATTGTGAATGTAGTTTCATTATTAATTTTTTCACATTTTTAATTATAATGCTAATAATTATAAAAATTTTAAAATTAATTAAAAAGTATAATTGATTTAATTTTAGCAAGAATATTAAGAATTTTAAAATAAAAAATATTAAAGTCTTTTGTAGGCATAAAATTACAAACAAAATAAAAATATGATATATTCTAGTGCAAAGAATTAAGGGCAATTAAGTCAAATTAATATATATTTTATTCCATTATGACATTTAAATATGATTATACCAAACGTTGAAAAAGGAATAGGCATTCCATTCTGACTTGGGTTACCAAACAATGGACTGAAAAAAATTTTCCAATCCATTCTGGGTGGAAAAGTATTTTAGGTGGAAAGGCTTTTCCATTCTGGACCATTCAATGTACCAAACGTGGGGTAAGTGTATAATATATGGATTCCCTCTTATGACATCCCGTCTGCAAATCCAACTTGTTCTACAAAGATTGCAAAAACCATTCACGTATCTTTCCACATTAATTCTTAAAATACATTCCAATTATGGAAGTTCGTCCTGAATTAACACTTTCATGAATCTCATGTTGAGCCACCTTTTACATTAGATTAATCTCGTGTATTAGCATAAGAAAAGAAACACAAGACAAACAGAAACATCCCACGAAGAATTCCGAAAAAGAATAGTCAAATTGCTAAACGTGGGACGGTGATAAATATAGATAGGCTAGAGCACAAACTATTAAACGAGCCACCTTCGTGTAGCATACACTTTTTTTTCTCCATTCTCTTTTTCAAAGATAAGAAAAGCTAATAGCTGTAAATAATTTTCTTTGCGTGCATACTTGATGCACTTTGGACATTCTTTCTTTATTAAGCAAAGAAACTTTAATTGTTCCGGAATTAATCAATTCAATAAAAGAAAAAAAATAAAAGATATCAATAAATTAAATATCTAGGAACTCAAATCCTCGATAGTTTTGTACATAACAAATATGTACACAGACACATAAAGAATGTGAACTAACATTTAGAGGTGGCAATAAGTCCCAAGACTCAATGAATACCCATATACAAATTTAATTTGGTCGGGATGAGTATCAAAAATATGTGATTGGGCCTAAATGGGAATATACACAACAATACCCATTTAAATATGGGTATAAATGAGATTTGCTTGGAACTCCCATGGGTATGCTAAATAATTATTTAAACATTATTTGAATGACTTAAAATTAAAATTTTAAATATTTGATAGCCAAATATCATTTAAATGACTAAAAATTACAAGTATATTTAATAATTTATTTATTTTGCTAACAAAAAAATTACTATTGGGTATTTGGATGGTATCAAAATGGGTCTAAACCCATTTTAGTCTCGCTCATATTGATCCCATGACTAGTATGGGACTGTTTGGATACAACCCATATTTTATAGTCTCAATTAAGTCCCGCCTAAATCCTACTCATCCCGCCCATTTGCCATCTCTAACTGATGTCAATATAATAATCAATCAACTTACTTTCAGTTAAAACATAGTTATATTAGCAAATAATGACAGTTAGGAGATGGAAAGCATAGTATCTTAAGAGTCACTTCATGTATTACTTAGTGTTATTGGTCCTGATACTAAAGGAACAAAAGTGCCTTCACTTGCCATGGCCCCAACAGAGACTCGAGTGTAACTTCTATTCTAACCCGCATGACCCGTTGCTTTTTATCTCCATGATTCTGTTATCCATTTTCCGTCCCACTAAAAAAAGAATGAAAATGTGGGGACTAATACAAAACACTAGTGTTTCTTTTGACTTATTATGCAAGATCACTGTTTTATTGGGATTGATTTACAGCAGGATTATCCAGAGAACATGCAAGGGATGGAGAATCAATATGCAGAATGACACACTTAGTAGGTCATCCAAATAGAGTTAAGAAGCATTTAGAAAAAGCAAAAGGGAAAAGGAAAAAATGCTAGGGTGGTTTTTGGGGTGGGCAACCGTCAAGTTTCAGTAACAGAAGCTTACCCTTTGGAAGAAGGAATCTTCTAACTTTTCTTTCCCAAATTTGTTCAGTGCATGTACTTTAGTATACCCACTCTCATCATTTCAGGATGCATAGACAGGAAAAGATAATTTCTTTGCTTTCCCTTTTTTTATGCAATATATATATAACATGAGATCTTTTTCCCTACTTCTTTTCCTTTCTTTTTGGGATTTCGGAGGAAGAGGGTATTGAATTGTTTTTGATTGGATGGAGTTTAGTTGTTAAGAACTATTATGTAAAAAGACTAGAAGAAATTATTAGACTACCTACAAACTACAGCTTGTCGATTTACATTATAAAAACTATTTAACTACAAATACATCCAAAGTTGATGTGAAATTTCAAGGTCCGACTGAAACAAGAATAGGATGAAATTTGTAAATTTTGTTGTACACCACAATCAACTAGGCTTTTTTATTGGATAATGGCCATCAGGTGCCCTTCAAAATCCACACCTAATTTGGGAAGCTCTTGTTTTCTCGTTCTGCATATTGTAATTCTACCAAGCAAATCGATATGCTCCAGGACGGTGAAGAACGTATCATAGGATACAGTCTGCGGGCATGTATCCCAAAAGGAGAAACTGAATCTAAATCTAAGCGTACATATATCTCTTGGAAATTTTGCTCATGCAATGCCACAATTACCATATCAAGGAAAAAAATTTGACTGCTTACTTCAGATCAGTGAGCTCAAATGAAACCTTGACTAAGTCACATGCAACTAACAAATAGAACAAAAGAAACAACATATAAAAGGTAATATCAGCTTACATGTGGAAGTGAAAGAGCAACGTAAACGTGTTACGTAACAGACAAGACAGTTAATAATCTGCAACACCTAAACAGTTATTACATGGTTCCCCGTTCTGGTATAAACACGAAAAGGGGGCTTGGAAGTAGTCTTAAGGGAAGCCAACACGCTTCTGGTGACCAGGGGGAGGAGAAGGCTTGGGGACGTAAGGCATGAGAGGAGTACCATGTTGGATTGGTCCAGGTCTTATGGAAGCCTTTGAACTAGGAACAGGGTCAATTGGGCGGTAATCTTCAAGCACTGCATGACCTGTTTCATCCTTGTCAGCACTTGCAGTGTATTCCTGCAATTAGAAAAAGGATAGAAAGCTTGAGCTCGTATCAGTTTAAACCAAGTACCTCTGAAGAGTTTATCTGATATGGAAAGGGGACAAAATATTGGAGTTGCAATGGCCTCTCGGAAATCATCAAGTAGGTGCATTAGAAGTTCACGCAGAAAAAATAATACTCTCATGCCTGAAAGCCTGTCTTAATTATTAAATGTACCTTTAACTTCCTACACTTGATAGTCGCTGTTATATCGCCATGTTGTTTGAGAACCAAACCTGAGATTCATTTCCAAATAGAAATATCAGCAACCTAAAATGGACCAAAAAATTATTCTAGATAGAATTCTTTGTAGATGCATCTAACATTCTATATAAATACACTACTAGTATACCTGTTTTCATTTAGACTAGCACTTACTCAAGAAACGGACATTGTTAATAAACAGAGCTGGTTACGTTTCTATTTTCCGTCAGCTTAAGTAGCAATCATCTAATTGACTTATCAAGGGCAAATGGCAAAAGAATATTGGTATCGAGAAATGGCAGCAGGCAGGAGCAGTCAATAACCAAGCAGATGCATTAGCCAAAAGTCCAAATTCAATAGAAATTTTAAACAAGTAAATAATCTGTCTACTTGTAGCTATTTCTTAAAGACCATCCCATTATTATCATAAATTCACAAACTTGTTCGTAATCCTTGTAAAATCTTGATCTAAGCACTTCCCCGAAGAGACAGGTGGAATCAAACTGGTGGGATTGTGACTTTGTGAATTTGACCTTTATATCAATAGATTTGAAACAGTTAAGGAGACGCAAGAAGCAGAACTTTTTAAGCCCATCAGACAAATTTGACTGATCTGGATTCCGGAATGTGAAGAGAAGCTAAGCGTGATATAAAGAACATACCTTTCAGAAGACAGGAGCTCAAATACAGGGCTTTGAAGTTCACTAAAACATGCAGCCTGAAAGGTGTTTCTCAGTTTTATTTTTCTTGCTTTTCTTTGAGTGAAAAGAAGTGACGGGGAAATTGTCAATGGTGTTCTGCAAGTAATTAGCTCCCTGTGGCATTTCCTTTATGCAATTCAATTACTGTTATAAGACATCTCAAAGCACGAAACTCAATTGCAATTCAACATGTTCCTCTGTTTTTAGGAATACAAGGTTAGTCCAATGTGAACAATCATCCAACAAAAACAAATCCTAGTAGTATTAGTGTACACAACACAAGGCCATCAGTTGAAAGTTGAAACTTATTAATTGTTGACTTAAATATATCCTGAAGCAGAATAAAGCTAATCTCTTCAAAGAAACTACTCCTCCATAATTTTACAGTTACACTGGAATAATGCCTGTAAATTGTGATTGAACACCCCTTACACGCTACTACAACATGGCACCCATTTTTAACTAATAAGTAATTCTCAAGTATACAGGCATGATGTCCTTATTTAGTTTAACTAGCAAAGAAGATAGAGAAAGACAAATTTAAGCATGAAAAGAAGTAAGATGATGGAATTTTACCAGGACTTGAGGAGGTGATGCTGCCTTCACTCCACAAAGCAAAGCATAAAAAACCTGTCAAAGTCACCAAAAACAGAAGCCACCCCCCAAAACTCTTCATACTGCCAAAAAATTGGAATCAAGTATTAACCACCACAACCTCTTTTCTTCCTTCCTCAAAACCCAAAAGTCTGCACCTTTTTCACAATCCAAAAATTTGTTTGGGGGGTGGGAAGCCAAAAGTAAAATGACCCTTGTTTGTTCTTGTCTAAGGCCTTTAAATAAACTCAACCCATAAGAAAATTTTCTACCGATGGATGGATACAATACAACTGCTGAATCTGAAACAAACGCCCAGAATACCCGCAAAGACAAGAAGAAAAGAATGCCTAGAAGCCCATATCTAGGGGTATGTCATGTGTATTAAAGAAAGAGACATTTCTAAGTATAAAAAATATGTTTTTTTGGCAGTGAGTCATCAAGAAGATCATGTGGGCTGCATTGTCTTCCATAGCTGTGTGAGCTGTGATAAAAAATGGGGGGTGGGAGGTGTAGTAAATGGCGAGTTATTGCTAATTTGTTTGTTTGTTTTGTGCTGCAGTGAGAACAGTGGGATATGAAGCGAAATGAATGCAAAAGCGCGATGGAAACCGAGCCACCGCTGCCCCCCGCAGTCTTGAAGATTGCCCTTTGGCCACCACCTCGACTCTTTTCCAAAATATTTTTTACGGTGGCTACACTTGGAAAGATGGAGAAAACAACAGAGATTAAAAGACAGCAATGTTATATTGATACTAGGCAGCCAAAGTCAAAATTGAAAACCGAAGCTTTGTTCTTTCAAAAAAAAAAAAAAAAAAAAAAAACCGAAGCTTTGTCTGCGGTGAGAAGCTTGCTATAAAGTGATGTAGAACAGTGTACTGTATTTTATTCATTTATCTTCTCATTTTTTGTGTCAAAAAGATAAACGAATTTTAGTGATTTGCAGAATACAGCATGTTTTGCAGCCCCGTTGAATAGTTTCTTTCTGCCAAATATGATAATATAATATCATCTAGATATGTATTGAGCGGCACCCATTTCATACCCTGCCCCGGGGAGCAAAGAAATAACACTCTCCCCAGTCTTATTTGTCATCATTTCTTTATCATTTTCTCGTTTTGGTTGTAACATGGTCGAAAACTATTGCCCTAATCTTGAAGTTTGTATGCGGGACTACAAGTTTTAAAGGTTCAAATCTCTGAAAGCCGATTGTAACACTTGTGGTGTGACTCTGTTGGACAAATTGGTAGTTTAACTTTCTTAGCTTCACAAAATATAAACCTTGGAAATTCAAATTTTACGTCAAAAATTTAGAAAATCGGACTGAATTTGGGAACGTTAGTGTCCTATGTGTTCGGTATAAAACCAGAAAAGGCCAAATAGATACAGTTTTCTAAGCATGGTGGAAATCCCTAGATCTTTTTAATTCTCTTGTCTTGTTTTATAGTGGATCTGCTATATTTCTCCAAGAAAATTTGAATTTGTATCCTCGACACTCAAAAAGAAAGAAATAAATTAGTTTAGAGTTTAATTTTTTATGATATCCAATTTTATTGTATAATCGTTTCATATTAATATGATATGGTTTTATCATAAATGATATAACATAATTTCAAATCATTTCATATTAATATGATATGGTTTCCTATTAGACATTAAAAAAAATTAAACAAAAGATTTCAACAGTAAATAAAAAGGTTGCATAATATAATAGAAGACTAATATATTACTCGCTCCACAAGTATTTTATGGGAAACCAGATCTATCCATAAGATCAGAACTGGTAGGGCCAGGGACTCAAAGGTTAACTACCGGACAATACCTATCTGCCCGGCACAACGGCCCAGTTGAAATTGTGCTGAAGAAGCATGGGCTCGTAATGGAGGATCAGTCAAGTGTTTGCATTTTAACGTAACGGCCCAAGGTCAAAGTCAGCTTCAAAGTTCCACCAGGCTATTTTACGCTGGAAAAGTATACAATACACCACGTGCATTGCCACGTGGTGTAGTAGAACCAATAATTTATTGCTATGTGGCAATGGTGGGTCATACCTTGTATTATTTGGCGATGTGTGATTGGTTCTAATGCACCACGTGGCACGCGTGGTGCACGCAATACTCACTCATTTTACGCTTGGGAATTAGAAATTAAAGAAATTATTTATTTATTTATTTTTTCTTTGTCGCCGTTTACAGACCACACCCCTCCCCTTGTCTTGGAGTTGGGGTAGTGTGATCTACGTAACGCTAGTTGAACTAACTGGCTGAACGGACTGATAAATTACAGTTCACTAACTCTTTGAAAATGAAAACTGATGGGTCTTAAATGGAAGGTGGCGTAGATTAATTAACCGGCGAGACAAGGAATATTAGAAACACATGGGCATTAAAATCCGAAGTGTCTCTGATGTTTAAATTAGTATGAAGTTTCAGATAATCAATTTTAGAGAGAATTTTAGAATTACAATATATGTACTTTTTTAATAAAACAGTGAGGTATTTATACATAATGACAAGTAGATCAGAATCGTGAAAAAGCGTACTATCAAACGACTATGCCGACCATATAGGTCGGTGGGTCAATTGTGTTAGACTTACCGAGAACAGTCTAGTTACTGAAGAGAAAAGTCCGAAGTCGACAATTATTCTAGTATAAAGAATAATTATTTTACCAAAGTTGATCGTGTCAAGGTGGAGACATAATTCGTAGCTAACGTGGGAGCTCGACCATACGGGACCTCTACAAAAACCAAGCATTATGTACAGCTAATAAATGATTTTCATATTGTCAACAAAATAAATAGAAAAAGGTTTTGCAAAATAACCTTTTCTTGAAAAAAAAAAACTAAAAAGGAAAAATTTGACATAAACTTCACATGGTATTCTAAATTCAAATAATCGGAGCTGAAAATATTTCAGATACGTCTGCTTGCAACAGATTGTATATATAACCACCTTGGAAAAAAGGAAACACAAATAAAACAGAAAAAAGGTCTTTCTCTCGTGATGAAATCAATGTGAAATACCAACAAAAGACTGGATGGAAAACTTGAAAATCGCCAGAATTAAGGGGAGAACCTAAAGGAGTTCAACATGATACAGTAGTGATACTTTGCTTGCAGAACAACCAAGTAGACTAGGTTATACTACAAACAGGTGTCTCCTTGTGTTTTTATGCAACACACAACAACGATTGGCTTAGTTTCCTAATACTGTATAGAACATAATCCCAACAATCACACTAACCACCAAGATATCACATGAAACACACCATTTTATTTTGCCACAGACAAGAGTTACTCCCGAGAGCAGGTGCCTACATGAAAATGCGATCATATACATCCAAATCTTGCATTTATAATCATTCCCAATTTCTAAAACAGTACCAATAATTTTATTAAACAGAAGGATTTTAGAGTCTGCAAAGTAACAGGAAAATGATTATACTCCATGGTGGCAAAGCAATGGAGCACTCCTTGCCCACTCGACAACTCTGGAAAATCGTTTCTTTCTGCTTCCTGCACTAGATGTTTGAAGCGGTTTGTCATTTTTCTTCAACATCTCCCACAAGATGCGGACATCCTCATACTCACAAGTCCTGACATCATGGCGCAGCTTAACAAGCCCTGCAGGGACATCAAATAATACATTTTCTCTGACAGTCCTCATGTGTCATCTTAATTTTGTCTAAAAATATTGCAAAAAGGAAAGAAGTGATCAAAGGATAGAAGAGTAAATCTTTAACATGCGACAAAGCAACTGAAGCAGTGAAGTCAGAACCAGAAAACGTTGAAATCAATACTTCTTTTTCAAGAAAATACATAGATATCAAACCCATCAAAACCTGTGTCTATCTGAAGGTTTAAAAAACCAAGGTCTAGGTCACAACTTCAATAATGCAGACGAATATGAAATTAATTAACTGAGTGGAGAAAAAGACAGAAATTAAGTTTTACAAGCATCTATAAAGATCAACAGAATTATTTGGTCGAACAATTTATTCAGCATTTGTCACTCAACTTGATTAAAACAACTTAACATGACAAGACAAGGGTCATGTCAAACCTCTGCTTAAGACTAATTGTTTGTAATTAAAACGATCAAGACCGTTAGATTACATTTCGCTGGGCCTTCAGTTGAGGCTCTTATTATCTCTGTCCTTCCTGCTGCGATATTACTTCGAGTCCATGTTACACTCAACAAGCTACCCTGAAAGCTTTCGTGTAATTCCGAGAATGAAATGTACCAAATGATAAACTACATCCTAACCTTAGTTGTATTAAACACTAATAACAAGAATTCTTGGTTCCTCTGCTATCCCTTTTTTCATTTTTTCAACTTTTCCACATTCTCAGTCGAAAACTAGACATAATTTTCCATTAGAAAACACTAGATATATGATCATCGTTCAAGATAATTTACAACCTCCTGCTATTTAATGTACATTCAAACACAAGCATTATGCTCCTTCTTCTGTAAATTGTACATTCAACACACCTGTTTAGTGAATTTCGTAATAAAAAGGAGATTGCGTAGGCCAATTGATCTCAACCGTCAAATTTTATATACAAGTAATTTGGACGTGAATTGCCTTCAACAATCGCCCTCTCCCATTGAATATGATAATTATAAAATATCCAGCTGACGTTTAACAAAAACCTCACCTGTTTTTTGGATGCGAAGACGTTTAGCAACCTTCATCCAAGCTTCTCTAATGGGAACGATCATTTTGCCCCACCACTCCATCTTTTGCTGTCTGCTCAATCAAAATAAACTCATGAAACCAAAGACATAACAAGATACTGATAAAACTTTGTACAACGTATCAAATAAACACAACCCTTGAAGAAAAAGAATATGCAATTAGCAAATTAAATACCTCTGACGATGAAGAATCAATGGAGAATCAAACTCTCTCTCTCTCCTCTTGCTCTCGGAGAAAGGGGCAGGGGAGGGAGAAACTGAAAATGGCTCTGGTCGTTAACGGAGGGTTAATTCGTTAGTACTATAGTATTTAATAATTAATATGGCTGACGCAAGAGTGGGAGTTTCATGTGACGCGTGTCTGGAATCTACTTTTATTTTGTCTAATATAAAAGTTCGTGTGGAGACTGTGTCCGGATCCAATGTTGGAGTCCCGTTGATTACGACCGTTCGTTAGTCAGTACCATATTTCGGTCGTCCACGCGTGCAGTTTTTAGTGGTTGACGTTTTGTCGATAGGTCTACCCATGTGGGTATATTATTGTGGCATGGGTCTCTTGGAAGATCTTTTCCCCTACAGTTTGGGCCTTTGTGACAAAAAACAAAAGTCCAAATAGAAAAACCCATGTTTCTTTCGGCTCCAAACGGAGTACTATAACAATCATGGAGATTCGATGTCCTATTTTTCCTCAAATGTTATAATTCTTATTCTAGTTCTAGATAAAAATGTCATCATTGTTAATTGCCATCCTAATGATGCACTTTTATTTTTCAATACTCAAAAGTTATCATTGTACATGTATCCATCTTATACATGTATCAATAAGAGTATAAAAAATCACCGGCCCATTGCATCTTATACATGTATCCATTTTGATTCTTTTTATAACTACGTGATTAAAATTTTATAAATCGGAAGGATTGTACACCTTAAATACTCAAATCAATGTCCTACGATACCTTACTGTTTTATATCATGAGCTTTTTATAAAGAATATCATTTGATTTCCTATTTGGATTTTCTTTTTGAGCGATTTTCTTGAATTTAATTCAGTTAATAAAAGGAGGATTCCGCCAAAGGTGGGCATCTTGATGAGGTTTAGATTTTGGCAGTCGCATCAATTGACAATCCCAGAGCATGGAACTGTGGCAAGCCCAAGAATGACAGTCCTTTATATGATATTATCAGATCTACAAGGCATTTCTGTAGCTATCACTAGTGAAATCATGAACCATAACTACAGACAAAAGGTAAATACAGGAAAAAAAGTCGTACCACAGCTTAAATTTAAGCTCTGTATTTTTATGCAGGATACAGGGAGTTCATTAGTGCATGAGAAGCAAATCTTCTGTTGAAACTTTATGTTAATCAGCAAGAATTTTCAAATTATCCATACAATATTCCGCAAGAGTGGAGATCATTTTAACTGCTCAACAAAGGTAATAACGAGAATAAAAATACTAAAAAAAAGTAGAAAATGCTAAGGTACTCGCGAATAAGGACTTGCAGAACAGAATTTTCCATAACAAACTGTGTCATGTGTATTTGTTTTCTGACTCAACACACCTGGTTTTCAATTACAACGCCCAGGAAACATTTCACATTTATAAATATGCAGCGTTTTCTGACTAGCAAGAATAATGATATAATCTGCATACTAAAACCAAGACTCAAACTTGAAAGGGCCACCAGAAATCCAGCTGAAACACAGTTCATCTCAACGGCTTATGTAAAGCAACTCAATACATTTTAGACAAAGTAAAATACCCACCATGCAGCAAGCTACAATATTCTGTAGAAATAGAAACAGAATTGCAGCATAGCAGCAATGGTGGTGGAGGCCGCAGCCCCTGGCTTTGTTTTTCTCTCTTTTCATCAACTTGGCTGACAATGAGGCAAAAAGTGCACATGAGACATCACTGCTGAATGGACGGCACAACTGTAATAGGTATATTTGCCACGTGCATTTTTAATTGATCATTTGTTTAAACTTCACAGGTGCCTAAAATCTAAGTTGATCATTTCAGTGATTTTGTTTTCGATCTCTTCTGCCAATCTAATAAAAAGATTCCTTTTGATCATTCCCAGCTACTGAAGAGATTCTTACATATATGGATAAAATTCAGCGAAAAAACTCAACAAAGCATGCCAAGAAATACAAAAGTGATTGATTCTACAAAAATAATCGATTCTGAGGCAGAGAGATTATGAAACATCCAATATGACCTTCTTCTATGAAGTATGATGAAAAAGTACCAATATTCTGAACACCAAGTAAATACGAAACAAGATTACTATACCAAAAGAATCAAACTTAAGCTATTTTAAAAGTTTGGAGAGAAATATTCATAAATCCCTAGATCCCTCAGTTCAATTGCATACTCACCTAGCCTATGGAAGTTTTGCAATTAAAATTCTCCTTCAAATTTGAAGGTGATCTGTCAAAAGACCTACTGTTGCCTCTTCCGCTCACGGAATACAGCCAGATGAAGCAAAAGACACTGAACTAATCAGCAGGCGCGTTCAGAACTAATCAGCAGCTGCTTTCTCTAAGCTTGCCATGTATGTCAAATATATGGTCCAGATGTATGCAAAGGAACTATTCATCAATGGCTGCAGCAAATATATAAGAACAAACATTTAGGTATTGCAAAACTAAAAACAAGAAAACAAGGAAACTATCCAGCATTCAAGCTACATAAAAGAAGAAACTGAAGTGTTCTATTCCAAAACATATCCAAGTTAACAAAGAGCAAAACCTGTAAATGGACAGGTATGATTTTGTATGTGATGAAATCACATATTGGCCAGAACATGAGGCCATTCAGCAATGTTGGGAGCACGTCTCGCTTCAATCTGGCAGCAATCTCACTGGCATTTTCACCTAAACTTTGACATGATTACTAATTACTCAACAAATTCAATCAAAATGAAACAAAGGAAACAGTTTTTGTGCTGAAGCAGAAAACTAGGATTACCATAAAATTCAGAAATGCATAAACACACCGTACAAAATCACCACTAACCAGTGACAACACTTAAATTTCCAAATATAGATTCCGGTCAAGTTTAATTGCAGCATGGTACGTAGAAACCATTCTGGAAAGCATTCTTGAACTACAAGAGATATCAGTGTTCTTCCTTTTATACTTTTTAACACTTAATCTTTGGAAAGGGAAAACTCAACGCACCAAGCTCCCACCTTAAATTATGCTAAATCAACACTAATTGCTGCACCAATAAATACTTCCACAGAAAAAGAAAAGAACCAATACCTTGCAAGGCTGCATTGAATGAAAAGAAAACAGAAGTAACAAAAGGTCCAAACACAAGCTGGCCAATAACAAGCTTCTTCAATGTCGTTACCACATCCCGTTTGGGAAAACACCTAGCTATAAAATTAAACCATAAATGCTGTGCAGGACCTAGTATAACCAGCCCATACCCAGCCATCCTGGATGTTCTTATTAGATCAAGTGAACCTGAAGGTGGCATTGTAATCATCTGCATTAAGAAAATAAACAACGTCAACCCATCTAAACATAGCACAGGGTCTTCAACTCTAATTAAATAATAAGGCTAGATTTTTGAAGGGCCTCAACAATCACAATCTGGAGTCTGGATTGTTCGTCACATCTTTCTTGTACCGGCTGTAAATTTTGAAATGGATGACTAGGAATTTTTCTTACTTATAACAAAGTTTATCTATTGTACATTTGTTTGAAACATTCAGAGTTTGTACATTTGTTGTGTGAGTTTCTACATTCAATATTTACATGTATACTGTACCGAGACAATTGAACTTACAATTGTGAAGGCCCTTACCCACCTAACACCCCCTCCCCCCCACAAAAAAAAAAAAAAACACAAAATTACAAAAATTTAAGTGCTGAATCTGAGTGATAGAATGCTGTGAATGTTCATTATGAACAACTATAGTATCTCTGATTAATGAGTGCATAAAAAAAGGTAAATGCCTGAGGGCCGAGGCTATACCTGGGAAGTAACGTCAGCAGCAGCATAAATAAGAGAACAAGAAATACTTTTTGTAAGAATGGGCCGCGAATCCAGCATTGATAAATACCAAGAAAGAAATCCCGTCTTTCGATTATTTCCCGATGTTGATGAATAGCAGTATGACTTACGAAGGAATGAATGAAATTGAGGAATTCTAGGAGGAACCCTAGTAGTACTAGTACTAGGTGGTGCGTTTCTGAATTGTTGGATGTTTTTGGGCGTTGGGAGGAATCTAGAAAAACAACAACGTTGTTGTTGTTGTTGTTGGAAGTGTTGGATTAAGGTTGGTTTGGTAAAATGCTTTGCTAAGTAAATAACTAATCTCATCTTGAATGCTTCTTGTGAGTTGGAGTTTGGGATTAACAGAAGAGACCCCTACTGTTTTGGGAGGGGAAGAAAATTTTGTTGAATTTGTGTAGTCCGTGGTTGCTATTAGAATTCGGTGAAGGTTTCTACTTTTTTTATTTTTTATTTTTTATTATTATATATATAGCGGCGGGGACTGGGTGAACTCGTATCCGTCACGGAAGTTTGGAGACAAAGTTGTGGATCATGGCGGGAGAGGACGTGCTTGTAAGATATGATAATTGTAATTGAGAGTTGCACTCAGATCTGAAGCCCCAGCGATTATCAATGCGATTGCACGGTACTCGTATATATTAAAAGTAAAGGTATGAAAAATCTCTGGAGCCAAACGCTCTAAAGTTTTAATATTTTTATTATATTAAAAAAAGCTTAAAATTGTTCCTTCCAAAAAAATAAAAAAAAAAGGCTTAAATTTGTGTTAGTTTGGCATGATTATTTTCCAAGCTGAACTCAAAGTAGTGTTTGTTGAGTTGAACTCCGGTCGATCTCCAATAGTTTAATATTTTTTATGTAAAAATTTCTTCATTTATACTTGTCAAGCTAATTACAAAACTTTCGTAAATATTTAATTTTGTTTATATTTGTTTTGATTAGCTTGCAAATCGAACTCAATGAATTCTTATTAAGCTGAACTCAATTCAGATAGATTAATTCGTCTTTTAGACTTAACTAAGATTATAAATGGCTAAAATAGCATAATTCGTTAAGAAACTTACCACATTTTCAAATTTTAAACAACTTTCAATGTGCACTATTAATTTCCTGCAACTTTAGATTTAAATTGAAAATCATTTCTTATTAATTGCAATAACAATTTTCCTCCCAAATTAAACATATATTCGAAAATTGAGTTAAGAGGTTCCGAGCATAGCTTTATCACATGAGTTATAAAAAATAAAATAAAAAACAAGTAAGAAATACAGGTAGACTTTTCTAGTGTGTTGTTTGGATAAAAAATAAAAAAACAAGAAATACAGGTAGACTTGTCTAGTGTTGTTTGGAGAGGATGCATTTTTTCTTAAATGTTTGGCAATTTTCCCAACTAATTTTGGATGGACTAATAAAAGTCTCTAACCAGAAACTTAATTTAAATATCTCTAAAATTACTAACGTTACAACATTAACTACTTGTATCCATGTCTAAAGTCTTTAAGTGTAGTTATATTTGTCTATTTCAATTGGGAGGTGTAGAAAATTGTAGATTATTTTTACATGAACTTGCGATATTGATTAATGTCTGCCCCTACGTTTTATACGTATTTTTGTTTATAGATATGAAAATCAAGAATTGAGTATCAAAGTTAATGATATCTTTAAGTGATGAATTTACTTCTTATTATTCTCACTTATTACTCGGATTTTAAATTTAATTAATTCACTAGTATAATGAAACTCAACTCATTTCCACAATGAATATATAGAGAGAAATAACATAAACTCATACCATAATAAAGTTTATAATTTCTACTCCAATTCCGATTCAACCAAACAGCTCTTTATGAGCTCCCACATTATTTATAGCAGCAAGAAGTTCCACTTGTCAAGACACCGTCATGATAATACCCGGGTCAAACAGCTCTTTACCCATAGTCCAAAAGTCCGACCCGGGAAACGGTCACCCTATAAAAATACCCTGACCCGAGTGTCTGGTTGGGTTTTTATAGCTTCATTTACAAGGACAAGGGCATCGAAGAAGTTCTTTCCTTTGTTGGCTAAATATATCAGCTTCTTCTAACCATCGAAATTCAGCAAACGCAGCATCAAATTAGAACAATAAGAAGTTAAATATTGATTCAAACAATGGACCCATCAATCATGAAACTCCTCGAAGAAGACGAGGTACATGGCCATGAAAGAAAGACCATATTATTAATATTAAGTTAGTAAATTTTGAGGTTAAAGATTTGATGTTTTTTCCTTTCAATTTTGTTGTTTTGCAGGATGAAACGATGCATTCAGGGGCGGATGTGGAGGCCTTTACAGCTGCCCTGAATAGGGATATAGAAGGGGATGTTTCCACATCTCAGCCATCTGATTCAGATAGTACTAGTATGATACTCTGTGCTCTTTTTTCTCTTGTCCTTAATTTTGGTTGATTTTTTCATTTTTTTCCCTGTTCGATATCAACAATTATCTCGAAAAATATGTGGTCAGTTGAGATGGATTTACATGGTTAGGTTAATCGATGAAGGGAAAAAGGTTAAGAGTGTGGAAGTTTTGGTTTAGATGAGAGAAAAATATAACTAACAGTTTTTACTGAAAATACTAGTAAATTTCATATACCCCACAGTTGTTAGTCTTCTTCCTTGTTATCATTTTCTTTTTTGGAAAAAATGGTTAAGACGAGAGTGGCGCCTGGTAAATAAATTTTTTGTGTCATTTCCCTTTTAGTGGTTGAAATTCATGAATTTTGCATGTTATAAGAATTGACGGCGGCCACATGTTTTCTTGTATGTGACCTTGTATTTTGGATGCACGATGACATGTGCTGAAGCTTTTCTGTATTGTAATGTAAATTTGGTTTAAGGTCTTATTTGGAGTGTTGACTTACAGAAGATATTATGGAATAACTTATCTCAGGCACCATGCATATTCTTTATCTTGTTCTTACTCTAGGAATCTGCATATGGAGTTGGGTTGGCTTGAAATTTGTAGTATTTAAATGCTCAGAAATTCATCAACACTGATCTGTTTAACTGAAATGTAGCTGCATTATCTCAAGGAAGTAGTCATACTTCGAGTCAGTTTCTTCCTCAGTGGCAAACTTCCAGTCATGATGACAATGCCAGTTCTCTAAGCCAGAAAGATCCTGTTGGCACCCAGAAAAATGAACCATTATCAGCTGAAATGGATGTAAAACAACCTGGATTGGTCCATGAGAATCAGAAGCAACAAGATAATACCATACAGGAGGTGAACCTCGGTTCTTTCCAACCTAAACCATCCCAGGGTGATTTCCATGCTCCGCAAGCTGAACAAAAGATGATTCCTATTTCACAAGCAATTAATATGCAGGATTCTGAACATAAAATGGTACATAACAACCAAGGAACTGACAGAACACAAAATCCAGATCATGATGCTCAGCTGGAAAACTTACAGAAGGCAATTAATCAGCAGGCATCAATGTCAGCAATGAGTAATCAACAGGCTGTGGCTACAACAATAAATAATCAACAGCCTGTGGCGACAACAATTGGTAATCAACTGCCCATGGCTCCAGGAACAAGTAATCAACAGAGTGTGGCAACTGGCAGTGGTAGTCAACCGGCCGGTAACACGTTGAATCGTGGGAAACAAGTGCCATTTGCTCTGTTGCTACCTGTTATACAGCCACAACTTGATAAAGACAGAGCAATGCAACTTAACACTCTTTACCTTAAATTAAGGGTGGGTTGTAGAGTCTGGTTTCCTTCTGATACAATGTATTTCTTTGGGCATGAATTAAATCCTCTGCATTTTGTTGAGTTTCTGTTTTCAGAAAAATGAAATCACTAAGGATGGATTTGTCCGGCACATGAGAAGTATTGTCGGGGACCAGATGCTCAAGATGGCTGTTTACAAATTACAGTCTCAAGTAAGTAGTAAAGCAAGGAAAAAAAAATTCCACAACTTTTCTGTACCCCCACCCCCATCCCCCGCTTAACATGGTTTATGTAAAATTTGATTTGGAAAATAGGCAGGTCGAAACGCACAGAATGTGCCTAGTCAACTTCCATCACAGTCACAGATTTCAACTCAGCAGCAAAATTTGCCAACCTCATCTACTGGTGCCAAAGTTTCTCCCAATCTCAGTCATAAACGCTATATCTGTTAAAAGTGTGATAACTTTTCCTCTGACTAAATTTGTTTTGACTCGTGCAACAGCAGTGATAATGGACTTAAGCAATCAGACATCTGATAATACTGCTGTAAAACCACGTGAGGTGGAATGCCTGTCAGATTCACACGGAGTGCCATTAAGCCAAATGTCTACTGCTAGTTTGGTGGCTAATCAAGATAAGGAACGCTCGGCTTTTCCACCACAAGGAATCAATAAGCAGCATCCACAGCATATGCACTTCTCACATGCATCTTTTCCGACATATGGGAATACTGGGAGCATCCGCCCATTTTCTGCAATGAATGCAAATACGTCAAACCCTCTCAAACAACAACCCCATGACTCACAAATGAGACCCATGAGTGCAACTCAATTAGGAACAACAACACAGGGTATGAATATGGTGGGTGTGCCAAAGTTTGATAGGAGTAATTCTCCCAATGACCCAAAAAGGTTGCAAAGTGGAAGTCTGACACCCATGACAAACAATTCAGCACTGTGGCAATCATCGTCAACTAGAGAGCAGAAAAGTGGAGTCTCATCTTCAGTGACCTTTGTAAAACAGGAACCACCTGATCAGTCTAATGAACAACACAAATTGTCTTCCTTCTCTTCTGCAAATGTTGAACAAGGAAACAGTCTTCCTGGAACTTTAAAGGATGAATCTTTTGAAGTTCAGTCCTCTAGAGTGGGGTATTCTACACCCACAAGTACGGGGCCACCAAATCCAGTGTTATCATCTAGTCAGAATGACCCTAATAACTCGGTATTCTTTTCTGATCTATAAGACTACCTTGTTGTTAAATTTTTGCCGATGCCGATTGTGATTTTGCTAAGAGTTTAGATTGTGGCTTCTCTCTTTCCCTCTGTATCTAAATGTGGGTTACATGGCCATCGTTTTTAAGCATGCTCATACTCTATATTTCAAAAGAGAACTTCCAAAACTCATATAGATTTTAGTATCACGTGCAAGCAAGAATATTTTCTGGTCCAAAGGGAGTTAACCAGGGCGATTCAATAATCTTGAGTATGGTTTAATCGACATCCCGTGTCAGACTGCTATTTTGGCTTAGTCATTGATAGTTTGCTGCTGGACTTCTTATGAATTGTTTATTTGAAGTTCAGAAGTGTACTGCAGTCTTTTCCTCTTTGCATGGACTTTAGTGTAATCGTGTCTCTTGAGTCCATATTAGTATAAAATGTATTAGGATTTTATTTGATGTCTTATTTGTTTTAGTAAAGTTTTTAGAGATTTTTAGTTATGTGTTTCAAGTGGAAATTAATCCTAATCACAATAGAAATTTTGAGTAGGAATTAAAATTATAATCACAATAGGACTTTGGGGAAGTAATTAAAATCCCAATGACAGTAGGATTTTCAGGTAGGAATAGAGGTCCTAATCGTATTCATCTCTAGGAATGATTTCTAGCTTACGGATTACAGTAGTTAGTTTGTTTTCTTAAGAGTTTTGGAATAAAGGAATTAGGTTCATTGATTATTATAGTCTTTTTTTCCTCCTGCCCATATTTTTTAAAAAGTGTTACTGTTCACGGAACTGTTCATAGTGCAAGAACAGATCCAAGTTCCCTTAGTTTTCCTCTGGCCAGTGTAGAAGAGTTTTCTCTAAGCTTGTCCTAGGTCTTATTGATTGAGGGAACCGGTTAACATCAGGTTTTGGTACCAATCTTGTAGTTATTCATTCAGTAATTCTTAACTTTATGACATTTTAATTTTTGCGTCTGATTTACTATCTAATTTGTTAGTATGACTTCTCTTCAGCTCTTCTGAGAGACTTTATTTTCTAAACATAAAAGATGAATTTTCTACTTCCTAAGGCAGCTCAGAATTTCAATGATCTCACCATGATCTGTTTTCATCTTGTCCCTTTTTCCTTTCCTCCCTCCCTTTACCAGGTAAATTCCAGGATGCCTTCTGCAACCTCTTCCAGCATAGGCATTGGAAACACCGCGAAGGCTCCCACAAAAAAACCTTCAATTGGCCAAAAGAAGCCACTGGAAGCCCTTGGTTCCTCACCACCTCCATCAAGGTGACATGAGTCCCATGACACAATTACTTGAGAATCTCTTTTAAATGCTGAAGCGAATTGATATTGTTCCTTCTTGATGTTGACATGTATGCTTACAAATACTTATGGCACATCTTCCAGTAAGAAGCAAAAAGTGTCTGGGGCCTTTTTGGATCAAAGCATTGAACAACTCAATGATGTCACTGCTGTCAGTGGTGTTAATCTTAGGGTAATGACCACAGCAACCCTTTGCTTTCTCTAAAAACAAGAAAGGGAGAAAAAAATAAAAAAGGAGATAAGAACCCTACTGCATATTCAGTTGCACACACGTAGGACAGGCAATATGCTTTGTGCTATATTCAACTCAGTATTATAATAATTCAATGAATGAAATAGGAAGAGGAAGAACAACTATTTTCTGGGCCAAAGGAAGATAGTCGTGTTTCAGAAGCATCTCGACGTGTTGTGCAAGAAGAAGAAGATCGGCTGATTTTGGAGAAAATTCCACTCCAGCGGAAATTAGCAGAGATTAGTAAAATTTTCACTCTGTTCACATCCTTGTTCTTGCTTTTATTATGTGCATTTGTTGTTATACAAGTGCAACATTAGAACAAGTGGATTGACCTGGGGATTCTTTTTTGACTATGTCTGGCAGTGGCAAAATGTGGTTTAAAGGGTATCAGTACTGACGTGGAGCGGTGCTTGTCTTTGGTGAGATTTTAAGATAGTTCTTAACCCCCCCCCCCCCCCCCCCTCCCTCTCTCAAAACACAACAAAAACAAAAAAAAGGACACAAATTGTATCTTGAATTTTTCATTTCTTGTTCTGCTGATTTTCCTTTCAGTGTGTGGAAGAAAGAATGCGTGGGCTGATAGGTAATCTTATCAGATTGTCTAAGCAGGTTAGTTTTACTTTTTGCCATTTTCATTGCTCTTAAAGTAGTAAATAATTGTTGAA
This sequence comes from Mitragyna speciosa, assembly GCA_024721245.1. NCBI lineage: Eukaryota > Viridiplantae > Streptophyta > Magnoliopsida > Gentianales > Rubiaceae > Mitragyna > Mitragyna speciosa. Next base: position 20,646,267 of record CM045568.1, read on the forward strand.
TGGGAAAGGAATCAATTCCTTATTCCTTTGATGGACTTCAATGCACTTTCTGCAGCGCTTAGATATAGAGAAGCCTAGACACAAAACTGTCATAACATCAGATGTTCGTCAACAAATCATGTTGATCAACCGAAAAGCTCGGGAAGAATGGGAGAAGAAGCAAGCTGAAGCAGAAAAGCTCCAGAGGCTGAATGAAGTGAGTAGTTTTTGTCTTTACTATTGAGTTGACTATTCTATGCTTTTTTGACTATTCGAAAGCCTTATACTTTTAATCTGTCTGTCTTGCAGCCTGAGAGTAATCTGGGAGTTGATGGTGAGAAGGAGAAGGACGAAAGTCGTGTAAAACCGGTAAAGGTACCTTGGCTTATTCATCATCGGCCATCATAAGCTTAATGCTTCTTGCCAGATACTATTTCAACTCTATGTGCACTTGCAGGCAAACAAGGAAGAAGATGACAAGATGAGGACAACGGCTGCAAATGTTGCTGCCCGAGCTGCTGTTGGAGGAGATGACATGCTGTCGAAGTGGCAACTAATGGCTGAGCAGGCAAGGCAGAAACGTGAAGGAGGATCTGATGCGGCATCTGGTTCACAGCCTGGAAAAGATACGGGCAGAAAGCTATCATCAATAAGAAGTTCAAGGGATAATCAAGAAGCAGAGAAAAGGGGCCATTCTGTTGCTAATTCCACTTCTGGTATATTTTTGTTTCCTTTACTAGGCAAGTTATTTTTAAAGATGACATGAAGATTTACTCATCCTCGTCTGTCTTGGCTGTGTGTTTAAGCTGGAAACAGCCTTCTCAACCCAGTATTCACTGTCATTTACTCTAATGTTAGCTCAAAATATATTGTTATTGTTTTCGTGAGAGGTATATAGTTTAGTGTTGAGATGTCTGTTGTAGGAGTCTTCATACTTTCTGATGGCGGATTGCTTCAGTGTATACAATTTGCTGTCTGCTTGTATATTCTGTCTCGTGTCTTCTCTACATAAACTTGCCTGTGCATGCATTACTGCTTGTATTTATACTGTTAACAGTTTCTTTGAAATGATAGACGTGATTTTCTTTCCGGTTGTCATACCCAGGCTGTTGTTGGTATTAGATAATGTTGGCTGACATTGTATTGGAGTCCTAGACCTTATTTCTCATTAGAGCATTCTTCATATGGCATAATACTACTTCTTGGTGGGTTTTGGTTCTCTTTCCCTACATGAACTTGCTATCTTTCTGCAGGAGCAGTTAGAAAAGTAGGAAGAAATCAAGTTGTTCCACCACAGCCTAAGGTGGCTCGCACTATTTCAGTTAAGGATGTGATTGCTGTTCTAGAAAGGGAGCCTCAAATGTCAAAATCAACTCTCATGTACCGGTTATATGAGAAAGTCCAAAGTGATGCTACGGCAGGATAAATGAAAGGCCTGTGGGCTCCCGGGCGACCAAATGTGATGGTAAACTATTACTGTTGATCTTTTCCATTTCACTTCGTTTTTTGCGGGTTTCATCACTATAACTTTTGAGCATTGAAATTATTTCCTAAAAATGCTAATGTGAGATGGTCTTTTTCAGTTTACGACATGCAACATTACAGTTAGTTCTTTGCATCAATGTCTCCAAAGATATGAGGCGTCTTTCTTCATTGTTTGTAATTAATTTAAGTTGGTTTAACGGCAACTTATTTCAAAGAAATGTTACAGGGTGTTTTATTCTCCCCTGATTATGAAAGCAGCATTCATCGGTGCAGAAGGTGGATTTCATACTTTAGCCCATCTATTTACGTGAAGGTATTAAGTTACCAGGCGACTAACAGCTCATCTTTACAAAGTTTCTCGCAGAGAAGCAAATCCGGAAGAGGATAGATTTGGAACTGATCTCTTGACAAATGGGATTAAACAGGATATTAAGGTTTATTGTCCATGGATTTCAGTGGAGCTGCTTCACCCGACTTTGTTTTTGTAATTAGGCCTTTAGACTGTCTGCTGTACATAAAAAGTTGAATACAACTATTACCCTGCAAGTCGTTGCTGCGGCTTTTCAATTTTACTTTTTTCGGCTTGCTTGTAGTTGAGTTATATATCGTTGTTAAATTAATTAGTGCGGGAGATGAGATCAATTCATAATCATAGCTCATGCTTCAGTAAAGTATTTTTTATTCAATTGCAGTACACATCTATGAATGGAGAGGTGGATTATACCATCTTTTACGGGATTACTTCGTTAAATAGAAGGCTTGGGAAACATTGAACTTAATTTACATATTATTTTAAATAAAACTAAAAAGGAACTTGAGCGATTCGAGTTGTGACTGTCTGAATTGGTTTTGACCGAACTCAAGTTAAGTTAGGCTCGGATACTTCTGGTGAAACAGAGTTGAATTTTACTTGATGCTTTTTTGAAAAAGCTACAATAATGATTAAAAAAACCCTAAAAAAATTTCGAACAAAGTGAAAATTAGAATTGATTTCATCACATTAACGAGTTAATCAATTTGAAATTCAAGTGACAAGTAATAAATCATAATAACAAATTTTTACACTTCCATTCGAATAGAATGATTTCCATAGTACTCAACCAAACTAGAGAGGCGTATTAGTAGTTTAGATATTCACTTTTGGCCCTTCATCCCCGTGAACCAAATTTCTCCTAAGTTAATGACAGCTATACTTGTTCGTAAGGGTAACATTGACATATTTCTTGTTTGGTTGGTTACTAAGAGAATCATTCTATAAACTGAACTGCTAAAACTTGCTTTCATCATTCTCTAGTTATTAGGTAAATTTCGAATTTGATTAATTCATTGATGTAGCAAAATCCATCCCACTTTTTACTTGAGTTTTTAATAAATTAACTCATTAATGTAACAAAATCTATACATCGATTGAGATTTATAATTCCTAATTTTAACTTTCGATTACGAACCAAACAGCTTCGGGTAGTCGATTGGACTTGACCCGATTGCACAGGCCCAAAGTTTCCAGCCCACTTGCGTCAAATGGACAGTCTCTTTTTCTAATCCAAAAGGATATGGGCTGACTAAGTTGTTTTGTGAATTTATTTTTTCCCCAGTTATTTAAAGAATTTAGCCGAGTCGATGGACAAAAACGGCGACGTTTAAAAATCAGGTGAAAATTCGAACAATTCAGACGTCGGAGCTTCAATCTCAACCTGAAATATCGTCGGACCGATGTCTCAAGCTCGAGTATACGCAGACGTCAATGTCCTTCGCCCTCAAGATTACTGGGACTATGAAGCTCTCACCGTTCAATGGGGGTAAATCGCGCTCTTAACCTAGTTAAATTTAACCCTAGTTTTCTATTTCAGCTTTTACTTCCATTTTTTTTTAATGTTATTTCGGCAATTGACTTTTCCAGGGTTTATATACAGTTTTTTTTAGCTAATTTGGTTTCATTTATAATTAGTTTTGCGTGTTGGATTCGTTGATTTTACTGCATTTTTTGCTCAAATTTAATTATTACGTGCTTGTATTTGGACGTGTCGAGGCGTCCAGTGAGTGCGTGGACCAGAAATTTCACACCTTTGTGGCCTTGCATGCGATCATAGCTTATCTTAGTTTATATCAAAACTTTTTAGATTTTATCGAATACTTGCTCTTATTTTTGTGAGGGAGAGAGGTCCACCATCTCCATGGATGGATGGAAGTTTCAGACCCATGTGGCCTTGCACACGAGACATAACTTGGATTAGGGGTGGAGCTGGATTTTTTTTGCTAAAGGAATTGGAGATTGGTTAAAGACAAATCTTTAAGTTCTGTGCTTGTGTCTATTTGTTGGGATTTTGTGCTCGTGGCTGTTTGTAGGGAGTCCAATCTTGTGTTTTAGCGATTATTCTATCTGCATTATGAGAGTTTAGCGTGCCTAGTTTAGTGCTTATGCATGGATGTGTCAAACAGGATGTTACCTTATTCTTGTCTTTTGAATTCATCTTTAGGATCATGTAGGTTGGAAGAAACTAGTTTCCTTGTTAAAAAAAAAAGGATAGGAGGGAGGATATTTGCATGAAGCTGTTGGGAAAATAATGTTGGCCAAGACGTAACAGGAGCATCGTTGTCTGATTTTGTGCCAAGTTGCTGCTAGGCTACTGTGTATTCTTACCCAATCAACCAGCAGAAGGATGAAGATTCGAAAGAAGTTAAAGCTGGAAGGTGGAGAAAAAGAATAAATGCAAGAAAAATTGCATTCATTTTCTGCAATTTAGGATATCTTCTATTTTTTCAAATTTGCTGACGATGTTTCTTAGGGTTGATATCTCTGTTTTGTTGTCTGTTTTATTTCCAGTCACCAAGATGACTATGAGGTTGTTCGGAAAGTAGGAAGGGGGAAATACAGTGAGGTCTTTGAAGGTATAAATGCTATCAACAATGAAAGATGCATCCTCAAAATCCTTAAACCGGTGAAAAAGAAAAAGGTATTAACAGTATTTTGTAACTCAATGTGTTCTCGGACATGTATATCCATGTCGGAATTTTGTTTTTTAGATGATGGAATACTTAAAACATCATATATTAATCCTATTGCACATCAATCGATCTAGGAATGCATCAAGGTCCTTTGAAGATTCTGTTGTTAATGCAAATAACTATGCTCAAATTTATCTATATTTGTTTACCTTTGGTAGCAGCCACCAGCCAGTACTTAACTTGCTTTTGGCTACTGGGAAAATCTTTCATTCTCAGTTGACATTTCTAAAAAACAATTTCGCCTTCTTCGTATTGTGCAAATTATATTAACTTGAAACTATTCTTTGCTTTTTTTCCTGTGAAAGCCTTTATTTTTTAGATTCTTATACCATCCAGTTAAATCTTGTTCAAAATTCACTGTAATGGTTTTGAACTTTACATTATCCAACGCAATGCGGACATATTGTTTATAAAATCTCAAAAGTACCATTTTTAAGAGAGTCTGAATTTTGGAAAAGAGATAATATTATCTCATTATGAACTTGTTCATACAGGTTCCAGTGTATCAGGGCCTCCTTTTCTGCGTTAAAGTGTAATTTAACTTTGAATCATAAGGATATTGTAAGTGTTTCAATATTTATCTGGCTTCAGGAATCTTGCTCTTTTGGTATACTGAAGTACTTCTATTACACAAGATTTTTGAATATTGTTTCTTAATGGGAAAAATGTGTCCCTTTTTTTCATTTGCAATCCTTCTGGAGGGAATGCCTTTAACATGAGAAACTTGCATTGATGGCTGTGTTTGCCAGCAAAGCATCTTAGTGATGAAAATGTTTAATATATGATTACATAATAGAAATGTTTATATCTGAAAATGGTGCTTCTGCCATATATGCTGTTTCTGCCTTTTTCCCCCTTCATTTTCTACTTAGCTTGTTATGTCAATCACTGTCATTATTTTTGTCTTTGTATAAATAATAGTTTCACATGTACAGATCAAGAGGGAGATCAAGATACTCCAGAACCTTTGTGGTGGCCCAAATATTGTAAAATTGCTTGACATAGTCAGAGATCAGGACTCGAAAACTCCCAGTTTAATTTTTGAATATGTGAACAGCACAGATTTCAAAGTCTTGTACCCAACTTTGACCGATTATGACATACGTTACTACATATATGAGCTTCTCAAGGTTTGGCTTTTCATATTATCGTACTGAAAATCTTGCATTTACAAATTTGAATTCGACATTTTGTTCCTTATGTTTTGAAAATATTTATGATGTTGCTGTTGACAAGTGCTGAAAGATGTCAGGAAGTTCTGCTGTTGTTGCATCTAGTTTGAAATCTGTGCATTAGCATCTATATTTTCTGGGTGCCAGCTGCTTGCTAATGTCTATACAAGAGAATATTCTTCCTTGCATTTCTTTAAATGTAAAATCTTTTTTTTATTATTTTTATTATTATTTTTTAAGAATGCGTGGAAGCACCTTCTCTTCTTACTGAGTCCACCTCAATATGACTGTGTGCCAAGCAAGTTGAGAACCAGACTTGTCTAGGTGGTGTTCACAAGGGTGTTGTGTTCTCTTTGGTGTGTTTAAGTACTGCCTGTTTCATGAGCTTAGTCATTTATTTTGGATTTGGTACCTGATAATAGCACTTTTTTCACTTGGAGTTATTGTTTTTCTTTAAGAAAGATCCTAATGACAATTGACTAAATTGAACATGCATGGAAAAGTATGAAACAAATCTGGTTAAAGGTGTTCATGGTTCAGTTGCATAGTTTTTGGCAAACAGAAACTCTGCATAGTAATTTGAGAACAGGAAAACTATGGTCCAAAATGAAGTTAGTTGATCTTTTTACATTATATATATATGTTTCTTGAACCAGAATTTGAAAAGACAAAGTAGGACAAGCATGTTTAACATTGAATCATTTTGTTTCTTACCTTGTTTGTTTTAGAAGGAATTATGCTTGTATGGTTTATGATCTATAATTAGATCTGTTGAAGGTGCTCTTTCTTGCATATCTGAGTCAACACCTCTTGATCATCTTGGTCAAAGTGGGCCACATTTTGGATTTGTGTAAGATACAGAAAGATTAACAACAGTGCCTCTTCTTTAATTGCAGGCATTAGATTACTGCCACTCGCGGGGAATAATGCATCGAGATATCAAGCCTCACAACGTTATGATTGATCATGAACTAAGAAAACTTCGACTAATTGACTGGGGTCTTGCTGAATTCTATCATCCTGGCAAAGAATATAACGTTAGAGTAGCTTCAAGGTCACTTCCCTGACTTCAATCTTGAAAACAAAGTTGTTGCAATCTCTCACCCTTTAGCTTATGCTAGCTATATGATGATTTGGGATATTGCTTTTGAACTTAATATGAATTGATTCCTGGTGTTTCATTTCTTTATTAAATAGGTACTTTAAGGGGCCAGAACTGCTGGTGGATTTGCAAGACTACGACTATTCTTTGGACATGTGGAGCCTTGGTTGTATGTTCGCTGGGATGGTAAGCTTTTTTCTTAATCCTGCTTGGTTGCCTTGATTTTTGTTTGTAGATGGCTTTAATTTTCAAGTTAATCTGCAGATCTTTCGGAAGGAGCCATTCTTTTATGGTCATGATAACCAAGATCAACTCGTGAAAATTGCTAAGGTACTGTTAAAATTGTTATCTGGTTGATTCTAGTGGACACCTGCACTTGTATCTTTAATCAAGTAATTTAGTGACTGGCTTTGTAGAGGCATGTCATGTTTTATCCAATCATCCTCCGATACAAACACATAGGTAAACTCCTGGAAGAAAAAGTTGAGTCTAAGATGGCAAGAATTTGTGCTGCTTATTTGTCTGTGAGCATCTTAAATTAATGTAGCTGCCATTGTTATCTGACGAAAAAGGTTATCTGATTCAGTTCCTCAAGAGATCATCAGGGATGTTATGTTTGGCTTGTGTGGTCCATTCCCATGTTTCTGGCCTAATGCTATTGTATCCTGAGATGAGGCAGAATTTGGTTCTCAAGTCCTAGGTAGAAAATGGTTTTATACAAAAGGATATTATAGGGGATAGTCATGACTCATGATTTATCTTCTGAGTTTGACCATGTGGTTTTGGACGTGACACTGAATTCAACACTTTAATTAGTTCAATTATTTTTTAGATCTCACCACATACAAGTGATTGCACGCATTTGATACTTGTCTACTATTCTCCGTCACTCATTCCAAGTCCACGCCTATCCAGTCCCTGTTTTATAATTAAAATCCTTCCTGTAGGTGGTCTCAGTTTCCATGTCATGGTTGTTGGGCATCCAATTGCACAGCATCTGGAATCCTAAATAAAAATCACGTGCTCATATGTAAGTTGTCCTGATGTAGGTTCTTGGGACGAATGAACTGAGTGCTTATTTGAACAAATATCATTTAGAATTGGACCCACAGCTGGATGCTCTTGTTGGAAGGTACTTTTAATGAATCACTTGAAAGTGCACTTGAGAAAAAAATTTCATTTGTCAAACCCATGCTTTCTGGCCTGTGAATGAACTTTTCTATATTCAAAGGGGAATTATTTCGCCAGCATTTGGTGTGTGGTTTATATTTCTTTCCTTTTTCCTCAGGCACAGCAGGAAGCCCTGGTCCAGATTTATTAACGCTGACAATCAGCATCTAGTTTCCCCTGAGGTGACTTATATGTTGCGTTGAAGTAATTTTATTTTGTTTTTTGAATAGTTTTTTGTACTGATGTGATTATTGGATACTGGGTAGGCCATTGATTTTCTTGATAAGCTCCTTCGTTATGATCATCACGATAGGGTTACAGCAAAAGAAGCAATGGTAATTGTTGATGCTTTTCTATATCAATACTTATGTATGTTGCTGTGGCTGAATCTATTATTGTTCTTATTTATATTCCAGTCTGCTTGTAATGGAATTCTCCAGAAACTTCTAGAAGTTAAATCTCAAGGTTTATCTTTTAAGTTGTTCTTTCGAAAGTTTTAAGGGTGAACCTTGACATTATATTAAGTTGATCTGCAGTAATTTGAGGAGTAACTGATTCAAGTATCCAGATGTCCTCTCCTGTTTTCTGGGGATTCAAGTATCCAGATGTCCTCTCCTGTTTTCTGGGGATTTGCCTTTTAGCTTTGCATTAGTTTAATTTTTTAGTGTTTGTCTTGATGAATTTTCTTGCACATTTTTTTAGATCAGAATTTTTTGTACTTTTTAATAGGCTTGAATTTTTAAGGATTCAGTATTTAATTGAAGTTAAGGGATACTAGTGTTTTTACTTTTTTATGATATAGATTTTTATCCCATCACCAAGATGTGGTAAACAGCATCTTTTAAGCAATTCTGTATTTTAAGCTTTAAGATGTGAACTCCATGTCTTTCATTAGGACCAATCTTTCCAGCCTTTTCCTTTTACCATGCCTATGGATAGATTCTACATGCTTTTTAAGTCACAGATATTTGAGAAAAATACACTATTGTGTTTTTCCTGTCTTATTTGTTTGAGGATTCTGGGCCTATTGTTTTGTGCATCGTGAAAACGATACATTTTTCTTGTGAATAATGTGCTAGGATTTATTAGTTGATAGACAAGAGAAGAAAATGATCGGGAAATCAGCAATGGTAGGTCCTACTAAGTCATTAAATTGTGTTTTTCCATTTTGTCATAGAAGCTCACATTTCACCTTTTGTTTTTTGTTTTTTTTGTTTTTTTTTTTTGTTTTTTTTTTTTCTGCTGGGGGATCTGATATTTCTGATGCACGTTGTTTGCTGTTTCAGGCTCACCCATACTTCCTCCAAGTGAGGGCTGCTGAAATCAGTAGGATGAGGACACAGTAGACTGACGCTTTCCTTGGTCTTTGATATTAATCAAGTAGCGTGTTGCACTTAGTGATCTCTTCAGAAATATTGTGGTGCAGGAACAGGCATAGTTAAGCTTTATAATGGGGTTAAAAATCCTTTTTGTGTTGGCCTTTTTTTTTATCCCAGCACGCTTATTCTCCCCAGATATTGTAAAATTCTAGTACAAATATGCTACATAGTTTTGTATAACATTACAAATTGATGCTGCTTCTTGCGTTAAAGGTATTGTAGATGGTAATAGCACATCCAGAAGCTCTATGTCAAGAGTGAAGATAAATATTTTCTACATATCTGATTGGTTTCTTTGTAATCCCCGCAATTGAACATCGTTACATTTGCAGTGAAGAAGGTTTTGTTTTCTTGTACAATTTCCTTTCAATTGCACAGAGCCTTACTTCCAATTTCCTTTCATAGGGTCAAAGCTTATCTGACGTTATGATATTGCCTCTTAAATACTTACCTAATTATTTCAGCGGAATGCATGCTTCCTTTGAATTAAAAGTATATAATGGGAAACAGCTAAGGGATCTTAATGGGATGGTGAACTGTGAATTTTTTCATTTTTTGCTTCGGAGACAGTAACTAGATTTTGAACAAGAAAAGAAGATATATTTATGAACATATTCCACACAGTTTCAAACTAGGTAGCCATCAACACTTTGCAACACAATCCCAGTAACACCACTGAAACAGCTTCAAACTCGCTAATGTTGATAAATCAGAGACAGTTGAGACACATCTTTAAAAAGTTGCTGCCAATTTTCAGATCATTTCTTAAGATGGGGAAAGCACGCAAAGAGATCAGATTTAGGGTGTTTTGCTTCAGCATGTTCCTTGCACTTCACCTCTGAGGTAGTACAAATGAATGTCTGCATGCAGACCTTGCACTGCATTCACAACAAACACAGATTTTCATTGTAGAGATGATAAAATTCACAGCTTGTATTAACAACTCATTCCGCATAAAGATTAAACAAATTAATAAATGTTTAGTCAAAAACATTATACTTAACAGAGCAGAAGAGCATTTATTTACACAGTATGTATGTATCTACAACGTATATTATTCCTTGATTGTTTCTTTGACCATAAACTCAGGGATTCATGTTACAAAGACACTCCTAACTTTTGAAACACAGGCATACAGGGTTTTTTAAGTTAGTGGTAACAACTAAGAAAACCAAGCTTTTTAAGCAAGCTAGTACAGCAGAAGAGATTTTCATGTTTTTAGATGTACAGTAATCATATTTTAAGTGCTTCTTAATAACAACATTGTGACCATAATTTGGAGCCTATGTTACCATTTCTTAATGCTTATATGAATAGCAGGCTCCTCTAAACATCCTTTTTTCAAGTAAATATTAGATCTGAAATACCAACAAAATGTACTGAAGATTAAGCAGCCTCCTTCAATATGCTACTAGCTACTTCTCTAGTAAAAGATTATCAATCTATTTTTCTAATCACATCAACGATGAAGATAAACATCAGAATGTCTGAACTTCAATTCTATTGGGTAGTCCTCCCATACCAACGCATAAGCCATGAGTACACAAAACATAAATACTTCAACAATGTATGGTTGGACAATAAATCAGTTAACATTCAGAATTCCTGACAGCATTACACAAAGATGTCACAAGAAGAAAAGCCCAGGTGGAACTCAAAAAGGATTCATCAAGAATTCTAACAATATAAACAAAAAGCGATAACGAAGGGTGGTATATGTGTGCATATGACATCTAACAGCATCTTAAACGGTATTGTTAAATTCCTAATCTATGCTCACTAGTAAAATTCCCAGTGTAAATTGATCTGTTCTCACTATCACAACATAACTTCAAAATCTCAGCACCACTCTCACAACATAACTTCAAAATCTCAGCACCACTCTCACAACATAACTTCAAAATCTCAGCACCAACTCAGACATTAAGCAACTCAACTAATTAGCAAAACACCTCCCCAACACGACACCCACACCCACACCTTCCGTAAAAATACAACAAAATAACACCACAGGGGAAAAAGATTCAGACTTTATCAGCTTGACATAAACTAAAAGCTCTTACAGAACATCTAAGTGATTTCTTTCTTTTAAGGCAGTTCCTCCTCCGGCCGTTTGGAGCCTTAAATCGTGCTACTACAATTGATTGCCCTGGCGAATGAGCAAGCAAGATTCGATTTTTATCCGATCCGACGGCCTAATTAGAAATTTAAAACAATACACACACAAAAAAATCCAAACGAATTATCTACAAGTATCTGCCAGAATTTATAAGTTGAACGTTCAAGCCTTCCAATCTTTCTTAATCTTTGCCTAGTTTTTTCAGATAAATAAAACTAGTCTCAGATTTTTTACACTCGTGGGAAACCAAAACTGGTAGAGATCAGATCATAAGAAATTCCAGACCAATAAAACCGAATTGAATTTCCTTTAAAAAAAGGGGGGACCTGGATGGTCATGGCCTTTTTGTTGGTTTCCAGCTGGCTTCCTGCAAAGACAAGAGACGAGAGAGAATCCCATTCATCAGAACTCTAATCTGATTCAATTCCCTCCACCCGTTCGTCTACACTACTAGAAGTCTAGTATAAAGAATAATATTTAGTAATATCAATATAGGGAAAGAACCTTTGGCGGCGTTTTTCATCTTTTCCATGTTCCTCTCGCGAGCCATCTTGGACTTTTGGCCGTTGCCTCCACCCATGGCTGCCTGCTGCTGCTGTTGCGGCTGCTCCGGTCTCTCTTCTTCAAAGGGAAATTTGGCTTGGCCCTCTTTCGCACTCCTCTGTCAGCCAAGACTCATATCCCTCGACTTATATTTGGGGGGGGGGGGGGGGGGGGGGGAATAAAGACGGTCAATTGAGGAAGAGTATACAATACACCACGTGTATTGTCACGTGGTGTATTAGAACCAATAATTTATCACTATGTGACAATGGTAGGTCATATCTTGTATTATTTGGCGATGTGTGATTGATTTGCACCACGTGGTGCACGCAATACTCACTCGTCAATTGATTACTTACTAGTAATATTTTAGTACAAAGAGAGAAACAAAAAATTATAGCTAAGTTTTGCATTGCCAAGCTACGTTAACAATTACATTTCAATAAATAAATAGGGCGGTCTTTTATGTTTAAGACCTACTAGTTAAGACTAATATATATAAACTTGACAGAATATAATTGGTCACGTTACATATTTTGACAATTTGACATTTCTTAAAAATTTTAAAATGAGATTGTTTACTGTACAGTAGCTATAAAAGTAGAAGTTACAAAATTAATTTTAAGACTGATTTTTTGTAATATCAGTTTTTGTAATTATGATGGTATAATAAAATTTATAGAACCCTTTTTATTTAAATTAATTAAAGCATCAATATTTATGTAGATAACTAGTAAAAAGGACTCCTAGCTACCCTCTATGGCATGCACTAGTATTTTTTTTCTTATTTAGAATAGTACAACTCAAAATAATGTTTATTTTATTCACTCTACTATAGATATAAATTTTTTGACAACTAACGAAATAAATATTTAGACAACACACTCAATTCCCACCTTATTTAATTCCTCTAATCCAACTCCTCTCCTTCTAAAAGATTAAAAGAAAGAAAAAAAAAAAAAAGCAACAAACTCAATTCAATTGAGATTCATTGAGTATAAAATACAAATGACATGCAACTATTTGCTTTCTATCTACCCCCACGACAAATTTTCTGCAAGTACTCTCATTTTGTTACGAAGGACTGCACTGCATCACGCGTTATTCAAATCAGCCCAATGTCTTCAGTTGTGCTTGACCAGTAGCTTACTTAAAAGAACTTGAGTTAGGTCCATTAATGCTTTCTTTCTTTCTTAGCCAAGTAAACAGTATGCAATGCAATATACCTTGGGATGCAATAACATTAGGCAAGTGGGCATTTAAGAGTGGACTTTTGAAGCCGAAGAGAAGAAGAAGATGATAAATAGAGGATGGATATTGTATGGTCGGCCATGCAGAAACCCCCTATTTAACTCTTCTGGATGACATTATGAGGAGGTGACCATGAAGGAGTGGATGTTTGCACCTCTTCTTGCCCCGTATAGACTGATGGGAAATTTGTGTACACATTCAGATGAATGAGCCTGAACTTTGTAATCCAAGGACGGTCATGACAACACATTTTTATCTTTACACATATCACTTAATTTATATAATCGTTATTTCAATTACAAAATTCATAAATAAAGTCGTGAACAGATATACGCAAGAATTTTTAAGAATGACTAGTAGTAAAAAAAAAAATGTAGAATGGAAAAGCCCCATGGGTCTACTGTAGTGTATAGCTGCAGCTCATTATAAGATTAATTATAAATTGGTGGTAAGACATTCGAGAAGATTTGTGCAAGAAATTTGGTAATTGCCATCATTATTTTTATTTTGCTTTCCAACCTCTCTGTCTGTCTCTACTAGAAACTGGCAGGTACGGAAATAAATATCAACTTACCCAATTTGCAGTCACAAAAAGTGATATGGGAAAATTTGACTGTCACTAAAATGTCAAGCGAGCAAACAAGTTGAAGAAAATTACAACACATCATGGGAGGAATTAATTAGGGGCCATGAAATGGGACCATTGGGCTGGTCTTTTAGTATTCGGATCTATATAAAGCTTGTTGGGCTTTAGATATTAAAGGTGCTCCCTCTGGCAGTGATCCCAACAACTAATATCCAGTCCATTGGTCGTGCCAGTTGCACTTGGACCAGGAAAACATGGGCTGATTTTAAGGGTCTTGAGAGAACTGAAATTGGATTAGAATTAGAATTAAATTTTACATCAAATTCTACTCTAAATAGTAAAATAAAAATTCCAATTCAATTAGATAAGCAGGTCACTGACGAGGCAAACAATCCGTGCACAAAAGATATTACAAAATTTTGTACCTTCAAAGCAGAGTCATGATGGTCACAAATCATTCTATACCTTTTGATTTTAGGTAATTTTACTATTAATATATGTTATGTGTCCCAAAAACGCTATCACGATACAATTGATTTTGATTAAGTTCTCCAGATTTTTGGACCATCATTATTAAATAATTTTCTGACTGCTAATTTAAGATTATAATGATAAATTTTGGAAAATTTGTAATGTTATTTGAGAGCTCTGTGAGAAAATTTAAATTAAAATTACCTCAATAGGAAACAGAATCGTTTTTACTGGGACAATAATTGCAGTGCAATATATTTTATGAAAATTCTTGAAGCCAATAAAATTAACAGTAAATATTATGGAGATTCCAAAGTGTTGATGCCGCATGTTATCATTTCGTTGTATACTGGTTATGCTACGTGATATTTCACATTGTTTGAGATAAAACTTTTCTTCAGATAGTAGTATATAATATAGATTTTGTGAGATTCTATAGTGTTATTATGGTAAAAAAAATTTCTTCAAATAGTAATATATAATATAGATTTTGTGAGATTAAATCAAGTGTGTAGAAATTAAGAGGCCAAATATATTTTAGCAAAAATACTGTGTACAAACCTTTGTTTTATCCTGAATGAGTTTAGATATTTGATACATAAATATATTTCAAAATATAAATTTTAGTTATGATAATATGTTAGCTTCGATATTTTTTTGGGATAATTTCACATACCTCCCCTGAGGTTTGTCATAATTACATTAACCTCTCCTCAGGTTTTAAAAATTACACTTACACCCCCTGTGTTTATAGTTTCTATAACAAAATAAGTCCATTTTGATAATGTAACCCAAAAACACCAACTAAATACCTTAAAATATTCTAAATTGCTTTTAAATTAGTTTTCTCTTTCTTATTAATATATTTGTTTGTAAAATTTGTATAGATAAAGTAAATTTTATTTCAAATTAATCAGATAACTGAGTTTTGAAGAAGTAATTTTTGGTAGGAATTAAAATTTAAGGTAAGATATAAATACTTTTGATATTTTTATAACTAATTAATTAATTTTTAAGGTTTATTTATCTTTTTTAAAAGCAATTAAGCATATTTTAAGGTGTTTGGTTGGTGTTTTTGAGTCACATTATTAAGATGGACTTGTTTTGCAATAAAAAATATAAACATATGGGGTGTAAGTGTAATTTTCAAAACTTGAGGGGAGGTGAGTATAATTATATCAAACCTCTAGGAAGGTATGTGAAATTATCCCTGATTTTTTTGCTGTAATATTGTCAATGGTATAAAACAAAATCATGTAGTTAAAAACATGAAGAGAAAAAAAAAAGTAAATGAAAAATTGACCGACGAAATTGGTGTATGCGGAGCCCAAGGAGGCCTCACAAGTTGCAGTTGGGACCAATTCATGTTCCGGATTAGAAGTGTAAAAAATGGATAGATAACATGCAATCAGCACAGAAATGCAGAAGTGTAAAAAATGGATAGATAACATGCAATGAGCACAGAAATGCAGAAGTGTGAAATGCAGAAGTGTAAAAAATAGATAGATAACATGCCATCAGCACAGAAATGATTAATAGTTACCCCGGATCTCACAGAGCCGTGTACTAAAGGTCACATGATTCCCATCACTTGCTCCTTTCATGCACTTTCCGTCCGCTACTACCCAATGAATAACCACATGCATTCAGCCATCCGCTACCACCCAATGAATAACCACATGCATTCATTCAGAATGGCTGAGAATTTGAAACACAAACAGTGGCTCTTTCATGCACTTTCCGTCCACTACCATCCAATGAATCCAATGAATAATCACATTTACCATCCAATGAATCCAATGGTTATCTTTCATGCACTTTCCGTCCACTGCCATCCAATGAATCCAATGAATAACCACATGCATTTAGAATGGCTAAAGATTTGAAACACAAATAATGGCTAAGGATTTGAAACACAAATAGAAATTTGAAATACAAATAGGGCCAAGAGAAGAATTAATACTCAAATCTGAGTTTATCTCGACAAGAATTTGTAACTTGTCCGATTTGATTTATAATAGTCAAACATCAACTAGGTGACTCAAACTCTATAATAAATATAAATTTGAAATTTGTGCATTAAGAAGAGTTTAAATATAATCAACTAGGTGACTCAAACTCTATAATAAATATAAATTTAAAATTTGTGTGTTAAGGAGAGTTTAAATTATATAAATTCAACTCGAGTTTGACTAAAGTTAGTTTGAATTTGGCTCAAAATATAATTAAATTTTTAGATACAATTTCATACTCATGAAAAATGAACTAAATCGAACTCAAGAGCATTCAAGACTATTAACGCCCCTCAACAACAAGAACGCCCCTCGACAACAAGAAAAAGGGGATATGCTTTGTTTTTCTCGGTAGATATATCTTGATAACTATCATTACTAACTCACCCCTCAACACCAAGAAAAAGGGAATATGCTTTGTTTTTCCCGGTAGATCTATCTTGATAACTATCATTACTAACTCGAAGTTGATAGAAAAAGAGAATATGCTTTGTTTTTCTCTGTAATCATTACTAAATCGAAGTTGATAGTGTCTTTCATTTTTGGAATTCTAATTTGACCATAATTCTAATTCTTATAGTTGTACTTTAAACTTTCCTGTCTTTTACGAACTTCCATTTGATAATAGTCCCTAAAGATTGGAGTTTTATTCGAAAAAGTTTACAAATAATTGATAGTCTCTAACGTGTGCCAAGTATGTTCTTATTTAATGGATTTATGGGACTGCTTCTTAAACTCGTCAAGTATGCCGCGTGTGTGTCCGCTGTGATTTTGGTGTTGTGGATATCGATTATTTTAGACAGAAATTATGAAAGCAAAAGAAAGAGGTTAGAAGTTGAGACAGCTAAAAGCAAGAAAACGAGAGTGAAATACGTGGATGATGTTGTGGTTAGAAATATTGATCACTCCGGAAGTTCTGAGGAACCCATCAACGAAAATAAGTCTGAAAAAGTTGGGATTTTGGATAAGTCATTTGAAGCTGTTTATGGATCTGAGGCTGAAGGAAAGGATAAAGAATCTCAATTGATGACTTACGGTGAAGAATTAGCTAAGGAATGTGGTGACGGAAACATGGCAAGGGATGCAAAGCGTCATGCTATGGAAGGGTCTAAATTGAATAAAAAATATGGAGGGAAGGATAATGCTGCTGATGATGATTGGGAGGGAATTGAGAGAAGTGAGTTGGAGAAGTTGTTTGCTGGAGCTGTTAATTATGTGGAGTATGGGGGAAAAACAAAGGATGAGAAGTTGACGAGCTTGGGGAGTGATGTGCAGATGCAGCTATATGGACTTCATAAGCTTGCACTGGAAGGACCTTGCCATGAGCCGCAGCCAATGGCGCTTAAGGTCTCTGCCCGAGCCAAATGGTAATGTTTCTTTCATGGATTAACTTTGATTTGCTGTTTTATGTCTTTTAAGCAAGTTTCTTTAATGAAGTTATTGTTGTCATGAAGACAACCAGTGAGCAAATAACGTAGTGGTTGTTGAGAAAATGGTACAAAATCAATAGAGAAACCTATAAAGGATGGCAGCCTAAACGTTGTTAACTGAATGAAAAAGAAGTTGTCTTTGAAAAATCTGAACGAACATTTTAATTAGTTGTAGAGTGCACATGCAACAGAGCAATACTGTTAATCTAGTGCACAAAAGTAATGCAGGCATGAGAACGAATATCTATAATTTATTTTCTTTTCTTTTTTTTTTCTATTTCTATTTCCAATTGGAAACCCTTGGACTGGAATAATGGTTTACAATCTTCAGTAAGGAATTAGCTCACATCAGACAACGATGTTACTGCTACTTGGTTTATAAGTGAGAACAGAATATTGTAAAAGTTGATTGGTGGTAGGAACTCCTGGGCTCGACTCACAAGTAACATATACCATAAGACAAGTAGGATATTAGGTGTTTGAGCTAGACATATGGACCGGATGCAATGATCACCTTAGGACCAGCCATTGAATGACTTTCCGGGTGCAGTTTTATTGCTAGTTACACAACAGGTTTGAGAGTTGCTATGTGTGAGTGATAGAGGCACTAATTCCATTGTGCAAGGAATGCGTGGCAAACACTGGGAAGCATGAGTCCAGAGGCTGCAATGGAGGAATATATCAAGATTCTGTCAGATAAAGATCCTGGTTGGATGCTACCTTTTTCTGCTGTAAGTTTTTCCTGTAGTTAAGTAACGTTCCCTAATAATTGTCATAAAGGAACTGTTAGCCTCATGCTAATGCCTTTTAGGTGCAGGAAGATGATAAAGATGGCTCTTTAGAAACTGAAGTATGTGGCAGTCCAGATTCCAAGTCAAGCTCTCTTCGGAAGCCTCAAGCTAACTTTGAAGTTAGAACATAAGTTATGGTTTTATTTCCTATTGACATATTTCAGTTCAAGTTCAACCTTCTGATACAGGTCCTTTTGGATCTTCTTATGCTTCTTTAGTTATTGTCAGTTAATTGTTCCCTTTTCTGAAGGCTCTTTAGCTATTGTCAGTTACTTGTTACCTTACCTGAAGTGAATTCTATTACTGATGCTTAATAATAAGTACAGTACTTTCTTGCATCCCTTCTAGGCAAAGCAGTAAAGATCAGAGATACGATTCTTGAAGGAAAATTAAGTTATTTCCTTCATTATATTGCTATCGGCTCATAATGCTTTGTACTTGGTATAATCTTAAAAAGTGTAGCTTCTGCTAATTGTCACTGGTTGGCTTAGGGAAATAGATCTGTGAGATTCAATTGCTGAGAGGCATGATGTTGTTTAGATATGCTGAATTGGTGTTTGTTCATTTAAAAAATTATTTTCTGGAGATCCATTTCTAGGAAACTTTTGACAGCATAGTTTTCTTTTGAATGAAATTAGATGTCTTCCTAGTTTTGGCTACAGTCTAAGGAAATCTTTATTTACTTTCTAATTGACCATGTAATAAAAATTGTCCAAGATAGTCAAGATCTAAGAATTGTTATTCCCTGTTTTTCCATTGCATGGAGGCAGGGGCTTACGTTATGGTTCCGCATGACTATACATGACAGAGCTGAAACCCACACAGATAATCTGAATGTGGCCGTTTTGGACAATGTTGAATTTTGCTGGTATTCTTGATGGTTGATAGAATAGTCCGAAGTCCCGGCGTAAATGAAAATCCTATTGTCTTTGATCGAGGGACTGCATGTATCAAACACTCTTTGGATTAGTTGTCCTCATGCCTCAAATCTCTAAATCACTCTGCATTTTCTTCCCCGATCATGTTTAAACAATCACCTATTTCTTCCCATTACATATAACTCTTATGGAATTTGCTTTTGAACATTCAGGATGAAATATGATATAGTTGATTAAATGCTTTAGTTAGTAACTATTTGGTTGAGGAAACAGGCCATGTTTCTTCCAAGTGTGTGCAGTGTGGATTTGAACCCTTTGGCTATTTGCTATCATGCAGCTTTCCCTGGTGATTATGATAAGTGGCCATGCAAGTCGTTTATATGTATATTTGGAACATCCATATTTCTCCAGTGATCGACTGGCCTCATACTAAATTTCTTGCACGTATTTGGTTTGCACTGAAGTATTATTTGTTTCCTCGGCATTATGCTTCTCCAATTGTCAAGCGTTTGACTTCAACAGTTAAACACAATATTAGTGCCTATCCTTAAATAGCATCATCCTTAATTTTCTGACGTGAAGCTCTGATTACAACATGCAAGGGCTCAATCTACAGTATATACTTTGGCACATATAAGGCCATGGCTATAAAGAAAATAATCACATAAATTGTGCTTGCGTATTTGTCTACCAGTTGGAGATTACTACTGCATCCAGCAAAATGCGGAATTATTACTCTGGATAAAATCATCCTTATTTGGTCCCTAACTCTTTTCGTACACAAACGCTTTCATGGTTTGGTGCTGCAAAGGTGCCGTTGCTTGCCTTTGTCTAGACACCCACCATTGCCCCCATACTGCCATCTCCTCCATCACCTCCACTGCCATGACCACTACCGCTGCTGCCATATCCTGAGCCAGGGCCCCAGTGCCAGCCCCTGCCGTGGCCATAGCTGCTGCCCCTACTCCCTTTCCCACTACCTCCACCAGGACCAAAGCTACCACCATTCCAACCTCCACCATTCCCACCACCTTGACCATATCTACCACCCATACCAGTGCCCCCACCGCCTCCAAAACCGCTGCCACCCCCTCCACCTCTACCACTGCTTCCACCACCAACACCACCACCATTACCACCTCCAGAGCCATATCCACCGCCATAACCGCCACCATTGCCCCCGGAACCATACTGCTGTCCATCCCCGGAATCTGATCCATATCCACTGCCCCCGCTACCACCACCACTCCAACCGCTACCATAACCACCAGCTGTCAACCCCGCATGGGATTCCTTTTTCATGTACTTCTTCTTCTGGTACTCTATAGGATAATGATGAACACCCAAGATTTTCCCCGGCCTAGTAGCTTCAGCTGCTACACAAGCATAAAGCTCTAGGCACATCACGACCAAGAAAATGAGACTCAACAAACCAATATTATGTTGTGCCATGGTCTTACGTACTTGCAAGGTTGCAGGCTTTAAATTTAAGAAAAAGCCAAGGCTCAGAAAATGGTGCAAGGAAATAAGAAGTTCTCCAACATGACAGCCAAGAGCTTTGATGAGTTACAGTTTACAATTAATAACAAAGCAACTAGTACCAAATCATATCAGAAAGAGAGATCTGCTCAGCTATTTTGGTGGCAGCCCTTCTATATATAGGTGAAACAAATTGTTGGCCTATGCATCTGCGGTACGAATTGAGTGATGATGCCACAGAAAGAATGCATGGTGGACCCAAAGCGTGAGTGATGGTTCTGGTAGAGATGGCAGTTTGCATGACTAATACGAAAACCGATACAAATAAATTGTCGCAAACAGCAACAAGAGATTAGGGTTCTTTTTATTTCAATTTCTTTTGCAGTGCATAAAAATAGACTCTTTTTGGTTCAGCCAATTCTGGGATGATCAGCTGGAAACAAACACACCCAATATTTTTTATTCAACCAGATACTTCAATGCACACAACATACTTCCTTCACAAACCCAATATTTCTGCAGTGAAAATTCAAACACTGAATGTTTCCCCTTTTTTACTTCTATTTTAGGGGTTTGCAAAGGAGAAATGCGTTACCCAGAACAGAACATGCTTACATGTCTGCAATAACAGAGGCAAATGATTCAATGAATAACAGCCGTGATACAAAGTTCTGAAACCCTTAGGCGGGACTGGAATTATTATCCAAACAACGAAAGGCAGCTCAAGATTCAATAAGGTCATTCAGGTCTAACATTCAGATTTCCCAAGAAAGAAAATACGATTGCACTAATACATAATGATCTCATTTTTCTTTTCTGCCGTTGATGATTTTCTGAAGCTATTACTGTAAAACATCATTCAGAATCCTCAGCTTGACAAACGGGGAGGTAATAAGTATCTAACTGCCAATATCTATGTTTCACATCCTCCCAGATTTTTTCACCCAAGCAGTCCTTCACAGGTAAGGGTATTAGCTGTGTGGAATAACCGAGGCTCCCGAGTTCTAAAGAGACCAATTGACAGTAAACAACATGAAAGAAAGGATTACTTCCGCAGAGGCCGTTGAAAAATGAATAAATCCCTCCAGGCTTCAAAAGTGTAGGCAGATGTTGATGAAACTCTCTCATATCTTCATAATATTCACCATAAGTGTCAAAGAATATCCCTGTACAGATGTAAAAGATAAAATTCAAGCAAATTTTCACATCAGAGAGGAAGCTTTGTAAAGTGTTGGCAAAGAAATGCTTAAATAGTCTTTAGAGTTCAGAGAAAAAAGTAGAACACATCCAGAATTGGCTCAATGGTAAATTTTCTCCATTGTGAATCCAAAGCGAAGTAATACAAGGGAACTATCTCTTATTTATGCTTAAGGTTGCTAACACCTGACCATTCTCAAACTCCATCACAGCAGAAGCCGCATGCACAAGCTTTTATCCTAGAGTCGTGAAAAAAGATGATACCAATTGATCACGACCAGGGAGAATAAAATAAAAGCAATGATAAACCTTAAAGTTATGAACTTTACAGATATTTCAACTAATGCTTATAAGACTTGTACATTCCAACGTCTATATATTTATACTGAATATACATAGCATGTATACATATATTATCTTAATATATGAATAGGAATATCTCAAAGATTTTAAGTGTAAGTTTCTTTAGATGTTCATTTATGCAATAAGTCATATAGTTATTTACAATTTGGTATAAAGAATGATTGATTTATAGTCTCATCAGTATTTGATTTCAAGAACTCCCAGCAGAGCTTATCAATCCGTGAAAATAATGCCAGTTGCAAAAGAGAACACAATCTGATTATTTACAAAGTATTTTGTTGCATTAGCTTTAGAACTATTCTTCAAATTCTTCAGGCCTTTAATAGCATTTCTTCATGTGTGCGTATGAAAGTGGATAAATTGCTTGTCATCTTACCATCATAAGACCCAAGTTGATTAAGGACGTCCTGCCACCGACCATATATGATCTTCACATTCTCCTTATCACCCCACCCAGAGTCAATCATACGCTTATACACCTCCGGATGAGCTTCAACTATGGTATGACTCCCGGGTTTGTATTTTTGTATAGCTGTATCAACAAGGCCCATCCCAAATCCAATGTTCAAAATGTGGCCACCTCCCGAGCACACAGCTTTTGCATGAGCCTCCATCAATGGCTTCTCCCATTCCATCATAATTGCTTTGTCTTCCATATCCATCAACTTATCCTCGCTAAAGCTAACTCTATCTTTCAAGTAATCAACATTAGACCCTCCATTTTCACTTCCTTTTCTTGCAATTGTTCCTAGCACCAGCTCAGCTTGTATCCCTATCAAAAAAACAATAGAAAGATTCAATTACCTAATATCAACTATCAAAACAACAAATACTCAGGAAAAAAAAACTTTATACACTGAACTAATACGTAGAATTCAGCATCAGCAAAAATACACAAAAAAGGGATGAGAAAAAACCTTTTCAACTAAACTAATAGATCACAAATAGCACTCCAAACACAAGGTTTGCAAACTATCCTAATTAAGGCAAAGCTGAACACTTAGTATTCAAACTCGGTACGATCTTTTTTTGTCTCATCAAGCTTAAAATTGCGTTCAACCTTAACTTGATTAATGATAAGTTTTCAAGGCGAGCTCAACCTAGTTTTTATCAAGTCAAGTTAAGCTCGGATATCTTGATTTTTTACATGGGTAGAAACTATTCATTTCCCAATTATCGAGTCCAGTTCGAGCCAAGCTCTGCTAAATCTAATGCATTAAATAAATTGTAACATTTTTCAAATTTTTAATTAAAAAATTAAATCGACAGACCAGCGTTAAGAAGGAGGTCGAAGGCGTCCTGGTGGCCGGCGTCCATTGCGAAGTCGCCAGCGGAGAGATTAGCAGGGGAGAGAGCATTCCAGGGGGCGCCGGCGTCAAGGAGGGATTTAACAACCTCAGCATAGCCGTGCTTGGCGGCGTGCATCAGGGGAGTAAGGCCGTCTTTGTCGAAGCAGCTGACGTCAGCTCCGGAGTCAATTAAGGTCTTGAGCTTTTCGACGTCGCCATTTCGAGCTGCCTCGCAGATTAACTTGTCGTTATCCATGGCTGCTTGCCCTCTGGTTTGGGTATTGAGAAAATTGGGCTGAGGGTTTAAGAAGAGAAAATGTGGTGGATTATCTTATATTTACCATTTTTTGGGTGGCTTCAGTGTAAATATCTTTACTTCTCTTTTTCACTGGAGACCCTGACAGTTTAAATAATTTCCAGCAGGGGTCCATTGGTTTTTCATAAACGGCAGTGGGCTCCCCTTTAAGGTTTTCTTAATTTATAATTATTAATAAGAAAAACATCAATTGGTGGCACTGGCATCACATCTCAACACATAAGTGAAGGGATTGTAACTAATGGAAAATGGAAAGAATGTTTTGGAGCATTAAATGAACTAAATTAGTCTAATGTGGACTATTAATTAATAGCAAATGTTGAATCATTTTAGGGTTTTTATCACATTATCTCTTTAAATTATACCCCAACTATCAGGTTAGTCCCTAATGTTAACTCTCAGTCATTTAACCCCTGAACTAACGGTCAAACTAACGTCATATTAACAGCCATGTGAAAAGACATATTTGGGCTTAATTCAATTATGAAATTTTTATCACTCTACCCCCTTAAACTATACCCCAACTATTAGTTTAGTCTTTAACGTTAACTTTTAGTCATTTAATTCTCTAGACTGACAGCCAAACTAACAATCATATAAAAAAACATATTTAGATCTAATTTAATTACGAAGGGACAAATATGCCCATAAAACCCGAAAAAAATAAATTTTATTTATAAATTGCGAAGGGACAACCTAAAAAATAAAATTTTACTTCTAAAAATGCCCTTTATAAATTGGTGAGATAAAAATAAGTAAGCAAAAAATATAAAAGAAAAAAAGAATATAAAAAAATTGACTATAGTCACTCTTCTTGATAGTACTATTTTTTAATAGCTTTTCTTTTATCATAAATTTTAGTATTTATCTATCGAAAAAAACATGCACGTTCTCATAGTTTAAAAAATTAAGAAAACAAAAGGCTTATCTAAGAAAAAAACTTTACTAACACAAAACTTGAGAAAAATATATCTTGTAATGGAGCAGGTATACAAATTTATTTTTAAGATTATCTTTGCAACATACAAACTAAAAATAAAATTTCACACTTTTATGTCATCAGATTTGCGTATGTTTTGAACAAGATATTAAAATAGGAAGTTTATAAACAATTTAAAGAAATAGAGGAGAGAAGAAGCCTTTTAGCCGTTGTTTTATAGTTAAAATATGAGAAAAGGGTATTTCTATCATAAAATGGTCAATTATGTAGTTTGACCTAACCAATGGACTTAAGTCACTAAAAATTAACTTTATGGACTAAGTTGATAGTTGGAGTATAGTTTAAGGGAGTAAAGTGATAAAACCCCATTATTTAATTGACAATTTCTAAATATTTTTCACTGCCAACTGAAAAAAGGTAGTAGAATACTTTTTCTTTCAATACTTTCTATCAATGTAGACTGCAATGGGGGTCACCTAAACACATGGGGTTCTCATGCTTCTTGTACAGAAGACATGTTTGGCTCATAAAGTTTGGTAGTAACAATATCACGGGCGACAACATAGGCCGAAAAACAAACAACGAGATTAGACAATACATCTTGGATAAAAGATGAGTTTCACTCTGTTTGGGTAGTTGCTCTTGGTGTTTTGTTTAAAAAAATATTCCAATAAACTCTTCATGAAAATAAGCACACTAGCAGCAGTACCACGTTCTTCTGTGCTCGTAGGTTGGCTTCTCTATACATCCCTGCTAAGGTCCTCACAAAGGTGCATTTCCCTTATGCATTCAGCCGGTAAACCT
Source organism: Mitragyna speciosa (assembly GCA_024721245.1). Classification (NCBI taxonomy): domain Eukaryota; kingdom Viridiplantae; phylum Streptophyta; class Magnoliopsida; order Gentianales; family Rubiaceae; genus Mitragyna; species Mitragyna speciosa. Next base: position 20,672,029 of record CM045568.1, read on the forward strand.
TCATAGATATTAGGTGCCCACATATATAGAATCAAAAGAGATATGGAGTTTGAAGGGGAAGGGGGTTTTTCTTCGGGGCTCGAGAGATAGAATAGATAGGCTCAATAGATAAGGAATGAGTCCACTAGCTATCTTCTTCAAAAGAAGCATGAGCGTAAGGCTTTTAAGATGAGAGCTGCTAACAAGCTCCCTTTTTGGAGTATGCCAGCGGTAATTGATATTCACTACTAAAGAAGTCATCTCTTAGCTTAAATGTGTACTTGAGATAAAAATGCAGTTGAAAAGCATGCGAAATTTTTTAAAAACATAATGTATTTATGCAAGTTGAACACACACAAACACAAAAGGAAAAAATAATTTTTAATTATCTTGATCTCTTTTTTTCGATTCTAGCACAATGATAGACAATTTTAGTGGACCTTCTATTGCACCTTGATGCAAATATAGCCAGCTTCTTCTTGTTTATGGATTTTTAATTGAAACAAAACTAAGAGGGTGTTTGATTCAGAGGAATTAGGAAGGGAAATATATATCAGTAGTAATGACACCTATTATTGATATTTTAAAAATAATTATCACTATTCTTCAATTGGAATGAAAGTGATTAATTGGGTCTCTTTGATTTCTTCCAAAATACTATTCTATCAAACTCTTTAACTCTTTTAGGGGAATGATACCTACTATATTACTAAATCAAACATGTCGGAAGAAATCATCAAAACATATAGTGATAGTGATTGAAAATTTTGAACCAAACAGCTTCTAATTCTTTTGTTTTATGACTTTGATAAACAATGGCTTTCTTTAAAATTCATAACAATAATATTAATGGGTAATTGTGGTATAGTGTAGGATCCCAAATGTAATAAAGAACCATACAAAGCCTAAATAAAATAATTATATAATATAAAATCTTTTTGTGGATTTTCACATATCATGTTGATTCAGTAAGTGTTAAGAACCCAAGAGTTAAGATTGAACAAGACTGCATCTACAATGGATTACGCTCTAAGGAGGGCAATGCATATGCCACATCATTATTTCACTATTCTTTATTTCATTACACTATTCTCATTTTGGATTACACTATACACAGTATGATATTTTGGACTCACAATTAAATCACACATTTATTTTAATAATTCACAATACATATCTCGTAAATAAATAAATTTATTTTCTTCAAAATAATTTTATTATTTTTGGAAAACAATTTATTAGCTTTCATTGAAATTTTTACTTCCAAAAATTTTTTATTTTCTAAAAAATAATAAAATTTTGACTTTGTAATATATATATTTCTATCTCTCAAAAATAAAACATTGTTATTTTCTAAATAATAATTAAGTAATTATTAAATGAATACTCAACAATAGGAGGTGGGTAATTAATTAACTATTTGTTACATAATTAATAATTGTTATTAAATAGGGAGGACCCACTTTTTAGCTTTTGTGCCTTCATTATACGTGTAGTGGGATGGTGCGTGTAGTATGAATTGAACTCCCATGGTAGGGGGTAGGTTTAGTGCATGGGAAGTAATGGCAATGGTGGAGTCAAGAATTTGTCATAACTGGGGAACGAGGGAAGGGTGAGTTTAGAGTAACAAGTAATTAGGAAATATTAAGCACAAATCTAAGTAACTCATAAAGAAAATAGTTTAGGGGGCATAGTTGATTTTTTTTTTTTTTTTGGAGAGAGGACAAAATATAGTAATATAAAAATTTTTACATATAAATTTTTTTGTTTACAAGTTGGAGGAGGCACCCCTTTCCCTTTGCCCCTGGGTAATCGAGGTATATCATTCTTTATTATACCCCATTGTAGATACTCTTTTAGAATAGAATGATGATGCAACATATGGATTAGTATAATCTATTGTGGATGCCAGTTTCATTCAATCTTGAGTTATTGACTCTTAATTTATAGTAATAATAATAAGACTCTAATTCCATAATTTTTGACTGCACGCCTAAATCATAAGACCTAAAAGACCAGCACCAATGGAAACAACACTGTTTCTTTTGGATATACTTCTTATCGGTTATCGGGAAATATTTAAGTGGACTCGTGGGGCTCGTGGATCCAACGGTGAGATTTGAGTCACTAAAGTTCAGTGGCTCGGTGATCGAGTCTTAGTGGCTCAAATCTCATCGTTGGGTCCACAAATAGAGCCTGTGAACTTGGTCCACTCAAATATTTTCCTCCTTTACCACAGCTACTCCCCACACCCCCCCCAGATGATCCCTACTATTGCAATAGTCGCCACGGTGCCACGCACCACGAATTAAATCAATCCCACCATTTCCCTCCCAAAAAAAAAGAAAATTAAAAAATAGCTAAAAAGTATAAATACCACAAAAAAAGCACAAAATCATAAATTGAGATTAATCCAATTTGATAGATTAGACTAGTCTTACCCAATTTCTTTCCCTTTAGCGCATTAAATTTGTTTTTTATTTTTATTTTTTATTTAGATAATTGAAAATTGATGATATGTGGATCTGGAATTTCTATTTTTAATTGGAGATTCTCATTCTTTTAATATTTTATTAATTTTAGGGTTCATTTTTTAAAGCAAATATTGGATGTCAACTATTCTATTTGTTTGTAAAATCCAATTAGGGGAAAAAGTGAGATTGGAATTTTGGGAATTAGGTTGATTAGGATATGGCTTCACAATTTGATCAGTGGGAGAAAGATCCACTCTTCTCCGCTGTCGATGAGGTTCGGGAATCTACCGACAGGTGCGATTTCTGCTTTGCAATTTTCGTTAAAAGTTGTTACATTTTTATTAATTTTAATTTGCTTCTGAAATTATATGATTAAATTATCAATTTTTTTTTTGTAAAATTTTATATGGATTGTGTTGATTATTGATGATTTGAGCATTATGGGTCATTTAAGATAATTGTTGGATTTTTTAAAATTTTTTCGGGCTAGGATGAAGTTGACTTACAAGACATGGATTCATTCTATGAAGGATTCTATTGATCTTTGGAACTCTAACGAGCTTCATAAAGACCTTCGTGTTGCCATTGGCACGACTAAATGCTAGGTTTGGTAGCACCTTTCTCTTTTAGCTCGCATCCTTTATTAGAATTTGATTATGCATTTGTTATCATATTTGTGTGTTTGTAGGCAGAATTTGCATAAATTGTTGCTCTAAATTGACCAACATGGGAAACAATACTAGATAATTGGGAATATGTATGATAGTTGTATGTGTCTGTGTTTATGTAGAATGGTGTGTCTTTTTTCCGCATTGGGGGCTTTGCGGGAAGCAATAATGAATCTGTTAATCTTACTAGCAATAGATGATTGGGTTGATTGTTGGACTGCTAATGAAATGCAGCTGGAGGAATTTGAACGAGCAGTTAGTTTGAGCTACTAGGACTAGTGCAGCCGATGATGCCAATAATAGACATCGGGAGTTTGCTATTGCAATTTGAAGTCCGATTTCAAAGATTGAAACCTCTTTAAATGCATTGGCTATTTCACAAGGAAAATCACCATAGCCATGGATGCATTTGGATAAGGAAGAAAGTCATGAGTTTGCTTTATTTCTCTTGGGACCATCAATGTCCTCTGGAGGGGATAAAATATTTGAAAGAATTCATGGTAGAAAGCAGCAAATAGCTAATTCAAAGAAGACTGATAAGTAGTCACAGCAGAAGTGTCCATTAAATTCTTCTCAGCCTTTGGAGTAGAGTCAAGTGGATGATACGAAGGAGGAGAAGTTGCCTGGTCACCGTAGAACAGCTAGTGCCAATGCTAACATTGGTTTTTTTAAGATTTCGGTTGCTGAAGATGCTTTTCCTTAGGGTTCATCTGATTTTCAAAAAGATCTACCACCTCGAAAGATATCGAGTTTTTCAGGGTTTTTGAATACGATGGAAACTGCAGCTAAGTTGAAGTGGTCAAAGAATGGTTATACGAAATTGAAGCTATCAGATCACCATCTGGAAGTTGATACTCCATTACCTCGAATTCAGCCCTTGACTGGAGTTAGTACAATGTTAATTCGCTTTGGCAGGATCCATTACTTCTTATACTTTATTAACCTATGTAGCATGGTTTTGATTATGATGGACATTATGTTGTCTCCTGTAGGGTATTAACTTATGCTATTAGAGGAGTAAGAGTTGCCTTAAGGGTTGTGATGAGTGTTATGACAAGCAATTTTATGGTTGGTACAGAGCCATTCAAAGACAGCACCAAAGATCTCAGTATCATATGCAGTATAGCAGACCTATACACCTCTTCTTTTTAACTATTCTTATTCTTTGTGTGATAGGTAAGCCTAATGATTATGGAGTTTGTTTATATTTGAAATGGATGGTAAAACTTCTAACCTTTAAGCTAGATATCTAGATTTATGCTTACAATGCAATTAACATTAATTATTTGTAATGCTTAAAGAGAAAGATTTGATTAATTTGGGCTTTTCTCTCAATTGATTCTAAATATTGTAAAAGCTAATTTAAACTAAACTAAAAATCAGAATCCAAAAATGGGTTTCTATAACTTCTGATTTTAGCTTCAAAAAAATTAAAAGTAGGGGAAAGAAACAGTTGAGAATAGGCTATTTGAAATATCAGATTTGTTGCCGAGTCTTTTGATTTGGTTTTGAATTGCATGAGAGCATAGAAACTTTACTTGTGTCCAATGAAAATTTTCCACTTGTGGGTGGTTGAATGCTTTGGTTCATTTCCTGCTATATTTTTATATTGAGAGTAGTGTGCTAAGCCCGTTATATATGGGTATCTAGCATCAAGAAAGGTTTTATTTATTGTTGGCTTTACTATATTTGGGTATCTAGTATCGAAAAAGGCCTGAAATCCCATGTTGTTGTAGCAGGGTGCATAGTTTATGTAAGCTATTTCTAGTGATGAATTTTGATTTGATAGGTATAAGAATTATATTCTAGTAATTTATATTTATAGAAAGTAATCATGATTGAATAAGATTTGATGGTTGCAACAATCATGATTTAAGAATTTATCATTTCATTTAGCATCTTATGGTAAAGCCAATATGTTTTTGCCTTAGTATATTTTTTTTCTTTCATTGTTTGTTTATTTAGTTATTCCAAGATATTGAAATCATTTTAAAAATGAAATATTGTTGCTTTGGTTCATTAAGAGCTCTATATCTACTGGAGTTCATTTTATTATACTGAGACCAATGGTTCTTTAAAACCCTTCTACCAGATCTTTCTAACTCTTAAATATGTAACATGTATCTATGACAAGGTTTTTGCTCTTTACTTCAAAATTATTGGTATTGAGCTCTGCAAATCTTAATACTCCTATAAGATATGTGTACCAACTTAGACATCTATGTTTACTTGGTTTTTTTAGCCAATTACTTTAGTTCATCAGCAGCTGCACACAGAGGCACCATAAAAAGAAACAATTTTTTTTGGGAAGGGAGAATTATAGAAGAATGTTGTGTGGTTTACGACTGAAGTCTGAAGTGGTGTAAATGTTACCCATAGTTTATTGGTTTTTACGCTATTGAAGATTTTAACATTTTAATGTGAATTTTAGGCCTTCTTTCAAATAATGGAAATATCAATACCTGAATATAGTCTAATGTAAATCTATACTCATTATTCATACATGTGGTATGTAGGTCTGTCTATGCATGCATCATGCAATTTAGCTTCTCTATATTTAGAATATAATTTGCAAAAGAACATGTTCACTTTTCTTTAAAAAAGAATTAAGATAACACTTTGATTGAAGTTAAAAGTTTCACGCGATCAATTGTTTTCTCTCTGTGGGATGCTAACGTGGTATTACTTGTCTCTACAGTTTTGCTGTCACTACGTGGAATCTAAAGAACAATATGATCCTTGTACTGGTAATTAGAGGTATGCAGGGTTTAAGAAAGTATTATGCTGAGCATTTTTTATGCTGTTAGTTGTGGATTGTCACAGTTTTGCTTCTCTTTCATCTTATTTTATGCTCAGGAGTGAAAGATTTTATTAGGCTTGGAAATCATCGCTATGGTGACACCCACCTTAGCTCTGTTGATGATTGTGAAATTTCAATTATGCTAATGGTGGGTAAATTTTGTTGTAGAAATGTATAATATTAGGAACATTAGGTGTATTCCAGTTGCTAGATGTGGTGGTGTATAGCTTACTTATTTTTCCTCCAGTATTTTTAGAGCTCCACTTGTATCCTGTAGTTGTAATGATGTAGTTGCAAAATGATAATTGTGGTACTATGGATTTCTTTGAAAGCCATTATGCTCTTTATTCTTGTCAGTATTGCTTCATGATATTTGTCCTATATTACTCCTTGTTCTCTTCGAAAGCTATGATGTATGAAGTAATGAGATGAGTATCAACATGGTGTAGTGAGCTTGATTTTCTCATTTTGTGTTTTCGAAATTTAACATATCTCATATGATTCCAGAGCTTTTCATTTGGCTCGTATTTTGTTTTTTCAGTATTCAATGGAGCTAGCCGTGCCTATCTAATATTAGTCTTATCCTTCATGTATTTAATTCGTTAAATACGTTGCATCATTCTAGGACTTTCCACTACTTATTGCGATTGTTATCCAGTTTATAGGAAGCCAGAAGTTGTTTCTTTTTGTCTTCTGTCAAGATGGAAAAGCAAATATTTTATGCTTATCTTGTAGCGTCCAGCCAGCATAAAGTGGAGATGGAATTCTTTTATACTAAATTTATAGTATGGGCCTGAGACCGCCAAGACTCTTTTCCATCACCTAGGTAGGAATTTTATAAGTGTAATTTTGAATCTCCCTTCAAGCAGCACTGTTATTGGTTGAAAGCAGCATCTTTACTTTTATATCACAACAGTTTTAGGCATAAAAGATGGAACAAATATAAAAAGGGTTCGAGTGTCTTATGGAAAAGCTTATATATGCATGTTTCCCTTTATCTTTTTTTTTTTGTAGGATGTTATGAATCAATATTTTATGTGTGAGGGTATTTTAGTAATTTTGCATATTATATAAATCCTGAATACATGTATATAATAGATATGCCTCATATAATATTGTGTACGGCTTTATCCAATATCATTATCTTTTTCTCTCTTTTTCAACATGGTATTAAAGTCACATTATCCTAAATATATATATTCTCCTTTTGATCATTCTTTTCTCCTTATCTTCTTTGCTTTTGCAAATTGAATATTTAAAACACTTACCCGTCGTCTCTTCTTTTTTCTTCTTTTAATGCAACTCAGGCGGTAGTTGCAGGTATATGTAAGGGCACGGTCTAAATGTGGTCATGATAGTTTATAGGGTGCGAACTAGGGGTGATTCACACTATATAGATCACACTATATAGAGGGTTAATCGCATCGGTCACTATTCAGGGCACTGTTTGCGACATTATCCACAGGGGTTACTTTTCATGCGACATTGTTCACTCACACTGTTCATCGTTATTGTGGGGTGTAATCAGTTTAATCAGGTAAATAGTAAATATTTTGTGATTGATTGAGATGAATGACAGTAATATTGAGAAAAAAAATAGTTATTAAATTGATTGTATATTCCTCTAAAATCACAGATAGATTATTAATTAGAAGATATAATTATTTTCAGTGAAAACAAACAATTATGAGATATTTGATGGGTCAGTATTTATTAAATCATCTGACTATAGATTCACCTGCTGAAAATAAAGTTAGATCACGAAAAAAATGGCATTTACATTAACTTGATATGAAAAATGCTTTCTTGAATGGTGATTTTCAAGAGGAAGTTTATTTGGAATAACAACTTGGTTTTGTTGCTCAGGAAGAGTCAATGAAGGTATAAACTGAAAAAATCTATGTATGGGTTGAAACAATCTCCATGGGCTTGGTTTGGGAGATTCAGTGCAACATTCATTGAGTTTGGTTTACAAAGAAGTGCTTATGACCATTCAGTCTTTTACAAATAATCCAATTGTGGGTGCATATTTCGAGTAGTTTATGTTGATGATAAAGTTATCATTGGGAGTGATAATAAGGGGATTAGTGCCCTTAAAGATTTTTTACACACTTAGTTTCAAACAAAAGACCTAGGTATGTTAAATTATTTTCTTGGGATTGAGGTATCTAAAAGTAAGAAATGAGTCTTTATTTCCCAGAAGAAGTACATCCTAAATTTACTGGCAAAGGCAAGTCTTTTTGAAACTAAACCATGTGATATTCATATGATACCTAATGTGAAATTAAGAGCTGATGATGATGGAGATGTATTGGATGGTTCAAAGAAGTATAGAAGGTTGGTTGGAAAACTAAATAATCTTATAGTAACTTGTCCAGACATTGTATTTATAATAAGTGTGGTTAGTCAATTCATGTCATCACTTAAGAGTGCTCATTGGGATATTGTTACTCATATATTAAGATGTCTAAAAAGAGCTCTAGGACGTGAAATTCTTTATAAGAATCATCATCATTGCTAGGTTGAGGAGAGATTTTTTGATGTTGATGGAGCAAGATCTCCAGTTGATAGGATATCTACGATAGGCTACTACGTGTTTGTTGAGGGAATTTGGTATCATGGAATAGTAAAAAGCATAATGTTGTAATTCGGTCAAGTGCATAATCTGAGTATAGGACTGTGACATAGGTTACATGTTAACTTATGTGGATCTATCATCTTTTTGGTGAGATTGGTGTTGGCGGTCCACATACCATGCAACTGTGGTGTGACAACCAAATAGCTCTTTATATTGCCAATAATTCAGTGTTCCATGAAAGAACAAAACACATAGAGGTTAATTGTCATTTCGTTCAGGAGAAGCTTGAATAGAGGTTAGTTTCCACTAAACATGTTAAGACAGGAGATCAATTAACAAATCTATTTACTAAGGCTCTTGTTGAGAATTGGGTTACTCTTATTTGTAACAAGCTGGGCATAATAGATATTTATGCTCCAGCTTGAGGGAGAGTCTTATGAATTAATATTTTATGTGTAAGGGTATTTTAATAATTTTGCATATCATGTAAATCCCGAAGACATGTATATAATAGATGTGCCTTACACAGTATTGTGTAAGAGAGCGGCCATCAGAGAGAGGAAAAAGAAAGGGGCGATTGTGCTGGTGGGGGAGAAAGAGGGAGGCGATGGGTGATGGATGGTGGGATAGAGACATAGAAGGGTGGTAGATGGTGGTTGGCGTGAGGGTGGTGGGTGGAGAGGAGAGGGAGAGACAGCGAGAAGGGAGGGGGAAGGGAATCGGCGTGAGAGAAAGAGAAAGAGAAGGGAGGGTAGGGGAATTAGAGAAAAAAAGAAGAAAAAAGAAAAAAATTAGGATTTTAATTAAGAAAATAAATAGAAAATTAGTTTAGATTAGAAAATAAAAATTAACAAATTATTTTTTTTTACAACCAACTCACAGTAGATTTTTAGAAATAGTATAAACTCTTGATATTTTTATTTTCAATTTCTCTAAGAAACAATTATAAAGCGTAGATATGCTTTAAAAAAATTAAATTTTTTAACTACTCTTCTATTTATTTTTAGAATTGTTACTTCTAAAATTATGTAATGTGTTATTTTGATTTTATTTGTGATAGCATTGGTTAAATACTTAAAGATATATATATTTTTTATATTGATAAAAATAGAACATTTTAAAAACTTTTCTTTACTAAATTTTTTGGTTATTTTTGTTAGCATGTTTTATGTTTTGAATGACACACATTTTGAATGACTATTTTTTAAAATAAAAACTTTTTAAAAATATACGTTTTACCGAGACCGCGGCCGATACGCCAAGTCCGATGTGGAATGGTACATGCTGTGACCGTGACCGCAACTTTAAACCATGGTTGCAAGACTGAATAAGTCCATAGATAGCATTGTAAAGGCAACGGAGACTAGCTCCACCAGTTTCCCAGTGGTGCTTGAGATGTTTGGTAAGCTTCCAGGCGTCCAAGAAGGAGATTCTCTGTATACGCATGCTTGCAATCTGTTTTTGAAGCCTGATTACAAGGAGATGTTTGTTGCACTTGCAAGGGATGATCTACGTTTGCTGTGGCTTGAAACACAATTTAGGCATGGCAAGCAGGGTATTGGTATCCCCGTGGTGCTTGAGATGTTGGTTAAGCTACCAAGCGTCCAAAAAGGAGATTTTTTGTACATGCGTGCTTGTGATCTTTTTTTGAAGCTTGTTTATAGAGAGATGTTTGTTACGCTTAAGAGGAATGACTTGCGTTTGCAGTGGCTATTGGACATGCAGTTTACTCCATCTTAATTGCTGTGGAGATGTCAAGATGCCTGTTGATGTTATTAGTGAATGTAGGACATTAGCAGCTACTAAGATTGTTTGTTTTATTACTTGGTGAATGATCATCCTGTGTTTCCTATGCAATTTCAAGGTACTTTAAATACAATAATTTATTAGAATTAGAAAAACACTAATTTAATATTGTTTAAACAAAAATGCTCAAGGACATGCCAAGTCAATTCATCCAAAAAAAGAGAGAGACAGACAGAAAAAGGACATTCCAAGCTATTTATATTTTTCTACTAATCTTTATCAATATCTTGTATACGATCCGAGGTAAGTGCAAAGCCTATCTGAAAAGTGAATTTTACAGATGAACCATTGCTTGATTAAGGGAACAAATTAATGTATTCAGTTTTATGTGGATTTGTGGTCCTTCCCACTTTTGTCTCATGAGTCATAACTAATTAGCTTGAAAATACCAGCTCGTGTACTACCTTCATTGTACTGGTCCGAAGTAATACTAAATTCTTAAGCATTATGCTTAAAAAGAAATAAGTTTGAAGAGTAAGTACAATATATAATTGCCATCGTAACCAGGTGATTTCAACAACTTAACTGGAGTGAGGAGACTATAATTGATCTTCAATTATGTCAACATATTGTCTTCTTCTTTGTTTCCAGCTTTTCTCAATTCAGTCATGTTAAGACTAATTTCATGTTTTGTATTCCTTGATAATGGCCACATTGGTTCATAGCTTTGAACAGCTTTCTCTACTTCCTCCAGCTCTTCCAAGATTCCTTCTGCCTTTCCAGTTTCCAAGCAAAAGTTCTTCAGAAATTGTGGACAGACCTGATCGATGCATGAGGCAATAGTTCCAAGTACTATTATTGACTCGTGTGGTTCAGTTAATGAAGAAGCAGGTATAGAAGTTAGAAAAACTTTAAACATGATGCAAATCTACATAATGAAGCTTATTTACTTGCCATAAAACCCTTATCTCGGATGGACATTTTCAAACTTGGTAGTTTCTCCTGGTGGATCCTAAGATCATCATCTCTTTCTGATAGTTCTGGTGTTTTTGTGCATTGGCTCAACGTCTTTAACTGAGCAGCTTTAAAGAGCCATGTCGAATCCATCTGTTTGCAGATCATCCGTACCGCATAATATGGTATTTTCACATGTTTGGTGGCTTCTGATTTGATACAACCATTGATGAACATAATACAATCCATTAAACTCTCTTTAGCCAATCCCTTCATGTCATATGCCTGTGATCTTCTCCAAAGACTCTTGCAATGAGAATTCAGAGGACTAGAAAGGCAAAGCGCTCGAGTTGTATCGCTAATGGCTGCATCAGGATCCCTTAGCAGTAAGGAACACTGAGCTCTGTTACTGTATAGCACAAGTCTCTCCTTTTTCAATCTCAAAGGGCACAACTCTAAAGCTTCTGTGTACTTCACCAGTGCTTCTTGAATCCTTCCCAACTCAAAGCTGTGATTGCCTTCTTGTTTTATCAAGACCACCAATACTCTTTGCTCTTTGAGTTTCTCATCAGACATGGTCTTCTCATTCATTCTCTTCTTTATATTGAGGTTCCACACTTTTTCTAATGCTCTTTGAACATCATTGCTCTTGATGATTAGGAGTAAAAGAAGGCAATCAATGCCCATGTACTGCCAATCATCTGAAGATCTCGAGAGGTTACATAGATTTTCTATGACATGTTTTGTTTCTGCTATGCTTCTTCTTCCAACTTTACCATAACAAAGAATTCTGATAAGTCCAACCGCTGAAGGAGATGTGCAATTGGCAAGTCCACCCCACATCTCACACAAATCCTTCAAGAACTCTTGCTTGCACATGAGATCTAATGACCTTCCTTTGATGGCAAAGTAGTTTAGAAGATGAAGACACCAACACTGAAGTTGACTAGCCCATTCCTCTGCCTTCCGATTCTCTATCTCCAAATCTCCTAGCCCAACCCCTCTTGTCAGCAAGTCAGAATGGTATCTCAATCTCTTGCTCTTGTCCTTTACTCCTACAAACATATTATACACCACTTCTACACAGTTAGAAGCTAAATGCATGGCTAATCTAACCACCTCGTCTTCATACAGAATTATAACTTTGAAGGCCTCATCGTAGCTTGCTAAATATCCTAGTGCTCTAACAGCTACCCTTTGCTCTACCCAGCTCAGCCTCCCTCTAAGAAGCTCCAATAGTGGTGGTATGACACTAGCTTCCACAGCTTTGACAGCTAAATTGACATTGTTTATTGTGTAGGAACCGATAATGTGAGCTGCATAGTAAAGAATGTAAATGTTTTGATTGCTAAGAAGCCAATCTACATCATTGACACTTCTTTCAATCAGACTTGCCATGCATTCGAAGATACCTATGGAAGGTAGCTCTCCATGTTGAGGTTCAGTCATGGCAATGTTCCACAGCCCACTTAGTACCAGAACAAGTTCTTGGTTGTTAATCTAATCCATGTTTCTCAAGTAGCTCGCCATTCCAGCTCTCCTGAGCAATAAATCTGGTTCCTGCATTGTGCAAAAGAAGCACCTACTAATGCTTCTGCTCAATTGATCTCTAGACATGTTTGTCTCTTTGAGGTGTTAGTGTTTGAAATGGAACTGTAGGTGGAAGACACTAATGTCTCCCTTTTGTATCAAAAAGAAAATGTATGATTTCAGAAAGAATTTAGTCTAGGCATATGTGATTTTCATCAGAATTTTAGGGTTTCCTTTTACAAAGATAGGAAGCAAAAAAAAAATGGAAAGTTCAATAGAAGAGAACAATTGTGGTGGTGACTAGAAGCCGCCTGTGAGATGGGATGATCTGATATACAGTGCAACTACTTAAGATAAAGCTTCATGTCTGTGTGTTTTTGCCCTTTTCTTCTTTCCACGTTTAGCAGTTCTTTTTGCTGTTTGTCCTTGACGATCTATTAGTGAGACTAAAAAGATTGTTTGCCCTTAATGGAAAGTGTAAAAGCTTCATATATAATTTATTGAAAGAAAGTAAATCCTAGTTATCTGGAACTTGAATGAGCATGCATTGATTTTCATTTGAGACAATACACAGTTTTGCATTTTTATTGCAGTAAATCCATCATTTTCCTAGTAAATGCAGTGAATCCATCTTACACCTGAGAATGCATGCTGCTTCATTACATTTTTGTAGGAAAGGCAGTACTATTTTTTTAATGCATGTATTGTTATTTGTTATTGTTTTCAACATCTGTCAGCAGAACTCTTACGTCTAAAACGAAAAATATAATGAGATCCTGGACCTTATCTCCGTCACAGAAACTACACCAAAACAATGTTCTTGGTCACCTTAACTAGCAGAAATTAGCAGTTACAAATATTTTATGGTCAGGAAACTCTTTCTGTGGCAAGTGTTAGATTCTCAACCTAGACTGGAACTCCAAAACCAATGTTGATCCTTAAATGATGCTACTCGTGCTAGACTTTGAACTTAACTTCTATCACTTCACAATTTATGTGCATTAAAGAAGATATATTATGTACACGCGCAAATTAATCATTAGGCAATATAGGAGGGACATTTGAGAATGAAAACTGTAGTTGTTAATATGCTGCAAATGCTGTGAAGGACCAAAACCTCAAAACTGGGATGTTTTCCCTCTTTATCTCAGTAAGTGAAGTTGTGGTCCCTTCACAAATTAGTTTCTTCCAACTGATCAAGCAAAGAATGGTAGAATTAGTACTAGGCACAAGCATACAAAAAGGGGAAGGTCGCAAGAAAATGCGGCTGCAACACTGATTACCTATAGGTAAAAGAATAAAAAGCAGATTTACAGACATTGATCGTATTAGCTAAGGATAATGAGTATAGTATAATCTTGCTTGTCTCCTGATCATGTACTTCAAATAATATTCTAATGTTTATGGTTTCTAAAGCTGAGTTCTTTCAAGTTTGTTTATTCCAAATTGTACAATGCGCATGAAAACTTCTATATTAGCTCATGATGAGTGAGGACACCAGATTAAGTAATCTAGTCAAACAGAAATAGAGGAACAATATTCTGTGTTGCTTCAGGTGAAAACATCTCAACTGCACTGTCCTTGTGCAGAGTCCCTTGTAAATTTTTGAGAAGTGAAGCAGAACTTTAACCAGTCAAGGTGAGATTGGGATAAGTGAAATGAAATTTGATGGCAAAGGAAAATAATTTATCGAAGATCTCAAACATAGGATATTAATGTTAGTTATACCAGCTGCATAATCTTTTATTCAGTGTATGAGATTGAGCCAAAATGAGTGGAAGTCTTTGTTCCTCCTTACTACCGAACCAACAAAAATGATTCCCATGAATAAAAGTGCATGATCCCAAGTATGGTATGCTAGTGGAAAGAAGCAAATATAATATTAATCTTGATTCTTGCCCATTGTCTGAAATTATTTGGACAGAGTAAAATGAGTGTTACATCTGTAAGCATTTGCTATAAAGTTATCTGGCCTGTGCCTTCTCAACACAGTAATGAGAACTATCATCTTCCTTTCTTGTATTTCTTGCACCCGAAAGTTTGATATGGGATCCAAGCCTCCTTTTTCCATTACCATAATCAAATCCAGTACAGCCCCTTAAGTCCAGGAGTGCAAGATCTCTGCAGCTTTTTAGTATCATCAACAGGTAATTCCTGTCGAACTAAATTTCCCTAAAACTTAATCTTTAGTCAAATCAACCCTACAAATTCTTGCAATGGAACCCAAGCTGAGCAAACATTTCATTAAGCTTATAGTAATGTCCAATGCTCAACATTTGCAAGTTTTTACATTTATCGTTCTGAGTTGTGATGTCTGGTCCATTGTAATACAATACAATAGATGAATAGATAAAACCTAAGAATTTCAATTGTGGGCACCAGCTATCTAGAGAATTAATACAATTCTCCGGTCAAGTTATCCTGATAGCCACAAATCCAATAGGAGTCAACTGAAAGAAAAGTTTTCTTTGAAGGAAAGGACAAAATTACTCATCTGAGATATATTTCAATGCTTCAATGATTTAAGTACCAGGGACGCAAGTTAGTGAACCAACATCTGATTTCAGGAAAAACGAGAATCTCCCAATTTGTACCACGATTCAAGTGCAATACTTGATAGAAATGACTCCATCCTGGCCCATTTGAACACGTCAACTAGGCAGTCTATGTTCAAATCCTCCCATTTCTCTGGTCCATGGAGTTATCTTTTTTCTTTATGCGTAACGAAGAACCAAAGACTTGCACTTTTGTTAACCATCACCTATCTTAGTGACAGTCAGACAAGCCTTGCGACATTAGTAAGGTTTCTCCATTATTATTTTAAATTGATGGATTACTAATGCCAAAAACAGTTTATAGGTTTCCAGCATGCTTAAGTGTTAGAGGCTGCATATAAACTTTTTTCCATCCAGCGGCATGAAAACCTTGGATTAACTACAGCAATAAAGAAGAGATAAGCCAATAGAGAAAAAATGAATAGAAAACAGATAAGCCATCAGAGAAAAAATGAATAGAAAACAATGTCTATGTAACATACAATCCATCATTATTCATTATACAGTTTTTTCCACTTCCATCTGGTGAATTTTGTGAAGTGAAATGCATTCATTTAACCTCTGGAATCTAAACAAGAATATATTCCATTCCATTGCCTCTATCCAATTTATTCAGAATAGCTGACAACTTAAACAGCTTTATCATAGAAACAATGTTTGAACTCAGATATTGAGTTGTATATACATTAAGGAATCACCTTCTGATTTGAATAGTGATTCTGGCCGGGTAGCGTATCTATGTCAGCTGTATTCACATGGATTGCTTGAGGGCATACAAGAGGAATTGATTAAGCAACATAAATATGGATTATCTAAATAATAACTAGTAGAACTGTGGAAGGCTGTCAAGTGAAGCTTTTATTATTATATTAACTAGCAATAAGCACGTCTGGCTGTTGTCTCGAAGGCATCCAGAATAAACAAACATCTTCATATTCTCAATTTTTCGATGTTTGTTTAATCTGATGAGATAGATAATTGCTATTAACAATTGCTTTAACTTCAAATGCACGCAGAATCTCTTGTTTGTGCAAATAAGTGGATTAAAAATTAGAATTGGAAAGAGTTGCATGTAAATCTGTCCATGATTCTACTGAAATCCATGTCTTAACCCTGAATGTTTAGCTAACAAAACAGAATACAAGAATGCAGGCGTCCATTAACGAGAGAAGAGCCCATTAACTGGCCAGATTCTATGGATGGAGTAAAAGATTAATTTATCATCAGAGAAATACAAGTTCCGTTTTGCCATGCCCATATAAATATTTAGAGACCGTCTATGTAATTTTTGTTTTGGTATAAACTGGCCAGGTACTACGGACATGGTACCGCAAACCAGGCAACACTACTAATTTCTGAAAAACAACACTAGGGCGGCTGATGGAGGTTGGTGGCGGTGCGGTCAGGTGGCTCGGCTGGAAGCTGGTTTGGTTGTCGATTGGTTGAGGTTGCAGCAGTGGTGTTTGTGGTTGTGGTCTGATGGTGGTTGTGGCGGTGGTGAGGCTGTGGTCATTTGGTGGGTTGAGCTGATGGAGTTTGCGGTTGAGTGAAGGTGGATTTGGTACCAGTTGTACATGATTGGTGACTGGTGAGATGGTTGTGGTTGAATGGCGGTGGTGGAGTTTGGTGGAAGACTGGTGGATAAAGCTGTTATTTGAATTGAGCTGTTCGGGAACACAGTTCGATTCGGCTCGTGAAAGTTCGAGTTCGGTTTGTTCGTATAGCTAAACGAACCGAGCTCAAACAAGAAATTAAACTTGTTTATTAAACGAGCGAACACGAGTCTTGTTCGCGAACACTCGTTTGTGTTCGCGAACAAGGGACAATAATATATTTTCACTTCTATTCTCCATATCTTAAACGAGCTTATTTGTGTTCACGAACGCTCTTTTCACTTGTTTGTGTTAAACAAGCTGAGCTCATACTAGCTCGTTCAAGCTCAGTTTGTTGGTGTCAAACGAACCGAGCTCGTTCGAATTCAGCTCTTTAGTGTTAATCGAGCCGAGTTTGAGTTTGAGCTCCAACTTCTTGTTTTTTTAATGAGCCGAGCTCGAATAAAAGATTTGGTTCGTTTAATAAACGAGCCGAGCGGAGCCTATTCGTTTATTAAACGAGTTCGAGTTCGAACACCTAAATACTCGATTCGACTCAACTCGAATAACACCTCTACTGGTGGATGTGGTGGTTGATGCTGGATGGCAAAACGAGCTAGTGCTGAGAGGAGAAGAAGAAGGGACAGTACTAATGATTTGGTGAAATATCACAACCAAATTGAATGTATTGCAATTAATGACTTCTATTGGTAAAAAGGTTGACTTTTTGGTTTTTACAATTTCATCAAGTTATGAAATATTTTAATAATATTACTGCTGAATTCTTTTGTTTTTATGCTAAGGAGTAGATTTTTATCAAAGCCTCAAATGCTGTAACTTATTCACGTGTGAGCCCATCCCTTTTTCTGTGGAGTCTAAATGAAAGTGGTTTGATTTTTTATATATTTATAATAAAAGTTGTTTGGAACTATTTATGCATTTTATAAATGTATATAAGTGTCATAATTTTCTGTTTAAAGTTTTAGGTTATAATATCTAGAAAAATTGTACGTGATTTTTTTGTTACTTTTGTTTAGCATTTTTTATATTTTGAATGATTATTTATAATTTTTAAAATAAAAATTATTCTAAATATGCGTCTCGTCGATATTGCAACCTGATATGCCAAGACGATGTAGAACGGTATGATTCCGTGAATTTGAACCATGGTGTATATAGCTTCAAATATCAACTCTTATTGAGATTGTAAATGATGGTCTGAATTGGTTTTTGAGGAGTTGATAATACATCAAATCATGACAAGAGATACAAGGGCTAATTTCATAAAGGAAACAACTTGACTTAATTAGAATTTGAAGATTCAGAGAACTAGAAGAGTAACAGGCTTGAGAATGCTTGTACCAACTACTTAATCTTTCAGGTACCACTGGAAGTAAATAACAACACAAAGCTAAGCGGAGAAGGTGATGGCTCCAGTTAAGTGGCGATAGACAAAGAAGGAGAAAGCAACCAAAAGTGGCACGAAAAAGTCGACCAAAGCTGTATGCTTTGGACTTGGATCTTCCTTGATCACAAAAGCCTTCATCTCTCTGGCCGCCTTGGGTTCCTCCTTTTGAACTGCAGCATCATTTGCTTCTTTAACAATGTTGTGGCCTTGGAGATACCCCACCTGATATGTAAAGAGCAAATTCTTGGCTGCTTTACTATGCCCAATGACCTCAAATTCCTTTGTGGCATCCTTTCCAGCAGATTGAAGCAAGACTTCCTCACCTCCAGGGTGTTCTTCAAGGAACTTTGTCACGTTTAGCACCTGTGATAGCATAGGAATATACACATTTGAATCTTGAGATCAAATGAACAATTCTTGCATGTTTATATATGCATGCATGCCTGTGAGTGCATATGTGAGTTTTTTTCAAATCAGAGAGCAAGTTTTACGTACTCTGCCATCGATGACGAGCCAACAGTCTTTTATGGATGTATGCTGAGAAACCTGAGATAGTGTCAAAACCCTTTCTTTATCCATTTTTACTCAAGGCTGATATTTTATAGCTAAAGATTCTTTGTACATAATGCTTAGTTGAGCTAGAGTTTCAACTTTATATACATGTTGGGGAAGAGAGATTCTGGAATGGTTAGTGAAGAGGTTTAGGTATAGTGTAGTTGGTAGAATAAAATGCTAATTCATCCTCGTGCTGCAGCTCAAGTACCATGATTGTCGGTTGCTTGACTAGGGGTTGCATATACCGGGGTCAGAGCTCAGCTTGCGTGATGAGTTAGGTTTGAAAGGTAGAGGAGAAAGGTTATTATCCTCGTTGATTTCTAATGTTTGAGGTTATTGAAAATGTTTTCGTTCCAAGCTTTAACAAATAAGTTTAAATTTAAGCCTACTGGCAAAGGTGAATATCATGGATTATTCTAAAATGGAGCCTTGACGGCTCTCAATTTGACCCTTGGATACATGTGAACCGGATCCATCCAAGAATGTCCCGAATATCATTAGAGAGTCACAAGTGCATTTACAGGGCTGTGGACCAGTGGTCCAGCAGAAAGAATTGAATGCTAATATTCCAATTAACTTTTGAGTAGCACTACATCCAACTAACATTGCTGAAAGGTTGAAAATCTAACTGTGGTTCAAATCTAGTGACTACTTCCCTCAATAACGTCCAAGAGAAAATCAGTGAGATGCCTGAACTTTCTGAGTGCTTTTTGATAAATCCTTGGACTCGCTAGCTTTGCTAGAATCTCTAGTGTTGAGATCTATCCCCTGAAATATAACCCTTGAATTCCGCTACTGAACCAAATACCGCACCGAATCCCCATCCAAGGCCTACACAAACTCCACAGCCACCACCTTCAGATCAGTGAGAATAGATGAGTCCAAACAAGGTCATACATGAAGTTATCTCAAGGTCCAAAATTACTCATCTAAGATATATTTCAATGCTTCAATGATTTAAGTACCAGGGACGCAAGTTAGTGAACCAACATCTGATTTCAGGAAAAACGAGAATCTCTCAATTTGTACCATGATTCAAGTGCAATACTTGATAGAAGTGACTCCATCCCGACCCATTTGAACACCTCAACTAGGCAATCTATGTTCAAATCCTCCCATTTCTCTGGTGCATGGAGTTATCTTTTTTCTTTATGTGTCACTAAGATCCAAAGACTTGCACTTTTGTTAACTAGCACCTATCTCAGTGACTGTCAGACAAGCCTTGCGATATCAGTAAGGTTTCTGCATTATTATTTTAAATTGATGGATTACTTAATGCCAGAAACAGTTTATTGGTTTCCAGCATGCTTAAGTGCTGAGGCTGCATATGCACTTTTTTCCATCCAGCGGCATGAAAACCTTGGATTATCTACAGCAATAAAGAAGAGATAAGCCAACAGAGAATAACTGAATAGAAAACAGTGTCTATGTAACATACAATCTATCATTATTCATTATGTTTTTTCAACTTCCATCTGGTGAATTTTGTGAAGTAAAATGCATTCATTTAAGCTCTGGAATCCAAACAAGAATATGTTCCATTCCATTGCCTATATCCAACTTATTCAGAATAATTAACAACTTAAACAGCTTTATCATAGAAACAATATTTGAACTCAGATATTGAGTCGTATATATATTAAGGAATCACCTTCTGATTTGAATAGTGATTCTGGCCTGGTAGCGTATCTACGTCAGCTGTATTCACATGGATTGCTTGAGGGCATACAAGAGGAATTGATTAAGCAGCATAAATATGGATTATCTAAATAATAACCAGTGGAACTGTGGAAGGCTGTCAAGTGAAGTTTTTATCTATTACTATATATATATATATATATATTATTATATATTATTATATTATATATATATTATATATATATTCATGTTTCTTCCTTTTTTTTGTGATTCCTAATCTACCCTTATAATGTATTTGTGATTCCTAATCTACCCTTATAATCCATCCTTATATAATTGTTGGCACAAATTAAATCACGTCACAAATTTATTCCTGACATAATAGGCTTCCTATCCTATCTCTTACTATAACGTTATTTATGACTCCTAACTAATATTTTCTTGAAAAATTCTTTCTTCATTGATGTATGAAAAACTCTTTCGGTTGAACAGAGAGTTCCTTAAATAAATTTATTAGGGAAATATTTTCTTGAAAAATTCTTTCCATTTAACAAATGGATCTTTCAATAAATTTATTATGAAAATTTTTTTTTTTTGAAAAACTCTTTCTGTTTAACAAAGAGTTCCCTGAATTACTTTAGTACATTCATCAACCTCTCATCAAATTTGAAATAGACTTTAAATTGGAATTGAAGTTCTATGGATACACATAATATCAATGCATAACAGAATTTGTATTTTGGTTAATTATAATTATAATCTATAACCATTATATGTAATCCAATTTCTTTCCTTTTTTGTGATTTCTGTAGTATTCTCACTTAATATACTCTATATACATGCCTAAATTATAAAATAAAATTCTAATTAAGACACTTGATGATTCTTACAAGTCTGTTACACTTATAAGATTGAAATGAAACTAAATGTTGCAAAGTCCCAATCAAATCAAAAGAAATATAAAAACTAGAAAATCACAAGTTAACCTTGAAATTGTGTATGCCTCTCCTACAAAAGAAGGAATTTCCATATGGCTTATTGTGATTTGTTTCAAAATGCAGGCACGTTATTTTTGTGATTTATTTTGTGATTTCAAAATCCAAATGTTACTCTTGCAAATTCTCAAATGTGAGAGAATAAAGAAAAAATAAAATGAAAAACAATCAACTCATGAAAATGGACTATATGCCATATGAGTGTTGAATCACATTATTATCGGTTTAGTATTTGGTTTTTTTTATTTCTACAATTACAACTTGCAATATCAATCTATTTTAATACATGTGCATGTTACTCTTGCCATCTATTATGAGATTTGGAAATGCAGATTGGTTGTGGTGGTGGTTATTTGTTCCTACTGAATGTATATTTGTTAACGTTTCACATATGTGCTATGTTAAAATTATAGTGTTGTAGTATTGTGGGCAAAACGATAATAGGTATTGCAATTTCTTATTGGTGTTTAAATAGCAATTGTACATAATGTGCTATTGATGGTTTTGGGCATTTCATTTAATACACGTTAAGTTAATAATCTTTTTGGGCGCGTATTTGCTTAAACCTTTCATCCTAAACTTTCAACTGCTCCCTTCTTGTCCTTGTCAAGAGCTCAAAAATGAGACTGTCATATCAAGAAATGTGTCCTAATATTCTCAAACAATTTATACTTAGCTTGGTGTGTTTGATTATTTACTTTTTCTAAAAATTATTTTTCAATATGATCTCCACCTAAATTTATGGTCAAACTATGATTCTCCATCTTTTTTCATATAATGGGCTTATTTTTTACAAGTCAATTAGGATAATTTAAGTGTTTACTTTACATAAATTTGGTTAGTCTAATACTAACAAAACTTGATACAAATTATACTTCATAATTTTATAAGATAATTCCTTGGATTTTATTACTATGAAACTATTCGATACTTTTGTATTAGAAAAAGAAAATATAGAGAAGAATTTTAGATATTTGTTGCCATATGCCATTGTATGTTTAATCAATATATAGAACAAAATCTAAAAAAATTAAATTAAATATGAATCTGAATAAGCTTTCTAATACTGTAATTTTTACCATTATAAGATTTTTAAAGAACTTTTGTGATATATGATGTCTTAGTTAATGATTGATTAGTCTTTAGTAAACCTTTATTACTCAAAAAAATACAAAGAACATATGCTATTGCATCTTTATCAAGTTTGTGGTTTATATATAAATAATATATCTCAACCATTTAGTGTTAATTCTTCAATTGCTATTAGTGTATATGGAATACTGTTAACCATTTATGTTGCCTATGCGAGATTACGACCATATTTTCATAAATGGTTTGCTTAATTTGTACAAGTAATTATATGAATTATAACATTTTAAATTTCATAAAAAGACAGTAAACCTAATAGTAAGGGTTTTTCTTTATTAAAAAGAAAAAAGGAAGTGTGTATGAACTAAATATAGAGTGTTAAATCATTACACTATCTTCTTTTCTATCTGAAATTATTAATAAATATTTTATTATCAGTTAACTCTATCTTAGTCCATTTTATTACTTTTCAATGCTAATTTAGTTTTGCATAAATGAAAATATTGTAAACAAAAATTACACAGTGAATACACAATGACCAATGAGAAATAAAAACTAAATTAGGATTATCAACTACATAAAGAAGCAAAGCATCTAAACCTCAAAAGAAAGAGCACCGAGATAGACAATACTGAAGCTGCAAAAATAACCATCAAAAAACGAAAATCACTTTCAACAAGAACAAAGGAACCCTCAACAGAAGTGAAACAAAGAACAAACAAGAGGACGTGCCAATCACAAATGATGACGAGGAGGAGAAGCTTGCAAACTTGAAAAAGTTTTAACTGAATACACATTTATATTTGTAAAATAACTGATTTCAAGTTATACTGCAGTTTATTTCCTTTTGATTCATATTTGAATTTTTAGGAACAATTTTTAATTTAATTCATTGCTTTATTAATCAATCACACAAATTCAAAACATGTGCAACGCACATGCACTTACCTAGTTATTATATTAATTAGCCATAAGCACGTCTGGCTGTTGTCTCGAAGGCATCTAGAATAAACAAACATCTTCATATTCTCAATTTTTCGATGTTTGTTTAATCTGATGAAATAGATAATTGCTATTAACAATTGCTTTAAATTCAAATGCACGCGGAATCTCTTGTTTGTGCAAATAAGTGGATTAAAAATTAGAATTGGAAAGAGTTGCATGTAAATCTGTCCATTATTCTACTGAAATCCATGTCTAAACCCTGAATGTTTAGCTAACAAAGCAGAATACAAGAATGCAGGCGTCCATTAACGAGGGAAGAGCCCATAAACTGGCCAGATTCTATGGATGGAGTAAAAGATCAATTTATCATCAGAGACATACAAGTTCCGTTTTACCACGCCCATATAAATGTTCAGAGACCGTCTGTGTAATTTTTGTTTTGGTATAAACTGGCCAGGTACTACGGACATGGCACCGCAAACCAGGTAACACTATTAATTATAATTTCTGAAAAACAACACGTGTGAAGGCCTTAATCCTAATAACCTTTCACTGATTTATGGAGTTAACAAAATTTGATCGACTCAGTAATTTAAGAAGATTAGAAATGCAAGGTTTTCCTCGGTTCTATATTGCTGTTCCCTATGCAAACAAGAAGCATGGACTGGACGTCCAAAACCATCTATCAAGCTTTACCTTGGTTTTTCTACTTAACAATTTTCTTTCAAATCTGTTACAAAATCATTGGGTACCAGCATGCTGTAAGGATAAAAAAAAATTAAACACAAAATTAGCATAAATTGATAATTCTCCTGGTATAAAACCCAAAACAGTAATTCCATGAGCAATAATTTTAAGCCCGCGTGGGAGAGAAGAAATGATTTCTCTTTTTGGGCGTGAAGAATGAGAATCATTGGACCATAACTTTTACTCATCCGTAGCTATAACAGCGAATAATAAATTGCCAGCATTTTATCACAGCAGCACTCCTTGCAACCATATATAGACTCTAGATATGGTATTCTCAGATATGGGCTCGATAAACTGTGGCAGAAATAAGTAGACACCCAGTCGAAGATGGACAGAAGCGCTCAATAGCCCGAATTCTGCCTATGCAAACGGCAGTCCAACACTGATATGCTAACATTTGGATTCTAGTACAACAGAAACTTTAAATAATACAAATTCATAACAGAAGGGAAGATAATTCAATATTACAGTTGAGATGTCGGATTTTACATGAGCGAAATCTCAAATGTTAAAATTACAGCTCAAATGAGCTAGAAAGTGACTTGATGGAAAACAAACCTCCGCTAGCGAGAAACTGCTGACTGAGAGTTCAAAGACATCTAGTTAATATTTACAATTCTGAATGACCTGTATCCAACTTCAAAATTCCCCAGTCAACAGAGTTACTAGCTAACTTAACTCCTTATCCATCTATTTGTGCAAATAAAACTAACCTACGGGATCTAAGATGCTACTTACCAGTCAGTTTCTTAAATATCCATTTTCAGTACAATATTGTTGACATTGCTCTCATGTGATTTCCCCAGTGCAGCTACCTTAGCATGATAAGCTGCTGCAGCCACTGTGGTCCTTACCCTTTCTCCTTGAGAAAGTTCACATGCATCACCAAGGGAACTCAATCTTAACTCAGCAGGTGGAATGAAACATTCTCCCGAAAGACCAGGCACATTAAAAGCTACTTCCTCAATGGTCCACGCTTCTTCCATCCTGGTTTTTGTGTGACTCATTGCTGTGTCACCAAATCTGAAAAGAGTAACCACAGATCGCCCAGAGTGAGCAATCATGACCCCCTCAACTGGCCTATAGTCATCAAGAAATGAATTGATTGTGGTTTCCCAATAAACTGCATCACCTCCATTGCCTTGGATGCGTGTTAAATGGGAGTCTTCTAAATGCACAAGAAGCCCTGTTTTTTGGCTGAAATAGCCAAACAGAACATGCCTTATGATTTCCGCAGGTCCTTCACTTCTAGCTTTCAATGTGTGAGGATCAGCACAAAGTTTGAGAACAAAGCAGTCTTCACCATTTATCTTCTTCTCTCCCGTGCATCTTGCATTGGCAAACATGTTCGCTATGGTCCTCGGATCAAGTCCCTAAAGCAGAAATTGCAAAAATTTTGAATACCAATCAGGTACAGGATTATGAAAATAACACCAAAATCGCATTATAAACTGAACACTACAATACTACATTACCTGAAGGGCACGACGCAGAGGTCTAACGTGCCCTTTTGCAGCATGTGCACCAAGCCAGGGTGTATGCCTCCAAACAAGCTTCCCATTGCATCCCGCATGAACCTTGCTGCCACCAAGTGCAAGCTCCACATACCACATGTCTGGATTCATTTGCCAGAGCACAAATCCACCAGACTCTGCTGGCCTGGAAGAATTCCTGCTTTTCATGACCTTTGTAGCAGTCTCAATATCTGATGCCAACATCTTCACCTTTCCCATTGCATAAGCATTATGAATAGCATTTTGCAACTTCTGTCCTCCTGATGCAGCTGTATACTGCTGCAATATGTACTGAGCAGATGATGTTTCCTGCAGAACAATTAGCAAACATGAGATCACATAAGGATAGCGTTCAAGTATCCTCAAGTGACAATATCTCTTTCTTTCTTTCTTTCTTTCTTTCTTTCTTTATTTGTTTATTTCTTTAATGTTTTTTCCCACTTATTCACCCAATGAAAATGACCCTATCAATCAAAACGCAGGAAACGAGTTCATAGCCCTTTAGGGCTCCCGGAGAAACGTTCAGCTATCAGTTTAACGAGGTAACTTTGATCAGTGTCTGTCTATTATACTTTTTTCCCAAATTCCTAAAGCAAAGGTTTTTTCTTCTTTTCATGTCTTCACATTTTAGAATCAAGAATTCACCAAATTCTCAATTTAATGTCCCCATCACATTCACAATACAAATTTATTTACTTTTTATTTAGGCCCAACAAGTTAAACAAATCATACCAATACAAACAAGAAGCTGAGAAAAGAAAATGAAATAATCAGAATAATATTCATCAAACTAGGTGGATAACTTGCAGCCAAAAATAACAGAAAATATTAATTGTGAAAATGACAAACCAAAC
Source organism: Mitragyna speciosa (assembly GCA_024721245.1). NCBI lineage: Eukaryota > Viridiplantae > Streptophyta > Magnoliopsida > Gentianales > Rubiaceae > Mitragyna > Mitragyna speciosa. Next base: position 20,698,653 of record CM045568.1, read on the forward strand.
AAACCAAAACCACCTAGTAGTGAAAAGTGAAAATCGGCGTTCAGATTCAATTTATCCATTTCAATATCAAATTGGAGGACAAAAAAGCTCAGTTCTTTTGTGAACCACAGCCGAAAAAAAAAAAGGCCTTCACAACACAACAAAATCATTTTTCTATAATAACTGTTATCAGTCAATTCCAACATTTCTCATTCATCACTCAAAAAGTCAGCAACATCCAGAACCCATCAACCATTAAACACTCATCACAAATAACAAATATTAAAACATTAAAACCACAAAACAGTAAATCTAATTCCAGTAAAAAAGCAAGGAAACCATTAAAAAAGGTAGAAAAGGTAAAATTCTAGAAAAGATATAGACTAACAATGGGAGTATCTTTGATGCTGAGATGAGGCAAAGGGTCGTTGTTGCTAACGTGCACCGGAGCAAGCGGAGCACCCAAGACACCAAGCAGCAGCCGCAGATCGGACCTCTGATAACCCGACCCGGATCCGGACGCAGAGGTACGGAACAGGAGGAGCACGACACAGCCAGTGGCCCCATTTCTCATTCTTACCCTCGCCAACGTCCGACCCGGTAGGATCCGGACCCTCTCTTAAAGGCGAAAGTGTCTCCAAACCGGGCCTCAAACTCCCCGATCTCGAAATGAACGCCTCAGGCTGAGCCATGCGGGACGCCCCTTTCCTTCTTCTCCTTAAACCCGACCGAGATGGAGATGGGCTTCTTCCTCTGGACCGACCTGGTGATAAACCTCTTACTACTTCCTCTTTTAGTGCTGAAAAGAAACCTTGTCGGCGCTCCATTTTTTGCTCAAAATGGAACTGAAAATGAGAACTCTTTTCAGTTTTCAGCAGTCAAGTGCTGGAGAAGGAAGGTCTAAGTTCAGGGAAAAGAAATGGTGAAAATGCAGCAGCAGCTATGGAGACTCGACTGGAGAGAGACACTGAAGAGTCAGTGAAGGCAGGCAAAAGGGCATGACAACGTTATAAAGAAGCTGAACATTTTTCATTGTCTAGTGTGGACTACTACACATTTATATTTTGACAGCTTAATGACATCGTTGCCCTCAAGCTTAAAGTTGACGTAGATATAAAACAATTGTAGCATATCTATAGAATCATGTCAAGTGAAGTTCAAAATTATTTTTTAGAGTTGTCATAATAATTAATAACTAAGACATAAACATGCCGTCCATATAGACTGTGATAAGGAGATTCAAAATTTTAACTACTTGGAAACATTAAGAATTGTTTATTGCTAGACAAACTTATAGTTTAGATCTTGAGATTTATATTATTATTAAGATTATAGTAACGTTGGAGAATGATATTAAAGAAATTATATTCAAAATAATTGCAATTTGCAAGCCAAACATATATTTATTTTTTTGGGTAGTTAAAGCCATTTTGATAGAATAAACATAACAATAGTAGTAACTAGTGTTGAAAGAACCATACGGATTGCCAAAAACATTGTGAATAACCTATCAGCAACAATTCTTCATTTTCTCTCATGAATAATTTTAAATATTTTGATATTTTATACAAATAAATTGTAAAATTGAAAGTATTGTAAGCTGATTTACATAAAAAGATTACACAACTTCGTTTTTAATTCGAGTCTACGGTAATATAACCAAACTTCTAACGCTAGCCTACAAATAACCTTGCCAAAAGTGTTGCTTTATTAGTATCTTAAACAGTATAATAATATCTCGAGTTAATTTATGCCAAGTATCTCAAATTAAACTCAGTCTATGGTCTATGCTCATAGAGGCTAAAAGAGTCATTTAATAAATAGGAGGTGGGGGTGTAAAGTTGCAAAATTAGCAAAATGGTGGGTTGGCTAGAATAAAATTAACAGTAGCAGTCTAGTCTTGTGTGTATCGGCCAAGGGAGAGAGAGAGAGAGAGAAAACGTCGAGGACAGAGACAAGTGCCACTGTGGCAGTGAAGGGGAGTAGACTGTAAATAGACTGTACAAGTCAGTGGTAGGTTGGTTATCTTGTGTGCGTCGCTGATTTGTCGTTTTGCTTTATGTTTCTTTTCGTTTTGGTGGGATTGATTGACCGTTTTGATTGGTGGGTTAGCCCATCGGGTTTGTAGCCTTTGTTATTTAGAGGGGCTATAGTGATAAGACGGGCTTCTGACGGGTGCTTTCCGTGACCCGATTATAATGATTGAAACGGCTGATTCTCTTTCTTTATTGCGACCCAGATTGTGAAACGGATTTTTTGTGGGTCCAACTGGAAGCCTTTGAATACTACCATAAATAATACCGCCCATATGGTTATGGACAAAAATGAGTGCGGATGTATTTATTACTAGTACTATAGCATTTTCAAGGAAATTGATCCATCATTGTCATCACCAATAATCAACTCAGTAATTACTTGACTTGAAAGAAATTGAACTAGTATCCACTTGCACTTATAATATATTCTCAACAACCTTTTTTTTTACGTGCTTTTAGTTTTTAATTTTAAAAAAATTATTTTGTGACGTTCTCAATTTTTTTTTTAAATTTACCTTTAAAATTTTTAAGCTAAAATATAGAACATCTGATTTTTTTAGCTTTTCTAAAATTAATTTTTACAAAAATCAAAATCTATTGAAAACAAACCTTTAACCATTTGTTTTCTTGGTTGATCCTTGTGGATAATTAGCATATTGATTACTAGAGGTTGACACATATAATCCTCTGTCTAACATTGTCGATGTATTATAATATGAAATATGGTGTAGTTTCACATTGATAAAGTTAGATGCAATCAGATAAAAAACATTTAAAAAGAATATTTTGAATACATTGTACCATAGTCTCCTAGTTTGATCGACCTCTTGAATCAGAACAACAAAAGAAGTGCTAATATTGCCTTGCTATATCTATGGCTATTCTCTTCTCACACAATTGTTTAATAAATTTCTAATATATTTTGGCATTCGTTATACAGCCTAGCATCCATGTATAAGGAAAAAAAATTTGTTCCTTAAAAAAATTGTGTATGGAGATAAAGTCTGTGCACAAGGGCAAGTGTGCAGGTTTGGTATGAAGGTGGCAAGGGAAATCATGAGCCATACAATGATTGAACTCTATTCTATGTTGTTTGAGTCCTCTAAACTGTTTATTTCCAAAAAAAAAAAAAAAAAAAGAGTCCTCTAAAACTGTTAGTAACTTGATTATGTTGCTCACCCCTTTTTGTGGAAATATGGCTTATAGGCCAAAGAGTTTGCTTTTTGAAGGTTTTCTTTTTCCCCTTGTTATTCTCATTCTCTATTTTTCTTGTCTTCTTTCTTAGTTCGCTTCTCTCCTTAACTAGAAGTAATCTAATCTAGTAGAAAACAAGTCACCATTTGATCTTTTTCTCCCCCCCCCCCCCCCCCCTTCTTTTTGAATTTTAGATATTTTCCCCCTTCATTCTATGGAATAATAATTTGACTCCTCGAATTCAAGAACATCGTTTTGGCATTTCTTTCTTTATTAATAAGGTAGGGAGGGTGAAGGGTAGATATTTTTTCCCCTTCATTCTATGGAATAATAATTTGACTTCTTGAATTCAAGAACATCTTTTTGGCATTTCTCTCATTATTAATAAGGGAGGGAGGATGAAGGGGTAGGGTGCAGCCTGGAATCACCTAACATTAACAACAGCAAGTCAGCAATAACAAGCAAAATTCTCCCAATCAATGCGGCCATCACGGGCGCTAGTCTTTTTTATTTCTATCAATAATACTTTTGCAGCACTAGTCTTCTTTGCAAACCTATGCTCTCTTCTCTTTGCATGACAAACCATGTGTGGACAAATAATTGAAATATGTTTTTGACTTTGTTGGCCATGGCCCATGATGATGGTTATAGTCAAATGATTAAAATTCAAAATTGTCTAGTATTATTGTATAGCATAGCCTGAAATTTAAATGGCTTCCTCAATAAGTAATCCCAAGCACGCATGGAAACTCATGATTACACATGAAAACCATTTTGCATTTAAGCTCGGTTTAAACTTTAAAAAACAAACCCGCAAACACCTCTTTTTTTATTGGTTTTTGTTCATCCATTATTTTCCACAATCATTAGTTGGGACTGTGGCTTGTGGGTAGTAGGAGAATACATTTAATTGTTTAAGCAAATTATATGTGTACACTTAAACCGATCTTTCTGTCTTTCTCCTGTTTTTTACTTTTAATAATCATTGATCTTGGCCTCACGATCAACGTTTAGTGCTACCTAAGATGAAGATGGCTAGAATATGGCTACCTAAGAAGAGATCAAATTCTGTCAGCTTATTAGACTAAAATTGAGAATTATAACTACTAAATAAAATTGTACAAGAAAAATTATATAGCTGTACTATGACAAGGGATTTTTAAGGACGTTGTAGTGCAATTTTCTTGGGAAAAAAAAAGTTCCATTAAACTTAAAGATTACAATTGATTGAAAATGCCGTGACTCAAGTCTTCTGTTAACAAGAAACCCCAATGAGTTTTTTTTTTTTTTTTTTTGTAAACACTTTTTTCTATTTTTGGAGTAACTTTTTTTTTTCTTTTTCTTGTAGCGAGGATGGTGTCTCTTAATTCTTGGTACAGTAGACTGAAGTCAAAGTCAAAAGCTGAAATTCAAAGATTGAGATTCTCAATGGAATCAACTAACGTGTAAAATGCTAAAGGTTAAAAAAAAAAAAAAAAACACAGCACAACAGATCACATGTTGGAGTGTTAGTTAGTAGGATACAACTCAACCAATTGTGAGTTGTATATGGCCTTGTGTGATGCAGTCAATCTAAGTTTCATTTAGGAAAGGAAAAAGAGCAAAGACAAGTAGTACAAAACTTTCTTTCCCTAAATTGCGAAATGGCATCTTCTGATTGTACACAATTACCCTAACATGCATATAGATTTAACAAGTATTCTCTCATGGGTTATGTAGTATGCTAATTCTTTTCACTTGTAAACTGATTCACCTAAGAATGCAGACTAAAAAGAAATGGGGAAACAAATAACAGATGAACAAGGGAATAATAAATTTTTCTTCTGCATTGTTGATGTTCGAATTTCGTTTTTTCTTTTTTTTTTTCCCCCCTCCCTTCAGAAATTTGTTAATATATGTTATGAAGATCAACGAGGGAAATACACTTGAGTTGGTATTGAGTTTCTGGCGCAGATTGCGGAGAAGAAGGGCAATCTAAGGTGCTTTGATGAGAGAGTTGTGTTGTAGTAATCTGTAGTTAAATTAAATAGAATCAAAATGGACCGTTTGGTTTTGTCAGTTCCCATTACTTCCAATTATTATGAAAAGCCCAGCCTTTTGTCCTCTCATTCCATGGCTTCATGCTCTTATTTTCTTTTCCAAGAAAGATCCCTTCGACCCTAATTAGCAGAAGTACTGCTTAAGACTCTTAATTTTTATACAAAAAATATTAGAGCAATTGCCAGTTCCCCAGGATTCAACTGCTAGTTTTTTCATAAAAATTAGAGGAGTTTTAGGTAATACTTTTAGATTTACGTGAGTGCACGCAGATAAATAGATAATTTAAAATGACTTTTTGTTATAAAAAAAAATTAAGTCCAAAAGGGCCCATGTCGAGAGAGGCAGTGGCTGATGGAGGTTAATTGTTTGGAAGTATTGTTTGATGAATTATTAGTGCAGGAGGTCAGTAGAAGAGTTTAAGAAGCTACTAAATGGAAACTTATGCAAAATCTTGTTGCTTTTCTATCAAGATTAAAGCGAAGTTATCTGCGACCCATGTCAGGGGAAATAATAGTAGGAAAACAATGGAAAAGCTAAGTCCCAGGCCACTACTCCACCCCAACTCCCCTCGGGACCACTTAGTAATATTGAGAACTAGGTATCTGCCGTGGGGAAAGAGGGAAGAGAACCTAAACCAATTCTACAATCCATCCCAAAAAGCAATTGTTAACTTAAGTATTAACATATTAAAGCTCAAACGTCCGATGTGGGATAAATTTTCTTTTGAAAATTCAGCACAAGGCCTACTGGGGGAAAGGGAGAAAGGAACATAAACCAATTCTACAATCCATCTCAAAAGACAATCCATCCCCCTTTCCCCCAGTAGGCCTCGCAAAAATTTTAAAAGAAAATTTGTGGTTAATTTGGTACTGGACGCTTATTGTTTATATCAAATTTGGACCAATATTTCCCACGAAGAGTTGTACCAAAAAGACAAGCAATGAACTATATTTATTTGCATCTCTTTATTTTTTTTTCAAATTTATTTGGACCACATATGTACAACTATTGTTGGCATCCCCAGTACTAAATGGATGCAAAATCCATCTACCCGGCCAAAAAGATGAAAGAGGATAAATAACAATAGGAAATTTAGGATACCATACTTGTTCTTGGAAGTCGTAGAAAGGGTGGTCAGTCTCTTTGTTCTTTTGCCAAAAGTCGCCCATTGCCAACCACCAAGGTTGTCTCCTGAATAAAACTTGAGAAAGGACGACGACAGTATGAATATTTGACATGATTATCCAAATTTAGCAGAGAAATATTGCAACAGAATATTACTTTAAACAACTTTTGACTTGTGAAAGCTGAGTTAGGTTTCGACTTTTGTTTTCTTTAATCCCTCTCTCTCTCTCTCTCTCTCTCTCTCTCTCTCTCTCTCTGTGGTTAATTTTTGTGCTCGCTCAGTTGCTATGGTTTCTTTGAGGGAAAAATCAAGCATAAATTTGCTCTACCAAATTTAATATCTTCTATTATTTTTTTTCTAAAATTTATAGTTTTTATGGAGAAACTTTCTGTTCCTTAATGTAAATTTTGTGCGAAATTTGTTTGGATTGGAAATTTTTTTCCAAAAAATTCATCCCTAATCACTTTTTGTTATCTCACATACAAGCAACTTTAAAGTATACTACAATAATATTTTTTTTAAACATCTCTTCTTCTTCTTTTTTTTGTTTTTTTGTTTTTTTTTTTTTTTTTTTGATAAAACAAGCAATGAACCCTTCATCTTCCAATTCAATTGGACCTTTTGTTTTTTTTTTTTTTTTTTTTTTTTTGAGAAAACAAGCAATGAACCCTTCATCTTCCAATTCAATTGGACCTTACTTTCATCACCAGCATCATTTTCAACATAGTTTACCTTTTATCCTTCGAGTACATAAATATCGTCAAGCAAGATTTTATTGTAGGACAACAAAAAAGGACAACCTAGAAAACAACAAAAAGGACAATCAAGAAATTATGTCGAAAGACAATTATTTTGTCATGAAGTAACTAACAAGAGCATGAGAGCAACAAAAAAAATCTTTGTTTCCTAAGCCATTTTCAAAATGTTTTTCATATTTTTCTGATTTTGAAATACTTTTCCTTGCAGAAAATGAAGATCCAGTTCTGGAAATCATATGTTTCAAAAAAAAAAAAAAAAGTTCTGGAAATCATATCAACTTGACAATAACAGGAGTATTATATTACAAATATTTTGACAACGGTCGTGGACCCTAACATGGGCCAACAAGACAATTATCTACATTTGGGTTGGGCTAAGTAGGAGAAAATCTGTAAAAAAGAAAAGTTACCCAAAACGACATCATTTTAACTAGTTACATAACAAATATGGGCTAGCTTGAGTGTGAACCACATTTCGTAAGCCTAATTAAATTGTGTCCGTCCAAATCATTTGCTATCTGTGGACTTGTGTTGGCAAAAATCTTTGCGAGTAATCAATCACGGGGACATTCCAAGCTGGTTGGGGACGTTACAGCTCAGTCTGGGCCAAGAAAACTTGTGATTTTATTGGCCCAACAGTGTCCTAACCCCAGTAACATGATCTTGGAGTTAAGGATGTCCTTTTTCTTGTCTCAAGTTATTCGTACCTCAATGATACCCAAATAGTTATGAGATTCCTAAATTGACCTTCAAAACTTCTCGTATTTTCCTTTTTCCTAATTGAAAAAATAAACCCATACTCTGAAATGAATTTTATATCTCATTAGGATTATTAGGGGAATGACTATAGTCCTTTTGGGAGAAAAATTAGAAAAGGACAAAAAAAAAAAAAAAAGAGTTCTCTTTTTTTTTTTCATCTTTACCCTCTAAGAATTAGAATGGTCCACCAAGATTTAGAATGGTCCACCAACATTATCTGTATTTGATCATGTGAAGATCCAACCTCCTACAATAACAGTGGCCCAAAAGGCCCAATTAACCTGGAAGATAAATAAAGGAAGATAGTCCAATTTAACTTCACCAAAACGACATGGGTAAAGTTCAAACCTCGTTTCCTCAAAAAATAAATAAATAAATAAAAATAAAAATAAAAAATATTTCCTGATGGTAGATTATTCAAATAAAATAAATGCAAAAAAAATTATAGCTTTTCTATGGACAATTTGTTCTTTTTGGGTCAATAAAAATGAAACAAATATAAAGGGCCTAAAGGCTAGAAAAGTATTCGGTGAGGACAGGGGAGGGGTTTATTTCCCGCATAATATTATGTGTTTAACTGTTTTTGTGAATTCCAGTTTCTGGTCTACCCCAAAAACAAAGGACAAATGACTTTTGATTACCTTTTTGTTCTTGGCAATAGCTGAGCAAGACATGCCGCGTGAGTAGAACAACACGTCGCCAGAGGACGAGGCCGATCATCCCTTTTTATGCAACCTGTCGTTAAAGGGTAAAACGCAGCACCCATTCTTCATTTACCACTAGGGCTGTCAACGGTCCGAGTCTAGACCCGGACCCGTTGATTTTTTCCGGGTCCGGGTAGGAATAAAATTCCGTTTACCCGGACCTAGACTCGGACCCATTTTTTCTTAATAAAAAACGGGTCGAATCCGGAATGTCATGTTCCGACCCGGACCCGACCCGAACCCATATATATATAATAATTATAAATTATATATACGTATTTTAAATTTTTAATACATAATATTCAATAAATAATAATTATAATATACATACATACGTATTTTACAATTCTAATACTTAATACTTAATAAATAATAATTATAAAATATATAAAAATATTTTATATTTTCAAAACCCGGACCCGGACCCGAATGGACCCGGACCCGAACGAACCCGGATCCGGGAAACCAAATGCAAGACCCGTCGGGTCCCGGGTCCGGAACCTCAACACAAAAACGGGTCCGGGTCCGGAACATTCAATTCCGGCCCGGACCCGGCCCGTTGACACCCCTATTTACCACTGCATTTACTACGTTACAGAATGCTATAACACCTATTCAGCTGAATTTGCAGCTTCATAGTTTTTGGACACTTCTATAATGTACAGAACAAGTTTGTAAAGAATAAGTAAAATTTTAACAACTCATATAAGTTCACTTATTTGTAGATTAAATTAACAACTCATGTGGACCTCTCTCTTTGTTCTCATTCAACAATTGGCTTTTTGTATGATACAGTTGAGTGAGTTTTGTACCACGACCAAATCCTAATTTTTGAAGTTTCATAGCTGTTGTTTTGCTTTGTCTTTGGCTGGCTTATAGGACAAGTGGACAATATATGAAGTGCTTATTTTTCACAATTAATGCTCTAATTTCTATATTGCAAGTGTCATCAATGTATTAAACTATATACTATTTTTTTTCAGGGTAGGAATGTATTAAATTATAAATATACTAATAGTGTGCTAAATTTTTTGTACAATAAAATTTTGTGAAATCAAGCAAATGCTTATCTGTTAAAGATCAAGACATATTTGTGTAACATTGACAGTGCAAAGAAGATAATAAACTCATAATCAAGATTTAAGATTCTTTTTTTTTTTTCACAGTGCCAATTTTTACAAATTTATTGATGATAAAATTTGGTCATATTATAGATTGCACAAGGAGGAAAACAATTGGAAAGCTGGCAATCACTATCAGGGTAATGGGATACGGATATTTTGCATTCAATGTGATTGATCACAAACGCGTAGACGGGGCCGGTAAGGCGTTTGGTGCCAGGATTGTTGGACCTCTTCTTCACTACAATCCATAAGGAACCTCTAGTGTGGCGCTGAAAGTTTTGCCAAATGTGCTCAACCTTACCAACTTGTACCGCAAAAGTAATTATAACATCAGATTTGCTGGGGCAAGTGTAACTCTGTCAGTACATTCCATCTTAGCTGTAAAGCATTGCTTTGTGTTGTTTCTTTATCATCTTTACTTGGATTGGAGGTTCGAACATTTTTTTATTGAAGATAGTACAGCTAGATTTTTATTTTGCTAGTATCTTTATTAGTTTTCTTGAAAGGGATTTTTGTGGTGAGAATAAAGTGGCAAATTAACATTAAAGAACATAATTGGTACTATGTTTTATAAAAAAAAAATTATTCTTGAATGACTCAATGCAATTTGCCTTTGAACAAAGATTATGCCAACATAAAGTGATTTGGAATTGGCACGGACAAATTCGTATGCTCTTTGCATTTTACCGAATTCCATTTCCACTGATTACTAGTTAACATGGGGGCTCATAACGGGAAGTTTTGACACAGGTAATACTGGTTCAAAAGCAGGATGCAATGCATTTGTATGATGAACGTTACCTTCGCTTTTTTAATAAGTAGAACCGCGACAAAGATCTGCCTCAGGAGTCCGAGCTGAACCGCGACAAAAATCTGTGGTCCTCGTACAGGTCATTTTTAACGTGCTAAATGTCATTTCCTCCAAAAACAAAAATTGTGCAAATATCATCTTTCAACAATGAATATGAAACTTTCGTACGGTGGATAGTGAGTACAATTTAACATATAATTAAACTACAGATTTTTTTTCTCCCTTTTGGATCCATTTGGACAGAGTGTTTTTTGGATGTTTTGATGTATTCAAACGCTTTCAACCATCTTTTTATCTCCAATACGTGAATATAAAAAATGCTGGTACCACATTGCAAAACCTAAAAATCATGCTACTATGTAATTATCATTTTTTTAAGGAATAAGTTGATCAAAACTTCACATGTTAATTTTGTCGTGAAACGTTATTGGAAGAGTCACGAATGAAGCTTTTTAGCACTAAACAAACAAAAAGACCACCTGTCTTTTCACTCGGTATACCACTGTTGGTCAATTACTTGAACAAACAGTTTCCTCCCCTCTGCCTACTTGCTACCTTCATGTATGCCAACTACTATATAACCCCCACTAAGCACTTCCTCATTCCTCGTACCATTCTTCCACTTCCCCCTCTCTCTTTTGCAAGACATAATACATAATTTTCTTCTACAAGTCTTCTTAATCAGACTCTGCCTCAGTTTCTTGAGAGTCCAGAAAGAAAGATGAAGCTACCAGTCCCCTTCACTTTACTTCTTCTAGCTCTTGTTCTCAGCTCTTCATTCATCCAATCCACAATGGCCGGCTCAAGTAAGATCACTAACTATTCACTAATTATCCTCAGCTACACTAACAGAAAAGATTTATATTTCACTTTCCCACACCAATGCACGCATCTATCTTATCTGCTAACTAAAAATATGTTATGGTACACAAGTTGCTGCTGATTACTTGACGTTTACTTAATCTCTGTACTGCGATTTGGTTACAGGCTTTTGTGATTCGAAGTGCGCAGTAAGGTGTTCAAAGGCAGGACTGAAGGATAGATGCTTGAAATACTGCAAAATTTGCTGCAAGGAATGCAATTGTGTGCCTTCTGGAACTTATGGGAACAAGCATGAGTGCCCATGTTACGGGGACAAGAAAAACGCAAAGGGCAGGCCTAAATGTCCTTGAGATGAGATCTAAACTTGATTGAATCATGAAATCTGGAGAGCAAATCAAATCACCACCAGTAATTAATATATATTAGATTGGCCACCACTCATGGCCACTTAAAAAATAAAAGCTAGTATGGTTGGTCAATTAAGGTTTAATACAAGTGAACTTTGGTTTTTACGCGCTGTATAAAATAAAATGTTGGACATTTTCATAGTACTAGTAATTATAAGTACTGTGTGTTCGTTTGAATTATTTGATGTGCATCAAGAATGATTAATAAAAAGGTATTTAAAGTGTCAGTTTTGTCTTATCAAAAAAAAAAAAAGTGTCAGTTTTGTGTTCTAAAGGCTTATGGGCAAAGATGAATGGTGTCGTACGTTATTGTTTTATTTTATTTTTTTAACTTTTACAGTTTGTTGTTCCCGACTTCCCAGCTTAGTTTAATATCAATAGATAGTTATCCAGTCAATGTGATGCTATTCCATGGTAAGGGACATATAATAGATGGTAAATTGGTAAGGGATATAATCAATATCTCTCTTTCTTGGACAAGACATTGAAGTGCAGCTAAATTAGTAAGACACTCCGCCTGAAATCTATAGGTTACGGATTACTGTTGATTCTCTTTAAAAAAAAAATCAATGGATATAGTTTCATTTTATTTTTAATGGTTCCTAAAAACCCTACACTCTGCCAACCAGTACCATCCTTCCTAAAACATACAAATTGACTAATCTTGTGACTACGTTTTAGAACATACGTACATTTTCTAAAGAATCCTCAACATATGTACAGATTGACTACCTTGTGTACATTTTAAAACAAGAATTGTCTTTCTTTCAAAAAAGAGAAAATAGAATACTAAAAAAGATTACTGTACTAACCAACTTATATAACCAAACCTTTTTTTTTTAAATTAACTTTCTCCATGAAGTATAATTGATTATTTAGTTGTTAACAATTAGTCCACATCACCCGGAGTTGGATCACTGGTAATAAAGAATTAAAGGCTCCGTTTGGTTACATTATTTGAGCCATTTTTTGGAAAAAAAATTTTCCAATCCGTTTGGATTGATGAAAATTATTTGGTCAAAAAATAAAAAAATTTTTGGTCAAATTTTTCACTAAATTTTCCCACCAAATTTTCATTCTAAATTTCAAATGAATTTTAGAGACTTTTTACACAATTATTAACAAAAGCAAACATGTTTATGTTCAAAATTTGTTTAGAAAAACTGAAAAAATTGATAGTGACAAAATGAGATCCATTTTCGATAGGGTTTGAGATCGGACGACGAAGCGGGCGACGTAGCGAACGACGAAGCAGACGAGGTAGCGAACGACGAAGCAGACGTCCGTTTTTTAAGCGAACGTCTGCTAAGACACAGAAAGCGAACGTCTGCTAAAACACAGAAATATCTTACCAGACGTCCATTTCTTTAAGCGGACGACGAAAGCAAACGTCCGCTAAGACACAGAAATATCTTAGCGGACGTCCACTTCTTTAAGCGAACAACGAAGCGGACGTCCGCTTCTTTAAGCGAACAACGAAGCGGACGTCCGCTTCTTTAAGTGGACGATGAAGCGGATGTCTGCTTTTTTAAGCGAACGTCCACTAAGACATAGAAATGTCTTAAACGACGTCCGCTTCTTTAAGGGGACAACGAAGCGGACATCCGCTTCTTTAAGCAAGCGTTCGCTTTTTTCAAATCACTATTATGTTACATAAAAAAAAATTTCACATTCAAACACTTTTTAACTTTTTAAAAAAGTCAACAAAAAACAATCTAAATAATTTTAAATGTCTTAGAGGACATGCTTCTTTAAGTGGACAACGAAGCGAACGTCTGCTTCTTTAAGCAGACGTTCGCTTTTTTCAAACCACTATTATGTTACATAAAAAAAAAATTTTACATTTAAATATTTTTTTAACTTTTTAAAAAAGTCAACAAAAAATAATCTAAATAATTTTTTTAAATAATTTTCAAAAAACACTCCAAATAACACTGTCTAAACTGAGCCAAAGATATTGGAATGAAGGCCTTCTCAAGTCTGAGGTTGACTGATTTAAGATGAGAATGTGGCCCGGTCACATGCTGTTTGTACGATGAACAGACGCTTTAATTTAGTCTGGTGTTGGCCCCCATGCCTTTATTTCGGGACCGGGCTGGCCAACTTGCCATAGCATTTTTCCACTCATGAAGCCGTTACAATCTCTTTCTTTTTTTTTTTTTTTTGTTTTTTGGTTGGTTTTGGGAGTCTATTGTCTAGATCAATTAGTTAGAGATGTAACACCATACTTTAGAAAAATTACATCATACCCAATACTACAGAAAGAAAAAATGCATGCTAAATTTAGAGTGGATTTATCAAAATGACTAGGATACACAAGCCATTAATCAAGTAGCAACAATTACTTTCTAAAACTTGACTGTATGGATGTATCAACACATGAAGACAAATCTAAAGCCGGCTACAGGAACAACACATAAGCATTCTAAAGAAAGATTAAACAACACGAGGAAAATATTATTCCTAGAAGTAGATACTAGCATGAATTACACCTAAATATTATCATGCAACAACCAACAAGAGAGAAGGGAAGAGCCCGGAATACATATTTGATGATCACTGTGGATAACCTTCCTTCCACTATCCCAACAAGAAGCTCGAATGGGTTAATGTTGAATACTTCTGTTGCAGCTTCAGAAATTTTCCCCAGCATCAAATTCCTCGTTCTTCAGGTCAGTAACTTTAAGTCGAAAGACTGAAATTACAACCTCAAAGCTACTAATACAATGTCTATAGACAAGAGTCATTAACTGTAAATTTGTGTTGAAGACCAGAATCAAACCAAGAATACATTTACAACTGCCAGCTACCTCAGAGTTCCCAACACTGCTTATGTGTCTATACATGTTGGTGCTTCTTTTTCTCAAACCAAGCAAGAATCTTCCTCCCGAAAAGGTTGCTGCGCATTGATTGAGCATTACTGTGGATTAAATTATGGAGTGCAATGTATAGTTCACCCTGAAGCGCAAAATAATAATAAAGAGATGATGTCAATAAGAAGCTAATGAGCCTAAACCAAGACTAAATCAGAGCAAGGAATCAGACTTTCTACGACTGGGTGGAAAAATCTCTCATCTAACATCTCCCTCTAAAGGAGGTAAGAGATAATGAGGCCTTTGATGGTTCCCGTTTGTTGTATGAAGAAGGGTAGAGGTCAGTTCAGCCTTTACTTTAGAAGAATAACAGCATGGATCTCAAAAGATTAAAAAATAATATCTTGAATTGAAAAACAATTACACATCAAAAGAATATCAGAAACCTTGGAGAGTTCTATGCCCAAGCTGCAGCAGAGAAATCCAGTAAATCACGTTACCTTTGCAATTGATAGCGCTTTTTGAATGACAAAGTTTCCATAAGGATGTATTAGTAGACTGCCAGCATTTGGACTTGTGAGCAATTCCATGATAACTGTTGTAGAATGCTCTTTTCCAGATTCAACTAGAAATTTCTCGACTACATTACTTGCATATTTGTCGCTAGAGAGAGCCACAAAATGGCCTTGAAGCTGTTCCAACAGAAGTGTTGTGACTTCTGGTATTTTTTGACCTAGCAAGTGTTGAACCACATAATTCCTACATAGAATGGAAGGCAAAAGCATATTAGGAAAGCACGTGCTTATTAATATTACTTTGCAACTGGAATAAAAGAAAAGCATGGAGGAGGATTTAGGATCAAACCCATAGGGATCTTCTGCTAGTTGTAATGCATTTCTTATTATCTCTTTTATCAGATGTTGTTTGGGTTCTCCATAAGCATTCTCCACACAAAACTGCAGCACACAGCACCCGCTTTTGTCTGTTGCAATTGTATAGCAGTTGCGTGTTATTTCATTGAGAAGGTGCTGCCAAATACAACATGCCGTCAGTTGACTAAGTCCAAACATACTAGTATACAATAAAAACTCCTGAAATAGGCAACTATAGAATTTCTGGAGTACCATTTGATGCTAAACTAATATTGCATAATGAAGAACTCATCAAACACATGAGAGCAGCTAAAAACCTCCTATGACATGTTTGAGAATAGTAGATAATGCTGGTGTAGGATACTGATATATTTCAAGAACATAAACAAACCATTAGAACTAGAAAAAAGCATTCCTGATTTAGCAACTATGGCAAATAGATAATTGATAATTCACTTCTAGAATAACACTAATTTCAGATTTGCTGAAGTGTAAGTTTATGCAGTCGATTATGTCTTTCACTGCTAGAGTGGATCAAGCAGACATAAATATCTGCTCAAGCTACCAAATGTGGAGTGATTTGATATGGGGTAAGATTGTGAGTTGCAACAGAAGTTGCTATTAGGCACACATGAAGGAACAACGGTCATACTCATCTGTTCCCCTAACAAAGACATTAAGCCAATTCAACTGGACAGTGGCCCCAACACCCAGACCTTTTTTTTTTTTTTTTTCGTTTCACCTTTTGAATTCCTCTCAATTTTTTTTTCACTTCTTTCTAAATTTTTCCCATCCAAAAAAAAAAAAAAATCCACATCAAAATGAAGCTTTTATATTGATCTTGACCATATTATTCTTGGAAATATTTTCCCCCTCCATGTCTAGTTGCTCTCAGTAAGTAACAATGTTGTTCATTTAAAGCCAGCTGGTTCAACAAAGCAATAATTTTAACTTCTTAAAGAGGTGAATATTATGAACAGGATCCTGACGGTGGGTCTTGTCAGTTGATTGAGGTAAGTAAAAATTCATAGTACATCAACACAACTAATAACTAAATTAGGAATATGTGTATTCTATGACCCTAAATTAAATTTCAAACATTAGAACAAAGAGAAAATTCAAGTATAAATGTTCGTCTTCACCAATTTTGACTGCTTTCTAGTATTTTTATGGTTAAGCAGCTCAAAACCAACAATCAAGCAAGTTACCACCAAAAGTAGTACAAGGAGCCATACACAACCTTGACTCTTTAGCATGAGAGGAGAGAAATTAAATAAGGAGAAGAATGGAATAGGAAAACTTTCCAATTAGACCATAATTTCACTTGTGGCCATTCCCAAGCTAAAGCCCTCGTTAAGAACTTTAAGAACTCAACTACAGAGCAAACTCAACATGAAGGTTGACAAGCTATTTCAGGATAAAGGCACACAGTTTAGTTCAAATCATGCTGAACAACCTATCTCAATAAGAAGAAGAAGGAGAAGAAGAAGAAATTACTTGACAGAAAACTGCAATTTCTGTTTGGGCGCACCATGTTAGTTAAACTTGTTATGAAGCTGGAAATGGATTCTTTTAAATTTGTTAAAGTGAAATAAGGCGGTGAAAAGTATCATCCCAAAGTAGAACCACTTCAGTAAAATTATGATGATTTCAACATTAACTTCATATTAAAATTTTAATGTCATGAAAACATCATTGGGACTTTTTGCTCTCATAAAGCAGCTAATTCTACGCGCCCCCCCCCCCCCCCCCCCGGGGGAAAAAAAAAAAAAGGAAAAAACAGTAGCTGTAACAGCCCCACTGATAGAGAGTAGAAACTGCAAGCCATGAAGCTTCCAAATTCACACAGTACAAGAGTATAGTGCTGTGAAATATACACCAAACCTAGATAATAGTGATCTTCTATAAAGATTTCAGTTTCTATGAGAAAGCTTCCTAAAAGTCTAAACCTTAAACCTAAACTAAATAAATTAGCACCTAAAACTTGTTTTTCACATGTAAAGTTTTTATTCAAAAGATGATTGTCAGTTAAAAGTAAATAAAAATGAGACTGCTAGAGGTTAAAAATGATTAAACTAGTGGAATTTTTTTCCTTGAAAGCTCAAATGTTGCAGTAACATGAAAATAACTAGCCATAGTTTGGTAACGATAATCCGTAAGAATCCATTGAATAACCAAGGATAGTTTTTCTTTGGTCTATGCAGGTGAAATAGCAAAATTTTTTTGGAACCCAAATAGTGCTCTAGAAGAGGAGAGGTAAGTCACTCGTGGCTTGTCCTCATTTCCCGTAGCTGTTTGTTAGAACTGCTAGTTAGAAAAGCTTCTGAAAGCTGTTCTGACCCAACTTCTTATCTCCACATTTTGTTAGTTTAAGAAAAGGTAAAACCTAGACAGAAAAAGAAGTTAAAATCACAACTTATAGTTTCTTTCTTTAAGCTAAAAGCTAAAAGCTAGACTGAAGAGCAAACAGGAAGAAGCCTCAAGTGTTGCAACCTAAACTAAACAAATATTGGAAGCACATTATGAAAAAATAGAAGAAAACAAAGTGGACTGTCAGGGGAAGTACATAGCTAGAGATCATATATGGCTCAAGAGAGGTTTGACAGGATTCAGAATCAGCTTAGAAATGTCAGCTCACCGCAGGTTGAGATATTTAATGATGAAGATCACAAGATTGGCACATGATACCTAAAGTCATGAGCCTAGGTGTGAATGTTCTCCCCCCCTGTGGCACCTTTCACTTGTTAAAAGGATGGTACATAAGAGATAGTACCCTTGTTGTGGCAACTTATCAACCCTTAGGCCTGACCTCCAATTTACTATCCCCTTATTATCACCAAGAACATAATTAAGATGTTAGAGAATCCTGCTCATCTGGTGGGCACCCTTGAGGTGGATCCTCCAAAGGAAACTTCCGAGCTCGGCTCTGCGGAGCATACACCGTTAAGGATCACACCCCAAGTGACTTTGTCTAATTATAAACCACAGAGGTCCATCCATAAGTTAGTGCCTGAGGAGTGTACTCACACAGACACACAGAAAGGCGATGTCGGGGGTGCTAACCACCCTCAAGGTCACCTTGAGGTGCGATCCTTAGGTAATTGTACGACTTCCCTATCAGAGTATCTTATCCAGCAAAAGGTATAATATATTACTGCACGATGACTTTGCAATGAATTAACATGTACCAAAGAATATCTACTATCTAGGCCACATTACAAACTAGGAAAACAAATTCACAGAAAACTAATGATCAACACTTTCCTAGTTGAATAATTCCTAAGGGTGTTATCCATCATGCTCAATCGACATACCTACCAGCAACTAGGACATGTAAATTCAAAAAGCAACAGCTACACTCTGCTGCCTAGGGAAAACAAAATAATGTGAAACACCCCATGCACGCACATATTTCCAACCAAATAAACTTCTACCTATTTGCTATAATTGCTCCACTACTTACATTGTGCATTTCCAATTTCCCCTTTTGGTGTATTAGAGATAGAAGTCATAAAACTTTCCCTACCACCCGCCCCCCCAGGAGGGCCCCCACAAAAGAAAAAAAAATAATAATAAAAGCCAAACAATATAAAATAAGAACTGGAAATCCACTATTACCTTTTGGTACTCGTAGGGGCAATGTATCAAGCAATAACGTATAACATGCTGACCATTGGGGTCATTAGCCAAAGCCACAGCCCCAGGGCTTAATGCAGTGATGACAAAGGATATCTGCTCTGGCGTACTTAAATTTTCCAACAATTTCTGCATAGTGCGAGCTCTGTGCCAATATATACTCCAATTCAGACCAAAAAATTGAACTTTAAGTACTATTACAAATTTAGATTTAAGCTAAAAGAAATCAAATTAACAGTCAACAGTAGATTATACCCGTTTGGATTGAGACAAATATCAACAAGCTGAAAATAATTCTTGGTAGCAGCCAAAAGAATCCTAGTCCTCTGTTCCTCGCTGCATACTACAAAAAGTTTCTGTATGAAATAGCTCCCAGATTGATTCTTCATCAAATCAGAGACGTAATCTAAAACCTCAGACATAGCCATCTCAATCTCTCCTTCGTTCGGATAATCCAATTTCGCCTGCAAAACCTTACTTCCACTTTGATGTTTAGCTAAAGTAACAACCCTTCCCCTCATATCCTGCAATGAAAATCCATCTAATTGATGCTTAATCCTTGCATATAATTGTCCATTGTTTTGTGAATTAGGCCTCAAAAAACTCAAATTTTTCGACACAAAGCCATTAGATAGTCCATCAAAATTTGCCATTGATACACCATCCTCGTTGAAACAGGACAAATTTGGGCGCTGAGAATTATTAACTCTTCTTGATAATGATTCCTTGCATTGCAAGGAAGAGCAGCCATGATCAGTAAACCTTTGACTGTTGCGCTTTCCCAAGTCAATATTCAACAACCTTGCAGACTCATCCCGGTACCATGGCTCTCCGCAAAAGCCACCACTAAAGCCAGTAACCCCAGACCCACAATCCCAGTCCCCCGGGCCCACCATCAGATTCCGGTGGACCCCACCAAGCCCGTAATGATCCCGATTATCATCAAACCCCATCAAACCACCCTGCTGAAACCCCACATTGTTCAAACCCAAAGAATAAAAATAACCCGTTGAACCATCTGTCTCCGGCTCCGGCACCGCCACGTCATGAAGACTCGCCGGAGGATGCTGAAACGGTGCCCTTTGGTGGTGAAAATCCGTATAAAGGTTGAGTCTTGAAAGGGCTGATTCAAGGGTTTGATCACCGGAAAAAACACCAGGGGTTTGTGGCTGGGGTTGGTCAAAGCCAGCCTCTGGCAAGGAATTACGGCGAAAAGGGTACCCGAAAAAATTCTGGGCTTGACTGTCCGGTGAATAACTCACCGGAACATAAGGGCTTTGCCTGTTCCCTACCCCACCATGCTCCATCGCCGTCGCCGTTACAAGTGTTTAGTGTGTGTTAGTGCGTGTGTTTTTTTTGGAGTGAGACTTTAAGAGGGTTTTATTTGACACCTTAGTTAAAAGGTATATTTATAGTTAAAAAAAAATATATTGGGCTTTCTTTTTTAAATTTTTAAGAAAAGAGATGTATAAAACAAGGAAATATCATAGGAAGGAAGAACAAACAAAAAGGATGTATTTTGGAGAAATTAATGATGTTAGTATGTGTTTATGTGTGTGAGAATATGAAGTAGAGATATGAATATATGATATGGAGAGAGAAAACGAATGTATGTTATTGATGGGATTGTGTAGTAGGGTGGGGTTTTTGATTGGATAGAGAGGAGAGAAGAAAAAGACATCAACTAGGAAAAGAATTGGAGTTCGCAGATGAAACGAAAGACTGAAAAGAGTGCATGCAATTTATAGTAAAAAGTCTTTCTTGTACTCATACATGAACGTCTAGTTAGTGGGCTCCGCGTCCACCTTTGGACCGTTTTATTTCGCAAAAAAAAAATAAAAAATCGTAGTTTTCAAGTTTTGTCAAGAAATAATAATAATAATAATAATAACAACAAAACTTAGGGGCCGTTTGGTTCAAATTCCTCGATCACTATCACTATGGCTATCATCAACTCTATTATGAGTATGGGTTTTGATGATTCCCCCAACATATTTGGTTTAATAATGGAATGGATATCATTATAAAAATACTTGTTTGGTTTATTAGAATGACTTTCAAATAAATTTTTAAATTTTTAAATCTTTATTTATGATATACATAATTTTAGATTTCTTATTTTGTATCTTTTTAAAGAAAACTTTTAAAAAAACTTCTTCAATTTCAAATATAAGCCGTGCTCTAATTTGAGTTTTATGCAAATGGTAGTACTATATATTTTTTATCTTCAATTCAATTTTTTTTATAAAAATTTGAATGTAAAAAAATTTATTAAAAAGAATTTTTATAAAAAAATTTATAAAGTACTAATAAAAAATTCAAAATCAAAAGTCAAAAGAGAGAGAGAGAGAGAGAGAGGGGAATAGTATATTGAGGGTGGATAACTCAAAAGATATGTATTTTTTTAGTAAGTGTGTTTTTGCCCTTAATCATAAGATTTAATGGGTTTGATTAAATAGTATTTTGGGAGAACTATTAACATCCCAATTAATCACTATCATTCCTATTGAATGATAGTGATAGTTGTTTAACAAATATCAACAATGGGTGTCATTACTTATAATACACACTCTCTTCTTTGATTCCCTTAAACCAAACAACCCCTTAAGTTTTGTTAAAAAAATAATGAGATCCTTTATAATTTATCACCACCATTTTTTTTTGTCTCGTTAGATAAAAAAATTTACTCCTTCCCTTATGATTTTCATAGTTTATGCACGACTCCACGCCATATGGTTCATTCTAGAAATTTTGGATGTTTTGAGATAAATGTTTGGTTCATAATAGGAAATTTCTGGAATGCACTATAGCGTACTACGCGTGGGGTTTACAGCCACGACCGAAGGTACACGCGTGTATGATTTTCCAGTGTGAAATTTATGTTTGAATATATCTATAAGAATGTTTAAATTTTAATTTTTACAATTTTTTGTGAAAAATAATAAAAATTTTCTTTATTAATCGTGCTGCATAAGCTGATGTGGTGTAGCTGCTGTAGAAAATAATGTGTGTATGTGATTTGGATGTTTTATTCGATTAACAAATTGTTTAAAATTTTCTAGTACTATAACATACAATACTATTGATGTGATTTGGAGTTCAGTATTGATGCTTAATTTTTCAAGAAATTGGCAAAGGTTTTTTGATAAATTACTATTTTCTTAAGAAAATTTACAAGTTTTTTATCGTGTCATCTCAGCACATCCCGCGTGCCACATGGCAGATGCTAGTTAATTTGAAATTTTTCATGGTTCCTAATCAAATAAATAGCAATACTTTCCTTAATTTCACATCAATTCCTTGCTAACTTAATATGTAATTACTGTAAGTTTAGTATATCTGTCTTCCGGTTATTATTATGAAAAATAAATTCAAGAAACTTACCGGGCTACGAGTAACCCATTATGAGTTAATCTTGGCTGTTTTATTTGGATCTTTCAAGGTGTTTCCTATTTTTATTCTTCTCCTTTTTATCAAAAACAAAAGGCAAAATTTTCTTGACTAACAACCTTGTTTTAGCACAGGCATAGGAAAGATGATGATCATCCTCTTGGAGTTGCGCAGAGCTAATGCCATTTTTCCATATTAGTTGCAGTTTAACTTTTCCTCAATTTAATTGAACTCGTTGAAGCATCATGCAAGGACAGTTTCCGCAACTTGAAGAAGAAATTACTTAGAAACTATGTCTCATTTAATTCTAGCTTGTTGATTTTGACACGTTATTCTGAGACGAGGAAGAAAGACTCAGTTCAAATCTAACTGATTTTGACTTTGATTTCTTATGCTAAGATAAGGAGCAAACTAGTCCTTTAAATCAAAACTATTGACTTGGATTTTGTTAGTGGACTCGAAATGACTTGTTTGTCTAGAAAATAACCATATTTGACTGTATAAACCGAAAAGAAACAACAACACTTCTCAGATTTTTTGAGTATTTCTTGGTCACCAACCAGTTTCTTCAAAATTTTGATTCTCTAATTCAGATTTTTATTTTATTTTATTTTTTTTGGTGGAAGAGAATGGAGGTGGTGTTGTCGAGGTTGTGGGGTGTCAAGATCTTTTGATAAAACAACATCCAATCTTTTTCTTTTGTTTGGCACGCGTCTGAACCGCTATTAAACATAAAACTCTAGAACTGTGTTAACAAATTAACCTGATTCTTGAATTCCATTAAGACTACTGTCTAACAGCCTATGCACCCAGACGTGGCTATAAGCAAACGTCCCAAGTCCAGCCATGTTGTACCAGTCAAACGCCTCAACTCTGATTCATTATCATCCATCTAAACAGAGCCTGCTAAGAGACTTTCCGTAGCTCACTCATTAATTTGTTACCAGACAAGGAGAAATTTCATCTGTATGGCCCAATCTAAGTTCAGAAGCTACAAAGTCCATCACGAGATGCACATTTTTTCCTTCACAAGTAATTCACATTTTCTCATTGGGTTTACAAGGACTTCGCCTTGTTATATTTCAGTTGAGGATTCAAGAGTTTTGCTCTCCAAATTTATCTGTCACCAAAATGTGCTGCCGTTCGGTTATCAAAGCAAATGTTTGCCAATGCTTTAAACTCAGCAATCAATTTCAATTCAATGTAAATAAATTTGTCATGCACTTGCAGGGTAACATTCAAGCCCAATTAGAACTAAGTACCATTTCACTTGATGCCAGCATCACTCAAATACTGTCATTTTTAGGATGAAATATATATATAGTTGCCTGAAAGTTACATATCCATACAATAACCAGGAGCCAGCAGTAAATACATCAGTACTTTCGGTCGCAATTTATTTCACACTTCCTGAAGTTCTCTTGTATTTTCGGCGTTGGGAAATCTAAATTCTCCCTGTTATATACTTCATGAGGAATCAATAGTGAGCTGTAGATTCATGATTAAACAATTAACTTTTTATACTATAATTGTAGCACAACAAACTTCAAGTTGGACAGAGCAGTTCTCAGTTCTTGGACTTGAATCCCGAGTCTTGATGTGCATTTACCTCAGTTGAAATTGTAGACACAGTCAATTCTGCCAAAGGATTTCTGGCACTGTTGTCATGGAATTAGGTTTTCCAGTGCTGTATGTAATGGAGTTCCATTTTCTTCAACCGGCAAAAGGATTGTTGGCTCAACTCTTGAGTTGGGCAAACCCGTTGCGGTGCACGTGGCTGAATAGATTGGTAGGAAGACCACCACCATATGAAACGAGGTATAAGATGAAAGCCAAGTATGCTAATGCCCCCAGGCAGACCGTGAGTCCCAATAACAGCCCTTTAACTTCAGATTTAAAGAAGTCCAGTAAAACATATCCATTAATCACTATAACAAGGGCAGCCACAGTCCAGACAATTCTCTACAACACAGATCAAGAAGTAATACATGAGATATATGGAAGCAATCAGAAATTTACTGATAAACAAATATGAAAGTGTGTATGTGTGTGTTTGATACTTGTTCCTAGTATTTGACAATATTTAGTTGCTAGTAAGTAAATGGCTCCCTAAAATCTGACAGCTAACAAATGCTACTTGTAATCTGCCTGGCATCCTAACATGCAACTCTATTTATTTGTCAAAGCTGAAGTATGCAAACAGAAATAACATTATAAAGCATGAGCAAGGCATCCTATGCTGTTGAAATTAAGGGAAACTTTCTACTTGTCTAATCTAATGCAACATAATTTAGCTGGAATCTATAACTGGAATCTATAAGAGGTACTCTTTGGCAACTGAGATTAGACCATTTGGGCCGCACACCAATTGAGAATCTGAGACTCAAGCCTTACCCCCACAGTGGTTCCAATTTTGAAGACTCCCATGACATGCTCATTA
Source organism: Mitragyna speciosa (assembly GCA_024721245.1). Lineage (NCBI taxonomy): Eukaryota > Viridiplantae > Streptophyta > Magnoliopsida > Gentianales > Rubiaceae > Mitragyna > Mitragyna speciosa. Next base: position 20,723,564 of record CM045568.1, read on the forward strand.
GACACCAGTGTGAGAAGTGGAATAAGAGCAAATGGGATCTGCAGACCCTGAAGGACATTAAGCCATTCATTCAAAACATCCAATGAATCTTCTGATCTATTGAAGACAATAGCCACAATTATGGTTGGTATAATGGCACAACTTCTGGTAATCAATGATCGCATCCATTTCCGCATACGAAGGTTAAGAAAACCTCCCATGATAAATTGTCCAGCATACGTACCAGTCATGGTGCTGCTTTGCCCAGCTGCCAGAAGCCCAATGCCCCAGATATAGAGAATTGGGAACAAACCTCCACCGTCCCTCTGTTGAAGATATTGACCTGCATTCACTAGGCCTATAGTTCTGGCTTGAGAACTCCCATAAAATCCCTTTGCAAAGACAGCTGTGACAAACAAATTAATAGTGAAGGAGACAAAAACAGCAATGCAGGACTCAATAGTGTAGTAATTGAGAGCCTCTTGGACCTGCCCTTTCTTTTTTGGATCAATCTTCCTCGACTGCACCAAAGCAGAATAAAGAAAGACATTGTGAGGTGTTATGACACAACCAACAACTCCCACGGCTTTCTGAATTGTCTTTGAGCTCAACCTTGGTACTAAAAGACCTGCAGAAGGATCACATTTTATTCGTTAAAAACAGATAAAAAGAATTTTAGTCCATTTAACAAAACAAATGCCAATTAGAGCAAAATTCTAACCTGTTGTGAGTTCTTTAGTGCTAGGCTTTGTATCAGCAAACATCCAGGCAAATGAAAGTGCCATTGTTGTGATAAGGATAGCAAAAACAGCTTCTAGTTTCCTAACTCCATAGTTTTCAAGAAACAAGAAGATGAAGCTGTCCATGCCAGCAAACACACAAGAGTTAACAGAATAAAGCTGCACTTAAATAAGTACTATCAATACTATTGATGGAGAAATTCTAAACGTGAGTTCTCATCAAGATTTTGAAATATGATGCAAGCTGATGAAATAAAGTTCTAAAATAACATTTAAAAGCCAAATGCTAAAAATGTATCAGTTAAAAACAAAATGAAGAAAATGGTTGTTAAGAACAATGTCCTTAAAAAAGCGAAAAATTGAAAGACAAAATGGCAGTTAAGTTCGCAAGAAAAGACATGAAATTAAGGAAACTATCACGAGGAAATAACATGAAAGAAAAAAAACATTCCCTTATTTCATTCACAATAAAGTTTGACATGAATAATGCAGTATGAACATAGATTGACAAAATTTGTCACCTTTGCCTCACACATTTCTTTTATTGATCTTTTATACTAACCAATTAAGTCACTTTACAAATTAAATTCCAACACATATGACACGACCCATAAAATTAATTTACTAAATAAAAAAAAAAAGTAAAAACCTCACCAATCAGAAGCAGTGATAAGAACACCAGCCCAAAGAGGAAAGACCCCATGACTCAAAATCTTAATAGCAATAGCACTTCCAATAACCTCCTGAATATCAGCTCCAATCAAGGCCAACTCAGCCATGAACCACAACAAAAGCCCAGCCCAATAAGGATACTCCTCCCTACACAGCTCAGCCAAGTGCCTTCCCGTGGCCACCCCTAGCCTCAAAGACAAGAGCTGGATCAATAGGCCCATGAAAGTAGACCACATCAACAACCACAAAAGTGAGTAGCCCGCAATAGCTCCAGCTTGCAAATCTCCCTCCAAGTTTCCCGGATCAAGAAATGCCACGCTCATTAGAAAACCCGGCCCAGTAAATTCCCATAGCTTCCTCCAAGAAAATGGCGGTGCTTCTGCTCGTGATTCTTCATCAATGGAATATGACAATGACTCCCTTTCAATTTCCAAAGCCAGAATTTTTTCTTGGGATTCATCAGGATAATCATGGGTGTTTGTTCTGGGTGATGATGATAAAGGTAAGAGGATATTGGATTCTTGATCTTCTCCTTCTTCTAATTCTTGGTGATTGTGGGATGCCGCATGTCTGGTCGTCTCCTGAGGAGGGATCATTGCTAACTCTTTCTTCAGTTAACTAAATTTCATGTTTTTTTTCTGATGAATAAAATAACAATCTTGAGAGCAGATTGCCGTAATTTCATGGCGAATGCAAGTTTTTGTCTGTGAGTTTTCCCAACTTATTTTGTGAAATCTAAAGGAAACGAAAGGAAAGAATTTTGGGCTTTGCTTTTAAGCCGTGATTAGTGGGGAAAAAGAAAAATGGATAGACGCGGCTGCATGTGATGGAAAAATCAAGGAATGAAACAAAATGGAAAGTGTTGATGATATTCACTCTCTAGAAGGATAGTCGAACTTACCTCAATAAAGCAACTCTCATATATCAACTCTAAATAGAGATTAATGTTCAGTATTTTTTTTTTTTTAACTTTCTTGAAATTAACTTTATAGGCATGAAACTCGATTTCGCATTTAAATAATAAAAAAAATTGCTGGAGACTGGCTCAATAAAATTCTATTTTATCTAAATGCAGTCAATGTAATCTCAAATATAATTTCAAGCTTATTAAAAAATAAAATTAAACACACATATTATAATTGTCTGCCTATAATAGGCATATATGCACCTCACTTGAGTCAGTGCCAATTTTTTTAATACCAACTCAGTGTCATGCAAAAGAGTTGTCACATCGCGTTTAAACTTACACATTTTAAATAAATTAGATAATTATTAGAATGTGAATACGAGGTGACAACTCATTGTGCATGACACTGGATTAGCATTAAAAAAATTAACACTAAGGATCTTAAGTGTTTACACATTAGCCTTGCTTGAAACTAGTAGCATAAGGTGCTGAAAGAAAGGTTGTAAATTTTACTAGAAAGTGTATTAAATACACTTGCGTATGTGCGACCATTCAGCACTTAAAAACCACGCCTCTTCCACTGCCACCCAAACTCAGAAGGCATGGATTTGGATACATATCCAACCACATCTCCCTTTAGCCTTCTAACACTTGAATTGGATTACAATATGAAATTCATGCCTTCAAACAGGCAGACTTTTAGTAACTTGGAGTATTCATCCGTGAATTGAAATAATCAAGAGTTTGGAATCCGCTAAGTGGCAGCAAACACAGGGAATTTATTCCAATATAGTCCATTTAAATGTCGCTTTCTCATTTATTAGTCGACACTACTTTTAACTCTTGATTGTCTGTTGCTTTTCGCCTCAGAATCTGATGCTGATGTCAATCCCCTTCTTTTCTTCCCAATGTTGCTCACAATGCGTTGCAGGTAAAAGCAACATTACAACTTCTGTAAAAACATCACTATTCCAGCTGCTATTTTATCAGAGTGCTAAAAATTGTCAAAGTAAATTGAGTTCAGATGTGCATTCAAATCAGGCCAACTTGGCTCATTCCCAAACAATGATCATGGGAATCTGATTGACTGGAAAATGCTTCAGCATCAAACCTCAAATTGCACAGGGTCAGGTTGATCATTTGGGTATTTTTAAAAGCTATTTTAGATGCTTTAGCAATGTGGTCTCAGTGTTAATTCAATTTGCTTACGTACTAGGATTAGAAATTATGTGCTGAATATAATAAAAAGCCAAGCAATAATCAAATGCATTGACTGATTCTTTGTTAATTCATGCTTTTACAGTTTACTGGAAATAATGGTTGCAAATGCACCAGCTTCAGCTCTTTTTATTCCAAACAAGTAAATCAAAGTTTCAACAGAACATTTCAGTTCCAGTAATAACAATTTGAGAAGCCTCCTCTAGTTTAATTTGCATGGTGGTGATAGTTGATACAAGTACCTTCATATGTATATCCACTCGTTTGAGAATAAGTTTTTTAACTCATAGTTCCTTGAGGATTTTAATCATTTTTTCACGAGCTCTGCACATCGCCTCCAACGGCTTGGCTTTAGGCATTGTGAGACCTGCACCTTCAGTCATGTCCACAGACTCTTGGTTAATCCTCTCCCAATCAAAGCATTGGATCAATGCTGCTAAAGCCAATGCCACTACGCGATTGGCAAGACCAGCACCAGGACAGCCCCTCCTTCCCATCCCAAATGGAATCAACTTCAACTTGTAGGCCTCAGGTTCCAGTCCCTCAAATCTTTCGGGCTTGAAACTTGTGGGATCATCCCATATTTCAGGATCCCTTTGAATAGCCCATGCATTAACAAGCAACATTGTGCTAGAGGGTACATAATAGCCTCCAATGGAGCACTCAGCTGATGACTCGTGAGGTGTTAGGAGTGGCACTGCTGGAAACAGTCGTAGTGTTTCATGGACAACTGCTTGGATATAGGTCAGCTTAGGAAGATCTGATTCATTTACCAGATGATCTTGACCTACAGAATTGTCAAGCTCCACTCTAGCTTTTTTAAGTACCTCAGGATGGTTGAGAAGAAGTGATATGGCCCATTCCATTGTTACTGCTGAAGTATCGGTGCCTCCCATTAGCAGTATCTAGGAGCATTTGAGAAACTGAAGTTATAGTGGGAACTGAAAAAGATTCAAAGGAGTTGAATCACTAGGAAACAGAACAGCGGGTACCTGTTGTTTTGACCAATTGAATTTTTTTTTAATTTCCTCAAGAAAATTTCTATTAGTCTGAAATATAGTTCAATTAAGAGTAATTCCTAATAAGAAGACAAAAAAAAAAACATATCTTTAGCATGAAATAGCATTTCGCTTAAGAGGGCCATTCAGGTATGATAAAATTTCATTGTTCTTAGTTTGAAAAATGATCAAATTAGGATTTGAGGCTTGCTATATTTGTAGTTATTTTAGTAAAGCTGTTGCTGTCAAACAATGTAGTTGAACACCTGAAAACTGCATTTTTACCATATTCCCTTGTCGGAAATATATGGTAAAGGAACATACCAGAATAATACCCTTGATGATTTCATCCGTATAATACTCAGGTTCTACTTCTTGCATGGAAAGCATTGAGTCAATGATTGTCTTTCTTCCTGCTACTTCTGGATGAGAATCTCTACATTTATTTCGACACTCATCTATAAGGCCCTGCAAGACTTCATCAGCACTTTTCTGCAATTTCAGCATTTTCTTTTCAATGTTCTGAAAATCAATCCACTGCAGAATTGGCAGGAAGTCACCTGGATTTGATGCTCCGCTCAATTCAAACATTTCCCTTATTATATCGCGAAAGTGCTTAGCCTGTTCATTATTCTCCACTTCAGCTCCAAAGTATCGCTTGCCTGTGACCATCCTCATAATGATGTTAAATGACAGCTCTGACAACCTAGACTTCATCTCCACTTTTACAAAACTTTGGCTTGATATACGATAAAGATCTCTCAGTAGTAACTTCGCTTCTTCCTCTCGGATGCTCAAGAACATGTTTAGTCGAGTTGTTGAGAAGATTTCCAGGGTAGTAATGCGGCGAAGGTTCCTCCAAAGAGGGCCATAGGGGGCTGCACCTACTGTGGTGAAGTTATAATTGAGGTGCTTCCCAACAAGAAAACGAGGCCTATTAGCAAATATCATGTCATTTGTTGTGAAGCATTCCTCAAAAGCTGATGGTGAAGATATGACAACCACTGACCTGTATCCCAGCTTTAAGGAAAATATATGACCATATCTATGAGAAAGTTGCTCTAAGGTTTTGTGCAAAGGTTCTTTTAGCAAATGAAGATGCCCTATGATTGGGAATGAAGGTGGGCTTGGTGGTAGATTGTTTAATTGCCTGCTTTTTCTGAGGAAGAGCTTTGACAGGGTAAGAAGCAAGAGAAAGGATAACAGAGAAATGGAGTAAAACCAGGACATTGACATTTCCATGTCCATGAGTTTGTTGCAATTAGGTTAGGCTATGGTTGAGCGCATAAAAATCTAGTCCAAGCTTCCACTTTATATACAAAGCCAATACAGATTGGGACCAGTTTATCACTTCCAATAATTAACTGTCATTGTTTAGTACCGTATTTGGCAAGAAAATTTGGGGTGGATTGGTAAAAGCTCTTCGGATGGCTGCTTGTCGTGATCTTGACTAGTGTCCATGCCCTTGTTCCATAATTCTTAATAATGCAGAATATTTTCCTTGCTCCCCAAGGATATGGTTTCTTTTATCCTTTGATTGCTTTTTTTTTCTTTTTAATAATACTAGAATTTGTCGGCTGGAGCAGTTATTTAATTTCTGTATGCAGGAAGTTCCCTTAACACAGTTCAACAAGTCCATTTACATGGACTTTGGTCCATATCCTTAATTGAACAATGATATGTAATAGTGATAGGACTACTCATTGTCTTCGATGGACTAATCCAGCATCTCAGCAGATTTGGGTCGGAGCCCAATCCGTTTACACACTGCACACCTGTGTTTGAGTTTTTAAGACGAGTGTGGTGTGGTAAGTAATTCGGTATTTGCAAATGCCAAAGCAAGAATATCATTCACTTTGCTCTTTCTTTCGTTCTATCTTTCCATTTTTTTCAACTGGAAGCAACATTGAAGCTGTAAGCTTATTGTGGAGTCGTTCAAGAACAGTCAAATAAGTCTTTAAGAAGGAGGGTGAAAATTCATCGCTTCGTTGAACAAGATTAGATTCCATAAGCCTTGAACGCCAAGAGAAATTAATAAAAAAAAAAAAAAGAAAGTTAAACTCCAATTTACACCATCAATGCCCTTGCCAATTTAGCAGTTGGTCCCGGGACAAGGCTTTGCTGTATTGACTATTAGCAGTTTGTCCCGGGACAAGGCTTGCTGTATTGGCTATTAGCAGTATCAATGTAACTTTATTGATCAAAGGCATTAAACATAGGATCCATCTCTTGCTGCAAACACCAACGATGGCCTTCTGTCTTTAGTCTCGTTTTTGTGATTCTATTACACTGTGAGATATTAATCTGGGGAGACATTTATCCGTACCTTCCTTTTAATTCCTTAATTGTATTCAAAAAATTGAAAAGAATAAAGATGAAAAGTCTAGAAGAAGGCCTTCACTGGAAACAAATGGCAGATAATTTACAAGCTGAAATCATCTGCCGTATGGAACAGTTTCTGGTTCTAAAAAGCACCTTTTTATTGCGGTTCAGCGGACCAATCTAAATAGGCACAAGAGAATGTTGAATTATGGCTTGTCGAGGTCTACATATAGCTTCCAATGGCTTGAGTTTTGGAAGGCTGAACCCTTTACCTTCAGTCATGTCCTCCAATTCTTCACTGGTTCTCTCCCACTCAAATACCTGAACAAATGTCCCCAAAACCAATTCCAGAATCCTAGTTCCAAGCCCTGCCCCAGGACAACCCCTCCTTCCGGCACCAAATGGCATTAGACTATACTCATCCACCCTTCTACCTTCATGCCTCTCTGGTATAAAATTTGATGGATTCTCCCAGTGCTTGGGGTCTCTATGAATAGCCCATAAATTCACCAGCAACGTTGTACCCTTAGATATATGATATCCTTCCACAGTACAATCTTGAGAGGCTTCGTGAGGGATCATAAATGGAATTGGTGGATACAAACGCAGGGTCTCCTTGACTACGTTTTTAAGGTAAGTCAAGTTTGGTAAGTCTTGCTCTTCTAATAGCCTGTTTTCTGGAACATGAGCATCAATTTCAGCTTTGATCTTCTTGATAGCCTCGGAATGGTTTAGGAGCAAAGCCATTGCCCATTCCATGGTTATTGATACTGTATCTGTTGCGGCAATAAGCAACACCTGTAAAATATCAAGAGTAAAGATTAAAGAACCATCAACCCCTTTTTTCTTATGTTTCAACAAAACTTTTCATCAGCACTTACCATTACAATTCCTTTTATGAGCTGGTCTGTATAATATCCAGGTTCCTCTTGTTGCAAAGAGAGCAACTGATCAATCATGGTGGTGCTCTCTACTTTTCCGTGGGTTCCTTTTACACTACTGCCGGCTGATAAAAGTCTCCTACGTTCATCTACCAAATCCTGTATAAATTTGTCAACTCTTTTCATCAAAGTTGAGAACTTTTTCTCCACTCCCTTGTAATTTATCCACCTCAGGAAAGGCAGATAATCCCCTAGATTTGACCTTACACTATTCACAAGCATCTCCTTGATTAAAAACTTAGTCTTTCTTGCCTCCTCATCGTCCGCAGCGTTCTCTCCGTAATACCTCTTTCCAGCCAACGTCATGGACAGGACATTGAAGGTAAGCTCAGCAGCGATGGAAGTCAAGTCTACCTTTGCTGAACCTCCACCAACACTGCACTTTTGCATCAGTTCACTCAGCAGCAGCATTAGTTCCTTCCTTCGCGTGCTGGTGAATGAAGCCATTCGAGCTGGAGAGAATATCTCCAGTGCTGCTAAACGGCGAAGGTTTCGCCAATGATCTCCATAGGGGGCTACACTGATGGTGGTGTAATTGTAGCTGAAATGCTTTGATGACATGGTTTTTGGACGGTTAGCAAAAATAATATCATTCTTTGTGAAGCATTCTTCTGCAGCTGAAGGTGAGGTGACAATCAGGACTTTACGAACACCGAGCCGGAGAAGCAAGATGTCACCATACTTGGTGCAAAGTGATTGTAGAGTCTGGTTCAGTGGTTCTTTCAGAAGATGAAGGTGGCCTAAAAGAGGAAGTGAAGGTGGGCTTGGAGGTTGTTTTTTCCGCAGTGCATGTTTTCTTATGAACAAATTCAAGATGACTAAAAGGAAAATGGCTACAAATGCAATATATGAATGAGATAATTCCATTGCTTCTCTTGTTTCACTTCTCTAGTTGAGGCAAAACACATGTAGCCATACATGCTAAATATATAGAAGATAATTGAGAGGAGGTCTAGCTTTTTGTGAAAAAGGTCATCATGCAATTAATGGTCCATCTTTACTTTTGAATAAATCATTCCTGAGGCTATCTTTTTGTTGCCTATAATTGATTGATTATATTTTCCTCTTAGCCTTTGATTCAATGATAATCCTAGCTGTTTTTGTTCTTTTCTTGGGTTTGTCGGTGGTGATGTTTCATGCCATTTGTGTACGTTTCAAATAACATATTGCTTTCACTGGGTTTGTGTTTGAGACTTGTGATATGCAAAATAAAATGGTGATTGTAACTATAAAATATAGTCAAAAGATATTTAGAAGATACTCTTAAATATGTTTATAAAACGGAGCTGTAACTTCTAATTACGAAGAGATATGGTTTGTAAGCTGTCGCCATTAAAGAGATATGGTTTCAGCAGTTAAAAAAAACTGTGTCACAAGGGGGATCCGGAAATTGGAACCCATGGCTAAATAGGATCAATTATTGTTCAGAAGAGTACAAATTGATAGTGCATCAATAAGTACATTATTGATTGGTAGGACAACAATGATGAACTAAGTGACAATAAGGGCGGAAAATGCTTGCATGGTCTACGTCCACGAGTGGAGCTGTGGACCCTGTGGTTTAAAATCAACCACGTCATCAATTAGGTGGGTCACGGTAGCCTTAGTGTGGGCCACAAACGAGGTGGTTGATTTTGGACCACAAGGTCCACGGCTCTACTCGTGAACACAATTCATGCAATTATTTTTCAATAATGGCTATATGTTGGTAGTGGGTGAGTAAATAATCAAGACCATGTATTTGATTTAGGGAAATGGATATGAGTATTAATAACATTAGTTATTGATATTTGAAAAATAACTATCAATACCTTTCAATTGGAATGAAAGTTATTAAGTATAATCTCTATGATTCTTTCAAAATATTATTTTATCAAATTCATTAACCTTTTTAGGAGAATAATACCAATTCTATTACTAAATTAAACATGTTGTGGGAATTATCAAAATCCACACTCGTTTTAGGATTAATAATATTTATAGTGATAGTAATTGAGAAATTTGAACCAAACCGCCAAATTTCAATCCGAGTTAAATGATTTCTCATGAATGGGGAAGACATGAAAAAGAGAAGGATGAATAGAAAAATGATCATCTAAAAATCTTAAAGATCTTTTTTTTTTTTTTTTGGCCCTTCTGTTTTGATTTATGTTCTTTTGCTTTACTACGACCAATAATAGATGCGGATGTGAGATTCTTTTCTCTCAAAATCGGAAAAAAAAAAAAAAAAAAAAAAGAGGAATGTTCAGAATCAACGGAAATGACCAACAAAAAAAATCAAGAACAGTGAAATAATTCTATTTGACATTTGAAGAATTTTCATTGTCAGCAGCATGAATCATCAAATTCTAATCAACTTCCTGATTTATCGTACAAGATTTTTTATGGGAAAAATAATCTTAAATTTTTTATGGTAGAGTATCTTATAGGGAGACAAATCAAAGAAAAAATCTTGTATTTTCACAGCAAAGATAAATTAAAATAGGAGATTCTAACTAGTAAAGTAAAGTGTAATAGTGAATTCCTCGGTTCAATTGTCAAATCTAGACATATTCTATGGCATTGCATCATATAGCATAAAATTATATTTATAATTTTTAAAATAAATATAAAGCAAATATTATATTAAAAATAATAAATATATCATAAATCAAGATATTTGTCGCGCCCCATTTTTCGAAAGAGGGAAATAATTAAAGTCGGAAAAAGGAAAAGGAAGTTAAATGTGGTTGTGTTTATTGGAAAAAGAAGCGTGTAAATTTTGTAAAAAATAATTTTTAGAAAATACTTTGTAAAAGATGATTCGATAAAAATGTGACGAACAAATGCTTTATTTTAAAAATAAAAGAAAAAGGGCCTAAAATGGGACTTTGAAAATGCGACGGTTTTTGGGCCCGAAAATAGAGTCTAAAAAGGGTTTTTTAGTGAAAAAGGAGTCGCCACTTGGTATTGAGTTTTGGTGTACCAAGTCACCCGAAAATATTTTATAAAAGGTAAGAAAATCAAAAATGATTTATTTAAAGAAATGGTTTTTGGAAAAAATAAGGAAAAACAAGAAAACCCTTTTAGACGACTCCAGGTCTTTGAAAAACAAGAGAAAAAGGTTCGGGAGTCACAGTTGAAGAAAGGGAAGGCAAAGGCTCGCGCCTAAGGCACCCTTTCAACCTAGCCGAAACTAGTTGCGAGGTTTAGTCTAAATTTTCCTAATATAACCCTAAGATTTTATCGCATTTGGATGCAACTATATGAATGCAAATCTAATCCTAAAAATGAATATCGTTAAGGGACAAAATGTTCCATTGAGGTTTAGTCGGAATTACCGCATTAATTGCGAAACCCGAATGTAGACCTCGACGGAGTCACGAGTTTAGGTGCAAAATAGAATGCAAAAGAAAAGGAAAATAGTAATATAGATAGTAAGTGAACAAAGAAAGTAGGGATGCAACATAAACGGGTACGGGGACGAATGGACTCGTGACTAACTGTTCCTACTCACGGAGGGGGGGAACGACATGTACGCCATCGCTTCCCACGTGAGTAGATGACTATTTCTAGTCAAATCACACAAATGACCTTAAAGGTTCTATGTGTGGTGGAATCTAAATATTATGCACTAAAATAAATGTTAAAATAGATAATAAATGATAAAATATATATAGAAAATTATGTAAAAATGGAAAAGGCCTAAAAAGAGATAAATGTGTGTGTAATGATCATGAAATGCACGCAAGAAATGATTCTATCACTAAAATGACCTAAAGGTCTAGTATTGGACTAACCTATTTTCTAAAAATTCTCCGCTAGCGTTGGACTAGCGAAGAAACCGAAATTAACCACAACTAGCGTTGGACTAGTGTGGCGACGATACACATATAGAATAATAAAGCAAGTAAGTAATTAAAGCACATATTAAAGCAATAAATCACATAAAAGCAAATAATAGCACATAGGAGCACATAGCACATAATCATAATATTCTAGATGCAAAATCCTAAGAAAAGCGAATAAAACACATAAACACATAGCACACATAGCATACAAAACCCTAACTATTACACCGGAAAAGCCTAATTACAATCTAAAATGGAAAAGATAATCAAAATAGCCTATCTAACCTACCTATTACATTTTCTAACTAAAATACAAAATTTTTGTTAACTAGATATAAACTATCTATTACATTAACTATCTAAATACAGAAATTTATGCTAAATAGAATATTACCTATCTATTACATTTTTTGAATAATCAAGAATTAATTTCAAATAAACAGCATGGCATAAATAAATAAACACTCGCATATGGATAAAAATTATAAGCATAAAATACATGAAAACACATAGAAAAACACATTGGAGCACGTAGGAGCACATAAAAAGAAATTAAAAGAGTAATCGAGATACCTCCCGTTCGTAAACTCGGTACAAATCGCTACTAAAAATGAACAAACATGTCAAAAAATACCACTATTTAATAAATAGACCACTAATTAAATAGTTTCATATCAATCACTATGAACAATACTATGATAATTCAAACAATCATAACAATGATAAACAAAATAAAAGAAAGAAAATAATGATAATAATAATTAAATATTTAGGAAGAAAATGGAAATTGTTTAAGTAAAAATAAATAAGTAAATAAATAAATAAAGTAAAACAACAAAAAATAATAATAATAATAATAATAATAATAGAAGGTGAAGTACAATAATACCTACTTAAACTTTTAACACCCCAAATAAGAATTATCAAAATAACTAAAAGGGAAATAAAGAAACTAATTTGAACATTAATTAGACTAACAAGACCCAATTTTAGAACATTAATTAATAAATTTGATAAAAATAAAATAAAAATAAAAATAAAATGTGAAAAGAAATAATTAAAAGCTTTGAGGACTTAATTAATGTCCTTCTTTTTTTTTTTTTTTGCAAAAATAAAAATGTTCCAAGATTTTGGATTAAAAGGAAGAAATTTGGGCAATATTCTAGAGTAAAAAATGTAATTTATAACAAACTAAAGGGTAAAATTATAATTTCAAACCATAGTTAAGATAATAATATAATTTACAACCAATTTAAAGGCTAAAATATAATTTTTCAGCAAGTATAATGCCCAAAAATAAAAATTTCCAACAATATTTAAAGCCAAGAATATAATTTCAGCAAAATCATTAAGTAATACATAATTTACAGCAAATATTTAAAGGCAAAAATGTAATTTCAGCAAGTATAGTGATTTAAATAAAATTCCAGCAAGGTTGGAGGGACAAAAATAAAATTCCAGCAAGCATTCTAGGGCAAAAAAAGAATTTCCAGCAATGTTGGGGAACAAAATAAAATTCCAGCAAGCATTCTAGGAATTAGAACTAAATTCCAGCAACATAAAGTTTTAAAAATGAAATTCCAGCAACTTAGGAACTAAATTACAATTTCTAACAATTAATGGAGGTATTAAAACAAATTCCAGCAACATAAAGGATCAAAATATAAATTCCAGCAACAATAGGGGGCCTAAAAATAAAATTTCAGCAAGTATTCTAAGGCAAAAATAGAATTTCCAGCAATGTAAGGGACCAAATTGCAAATGCCAGCCACATTCAAGGACTAAAACAGAATTCCAGCCACATTTAAAGCCTAAAATACAATAACAGCAAGCTTGGGAGGTAAAATTACAATTTTCATAAATATCAGGGGGTAAAATTACGATTCCAGAAAAATTACAAGGATCAAAATGTAATTACCGAAAAATATATGGTCAAAAATAGAAATTAAAAAAATATAGGGGCCAAAATATAATTATATAAAAGTCGAGAGATCTAAATGCAATTAATTAGGACCTAATTGAAAAGAAAATAAAATTATGGGGGTCAATCTACAATAAACAGAAATTTAAATGCACAAATCAGAAGTTATCGGGGCCACAGTAACATTAATGAAAGTATAAGGACTATAAAATAAATACCTATTATTAATTAAAATAAAAAAAAAAACTAACCTAATCAAAACGACGTAGTTTTGAGTGAAACTACGTCAAAACTACGTAGTTTCACCAAAACTAAATAATTTTTTTTTTCGGTTTTAGTTTTCTCTTTTTTCTTTTTACCCGGTTTTTCTTTTCTCTTTTTTTTCTTTCTTTCTTTCTTTCTCTCTCTTTTTCTTTTTTCTTTTTTTTTTCTTCTTCTTTCTTTCTTTCTTCTTCCCCAATTCTGATTTCCCCCCCCCCCCCGATTATCTCTTCCCTCTCGCCGATTATCTCTTCCCTCTCGTCGTCCGGCTCTCTCTCTCCTCGCCGCTTTCTCTCTCTCTCTCTCGGCCGACCGGTCTCTATTCTCTCTGTCTCTCTCTTTTTCTATTCTCTCCGCCCCTCTCTCTCCCTTCTCGTATCTCTTCTCTCGGACTTCTTTTTTTTCCTTCCCTCTTCGTTCTCTCTTTCTCTTGTTTCTACTCAATTGCTCAAACCCAAAAAAAAGAGTTCAGCATAAACACAACAATTAAAGTCCAATTGAAAGAGAAAGGTAATGGTTTACCTTATTTCTCGAACGAGAAAGGTGTCCAACGGTAGTGGCACCTGGTGGTGCTATTTGTGGCTGTCTGGTGGCTCCGGGTTACTCTCCGACGGTGGTGGGGCTTCGGCCGATTGGATTTGGCAGTGGGAGTAGTCCCTTTTTTTTTTTTATAATTCTTGCAGGTGTGTGCGTGTGTCTGTGTTTTTGCTAGTGAATTGGAAATGTGATTCTGAACATTTGTGTGTGAGTGAGTGAACTGGTATGAGGTGTGTGTTTGCAGATTGTGAGAGTGTGTGCAATATGTGTGATTGGCTGTGTGTGTGTTTCTGTGCGTTTGAATGTGTGTGCAGGTGTGCTTGAATGTGTGTGCAGGTTTATGTCTGGTCTGGCAAAAGGAAGGGGAAGCAGAGGGAAGGGGAAAATGCAGGTGTGAGAGTGTGTGCAATGTGTGTTTTGTGTGCACTTAGTGCCTGTGTGTTTGAATTGCAGAGGAAAGGATGCAGGTATGTGAGCTCTGTGTTCTGCGTTTTGTGAAGCTTGTGTAGATGCGTGTAGTGTGTGTATTTGTGCGTATGTGTGTGTTTTGTGCCTGTGTGTGTAATGTGCCTGTGTGTAATGTGTGGAAAAGGCAGGGGAAGGGAAGTGAATTTTGTGCGTGTGTTTTTGCGTTGTGGAAAATGCAGGTAGTTTTGTGTATGCTTGTGAGTTCTGGAGAGGGAGAGGTGAGATGAGTGAATTGAGTGTGAGTATGTGTGTTATGAACATTTGTTTGATGTTGTGAGGTGTGTGTGTGGGATAAAGAGTGCAGGGGAGTGGATGTCTGGTGAGAGTGAGGTTGTGTCTGGTGAAGGTGAGTGATTGGAGGGGGCTGAGAGAGAGAAAATGGGAGGGAGAGGGAGAGAGGAGGGAAATGGAAGAGTGTGTGCAATGATGAGGGTGATTGGAGGAGAAAATAATCTGTCCAAAATCCCTCAAAATCTGCTGAGGAGAAGGTGAGAAGAGGTATGGCTTGGGGATGGATTTGCAGAAGCCATTACCTTCTTTGCAAAAGGAACAGCAACAGAAACGCTGCTGCTGCTGTTCATCTCTTTTTTTTTTTTTTTTAAAGAAGAAAACAAAGAAAAACAGAAAAATAAAAATAAAAATAAAAAATAAAATAAAAACTACTTGAACTCTTTTTAGATTATATATTAAAACTAAAACACAACATTATAAGAAGAAAAAAAGAAAAATTCAGTGTAAGAAAGTTAATTCTAGGTTAGAAAAATACAATTTAAAATAAACAAACAAATGGTATTTAAAAATAAGTAAATAAATTAATTAATTATGAAAATTTTCTTTACATAAAATTTATAAAATGCACAAACACATAATTCTTATAAAGAAAAATTTTAAATAAAAATAAAAAAGTACATTGGAAAACGTGACTTAAATATGACAAAATTATAAAAAATTTATGAAATTAATAAATGACGTCACAAAAATCTTACACAACATATATTATCACATAAAGCGCATATAGTATAATTTTCACTCAAAATTTTTAAGATTAACGCATCCTTGGGAAACGTGCCATTAATAGACAAAAAGACAAAAAATACTAAATGACTCCTAAAAATCATGTAATTTTTACAGAAAATTTATAAATATACAAAATACATATATGAAAATTTTCACTTAAAAATTCTCGTAAAAAAGAATGCATTGAAAAACGTGCCATTAAGTTAAAAATACTAAAATTTTAAATAAATAATAAATGACTCCAAAAAATTATTAAAATTATAGATAATGATAAAAATAGTAAAATTGTATATTTAGGAAATAAAATACAAGAAAATAATATTTACCTGGTAAAATTACCATTTTGCCCCTGATGTAACAAATTAGACGCAATATACACAAAAATTATAATTGGCCCCTGAAAATAAAAAATATCCCATAAATAAAGTAATACACATATTTTTATAGAAGGTGTGTCAAAATTTGGTGTCTACAATATTATTACATTTTTATATACAAAAGTAATGCTCTAAGCAACACTAGACACAAATTTACATAATAAATATCTTACAAGAAGTCAAAGAAGATAGAAACATGAAATACTAACAATTAAATTTTTATGCAGCATTTGCACAAAGCTATTTTAATAACATATTTTATTTGATAATATATATTATGATATGGATGCATACATGCAATCATGCAATCCGAGTTGATACGAACAATATACTCGTATCATATGATACAAAAATTTTGTATACTTAAGCTACCCTAGTGAATTTATATAGCGAGATTACTAATATTCTAAACATATTTTACTGTTTAAGTACTTTATTCAATTAATATCCATGTATATTTAATAAATATAATTTTTATATTAAAATAGAATAATAGATTTTAGAGAGTTTAGGAAGTTAATAAACTAAAACTTCTAAAATCGAATTCCTTAATTTATAAACTTTAGATTATGAAATGAAAATTATAATTACATTGTTCTAGATTTTTTATGTTAGAATTGATATTGTCTCTAAATTATTTAAAATATGGTATACATCGTGGTAGACACGTATCATGTGTGTCGTGGTATACTACCATGTTTTTGTCCACATTGAAATTGATCCCATATCATGCTGGTCCACATAGATCCCATTTCCGATTGTCAGATATCGTCCCATGCTCTGAGTCCTATCTTTCCATTTAAAGAAAGTCAGATGTCATATCATCCATCGGATGCATTATCCAACGGAAATCATTTTAGCTACTTTTGATGAAGCAGGGAAATAACAATCGTTTTGGAACTTGAAATAGGGAAACGAAAAAGCTGCCAATTCTATACGTACTCTCAGAATCAAGAAAGCTGAACACGAGAGTTCGTTTTTTTATTCTTGTTTAACCCGAAAAAAGAAAAGGAAAATCCCAACCAAACATCTAATTGCATTGCATTAATAAAGCCACTGCGACAATTTCAGGAGAGTCCATGTTTAGTTCTTTTCATATGATAGTCAGGTTCTATGGCAAAGTTAATTTAAAGAGTTAATTACATTTTTAACCCTTAAGATTTGGCCAAATTACGAATCGTACCCTGAAATTTGGTTAAATTACATTTAACACCTTGTCCATCACACCATTCAATTTCAATTAACAAACCCAATAAAATCAAGAAACTACCCCCATACAAAAAAGCAAAAATGAAAGTAACCTAGAACGAAATTGACTCAAAAAGAAAAAAAACAAGGCTGTCTGTTGTCACAACATCTTAATTCTACACCACCAACACAAGCATCCACCTACCCAACTCCCTTTCCCTTGCCTTTTCTCACTGCCACCACCTCTGGTTCTTCACCACCACTCCCCTCCCCATCTCTTACTCTCTTTTTTTTCGCTATGACTAGCCTAGCGCATCGTTAAACGGAGATTTCCAATAATCAGCCGCTTTACAAGAAGCGTACTTCATTTTAATTAATCCCCAGCCACAAAAGCCAGTTGAATGAAAAAAGAAACTGTAAAGGACATGGTGTAAAGCAAACAAACGTCAATCAGAATCATCAGCTCTTTGACAAGATTTATTTCCGTTACACATACCAATAGAATAAAAGGTCCAGCTAAGTGGAAAAGTATACAATACACCATGTGCATTGTCACGTGGTGTACTAGAACCAATAATTTATCGCCATGTGGCAATGATGGGTCATACTTTGTATTATTTGGCGATGTGTGATTGGTTCTAGTGCACCACGTGACACGCCACGTGGCGCGCGTGGTGCACGCAATACTCACTCCCAGCTAAGTTGCTTGCTCACAAGCCCCAAAAACTTTGGATTTACACTAATATATGTAATCGCACCCATGCTTCTGCAGAACAACTCTCTATTAATGTCTACAGGAGATAATTCCATCTGTTTCTTGAGGATCTTACCAAATGACTAGTTCCACTTAGAGGATTTACTTATATCTGGTGACTATCTGGTTTTCAATTACCCAAATACCTTTCTCCTTCTAAATGTAGTGGGACCAAAATTAAATTATGAATCTGCGTGGATATGGCCACTCCAGAAACATGGAAATACCAGGAAGAGGTTTTACATCATAAACCTAATCGTTTTACCAGGAAGATCTCGTCATTCACCCAAGAAACTTCTAATCTATAATTATGAACAATTTTCCCTTACCATCCACTCTGAAATCCAAAAGGATATTTAGTTAGATTTATATAAAATGGAGGAGAAAAAGAAGATGAAGGTAACAGAGGAAAAAATAACGAATGACTGAAGTCCAATCTGGGTTTTAAGGGGAAGTGGTGGTGGTGCTATTGGGGTGGCGATGACAACGGAAAAGGAGACACAAGTAGTAAGGAATGAGAGGTGTGCAAAATTGGAATTTTTCGATTTCCATCCGAATTCGAAATGAATTCGGAAAATTAAATTCGAAAAAACAGAAAATAGATCGGATTCGGAAGTATCCCAATTCAAATATAACGAATTAGGAATGAAATCGAAAATAGTGATTTTAAATTCAAAATTTTCAAATTAGAATTAAAAACAAAAACAAATTCAGAAATTCCGAATTCGATTTCAAATTCATGATAGTATATATATAATAATTATTTTTATTATACATATTATAGATATAATGACTAACATTAATAATTTAGTATATTATACTAATACAATTAAGTTATAACTAATAAACTAATAGTTAGTTATTAAACTCAAACAACATAAAATAACAATAGTCAAATAAACTAAAACTAACAATCAAATAAACTAAACTCAAGCCACATAAAATAACAAATAGTCAAATTAACAAATGGTTTTATTATACATATTATAAAAATAATAATTAACATTAATAATTTAACATATTATACTAATACAATTAAGGCATAACTAATAGACTAATAGTTAGTCATTAAACTTAAACCACAAAAAATAACAAATAATCAAATAAACTTATTCATGTCTTTAGTTAAATTTGGATATTTAAATGAGTATAGTATTATGCTTTGTTTGTTTATAAAATCGTTAAATGGGCTTTTTTATGTATTAGGCTTTTTTTGTTCATTGAGTTTTGCTGAGTTGTTAAATGAATTCAGAATTTCCGAATTCGATTTTAATTGAAATCGAATTCGGATCGAATAAGGGTGAATTCAAATTCAAAATCAGTCAGGCAAAGCCTTTTTAATTTTTTGAATTATCCGTTTCAAGCTTCCGAATTCAAATTCGTTCCACACCCCTAAAATGAGAATATTGATGCCGGGGATAATTCGAATGGTGAATTTACATACGAAGGCAATGCCGCTGACGGATCTGAATCGGAATACGGAGTGGCTCACCTAGGTGTAGGGACCACCTACATATTGATCCTATTCTTCTTTTGGTTGCTGACGTTCTACCTAATTTCTGGATGAAATTGAACTGACAAAATCAGAGATGAGACTTGGTCATTTTGTGGAACAAAGAAGAGAAGGAAGATCAGGATTTTGATAGGTATTAGAACTACGCCGTTGTCATTGATAGCGATGATGGGGGAGAGAAAAGAGGGAAAGGAGATAGGACGGGTTAGGATTATGAGTATTTTTTGACATTCATTGCATATTTTTGACTCACATATCTAAATAAAGGTCAAACATCTATTGACTAACTTTAGTATTGTATTTGTTATAATTTTGAGAATTTGAAAGTTCATCTTGAAGTTTTGCCAAATTACAGGAACTGATTAGTAGTTTGACCAAATCTCAAGGGAGGTTAATGTAATTAATCCTAATTTAAAAGCATCCCAAACCATTTTGCTCAGCCCTTGGATAAACTCATGCTCCAGAACTCTGAGAATACCTAGTCAAACCACATAAAATCGCCATGTAAAACTTAAGTTGAAACTCAAACTTGATACGCCCAAGATTCGAACAACGAGAGTCCACGAGACTAAGGCAAGGCATAAGTAGAGTTCTGTGACTACAAATTGCAGTAATAACCATAGAAATGACCCTTCCACAATGAGCAGATACATATAACAGCCAGTTCTTTTGTTCCTTCGGCGGTTTTTGATAAGCAGGGAGACCATTTAAGGACTTGAGGAAAAAATTTATTCGGAAAAACGAGTGCTGTATTCTTATGTAAAACCATTGCACCCCATCTTTTTATTAAAAAAAAAAAAAAAAGAAAGGAGAAAGCCATGGTACAAAGAGCAAAACTCTCAGAATTTAAACATAATAAATGGCCTTTTCGAAGTTGGCATGATTTTCTTCAATTAACCAAGCTGCTGCTTGCAGATACCACCGGTCCAACCAGCCAAAAGAAGAACCATCAAAAGAAGATAGAGAAATCAGTAACGTCAGAGGAAAGAACGGAACTCTAATTCTTTAAAAGAAAAGATATCCAAGGTGTGAGGTGTCAACAATAGCAATTTGTATGAATTTATCTCAATGTCCTGTCTTTCCTGTGTTCCAGTGAATGCAAATTGACTACAGGAAAGAAAATACCTCGTTCTCAAAACAAAAATCGGGGAGAGTTTGATAAAATATACATTTATTCAAGGATAATTCCCATGTAAAAAGTATTGCACAACAATGCCACAGCATCACTTTCATCCAGCAGGAAAAGTCCCATTCACTTCACAGCATCCTACCAACTTATATCTGGTCAACTGCGTTAGAGAAGCACCTTATCCAGCTGTTAAATCGCCGTTCCATATCAACATAGTAGGTACATCTCCCAAACAATAAATTTGCAAATTTCAGCCATTCTGCAACAGTCCTGTAATTGTACACTTATGCACAAAATTCTACTTTTGTGAGTGCATTGTCACTGTGATTAGAACATTATTTGGAGCACACCATGCTGAAAATGAATATCAGGTCAAAAGGAATTGAATAATGTTCCATTAGGCCCATGGCTGTGATTGTTCAATGTTATTGTTCTTCACCTAAAAAAGCTCGTCGCCTCAATTTCCAGCTGAGGTATACCCCTTGAAGAGTGGTCCGTTGAGCCAATTGGAAAAAGGACCACCACCGTGCGATATCAGATACAAGATAAATGCTAGATATGCAACAGTTCCCGCACAAACCAGAAAACCAAAAAGCAATCCGTGAACTTCTGAGGAGAAAAAATCTAGCAAAAGATACCCATTAATCACTATCACCAGGACTGCCACGGTCCAAGCTACTTTCTGCAAAACAAGCAGACAACATAAATGGAAAATCAAATTGTTAGTTTCAGAGATCAAGCCTGAGAAATATGCTGCCATATGAATCATGTCCCCACAAAGGCAACTCTTCTATGCACTAGACACTTCCCATCTTTTAGCCAAGAATCAGTCAAATCTGTTAATTTATGATTTACAATTTAAGGCGGAGGGCTAAGGCAGAAAAAGAGACCAGTAACTTTGCCACCTCCATGACAATAGCGAGCTTAAATGGGGTTTTTCCAGAGAGAACGACATTCAACTGGTTTTCTTAGAGTCCCAACAAACTATTGCCTTGAATTGCATAATGTTAAACACTTTCTAGAAGTTATGATAATGATCACAACAACAAGAATTGAAGCTCAAATACAATGAATGACTCAGCTATTGTAATGGCACGGAAAACAAAATTCTACAGACCTCAAATCTGAAAGCATGGCTGTACCTGTATTACATTATATTGCACTTGGAATTATCAAGAAAGTTGATTGTTATGCAATTTAAGTATAGAAGCCATATGACACATGACTTGCAATAAACTGCGACAAGGACTATATGTTCTCAAAATAAGGAATAGTAGATATGCTATTAAGGGTGTAAAAGCTACAAACATGAGAACTGATGGGGATTGATCTTTATTTTGATCTGGAGCAAGTAGTACTACATTGACAGAACGTATAATCAACTTTATCGGCCTACTCAGCTCATTCTCAGATGCAACAAGTTATGGTTATCAGTCTCCAATTATCAACAAGTAACTAAAATTACGCTGACCTTCAGTATTGCAGTCATAGATCCAACAATAAAAACCAAAAATAACACAAAAATAAAAGGGAAATATAGCTGGGCTAGTCTACAGTAACAATAGTGTGATTTAATAGAGTCAGTTGAGCAGCAATTGGACAAATTATTTCCCTAAAGATTTTCCAGTTTTCTGACAAATGAAATAACATGTCCAAATCTCTTACGGGAAATTTAGGGCAGTCTCCTTGTTTGTGATTTCTCTATTTTTAAGAATTTTCAAACACTTCTGCCTTAAAACTCGTGGAGTTATAAAAAGCATTGTTTTGTCACAGCCAATTTGTTTTAGTTTGAGCTTCCGCATTAACTGACACTATAAATCCCATAGCCTATAACTCTAACCAAAGTAAATTTATTAGGACTCCGGATCATATATTCAACCTTTATGCAAAAATTTCTGTCATCTTAGAAACTACGTACTTCTAAAAGCAATATTGTGTGCACAAAGATAACGAATCAGATTAATTTTTTACTTACCTCCAGAGTCGGCCCAATTCTAAAGACTCCCATAACCTGTTCCTTTGAAACCAAAGTGAGAAGTGGGATAAGAGCGAAAGGTATTTGCATGGATTGAAGCACATTAAGCCATTCATTTAAAACGTCCAATGATGATTCAGATCTATTGAAAATAAGGGCTACCACAATAGTTGGAAAAATGGCACAACTTCGAGTGAGCAATGCCCTCAGCCATTTCTTAAGACGAAGGTTAAGAAAACCTCCCATGATAAACTGGCCAGCATAAGTACCAGTTATGGTGCTACTTTGCCCAGCTGCTAATAATCCAACACCCCAAATGTAGAGAATAGGGAACAATCCTCCACCATATTTCTCTTCAAGATATTGTCCAGCATTTACTAACCCTATGCTATCAGCTTGTTCACTACCATAAAACCCTTTGGCAAAAACAGTTGTTACAAATAGATTAATCATGAAAGAAACAAGAAGGGCGACTGAAGATTCAATTGAGTAGTAATTGAGTGCTTCTTGGACCCTCCCTTTCTTGTTGGGGTCAATTTTCCTTGATTGTACCAAGGCAGAATGCAAAAACACATTGTGAGGCATTATGACACAGCCCACTACTCCAACAGCCTGATGAATTGTTCTTGAGCTGATTTTTGGAACCAAAAGACCAATTAAAAGTTCATTTCTACTGGGCTTGGCATCACCAAACATCCAAGCAAATGATATAGCCATAGTGGAGATAAGAACTGCAAAAACAGCTTCCAACTTCCTCACTCCATAGTTCTCGAGAAGCAAAAATATAAAACTGTGAAAAAAATTCAAGTTAGAAAAAAAAAATTAAAAAGTACTTTAGTCAACAGAATAATAAACCTCAACTACAATTGATTTCAGAACAAGCATATCAAAACTAATTACATCTTAAAATGTAAACACTCCAAGCAGAAAGTAAAAGCCCTGAAAAGATCGGCATATGCTAAAAGAAGCCGCAACTCAAAAACAAAATACATCTGGATTCATATACAAATCTGTAGCACTAATTCCATTTTGATGAAGAATAACATCAATTTGGTGATAATTTTCAGAAACAGATAGATCGCAACTCAAGTAGAATGAACAAAATAAATCTCAGAATTACAATCTAAAAACAAAACAAGCGACTCATCACAGCAGAACCTAAAATATTACTGCAAAAAGTTTAAAGGGCCTACTTAGTTACCTACCCAATTCCATCTCCTTCATTTTTGATTCCCCAATAAAACAAGCAACTTTACAAAAAATTAACAGCTAAACTACAACAATGATCATATACAGTACTCTAAGCATCATTAACCAAAATTTCTCCAGCAAAACTAACTTCTCAATCTAACATCTTTAGGCATCGTTTAAATTTCTAATACAAATCCAAAAAAATCTCTAAGGAACTAACTTCTCAAATTCTAAAAACCCACTCAGAAAAAAACACAAAAGATATTTTTTTTAACTAATTACCAATCAGTGTTGGGCCTATTAAACTTCATCCCACCTCCTTCATTATAAATTTTCCATTAAAAATGATAACTTTACCGCTAATTGATAACTAAACAACAATTATAATTATATATAGACCTTTTCTAAAACATATTCTCAGCAAAACTAAGTTTTCAAACTAACATCTTTAACTATCACTTAAAATATAACTAAAAACCCAACAATCCATCAAAGGTAACTTCTTCCAAAAGCGTGGATACTCTTGGGCAAATTAAAGAGTCAGAATAACATGACTAAAAACCCAAAAAAAAAAAAAAATTAGAGGCAAAAATTTAAATTCAGAACACAACCAAAACCCAACTAATTTTTAAAAATTAAAAAAAAAAAACCCCCACTAATACAAACACAAAAAAAAAAAAAAAAATCACACTTTTGTTAAGGAAATTACCAATCAGAGGCAGTAATCAAAACTCCAGCCCACAAGGGCAAGACCCCGCGGCTAAGAATCTTAATAGCAATAGCACTCCCAATAACCTCCTGAATATCGGCTCCAATTAAAGCTACCTCCGCCATGAACCAAAGCAAAAGGCCGGCCCACTTCGGATACTCCTCCCGGCAAAGTTCAGCCAAGTGCTTCCCCGTTGCCACCCCAATCCTCGCCGACAAAAGCTGGATCAATAGGCCCATTGCCGTGGCCCACATTAACAACCATAATAAAGAATAACCCGCAATTGCACCCGCCTGTAAATCCCCTTCTAGATTACCTGGATCCAAAAAAGCTATACTCATTAGAAAACCCGGACCCGTAAACAACCATAATTTCTTGAACGAGAAGGGTGGCACTACTGAGTAATCTCCGTCGTCCGATTCGATATCTACGATCGCGATTTTCTCTCGAGATTCGTACGCCACTTCTTCTTCTTCTTCGTCGTCGTCGTCGTCGTTTTGTGGTAAACATATTTGTGAGCTGCCATTAATTAACGGTGACGGTGAGGGTGAGGGTGAGGGCAGAGAAGAGGGGGAGAGGAGATGGTGAGATTCTTCGTCTGTTGGGGGTGTTGCGTCTTCGGGTGAAACGGAGCTCATCGTATAATTGATTGTGTTTGGCGGAGATTAAGGTTGTTCGACGGCGTCGGTGATCGTTACTGGTGGTCGTCGGCGTGCCGTGGTCGTGCTGTCAAAGTTCCTTCGCGAATATATAGATTTGTTAGAAGGATCTGACATGGTGTGCGCAATGGCTATGTTGAGAAGTTGACACGTGGATAAAAATATTCGTATTAATTTAGTTGTCTTGGCTACTGTGTCATTTTTTTCCATTAAAAACAAAATGATAACCTTTCCTCCTTTCAGTTGGAGTTGAGTGGGTTAAGTTCCCCTTTTCCCTTCCCCCAATTGTCAAAAAAAAAAAAAAAAAAACAAAATGATAACCTTTAACGTTTTCAAAAGAAACTAAATGTAGTGCTCCATATCGGAATGTGTGTGTAAGTGTTAGTATTTAAGGTTTTCAGGTATTTCTTTCGGTCAATAATTACTTAGATGGTGTGAATTTAGAGGACTCTTTTAAGTTTTTCTTTTTCCTTCTCTTTACTGTTTCAAAAAAAAAAACAAAATGATTACATTTCAAAAAAAATTACATGTATAAAATATTAATTGGTAAAAAAAACAAAATGATAACTTTTAAAAAAAATTACATGTATATAATATTAATTCGATTACTGATACTTTTGGCTTGACTTTGAAATATTTGTGACATAATTGGTGTTATACTCATCTAAATCATGATTTTCTGTCAAAAACAATTTACATGTATATAATATTAATTCATATTACTAATAAATTTGGCTCGACTTTGTAAATATCTGTGATATAATTAGTGTTATACTCGTCTAAATCATGATTTTCTAGATACAAAGACATGTATTACCTTCGTAAAAGATGTGACAGAGAGTATAATAGTAATGGCGTAATAGGGAATTTAAAGCTTTGATTCCCTTACCAAATTAAATTTGGACTTAACTTTTCCTTTTTGCAATTTTCAAATTGTGTAGGGGAATTGGATACTTTGTTCTAGAATAGAACCGGCTGTCGTGGTCAGTTCAGTTGTACGCCTTGTCCTTTTTGCAATTTTCAAATTGTGTGGGGGACTTGGATACTTTGTTCTAGAATAGAACCGGGCTGTCGTGGTCAGTTCAGTTGTGCGCTTATTGCCCAAAAACAGAGTGACTAGGACATACCACTTTTAATTAGATTTTGTAATGAAATTAATTGAGAGTACTTCGGGGGCGTTTGGTTCAAATTCCTCAATCACTATCACTATAGGTATCATTAACCCTATTATGAGTATAAGTTTTGATGATTGCCCCTAACATGTTTGGTTTAATAATGGAATGGGTATCATTATAAAAATATTTGTTTGGTTTACTGGAATGACTTTCAAGTAAATTTTAAAAATTTTACCTTTATTTATGACATACATATTTTTTAGATTTCTTATTTTGTATCTTTTTAAAGAAAATTGTTAAAAAGATTTTTTCAATTTTAAATATAACCATAATCTAATTTGAGTTTTATGCAAATGATAACCTTAAAAAAATCATTTTTATTGTATTAGTAGAGAGTATTATATATCTTTGATTTTCAGTTCAATTTTTTATTAAAAAATTTTGAATTTAAAAAAATTATATAAAAGAATTTTTTAAAAAAATTTATGAAGTACTAATAAAAAATATTCAAAATCAAAAGACAAAATATATATATATATATATATATATATAGAGAGAGAGAGAGAGAGAGAGAGAGAGAGAGAGAGAGAGAGAGTATATTGGGGGGTGTGTAACTTAAAATATATGTATTTTTTAAATGGGTGTGTTTTTGCCTTTAATCATAAGGGGTAATGGGTTTGATAGAATAGTATTTTGTGGGGAATCATTAACATCCCAATTAATCACTATCATTCCCATTGAATGATAGTGATAGTTGTTTAACAAACATCAATAATGGGTATCATTACTTATGATACCCATTCCTCTCCTTGATTCACCTAAACCAAACACTCCCTTAGTTTAACAACATTTCAATTACCCCCGCATATCAACGTCAGAGGGGATTCGTCCTCTGTATTGGATCCCTATCATAAGAACCTGTTATTGTTAAGAGCTCTAGGCTATTTTTCCCAACCGAATATGGTTTTTGGCGGGTGTCATTACGTGATTTGTGACTTGTGATAATTGATCCCACCTCAATATGAAACTTTCAAATCTTGCTCACCCCACTGAAGTCCTTTTTGAAGAAATATTTAGCATCTCCCCTTTGTTTGTTCAAGCTATTTTTATTCATTGGTTCTTGGTAATGCCGAATTTTTGCTACAGCTCATTTCTTCGGATGATTATATCCTAAGCAATACTCACAAACGCCCTTAAATATGCAGTGTTGTGAGTGAATATTACTTTTGCTTATAAAGTTTGCTCAAAAAGGGTATTACTTTTGTTTGCAATAGAATTGTTACCTTATCTGATGCCTACAAGGGCCGTTTTTAAGCTTAGAAATGGATAGTAACTTGAGCTTAGACCAGAAAAATGTTACAACTCACTTAATTGAGGAAATTGAAAGGTCATGTTCAAACTCGGTCTCAACATTTAAAAGGGAGGAAAAAACGATAGTTTAGAATTAAGAATCATAACCCAATTATGTATAGCAAAAAAGCTGAAAATTACACCTCATTATCAATGTGGAAACCGGACCTCAGTTGTATAAAGTAACAATATATATTGTAATGAATATAATTAATGATAAAAAAAATTAAAAAAGGAGTTGAGGACACAAAGGATGACTAGAAATTGGTACAACAGGAAAGCTCTCTTATCGATAAGTGATATTGTAGGACTTGGGTAGATAAGTTTGATGGGCTGCACAAAACATTAGATCCCTTTTGTATACCTCATCTCTCTACTTTCTACTCTTCACCCTCCCCTGTTAATTGTTGAAAAAAGAGAAAGGAAAGCTCTCTTATCTATACCAATTGTATGAAACTGGACAACGATCAAAGTTAGGATCCTTTTATTCGTGTGTCGAAAATATTCGAAAAAAAAAAGTTAGGATCCTTTTATTCGTGAAATGATGTTCAACTTTTAGAAGTAATGCTGGGGACAAAAATATACGCCTTTATTGTGGCATCACAAACGTAAAGCATACACATGACACAGATTTTTTTTTAATGGATCGAGTCTACGTAAACTTAATAATCCAAATTTTGATAGCTTCATCTAAACTATTGAATTTAAATAGACCCTGTCCACGTAAATGTGTCCCGACTGACACTGGCAAAATTATATGGACCATCCACACGTAAATGGGCTATGGTTCGTTTCATGTACTTTTGTACTTAACTTTGATGGAGCACCGGAAATTGGCACCGGCAGTCGACTCCTTTCCACCACTAGTCTACCACTGCCGACTATGACCTGACAATGCACTATGCCTTTTGGCAGCTGAATAAATGACACGAGTTTAAAGTACAGAAAGACAGAGGTCGACAACACGAAACTTATCTAAGGCTGGCTTTGGTAAGAATTAATATCAGCTCGGAATATGCAGCATTGATGGAAAAGCCCTGTGCTACGGCCCAGAACTAGTTGACGTAATAAGGTTAATAATTAACAGCACTCTGTCCCAAAAGTATAAGGAAGTCACAATTTGCCATCCTAACATTTAAATATATACATTTTGTTCTCCTAATCTATTAGATAAGAGAAAATGTAGTTAAAAAGAATAATCAAATGACACAAATACTTTTGGCAGGGAGGAAAATTTCTTCAAAAAAAAACTCAGCCGTTACAATATTTTAGAAAAATATTTTTGAAAAACTTCTAAATAAAGTAAACTATTGAATTTTAGATGAATTGAATATGAAAATAGCTAACAAAAAATGCAACAATGATATCATAAAAGATTATATTTTCTGTACTATTGAAGAGAAATTCTACTAAATTCTTACCAAATGAAAATTGCATTGTTATGAATGCAAAGCTAAAACCAAGATTTTTGAGGTTGTAAATTAAGAATTTTTTTTAAACCAAGAAAAAAAAGTTTCAATTTTAGCTTTGCATTCATAACAAAGCAATATTATATTGTTAGAGATTAGTAGAGGTCCCCTCCAACAGTACAGGAAGTATAATCTTTTATGATATCATTGTCACATTTTTTATTAGCTATTTTTTATATTTAATTCATCTAAAATTTAGTAATTTATTTTATTTTGAAGTTTTCTAGAAATATTTTTAAAAAATATTGTAATATCTGAGTTTTTTTTTCTAAAATTTTTCTTTTTGCCAATTCAAGGATATTTGTGTCATTTGACTATTTTATTTAACTACATTTTCTCTCACCTAATGCATATATTTAAAGGTCAAGGGAAAAAATGTGATTTTCCTATACCTTTAGGAGGAAAAGTATCATTAACCCTAAAGGAAAAGGTAAATTGTTCAAAAGTTTGATAAATTTTTAACTAATTTTACCTTGATTTTTAAAAATATTTACCTCGAGATCCCAACTCCTCAGCGCAGTCAGTATCATCTTCTTAGATCGGATCAACTATTTAATTTCGTGTCACTATATTATTTTAATCTAAAATATAAAATATAAAATGAACATCAAAGTTCAGTAGCGCACTAGGCTTTAACTCTGCCTCGCATGGGCTATGTGATTAGGTGGTCATTCTCCGGTTCTTATATCGACTGGGTCCATATGGTAGGAATTTCAATTGCTAAGATATTTCGAACGAGTGATAAATTTTCTCATTTGATTCTTGAACTTTTACATCCTCATTTTTGTATAAGATTTAGAGTTTTTCTCGATCGAAAAATCATTATCGACCACCATAAAGCGTTTGCCATTATTGAGTATCAGCATATCATTGGATTTTACTGATCATTTATTGACTTGAGCACTAATTTCTGATAGATAAATCCAACACACGGTATTATAGGCTATGGTAGAGGAATCATCGCTGTAGCCTACAAATCTTGTGGTGCAATGAAAGAATAAAATATTCAAGTAACAGTTCACCTATATTGATATTAAAGAAGTTAATTTAGTCAACCAAAATCAACTCCTACATATTTTCCCTTTGTCTGTTATATCTTCTGTAACAGCAGACTTATTTGAATGAAAGTTGAATATTTTATCCTTAAAAAAAGAAAACCTGTATATTTTCCTAAATTTTGTGAAGTTCAAATAATTTGTCATTTTCAGACAACAGACTGAGGATATCAAAGCTCGTGGTACAATTCAAGAATGAAGATCTGGTTCAAAGCTGGGAGAGAAGTTTCAACATGTTTGGCCGTGGACTACATCTAGCCACCAAAGGCTGAGCCCTGTGCACAGGAATTCCAAGGCCTTCACTCATGTCCATCTTCTTACCATCTTTGGTTTCCCAATTGAAGCATTGGAGTAATGATCCCAATGCCAATCCAAGAACATGGATTGCCAAGTTATTTCCAGGACACCCTCTCCTTCCCGAGCCAAATGGAAGAAACTTAAACTCCTCTTCTACTCTTGAAAAGCTTTCAAATCTCTCAGGTCTGAACTCCTCTGGATTATCCCAATACTTGGTACTATGTTGGATGTCCCAAGTATTCACGAATAGTACAGTTCCGCGTGGAATTCGATAACCTCCAACAATGCAATCTTGGTAAGCTTTGTGAGGCATCAGAAGTGGTGTTGCCGGCACCAAACGTAATGTCTCATTTATAATGCAGCGGAGGTAAGGAAGTTGAGGCAAATCAGATTCAGCAATAAAACGTTCTTGTCCCACTTGTTGGTCTATTTCAGCCTGTGCCCTCTTAAAAATCTCTGGATTATCGAGCAAGTACGCCAGTGCCCATTCCATAGTGCTCGCCGTTGTGCCTGATCCTGCTTGGAGTAGTACCTGTTTATATTTTGTTTTGAATAGTGTTAAAAATGCAAAGCAAAATAATTAGGTCGGGAAAATGCAACAAAGTTTTTGCACATTCAAGAATTTAGATTAGGGCTAATGAAGCTTAACCAGCCAGCCTTATAGAAGACTCAAGATGGAGAGCACGTAATAATACAACGTTTTAGTCTTACCAGTTGGGCAAACCTATGTTATTCGAGCTTTTTACTTTGCCTTAACGTACCTGAGTCCTAGTTACATAGGTGCACAAATTTTTTACATTTTATGGCATCTGGGGTTCTGACCCTTCTGGTCGAATAGAGAGTTGTAAGTAGGGCCCCATGGTTTTTCAATTTATATGTTTTTCATAAAAAATTTAGAAACTACAAACACTATTTAAAGAAAATTAATATTTTTGTCCTCCCAAAAGATTTCTAAAATTAAAGATAACCATTTCAAATCTCCGTGTAGTTCAATGTTCGGCCACACTAGTTGAATGATATAGCTGCCAGTGGTAATATCATCATTGTATTGAACGGTCAATTGGATGGTGAAAAGTAACCAGCATTGATCTGTAGAAACAAAAAACTGAAAAAGAAAAAAAGGATTTGAATTACTACTTACCAACATGAGGTTTTTTATAGTTTCCTCAGTATAATACTCGGGTTCTTTTTCATGCAAAGCCAATAAAACTGCAATCATGGTTTTCTTCTTTTCTGAAGCGCCAACAGTAG